>JAKSZT010053770.1:30361635-30390568 GCA_026826555.1 Tolypeutes matacus
ATTACAATGGTTACATTCCCTGTAATGTGAAGTGGGGTTACTTGACATGACAGATCTTGATTGTGAACATGGAGATAAACAGGACCAATTGTGGGTATGTTTAATGTGTTTCATATATTTTAATCAAATCATAATCTTATATTGATGTATATTATCATAAAATTATATTTTTATTATACTTCAGTAGGAACTTTCAAAGAATTTTAAATTCATTCTTGACAAATAGAAAAAAAAAAGAGAGATTTGT
Source organism: Tolypeutes matacus (assembly GCA_026826555.1). Taxonomy (NCBI): domain Eukaryota; kingdom Metazoa; phylum Chordata; class Mammalia; order Cingulata; family Chlamyphoridae; genus Tolypeutes; species Tolypeutes matacus. The sequence continues at coordinate 30,361,883 of JAKSZT010053770.1, forward strand.
CCTAGGCATATAGTAATCATTGAAAACACCCCAACCATGTTGATCTGTTTATGGATACACATGTGACATGCAGTCTTTTCCATTTAAGCACATACAATGGTTAAAAAGTATACAATCCAATTCTCAGTTATATTGATTTAACAGCACCTGCTATCCCCTATATGTGTCACAGCCAAGCATAATGAATGAATAATCTGAAGAATATGCTGCTTCTTTCATCTGGCAACATCTCTTTTCAGTATAGGATATCCTCACTTGAAGACTGAAAAAAAAATGTGGATCTATTCTCAGCTGTCATTTTATAATAATTTATAACTATTCCATATTGCTTGTTTATTTGTTGACTTTTAATTTAGTTGGAAAAAAAGCATACGTCCTCAATCTGTAGAAGCTGGTTAGATGCCAGGCTAGCTTCAGGGCTAATAATTCAAACTTATAATACAGAGCCCAAGTTATTATATAGAACTCCAAAAATTGTAAGAGTAATGGATACCTGAATTATTACTACATCTTTATTCTAATATTAGCATGGTAAGATTTCAAAAAGTGAGGCCTATGTAGAAACAGTAAAATAAACCTATTAATATATGTTTACTGATCGTTTGGGCCTCCACATAGCATGAATTTAAAGTTTCTGAAAGGTTAAAGGAATGAGAAAAGGAATAGAAAATAATTTTTCTTAGTACAAAGATGAAAGCACTGAAAAGTGACTTAACTAAATTCAATTAAGGTATGTCCCAATTTCATTAAATGCTCCCCAAATAAAGAATGGGCTTAAATTTTGTAAAAACATTTTTTAAAAATAATTTTTATTGACATATAGTTCACAAACTTATAATTCACACATTTTAAGTATATAATTCAATGTTTTTTAGTATTTTTTGCTCATCTGCTCATTGGTTTTTGTTCATTGTCTGTTTGTTTTCTTTAGGAGGCACCGGGAACAGAACCTGGGACCTCCCATGTGGGAGGTGGGTGCTCAACTGCTTGAGCCACATCTGCTCCCCCAACATTTCTGATTAAGGATTTAAAGGATGTTCCTGGCTGTAAATTTTGTTAACATTAGAAACAGCTATGTCATAATCTCCTAACACAGAATTTCATAAAGCTCTTATACACGTCTATCTATCATAGAATTTTTTTTTTTTTAAGATTTATTTTATTTATTTATTTCTCCCCACTCCCTCATTGTTTGCACTTGCTGTGTCTGTTCATCTTCCTTGTTTCTTTAGGAGGCACCAGGAACCGAGCCCGGGGCCTCTGATATTAGAGGGAGGCGCCTAATCACTTGAGCCACCTCCATTCCCAGCCTTGTTGTGTCTCTCATTGTGTCGTTTTTTTCTTTTTGTGTGTGTCTCTTATTGTGTCATCTTGTTGCGTCAGCTTGCTGCGCCTGCCCATCATGTCAGCTCGCTGTCTTCTTTAGGAGGCACCAGGAACCGAACCAGGGATCTCCCATGTGGTAGGTGGGGCCTCACTTGCTTGAGCCACATTCGCTTCCCTATCATAGAACTTTGTATTAATTAGATCGCTTCTAAGTTCTTTCTAAACTCTACAGTTCTATAATAATAACTATAAAAGATTATGTTGCAATGAAGTAACTGATTTTTAAATTAATTGCAATGAAATTATTGATTTCAAAGAGAAGATGCAGTTTTTATAGTAACCACAGGATTATAGAGACACTAGAAAGTTGTGATGTCACCTGTTTCAAATTCCCCCCCCTTTTTAAATTGAAAGCTGAGAATCAGAGAGAGAGAGAGAGAGAGAGAGAGAGAGCGAGAGGCAAGGATTGAGGAAACAGGAAACTTTAATTCATAACTACAAGTTATGAAAAACATAGGTTACAAACTAGTTGATTTAATTCTCATGCCAACTCAGTAAAACAAGTATTACTCCCCATATTTCATAAATGAGGAAATTTAAGCTCTGAGAAGGTGAAGTAACTTGTTCAAGGTCACAAAGCCAGTTAGACATAAAAGTGGGACCAGAATTATTTCTCCCTACTCTAAGTCTGGCACTTTTATATGTCACAGGAAAATGAACTACGATTCTTTCCACTTTCCTTCATTTAAAAAAGTTTTCAGTGTTATTGAGTAACAATGCTTTATAAATTCCATAATTTTCCATGAGCAGTATTGCATAGTGAAGAGAAGCAGACTGCCTGGTTCAAACTTCAGCTCCACACATATTAGTGTGTGTATTTGGGTAAGTAAATAACTTATGCACTCTGTACCTCAGTTTCTTCATCTGTGATGTGGGAAAAATGGTACCAATTTCATCAGGGTTGTTGTGAAGATTAAATGAGAATGCACATAAAGTGATTAGAACAGTGCATAATACACACAGAGACAGACACACTTGCATGTACATTGTAGGCACTCAAAAATTTTGCTGTTGTTTTTGTAATTATTTCGGTGTAAATGCATAATAAACATTAGGGGAAATCTTAAATAATATATCTTCACTAGAGACTACAGTACAAAGAATAGCCCCATGCTCCACATTTTTAAAAAAATATATTTATTACTTACATTTTTATTGAAGAATTCTTTTTTTTAAAAAAATCTCCCCCCAGATGGCTCCCTTATCTGACTGCTCATTGTTTCTGCTCGTTGCCTGGTTGTTGTGTCTGCTCATTGTGTCTGTTTGCTCTCTGCTTGTTATGTCTGCTCATTTTGTCCACTCGTTGTCTGCTCCTTGTGTCTGTTCTTTGTCTGCTTGTCTTCTTTAGAGGCACTGGGAACCAAACCCATGACCTCCTATGTTGGAGGCAGGTGCCCAATTGCTTGAGCCACATCCGTTCCCTGCTTGTTGTGTCTGCTTATTGCATCAGCATTTTGTGTCTACTCATCTTCTTTAGGAGGCACTGGGAATTGAAGCCGGGACCTTCCAATGGGAAGCGGGTACCCAACTGTTTGAGCCACATCCGCTCCCTGAAGACTTATCTTTATGTAAAATTTATTAACAGTATATAAAAAGGGAGAATTAAAGCATATTTTTTAATATTTAATGATCTGATGCCTCAACTATTAGTTTTCCGGTTACATCAATATACTCATACGCAATGTGTAAAAACACAGTAAACAAACAGACACCTTGAATAAAGCTTTTCTTATCTTCTTAAACAATCTCATTAGTAATCCCTATAAAAATGTTCAAGAAATAACTCTGGATCAAGTGTGGGAATACATATTTTAGTTGCAAAAAATGATCATGGTCAAAAATTTTATGAACTCTTTCCTTAAAGCATAGTATTCAATTGCAGTTAAATTTTTGTTTCAAATAAACATTTTGAAACTAGGCCACATCCTGCACTATGCTTGCCAAAAATGAAAATTTCAATCTAAACTCATGTTCTACTTCCCAAGCAAACACAGAAGTCATCTTAAATTTAATACAGTCAATTTTAAGAAGTCTATTAATATTTGAAGAAATGATTTTCAAAATATAAAGTGAGTAAAAAGTAAATCTGATAAGACATTAACCTGACACAGAAGATTCTATTATGTAAACCTGAGCAAACGCAATGACATAGACCAATATATGATATGACTTTCTACAGATGAAAACCGCAATATTGAATTTGGAAACCAACAGCACTTTGGCACCTGCTGGGGTTTGGTGACAAAAAGCTAGAGGCATGATCAAGAGCCAACGAATGAATTTTAAAAAGGCTCCTCTCAACTATCCTGTTATAGGGCAGACAATGTTAATGTTTATCTAAAAAACCAATTATATCCACCTGTTTCTCAAACAGACAGTCTAGTCCTATGATCCCAGCATCTAGCAAAATGACATTTGTCAAGGATACAGCAACCAAGAATTTCATTCATGATTTCTCTACCAATGTTCAGTGGGTTCATGTACAGTCTTGTTACTATCCCATTTCTGAGCAGGAAACTAATCAAAACCAAATAGGCTGGATCCCTGACCATGGTCTTTTGCATTAGTTTCTACCGCTAACATCTCTTTTTGAATTATATAAATACATTTTCTTTTCAGGAACCATAATCCCAACCCTGTCTTCTTCACACACATTTGTATATTTCTTCGGAACAATCTCTCATTTTGGGAAATTCATATTAAATGAAAGCCCGATCACCCAGGTAAGAAGGACCCCCTCCTAAACTACAAAGCCCATGGAGCAAAAGGTCCACAGGGCCAATGGTCTTGCTCACCCAAAGCCCATAATCCCCTGTATAGACCATTTTATGAGGGCTGGAACTCACATTCCCTGTCTAAAGGCACTGATATAATGTCCAGGGATCTTCTTAGGTCTCTCCTCCTCCGGGGGAAACCCATTACCCATGTGCATATCACTAGTCCCAGCGGAGACCCAGGGAGCGTTTGGTCAAGGGTGGCAGTGTGTACAGCCTGTGCTTGGCTGTACAGGCTGAGGGACCCACTGAATACATATGAGCTCCCTAGCGTTCAGGGTAGGAAGAGAAAGTGAGCAGGCCATGAGCCAGGAAGGGAGCCATATTCCTGTTTGAAACTACAAGGTGTCAGAAAATTCTAAATTTGAATCTGGCTTTCCAAGTCATTTCAAAGTTATATTTGCTAAAGTAAGAGATATTTTATTTAAAAGTTTTTTAGCTTGATTTATAATTTTAAATATTTTGAATTATTGTATTTGGGCCTCCAGTTGCACTTTTGTCCCAGGCCATGCAAATGTTAGGGGTGGACTTAAAGGGTGCTAATGGAGTTTACCTCCTCAAAAAGCTATCATTCATGGAAGAGGGGCAAGATGGCAGCAGAGTAAGTAGCTCCTCCTACACTGCAGAATTATCTAAATCACCTGTTTGGAGGGCCCAGGAGACCAGAAGAGCATCCTGCAACATCCTTGAAAGAACAGAAGTGGGAGATTGACCATATGCAATGAAGATTTGTGAGTAGAGCACTCCACACCTTGGAGGTTGGTGCCAATCCTCCAGTGGTAGCACAAGAGGCCCTAAAAACTATTCCCTCTCTGGAGTTAGAAGTTTTATTTCCAAAAAATGGGGGAGGAAGAGACAGATGGGCACTGACTTGAGCTACTGATTAGTAAATTCAGCTGGCTAAAGTCCAATTCTAAGAACAATTAAGGTTTGAATCAGTCCAAATTGGCAAGAGACTGGGAGTCTCCATTTTAATTCCACCTCCAGCATGAGGGGAAGCAAGGATGATTGAAAATCACAGTGATGGTAAGGACCAGCTTATTTCTACCAAGGTCAGATTGCTGTCCTAGCTTAGGCTCCAGACTTGTCTCCATGCAGGGAGGAAGAAGGGGGGGGGAGGGGGGAAGGGTAAGACCTGCACTAGCCTCTCTGGACAACTGTAGTCACTTTCAGCCCACATGGACCAGATTGTTGGGCACCTATGTGGCTACATCCCCACTTCCAATAAGACACAGGGGAAGGCAGTGTTTCCTCAGGCAGTCCAGGCAACTGTGGGCACTTCTGGCCCACACAGACTAGATTTTTGGACACATCTCTGGCACCATCCCCACCCTTGACAGAGTAGGAAAAGGGCCAGTGTTCCCACAGCCTCTCTGGGCAACTACAGGTAGTCTTGGCCTGGATTACTGCACATGGCTTGGATTACTGCACATGGCTGTGGCTCTGTCCCTACCTCTGGCAGGGGAGAAATGTGGGAGAAGCTCATTGGTTCCTGGAGCAAAGTGGACATCTTCAGTCTCCATGGACTCAACCACACCAACCACATCCTTGGCTCCTCCTCCATAATTAGCAAGGGAGAAAGAGCAAGAAACAGATGAAAAAGAGCTGAAAAAAGTCAGATTGGCTAAACATGAGCCACTATATAGTTCCAAATTAAGTTGAACCAAGTATCAAAAAGGGGCTGTAGCACAAAGCCAATCAAATAGAAAGCCCTAGACTAAAGAGAGAAACTGAGCCCAGAATAAATACATCTAGTAAATCAGATGCTGAGACACCAACAAAAAATTACAATTCATACCAAGAAATAGGATGATATGTCCTAGTCAAAGGAACAAAGGAAGCCTCCAGATGATGTAAAGAAATTGAGACAAATAATCATAGATGTTCAAACAAATCTCCTTAATAAGTTCAATGATATAACTAAAGAGATCAAGGATATTAAGAAGACAGAAGACACTGGTGAGCACAAAGAATGTGAAGGCACACATAGAACAATAGCAGATCTTATGGGAATGAAAGGCATGATATATTAAATTAAAAATATAGCAGCAGATTTGAAGAGGCAGAAGAAAGGATCAGTGAGCTTAAGATAGGACCTCTGAAAACTAACATGCCAAAGAATAGATAAAGAAAAGAATGGAAAAAATTGGGCAGGGTCTCAGGGAACTAAATGATGGCAAGAGACATGCAAATATATGTGTCATGGGTGTCCCAGAAGGAGAAAAGAAAGGAAAAGGGAAAGAAGGAATATCTGCTGAAATAATGGTAGAAAATTTCCCAACCCTTTTGAAGGATATAGAGATCCATGTCAAAGAAGCCCCCAACACACTCCCATCTGAATAAATCCAAATATACCTACTCTGAGACACATACTAATCATAATGTCAAATCCCACTGATAGAGAGAATCCTTAGAGCAGCAAGAGAAAGCGATTCATCACATACAAGGGATGCCCAGTAAGATTAAGTGCTGATTTTTCTCAGAAGCCATGGAGGCAAGAAGGCATGGTATGATGTACTTAAGATATGAAACAAACAAACAAACAAAAAAAATGACCATCCAAGAATCCAATATCTGGCAATATTGTCTTTCAAAAATGAGGACTAGTTTAGAATATTCACAGATAAACAGAAAGTGAGAGAGTTTGTAACCGAGAGACCAGCTTTGCAGGAAATACTAAAGGATGTGCAACAACCTGAAAAGAAAAGACAGGAGAGAAAGGCTTGGAAGAGTATCTAGAAATAAAGATTATATTAGCAAAGTAACTAGAAGTGTAAAAAGATGGTGAAAATAAGATATGACAGATAAAACCCAAAGGTCAAAATGGGTGAACTAAGAAATGACTTTACAGTAACAACATTGAATGTTAATGGAGTAAACTCCCCAATGAAAAGACACAGACTGGTGAAATCAATAAGCAAATATAAGCCATCTATATGCTGTCTACAAGAGATTCACCTATGACCCATGGATGCAAATAGATGGAAAGTGAAAGGCTGGAAAAAGATACTCTATGCATGCAGTAACAAAAAAAACAAACAAACTGTAATTATATATAGGATGAAATAGACTTTAAAAGCAAAGATGTTATGAGAGACAAGGAAGGACATTATATATTAATAAAAGGAGCAATTCAACGTGAAGAAATAATAATCATAAATGTATATGCACCTACCAAGATGCCCCAAATTATATGAGGCAAACACTGGCAAACCTGAAGGGAGAAATATATGTCTCTATAATAATAGTTGGAGACTTAAATACAGCACTCCCATCATTGGCTAGAACAGCTGGGCAGAGGCTCAATAAAGAGACAGAGCTTGAGTAATATGATAAATGACGTATATAGAACACTGAACCCCAAAACAATATGATACACATTCTTTTCAATTGCTCATGGATCCTTCTCCTGAAAAGACCATATGCTGGGTCACAAAACAGATCTGAACAAATTTTAAAAGATCAAAAGTATACAAAGCACTCTCTCTGATCATAATGGAATAAAGCTGGAAATCAACAACAGGCAGAAAAAGGGGAACATTCACAAATACTGGAGATTAAACAACATACTCGTAAATAATCAGTGGTTCAAAGAAGAAATTGCAAGAAAAATCAATAGATATCTTGAGATGAATGAAAACAAGAACACAATATATCAGAACCTATGAGATATACTGAAAGCAGTGCTGAGAGAGAAATTTAAAGCCCTCAATGCTTACACTGAAAAAGAAGAAAGTTCTAATATCAATGACCTAAATACACAGCTGGAGGAACTAGAAAAAGGACAGCAAACTATTCCCAAAGCAAGCAGAAGGAATAAAATAAATATCAGAGCAGAAATACATGAAATTGAGAACAATAAAAATAAATAAAGAGAATTAACAAAACCAAAAGTAGGTTCTTCAAGAAGATTAACAAAATTGACAAATCCTTAGCTAGACTGTCAAAGGAAAAAAAAAAAAGAAAAGATGAAAATTAATAAATTTAAAAAATGAAAATGAGGACATTACTACTGACTCCATAAACAAAAAAGGAGATCATAAGAGGATTGCTATGAACAACTGTGTAGCAGTTTGGTATTATTTTTGAATACCAAAAATAGATATTGGATTATGTTTGTAAACTGGTCTGTTCCTCTGGGTGTATTAGATTGTATTAACTTCCGAGTTTCAGTTTTACTTGATTAAATTATGATTAAGGCTTTGATTGGGCCACGTTAGTAGGATGTTGCCCCCTTGGTAGGAGGAGACTCACAGAGAAAACAACAAGTCAGAGGAGTTAGTCTAAGCTTTGATGCAGAAGTTTTTTGGATGCTGCATCCAAGAAGGGGAGTAAATTTTAATGTGCTTTGTAAAATGCAATCACAAATGCAAAATGAAATTGCTTTGGAATCACAATGATGAATCTCACATTTGTAAAACTTTGACCTGTTATGACACCCAAGCTAATTCAGAATTGATGACTAGCTAGTAAATATATAAATCTTGGGCTGGATCTGGAGTATGATCTACCATATGAAAGAAAACTTCCAGCAGGCCATTCTTCCAGAGTAGCCAAGTGACTTTTACACACCCTATATTGCTTTGGCTCCTAGCCCTAGTGCCTCAAAATGCATGTTTCCATTTTCAACATCAATTCTTGATTTCCAAGAAAAGTTCTTAGGTAAAAACAAGAGAACAAGAGTTCCTTCTGAACTGTGAACTAACCAGAATGATGTGGACTTGTTTGTTCTAATACATGCACTGTTTCTAGCTGCTTTGTGAATGTGGGCAAGTCATTTCACATTTCTGGACTCAGTTTTCTTATCTATAAAAGAGATTGGTTTTGATAACCTCTGGTTGGGGTTTTGTGGCACTTTGAGATTATTTTGTGACTCCCAATCCCCAAAACGAGAAATATTATGTTTGTAAACTAATGTATTACTCTGGGTATGATACCCTTTCATTGTATTAAATTCAGCTGAGGGGCCTTTGATTAGATTACTTGATAAGATTGCTCTAGGGCTTTTCATTGGACTACATCAGTAAGGTGTGACTTAGGTTGAGTCCCTGTCCTTGCTGGGTCTGATATAAATGGACACTCACTCAGACACAGGAAAAGAGAGTGCTGCCTATTTTGATCCTGCCATGTGACAAGGCTCAAACAGCTGAGGACTTGGGGAGAGACGAGCCATTTGCCTGAGAGCTTACAGCTGAAATTGGGATGAGCACTGAGCAGCTGAGACTGATACAGGAAGCCCTAAGAGACAAGCCCTTTGCCAGCTTGCGGCTGAAATCAGGAAGAAAACAGAGCAGCTGGGCCTGAGGAGGATGCCAGGAGGGGAAGGAGAGACCAGGCAAAGATCGCCCCCATCTTGCTTCAACATGTGGCAGCTGACTTTGATCAGAAAGTACCTTTTATGGTGCTTTGAGTTGGACTTTTCACGGCCTTGGATCTGTAAACTTTTACCCCAAATAAATCCCCATTATAAAAGCCAACAGATTTCTGGTACTTTGGCAAACTAAGACAGGTTTATATTTCTTGAAAATTTTGGTCAGTTGTACAGTTCAAGCCATTTCCAAATATCAATCTTAGAAGGAAAATCTAATTCTGCCAAATTTTATGAGGAAAAACTACACATATAACCATAAATATTTCCTGGAATTAAATTTCAAATAGTCCTAAAACCTAAACACATTTCTCCCAAGAACAATATATTCTGAGTTATTTCTGAAGACAATTAGATAAAATGCCTACAACTTTGGGTTCCCTCCTGTATATAACATATTAAATGCACATAAAATTCATGTTTTTATATTTGCATTTTTGATATTCTTAAACTTTTAAATTCATATGTGCTAACCCTAAAGTAGAAAGTAGATAAAAATGTTCTTCTATAGCATTTAGCATGCAATACTTTTATACTTAAGCTTTTAAGTTTTTTCCCACATAACTTATTCACCTTGGAATGGCTGCTGTGAGATAACTAATATTTTGCTCCACATTTAAAGGTTATAAATAGAAATAGACTAGCCTGGAAACCTTGATTTTACTACAGTTAAATTTTGCTACTACTAAAAGATTTGCATACTGTTAGAATTAGAAGAGGAAAATTCATATGTTTTCTTTCTATTCCTTTCACCATATATCTTCCAAGGAAAATAAAAGTACATTTATGATTACTATAAATGGCTATGATTTTTATAATTGATACCATTTTACACACTTCTTAATAAAATATATTTTAAAGAGTAATGTATTAACCCATGTCCCTAAAATAGGGAGAGCAAAATATTGAAAAGAAATTACTGTACTCAAAATTAGAAAAGAATTTCTAGAATAGATTTCTTTAGAAGTGCTCCTAATCATACATAGTAATACTATGGGTTAGATGTCCCAAGGACAAAAGAGGAAAAAAGAAGAGGCAGGAAAAAAATAGAATCTGTTGTAGTAGGTGAAGGAAAAATAAATGATTAAAGAGAAATGGTATATAAAAAATAAATGAAAGATAAAATTACACATCAAAATTAGGAGGTGAGTCAGAAATCTTAATTAACAATGGATCCAGACAAGCAAATGGAAACCTGAAACAAGTGAACCAGGAGCTTACAGCAGGCTTCAGATGGTGTGATTCAGTCTGGGTAGGAAAACAAAAACTGAAGAACCAGATTTTTCCTTCAAATTCTAAATTTCACATCTTTAGGTTATTCATCTATGGGCTTAAAATGGTATTACATGGTTAAAAGAATGAACATTACTCAGTGTATTCTAAGATGAATTCAACTCAGTGCCTTGAACATTATCCATAAAGACATGGGCATTAATATAGTAACCAAGGTTTATCATGCATAGAAAATGTACGTCATTCTAAACAGCTACTGCCATAGAGAAGAAACTTGAATTATTTTAGATATAGTACCAAAAGGAATCTTCTCTAGAAATATAGGCTGAGATTCAGACACAAACTTAAGTGGAGATTTTTTGTTTTATTGTTTTTTTTTTTAGCATGGAGTTTACACAATATTTTTGCTCAGCTATCTGTGGGGAGACATACATCAACTATACTTGGAACAAAAATTAAAACAAATGTTCCTTCAGACCAGTGCAACTGGGAACTTAATAGAGGTGCCAAAGATTAAAGAATATTCTCAGAGAGTGCCAGTAGTCAAAATCTCCTTTGCAGATTTAACATTAGTTGTTTTTTCGTCATTGTGTTAAAGTGATTGCCACCACAAATACTCTATTTTCAAGACCTGAAATGTTATTAAATCAAAGACTGCTATACATTCATGGGCTCAGGGACATGAATAAAGTAGATTATTTCAGTACAAATCTAACAAAGATTTAAGAAAAGCTCTTCCACTCTGGGTAACATCCTAAGGCAAGTGAATAAAAAGGGTTATATGTCACAACAGCTCTTTCGCATTATGTCTAATACAGTGTGGGATAGGCAGAGCACCAAATTATTCTAGTCTTTACAACTGAGATAACAATAGAGGTATGAAGCTCAGGAGCCTCATCATTACCCTACATATCATAGGACAATTTAATATTTAATATCAGTATTTTTCCTCATTTCTAATGTCTGCTAAAAGCTATATTAATTTTAAATATTTGATATGTTAGGCATAGCCAGATTTTAAAAACATAGTTTCATTTTTAAAAATTTGATGAGCAGAATAGAAATCACAGTTTTCAAAGAAAAGCAGATGTAGAAATAATTTAAAATGCATGTAAGAAATGGACATTGCCTCCAGTCTGGCACTGTTTCATAGTGCCGAAAGGCACCATGCACCAGCCAGTGAAACACTGGAGCTTTCCTCCAAGGGCCAAAAGTGCTGCAACATGCTGGCTGTGTGAAGTACATACTAAGAGAAGCAATAATTACCAAAGTAATGTGAGAAGAACCTTAACAAACACAATTGGCATTACCGCCTGCTCCCATGTAGAGACAACATGTATAGTATTGCAAACCTGGAGCTTAGATCTATTAACTGCAGCTCAAAGAACTTGTATATTGATCAGTGCATTGATTAGTATTAAGTACTGTACCTATATGCTTCATAAATATGATAATATCTCTTCTATTCTAGATCATATGCAGGATATTGCTAAAAGTCTTGGTAAATGTAGTTCATTTTCTAAGTAGTTAGTGAATGTGCCTATAAGGTAAAGGAATGGCTCTCTGAAGTACTGTCTTTATTTTGTTTGCTGTATGCTTGTTTTATTGTTGCCTATACTGTCTTTGCAAGTTTATGTCTAGGGCAGTGCCCCTCTTTATACCTCTCCTAGCTGTCCTAGGCATAACCACTGATGTGAGAATTGAAATTGGCAATTTATACCAAACCCAGCAGGCCTACCATAATCTTTCCCTAGAGTTAACCAATGCCATAAAAGAACTCAAGACAGAATGCTATTTCCCATCAACTTTGGGATGATGCAGCCTTTGGAGGCATCTGGCCTTTCTCACTCCTGTAGTCCAGGTATGCCATGGCTGGCTCCCTTTTGGGGGGTGCTTACCACCATCTTCTTTATCCTTTTATTAGGATCATGTATCTTCAAAATTCTAAATAAGTTTATTCCAGAATCAATGCCTTCTAGAAACAAGGTATTAGTCATGTGGGGATTTCATCCAGTTCCAACAATGGTGCTAGACCTGTCTTCCTTCACCCTCAATAGAATAGCCAGAAAGTTTCATACCCTGTCAGGCAGGGACTACTGCCCCTAACCAACAGGAAGCAGCTACAGAAGAATGACCATCACCCTTCAGCTTCCCCTTAAGAATAAGGGTGTAAACTCTCTAATGGGGGAGTTGATGCAGGTTAGTATAGGGAAAGAGGGAAGACAGTGGAACCTGGAAGAGAACAAGGCTGTGAGACCCCACCTGGAAACCCCTTGAGGGAAGGCTGCCACTAAGAACAAAGCTGGAAAGAACCCCACCAAAACCCAGGCCACAAGGTCCCATTTGGAGCTCTTTCTGAGGTCAAGAGAAAGCCCTGGATAACTCCAAACAGGCCTCCCCATTGGTCCAGGATAACTCCAAACAAAAGGCCTCCCGATTGGTACCCTGAGAGCTAACAGGCATGGGTCATAAGGCAAGCAAACAGAACAACAAACAGCTGGGGCCACACCCCAACAATAGGAAAAGGAAGGAGGAAAGGTCTTAAAAAGACCTAACCCAGGGCTCAAGCACGTGTCTCACCCTACAGCACAGCCTGCATTCATGCTTTGGGTGTGTACTTTATTTTTTCTTGTTTCTTAATAAACTCTTTACTCCCTTGCCAAACCCCTCCAAAAATTGCATGTAAGTATTTAGGAGAGGTCCCTAAATTGTTTTCAAAATAAAATAAAATTAAAGCAGCAGGATACTAATAATGATAATAATAATGGCTCTTATGTAATACATATTATATACAGGCAATATTGTAAGTGTTTTCCATATATTTAAAATATAATAAAATTTATTATTCAATTCATTTAAATTAGAATCTACTAATATGATGAAAAGTCAAAAATGATAATGCTAAGTTATAGGAGACTTGTGGCCTTCAATATATGGATCCCTAATTATCTTTAAATCCAGGGCTATGTGTGGGAGATCAGGGGTAATTTAGGAGTGGCAGAAAAGTAAAATAGACTTTTATATCCTACCAACAGTGTCTTGCACATTGATGTGTACATTGTGGATGCTTAATCCACCCAAATATTGTGATGTCACATGGTGTTTCACCCCAAAGCATTTTCTCTCCTGAGTCAGAAATGACTTGGGTGGAAATATATAAGCAATTGAGATGCCAAGGAGGAGGACCATCTGCTATTGCTCAAGAGTTGGCATGAATGATCTCAATATGTCATGATAACCTGTGTAAAAGAAACAACAGATAAACAGCAAAAAGAGATATTTAGTTCACTTCATATTACCTAAAATAGATTTAGTAGTCAGTTATATTTATACATTTTATAGGATTTACATCAGTATATCCCATTCTGTGAAAAGAATACTTTCCAACTTAACCAAGACACCAATTGCCAAAAATAAAATGTTTGAATGAATGTCAAAGAAAAAAATGGAAAGTGGAATTTACATAAACTATGTTTGAATTTGTCTATATTTTCAGTTTTATAAAAGATCTTTCTTGGAATGAGTAGCTTCCTACTCCTTGTATTCAGTCAAGTGCTTTCTGATGGAATAGGCTCAAAAAAAAACAATAGGTAGTTAACAGGTTAATAATATTCAATATAGATTTAGTTGTTAGGCATCTGTAGTGAGGCCAGGGGGATATACTGTGCTTCATTCTACATGCCAGGGAAAGATTACATTGGATCCACTAATTATGCACAACTCAGCATGAGGTTCTCAGCCAAGATGCAATGATATCCTCAGTAACTTAACCACTGCCAATGGGAGCAGTTACCAGTTGTCACATCAGTTTTCTGAGCTTGGCAGTAGGAAGAATAATGGTCCCCCAAAGATGTCTATGTCCTAATCCCAGACCCTGTAAATATTAGTGATGGGGGTTGAATCATATTTCCCATAAAAGACATATTCAGGTCTTAATCCACTTCCTGTGGGTATGAAGCCACAAGGAGAAAGAGATTGTCATGTGACAGAATTTCCAGAATGCTACAGACTCTGGGAGAAAGGAAAGCCTGTGGAGACCTTGATGTTGCACTTAGGCTCCAAACCATGAGCTAAAACAATTCTTCTTTTTTAAGCCAACCCATTGTGTGATATTTGTCATTGCAGCTCTGGCAAACTAAGACAGTTAGGTTACATGGCAATTTAAGGTTGCTAATAACCTGACCTTAAAATAGGGAAATTACCCTGGATTATCTGGGTGGACCTAATATAATCATAACAGTTCTTAAAAGGGAAGCAGGAATTAGAAGAGAGTCAGAGAGATGGCAGTGTGGAAAGCACTTGACCTGACCAGCTGGGTTTGAAGATGGAGGAAGGGGGACATGCGCCAAGGAAAGAAGGTGGCCTTCAGAAGCTGGAAAAAGCAAGAAAATGGATTCTCCCCTAGAACCTCCAAAAGAGGCACTCAGATCCACTGACACCTGAAACTAGACCAGTGTTTTAGTTTCCTGGGCGGATCAAGCAAATACCATGAATTCGGTCAGGTTAAATAATGGGAATTTTTTGCACATGGTTTTGAGGCTAAAAGAAAGTCCAAATCAAGGTGTGATCAAAGCGATACTTTCTTCCCAGAGACTAGCATTCTGGGGAAGGCAGTCAGAGATCCTTGGTCCTTAGCTTGTCATGTGGTAATGCCCATGGTGGCCTCTTTTGGTCTCTCCCTTCTCTTCTAGGTTCTGTTGATTTCAGCTTCTGGCAGCTTACTCTGTGGCCTTCTCTCTGTCTGAATTTCCCTCTGCTTATAAAGGACTCCAGTAATAAGATTAAGACCCTTCCTGATTGAGGTGGGCTGCACCTTAGCTGAAGTAACCTCATCAAAAGGTTCTACTTAAAATGGATCATACCCACAGAAATGGATTAATTTTAAGAAGATGATTTTTTTTCTGGAGTACATAAAGCTTCAAACCACCATATCCAGTGAGACCTGTTATGGCCTTCTGACCGCCAAAACTGAAGGCTAATAAATTTGCATTGTTTCACACCAGTAAATATACACTAATTTGTTACATAAGCAATAGGAAATTAATACACACTCTTGTCTGACTAAGTTAGTAGCAGGAAGGAAACAAATACTGCTTTCTCCAAAGTGAACAGTAGAACCATGATTGAAGCCTTTTATTCCCATAAGAATTCCCAGCTCTTCCACTGAAAATATATGGACAGAGTATAAATATCCATTGACACGAAGGAAAAATTGAGCACTTATGTATTTTTATATAATTTTTAATTAATCAGTGTCGTTTAAAATTTACATTAAGTATAAAATTTACTTTAGGAAAGATAAAGAAGATCATTCAATTTATCATCCATTCTGGAAAGTATTTATTTATTCCCTATGCTACTGATTTACACACCTGGGAAACAATATTTGAAAAGAAGAGAAAAACACTCATTCCTCAAATTATTTATGTATTTTTCCTGATCTTGCTGGAATATTAACAGTTAAAAAAATACAATCTAAAAATACAATCTTTTATTTACATGGGCTATCTCAACTAAGTGAGAAAGTACTCTGAGATGATACTGTTCAGCATTTCCAAGGATCGTGTAGAGCTATTTCACTGTAATATATATTAGGAACCAAAATGACTGCTAAAATATGGATTAAGGATGACTCATATATAGTGTGTTCCTAGAGAACTGCTCTGAACTTTAACAAAATTTTACATATTATTAAATCTATTACCTATCTATTACTTATCATCTATTTATAGCTTGATTTCAACAGAACTAAAAGTGCTTTCTTAGTTGTAAAAATCTGCATTAATGTGCGGATGCTGCCGAAATTCAGGGCTATATTTTGTTTTATAGGTTTCTCTTCAATACATGTCTGGGCCCAGGTACCATGGCAGATTGGGTTCTGCAACCAAGCATTGTTTAACTTTGTACATAGCACTTTACCACTCCTCGTCTTGGTCTCCCCATCTGTATATTGGAGGCAATGGATTCAGGAATCTCTACAGTTGTTTCAGAATCTGAAATGGTTTGTTACTATGAGTGCTAAACAAAGATACATCCAGTCTGACCTTTCAGACTTATGGCCCTAACAGGACAACTAAAGCTAAAGGGTTATGTTACTGCTATTTTAGACACGTTTTCATTTTATTAGATGCCTCTTGAAAAATGAAATGTATTCTAAAGAATGAATGAATCTCTAATGAAAGAATTTCAGAATATAGTGTGAGATGTTTTGGGTCTCCCTCTGAAGCCACAATGTGGGAAATAAGAACACTCCTGCTTATTGCCGATGATCATGACATGACTTGAAAGCCAGGAAAGGTTCATTATTGAACAACTTGAACTCTCATTCAACGAATGAAAAAGGATATGGATACCTGAGTCTATATTTAAAATCAATTTTACAGGCAGTTAAGATTTTTATATGTAGCTTTGTTCCTACCAGGCCATTCATGCCTATTACCACACAAATAAACCTAGGTCCTGACTAATATCTATTTTACATGCTATACTTTAGACAGAGGTGGAGATTTCTGTATAGAAGTTGATGGAAAATACTGCCCACTCTATGTAAAGGTGGTAGGATTTTTAATAGCCAAGTTAAGAAAGCCCTGTGAATCAGAAACCTTTGTTGATTCATCTGAGCCCTTTTATTTTCACCAAAACCATCACAGAAAACGGAGCAACCATAGTGGCCAAGATATGTTAGTGGTACAAACACCTCCTTTAACAGCTGAACTAACTGCTGGGGACCAACTACTCCTCTAATTATACCTCAGAATTGTACACAATAAGAAAAAATCCAACTGCACTTCCTGAGCCTCTAATGTGGATTGGCTCAGGACCAGGTCCTTTTTGTCAATTCTTTCTTCTTTCATCCTCATTCAAAGCTGTGTGTTATATAAGATTACCCTCGTTCTGCTTTCTCTCTTATCCCCTTTCAAGTCCTCAGATAAGTTTTTCCTACCTACCCCACTGTTTCTCAACTAACATTTCTTTGGAAATATTTTTCCAGTGGAAACACCCTTTCAAGATCACTCTGTTCAACCATTGAAGAAGGGAGGGAGGAAGGAAGAAACTTTCAAAATATATATTTGAAACAACAGGGAAATTTGAATACTGACAGATCATTTGATCATATTAAGGAATTGCTAGTTATTTTGTTAGGTGTGACAATGACAAGGTGATTGTGGCAGTTTGGTATTGGTTATGAATTCCAAAAATAGATATTAGATTGTGTTTGTAAACTGATTTGTTCCTCTGGGTGTGTTAGATTTTATTAGATTCAGAAATTTCACTTTTACTTTATTAAATCAAGATTAGGACTTTTATTTGACCACATCATCAGAGTGACTTGGTTTGAGTCCCTGCCTACAGCTAGTCTACAGCTGTGGGCTATATGTAACCCATGCTCAATCAAAGAGAGGTAAGTAAACACAGGGAGAAGGAAAACACAGTTTAGTTTTGGATGCTGGAACCCGGGGGCAGATAGCTAAGCCATTCACCTGAGAGTTTGCAGCTGAAGAGACCAGGGCCCTGAACAGCTAAGAAAGCACAGAAAGAAATGAGTCCTGGGGAAAGAGATAAGCCTTATGCCAGCCTACAGCTGAGAATGGAAGGAGCTGGGACCATGGAGCCTTAAGAGGAAGAGGAAGGCTGAACCCTCTCAGAGACTAGTAGCCATTTGCTCCAACACGTGGCAACAGACTTTGCTGAGGGAAGTAAATTTTGCTTTATGGCCTTATGACTGTAAGCTTCTACCCCAAACAAAAATCCTTTATAAATACCAACAGATTTCTAGTACTTTGCATCAGCACCCCTTTGGTTGATTATTACAATGATTATATTTAAAATGCCCTTATATGTGAGTGATGCATATTGGAAAATATATGAGGAAATAATACAATGTCTTATATTTGCTTTAAAATATTTCAGAGGGAAAAATGTGGTAGAGAAAGATGAAACAAATTGAAAAAACAGATCATTGTTGATGCAAGGTCATGAATACATTAGGGTGAATTGTTCTATTAGCTCTACTCTTGTGTGTGATTTAATTTTCCATAATAAAAAGTTAAAAATGAATGAAGGAAATTCACAGGCCCGTATGTGTTGATTTGTACTAATTATACCTCTTCAACAACCTCTGATTTACATAAATAAGGCATCTTCCCCAGAAGATCACTTCTGTGTAAAATGATACATTATATCTGACTTATTCCTTTATTTATAAAGCAAGGCATCAAATCCAAAACTAATAGAATTGATTCAAATGCTGTTCTTTGCATTGAGAGATCCAGCATTCCGCTCCATCAGTGAATTTGAAGAGTTGAACGTTCCTAATTTTCTCTTGATATAATGACTAAGGCTCAGTTTGCCAGGGTCTTAGGTACCGTATCTTTACATCTATAACTTGGATACCATATCTCTGATGAGGACATGATAATTTGTGAAATTTAGAAGAGGCTGAAGATCAAAATACCTTGGGATACAACCTTCAAGAGGCAGTTGAGGAATGGAAACTGATCATTTTTCAGATACATCCATGTAGGTGATATCCTTATGCTGTCATGCTGGACTAATTCTGACTTCCACCAAATATATACTACTATAATTATTGTCAATTATAAAATGCAGAACTTTCACATTCTCATATCTCTGATCATAGAGTGCTGCTTAAATTAACATCATCCAGCTGCAGTTGAGACATACTTGAATGGGCCTACACAGGCACAAAAATCTCATGTGTAAATGATAATTGTTCTCTGTTTTTTACAAATGTTGCTTCACATTTATGGTGCAAAAATAAACAAACAAACAAAAAACTATTTTAAAAAACTGACATCAGTGACTCTAAGTAGAAAAGTCAAAATCTCAATTTAAAGAAATTTTGGCATACTTCACCCAATTTATTTCATGTATATTTTACTTTTTTCTTGTTTCATGAGTTATACATTAGAAAAACATTTGCCTAAATATATCAAAAAATTCCCTCAGTAAGTATAGAAAAAAATCCTAGGTAATAAGAAAGAAATGTGACATATTTTAATTAGCAGCACTGTTTTTTACTTCTTAGTGAGAGAAAAAAAAATAATGATGCATCTTAAAATTACTGAAGTACAGTATCTGAAAATGAAACAAAGCTTAAGAAGATTTGACAAATTTATGTAAGTTATATAATGAATGAATTATTAAGGCAAACTACGGATAATCAAAACATGTCCTTAATGCTATAAACTCTCTCTTTAGAGGAATAATCATGATTTCAGATTAACATTCCCTAAAACTAGAGACAAAATAATGGTGGTAGCCCATGGGGCTGGCCAATGGGGTACATTTCTGTATGTTCATGCATACTTGATTTAAAAATACTCCTTCCTTTTCTCGAGCTCAGATTGGGTAAGCCCAAGTTCTCATCACAACCACAATCAGTTTAGATAGGGAGACAGATTTCATATCATTTTGATGAAAGACTAAGAAATGCAGCCGTTCAACATGAAAACTGTGGTTGCTGCCGTCTGGGAATACATGACTTCAGTTACAATTTGCTGTGCTCTGAGAATGGCTTCTCTACCGGGAAAGAAGTTGGACTAGAATGATGATCTACTGAGCCCCTTTCAACTTTTTTATCCTCTGTTTTAAAATAAAATCCTGTGAACCTACAAGTCATAAATATTTAAAGAGAAATAGTTCATTTAAACAGCCCACTCCTAGGTTCATTAGACCCCAGCAATGGGGAAAAAATGCAGTTTCAATACACATGAGATAATATTTAATTATATAATCATAAAAAGAATTCACAGCTCATGCATTTTATTTATTTTTTATCTGAAGTTAAGGAAAAGTTAATTAACAATACCACCCCAACCCCATTTGTAGACAAATAAATAATACAGCTTCTCTCCAAAACTTACTTTTAGGTAAAACTACTCCTTTATTGCTAACTCATTTCATTAATCATTGATTCTTCATTCTCCCAGAACCACTAATGATAATTTTTAAATATTAAAGTGAATGAGAATCTTTATATTTCCATTACTAAAAACTCTTGTTCTTTCTTTTATATTGTTTTATAGACTATTCCCCATGGAGAAGGAAAAAGGATACTGAGCTTCTTGAAATATTCAGTTTTTGCTATGATGAATATTAAAACAAGTTGATTACAGAGTGAAAGGCAATTAGGAAGAGAAAGAAAAATGTAAGAAAAAAGGAAAGGAAGGAGAATTAATGCTTTTCCTTTGATTATTTCTTTAGAGTTATCTTAGAAGGAACAAAATGTGAGAATGCTGTAGCTGTAGCTTTGTATCCTCCTAATTATCACACTGTTGTTTTACTCAGATGACAACAGACATCTTTCTGCCCTGTCCACAATTAGCCTTGTTCTTGTATCTGATGCTGGCTTTGTTAATTCATATGATATACAAAGAGCAAACCATGAAAGGTATCATTAATACAATTATCTGAAGTATATATTAAATACCAATTTATTTCTCTATTCACGTTAACCATGGTATTCCTTATTGGTAAGATTTTATCTAACTTTATAAAGGTTCATATAATTCTTTAAGTAGCAAATGCAAAGCTTTAAAAAGATTATTTTATTATTATGCTGGAAAATTGATGACATGAAAAAAAGTGTATTAGAGCAAAAGTTTTCATAATAATCCTAGTACTCTGGTAGCGTAGGAAAGAATATCCCACTTAAATACAATATTTGTCTACAAGTTCTGCTGTAGGGAGTTAATCGGTGTCCCACATTGGCCCATGAGGGCATATTATAGTTACATCAATTCACAGCACGATGTCCCACTAGAACTAAATGTAAGACAGCTTTAGACAGCTTTGATTTCTTTGCTAGGTCCATCTAACCTAATTTTAGATTGCCTGGGTCTTTCTCTGAGCAACTCTTTAGAAACCATGCTCTGATTCTATTGCCCTGGAAAGCAGAGCAAAACATGCAACAATTGACCTTTAAGCAACTGCATTTTGAAATAAAATAAAGATTGAGCACATTCACACACAAACACACCCCTCTGTTTTTATATTTTCCCAGAGAACTTAGTTTAAAATCCTATAATAACAGATGGATGTTACTTAAAAATATAACCAACCCATTAAAGACAGAAAGGAGACTTTCTGGTCTAATATACAGCCAATAAACACCTCAAAAGTGTGGAGCATTCTTAGTGAGGCCCCACTTACCACATATACTTAGACTATTGTAAAGCTCCTACAGAATTTCTACTCACCTTAACCATAATAGTTCTTAAATATCTTTTGTCTCAAATTCATTTTTTTTGAATTTCAACATTATTAATTTCTTCTGTAATCAGTGTGGGAGTATAAAAATCACACACTGCTCTGAGCATTTCCGACAGGGCAATAAAACATGAAGTTTCCCTAGGCACATATTACTGCATCAGCATTTGCAGATCAAGAACCCACAGATGAGTCAGGTTAAAATAAAGTCTTCAATGGAGCTGACACATTGTTTTGCACATATGCTACAAAGATTACATTATCATGGTTAAATTTATGCTATACTAATATTTTGTTGAGAATTCCAAAGTTCAGTCATTTTTATTCAAGCCATAAAAATCCAGAGGATGCCAGAACATAGCCTGATAGCATATTCACTTGGAAGTTTGTTATATTTTCCCTTTTATTGCATTAAAATAATAACATCAAACGTGTATCTGTAAAAACTCAATTCTATGACTTTAGGTTATGAGGTAGCTTCTGTAAATGAAGAGATGTTCATTACCTCAAGAGTGGCCTTGAGAAGTAGGTAATAAAATCAAACATGTATAAAAACAATCAATAAAATTTAAACCAAGAACCTAATGTAACAATACAAGACAGAAAAACAAAGAAAAATATTCCTCAGGGTACATGATGTACAAGGGAATGTGTTAGCACTTTGAGAGATACAAAAGTAAATGTCACAGGACTTTCACAAGGAACCTGGTCAACATTACTACTGCAATAACAGTTAGCATGTGGACAGATGATTTGACCTATTTTGTTCATTCATATATCCCTACTATGGCACTTGGCCTATAGAAAGCACTCAATAAATAATTACTGAATAAATTCAATATGTTATTTAATCTTTACAGGAAGATGATATTATTACTACCATTTCACATTTTACTTTGTTATTTTACCATTTACTATTATTAGTACCATTTTACAAGAAATCAGAGGGTGAGAGACTAGAGTAAAATACCCAAACTTTAGTCCAATCTGTCTGACTCCAAATCTGAGCACTAACTACTATAACTTTCTGTCTCTTGTTGATGAAAACCAGATATTCTATGAAACTGTATATTAAAAGTTTCAATGAATATTAGGGGAGATCACTTTGAGCTAGGCTGGTAACCAAAATTTTATTAAGGATATGGATATGAGCTAAATATCAAAGTGCAGCTACGATTAATACAAACTGAGAAGAGATATTTAAAGCAGGAAGAAGTGGCCTGGGCAAAGGAGAAAAGGAGGTGCAATTTACATTTAGGGTCAGCAAATGGACATGTCTGCCTGTAGAGCAGTGTGGACTACAGGGATAGAACTCTCTGGAGTTTGCAAGTTGAGTATTCAAAACAGGACTGGATATAGCCAGAAGCCAGAGGTCAGTAATAAGTAGGGGACCAGGAATACCGGAAGCTTGGAAGCATTTGAAATCACAGATTAGAAATAAAAACCAGAGGTAAAGGATGCCAAATCAAAATCACAATTTAAGGAAAATTGTAGTATTGGAGGGCTAGGTAGGGGGTCTATTATCCCATAAAAGCCAATTGTCTGAGAGATGTATAAGGCTGCAGAAATCTAGGTGCCAATTACCTGAAAGCCAGATGTATTGAGCAAAATAATTTAGGAGAAACACATTTTCGAAAACAGTGGTACAGACATACTAAACCAAGGTGGGGCAGTCGTGGAGTGTGCAAATTAAGAGTGTGTTCAAACTACCCAGAAAACAAGTCAGAAACTGTGTATGAATTGGAGTCAACAACTTTGAATATCTTTAGGAGTGGGGGAGTCCAAGACAAAGTTTGGGGCTGCGTTGTTTAAATCATATATGCTTCATCTGATTTGTGGCACTATGAACATCTCAAATGGCAGTGCTGACTGTTTTCTGCCTCTCAAAAAAAGGTTGCAGCACAACAATTCATTTTATATTAAAAAGCATTTTAATGATCTGGGTATACCTGGACTTGAAAATGTATATGGGTAGAAAGTTTTGCAGGAGGCAAAGGAAACAGAAAAATTCAATGCAGGTAAAAGGAAACTCTGGTAGTAGATGCGTTATTGCAGGTTTACATAGAGGATAGTGAGAAACAAAGCCAGAAAGGTGGCTTGGAGACAGACTGTAGGTCTTGAATGTTTGACAAAAGAGATTGATATTTTGGACTAGGTAATTGGGAGCCAATGGAGATTTCGAGTTGGGAAGCAAAAAGCATCGTTTGTAGGAAGATGAATAGGGCAGCCGTGTAACCTATGAATTACAGACAAAAGCAAAGGTATCAGTTAGGAACTATTGAAATAATTTAGAAGTCAGGTAAATAAGCTGTGAATTATATTTGTGACAGTGGGAACATAAAAGGTTTTGGAGTGTTGGAATATGGGGGACAGTAGTGGTTTAGAGAGCCAGGAAGGGAAATTTCTTACGATGGAAATGATGGGACATTATGTATAGAGAGGGTTGAGGAATACATACACACACACACACACACACAATAACACTCTATGTACATTGGAAAAAGTGTTGCTTTACGTTAACACAAGAATGTCAGTCTCTTAGTCATGGTGGATATGATGCTTCAGGCTGTGATGCTGAGTTATGGGTATAAAATTCTATTTTTATATTGTATTTTTATATATGTATCAAGTATTTCTTTTTTAAATAAAAATATAGTTTTTTGAGGTACCTAGTTGTTTTGGTTTGAGTCTTTTGTGGAACCCAGAAAATGATGTTCTTAAGTTGACTCATTCCTGGCATGTAGACTTTTGGGTTAGATTCAGTTAAGGGACGTTTTGATGAGACCGCTTTTGATTAGATCACTTCAGTTTCATTAGATTATGGGACCCAAAGTGGTTCTTAATCCTTTTACTAGAGTCTTATATAAACAGAGACACACAGAGAAAGAGAGCTGCCATTTTTATACTGTCATGTAAGGAAGGGCTCAGGATCACCCACAGCTGCAGAAAGACAGAGAAACCCCAAGAGGCTGAGAGAGAGGCTAGAGGCTGGAATCAGCAGAGCAGCCAAGGCTGAAGACATGAGGCATGGGAGAGATGAGCCATATGCCCAATCACCCACAGCTGAGCCTGGAAGAAAGTGATAACGGAGGAGAAGGCAGAGATCAGCCACTATTTTCCTTGCCACATGGCAGGACTTCAGGATCTGCCAGCAGCCGTCCTTTGGTGAGATACTTTCATTTGGACATTTTCATAGCCTTGGAACTGTAAGCTTTTACCCTAATAAATTCTCTCTATAAAAGCCTACCCATTTCTGGAATTTTGCTCCCAGCAGCTTTAGCAAACTTAAGCACTAATAAAATCTTATACAATATTGTTTAATGTGTGCATATATTTCAAAAAATACATGAAAATAAATTTAGTATTTAACTATTCTTTTAAAATATTCTTTTAAAACAGAGTTAAAAGCAACCTATAAGCAAAGTACCAACCTGTGATGCTAGTACCACAGGACTATCATCTGGTGGGCTGCTTTTCAAGGGGTTGTGTGGACTTGCTTAAATCCACCCACACTGTTCACCAGCACATATTTGCTCAGGAGCAGGTCCCAGCATGAATTCAGTCTACATGTGGGTCCACGTGGAACCCAAACCCTGGATTCCAACCTCATTAGTGCATACTCTACTCAACCAGGCTCTAAGTAACCCAATGACCAGCTTGGTTTCATAAATTTGTGGTTAAGACTTTTATTTTTCTTTCTCTTTTTGATGGGGTGGTAGCACTAATTTTAAAAAGCTACTGCAAATACAATTACAGAGTTGAGATTTTTTCACCCCAAAATATTATTAAATAATTAGGCTATATGATGATTAACTTTAAAAGAGTCAGATAATTTATATCACTGGCATTGAGAAATCTATCACATTCAAATTAAAGGACAAATTATCATGACTTCATTATGGTTATCTCGATATCTGTACAGATATCTGTATTTGGGTTGCTTTTAATTATGGTAAATACATGTTTTATTTTTTCAAAATGCATTGGGGTCTAAAGCAGTAACTCAGCATTAGTTTCTGAACCCAGAACTTGTAAGACATTTCCATTCTTCCATCCCACCATGGGCTATTCTATCAAGCAATTATAATATGATGAATAAAAATGAATGAAATGATATGTCTCATTGTTATTTGGGGGGATTTGGATCTCATAATATCTGGCATTTGATACTTTTAATCTTAGTGCTGTTATTTTTATTCCAATAGACCAAAAGTAAATATTTACAAATGGACAGAATTACTTTGCATTTCTGTAAAGTTGGGGACCAGAGAAAATAATTTTTGACAGATAAAATCAATTATTAGATTAAATACCAAACTTGAGACTTCAAAAAAACCTGAATTAGATAAAGTAGTACTGGAATGACAGTTCTATCTTACTTTTAAAATATTTTCTTTAAGCATGATGAAATAATTAAACCACAGGAAATATCACCTAATGTATCTGACAATAGCAATTCTTTATTACCACCAATTGTTAGGGTTTGGTCTAATCTGAAAACCTGGAGCAGAGGTTCTTAACAAGGGGTCAATGAGCATGAAATGAGATTCAAAACATTATTCTTGTGGGGATATGTTGGGGCAAGTGTGATATATTTATTAAATAATACACAGTATGCTGTGGACTTAGTAAGGGGTCTGTGGTTTTCACATGACTGGCAAAGGGGTCTGTGGAACAAAAAAGATTAAGAACCCCTAACCCAGAAGAATGTCTTGTGTCATTTTGTGTCTTTTCTTCCTGTCGCCTTGTCTACTTCTATAAGTGGCTCTATAAGCAATGAAGTTGTCCCATTAGCATGGTGGGCCTGACATTGAAGATTGAAGATATAAAAGAAAGTTATAGCCAATGGTCCCAAAAACATGTCCTTGAAAACCTTCACAACAGAGATTGACACATTTTGATATTTTAAATGGCTATACACTTGAGTGCCAAAAGATAAGTGAGATATGTGTTTTCATGTCTAATCAGTGAGCATATGCCATTCACACATCTTCAATATGCCAACTTCTAATTTTCTGGCTTCTTTAGTAGTATCATCATATTATTGTATTTCTTTCTATCAGAACTTAGACAGCTTTCACTAAGATTCAAACAAATGGGAATGTTTCATTGTTCTAAGACCTGGACCATTTATTTCCATTGCAATACGCAAGCCAGCTGTGCTAAAAATCCAGCATCTGAAGAATGGTGTTGAAATAGAGAAAGCAGGCTGGTAGGGTTAATGATGCTAAAGGAAATAACTTTGGGCAATTCTGAAATAGTAATATAACTGCAATAATAGTCTTCTATGATATTCTAATAAATACTACAGAACCTTTTAGGCAATAGAGTATAATTATTTAAATCCATATTCTACATGTGCAGCTCAACTCTGTTATCCAAA
Source organism: Tolypeutes matacus (assembly GCA_026826555.1). Classification (NCBI taxonomy): domain Eukaryota; kingdom Metazoa; phylum Chordata; class Mammalia; order Cingulata; family Chlamyphoridae; genus Tolypeutes; species Tolypeutes matacus. The sequence continues at coordinate 30,389,259 of JAKSZT010053770.1, forward strand.
TTAGCTTTCTTCTGTCCTTGCTTAAATAATTTCTCTGTGCTTGTTAGGGCAGGATTTTTAAATTTTGTTTAGATGTGCTAATACAAAACTAAATCAGGAGGTATGCTTTGAAGTAATCATATAGATTACATATGTATTTAGGTGCGAAATATTTTATTTTCTAAAAAAATTCAGATATTTTATTGTAATTTAATCATATTAAGCACACTGCATGAAACACAAACAATATATCAGAAACAAAATTGAAGGACAAAAATGCACATTTGCTTCCCTTATAATAGAAGAATAATAGTGATAAACTAAAGCTACCCTAAGGTTTTCACATTGAGAAAACAAATCTCAGTTGGATTCATGACTTTGTACAGATCCCAACAGTTGAGAATAAATCAATAAACTTGCACGATTTTTTTTGGCTTGCTTGATCTTATTTAGGAAGGTTTTTATTCTACAGATTTTGTTCAAAGGAATAAGGCCAGGTTCCCACTGTGTAAAAAAATACAGACTGACTCTGGAAAGGCTCAATCAGAAACTAAACTTGGAACTGCCCATTAGCAATAAATATAGAGTGCCAAGGTAGAAGGAGAAACCGGCATAATGCTTAAACAAACAAAAACAAAAACAAAAACAAACAAACAAAAAAAAGGGACTTCTTGGCACACAAAATGATTTTCTCTCAAACCAGAGCGAATATCTTATATATCAGTGAAGTTTTAAAATGTGATCTACTATAGTAAGTAAAAAAACAAATGCATGAAAGATATGAGATAAAGAAGAAAAAAAACAGACAGATGAATAAATTCACAAAGGTTGTTCCTATTATTAACAAAATCAATTATTTGGTAATAAGTATTATGTCTCCCCAAATTATAGCACTCTTTCAGAACCAATATATAAAGAAAAAGATAAATATATGCATTTGCACATTTTAATAGGCTGCTGTAGAAGTGTTTTTAAATTTTTGTACACATGACTAGGTGGCTTTAGAAGTGTTTTAAAATTGTTTCACATGACCAGCAAGAAACTATATTTATTATTTTTTTAACAGATTTTCACATTTAATCTTTAACACCACTAGGAATTAGGCATCATCATCTCTGTTTTAGAGATAAGTATACAAATGTTCACAAAGAGACTAATTTGCCCAAGATCCAGTATCAGATCTAATTTCAAAGTTCTTCTCTTTTCATTATACAATATTGACTCACATCAAATATACATTTTAAATTTTACCAAATCAGAAATAATTCCAAGAAGTATTACTAAATATCTACTATATATATATATATATATATATATATATATATATATAT
>JAKSZT010053770.1:30390668-30455576 GCA_026826555.1 Tolypeutes matacus
TATATATATATATATATATATATATATATATATATATATATACCCAGTACTCTACTATGTGTACTATGTAGGGATATAAATTAGGTATGGAAATATCTAAGAACAGCTTTTGTGGAGAGAAGAGTTTTAAAAATAATTTTTAAATTATTTAAAAATTTTAGAGATAGATGAAGAGTATATACGTTATGCTGACACAATTTCTTTCAATATCTATTTTGGATAAGGCCAACACCATGATGAGAAATGGAAAGAAGACATATTTTTAGTCACTAAATCAACCAACCCTGGTGTCTGCCCTATCTTTAGACTTCCTGCTATGCAAAATCATAAATATCCATGTGATTTATGTTCGCTTGATTTGGGTTTCAGTAACTTAAGGCTGAAAGCATCAGAACTATTATGTACTGGCATAGAAAAGGTAACAGTAGTTTAGTGTTGAATAGTTAGGAGAGGTGTCTGTTTTGTTCAGATAACTTTCACTATGCATATTCATTCAACACTAACTTCTTAAATTAAAAATAAACATTGTTCTGGGCATTCAGAGATGGCGATATATTCCTTTTCCTTGAGGAGTTAAAGACTTGGCGCATTAGAGATATTCAAAAAATCACAGACTATTAGATTCTTCTAATCCAGTGATCTGACTTTTTGATCAAGGAAACTGAGGCCACATAGCTAGAGGCATTGTGCAGTGGAAACTCAGATACTCATCTCCCAGGCCAGAGATAACATGGTAGTAACATAGATTAGAATTGCCTGGAATAAAATGTTTAAAATAATGCTTCAATACTGTGGACTGAATCAGACAAATAATTCCATTCTTTCATGGTACAGTCTTATAACATGTAAAGTAAATATAATATTGTACTTGAAAATTTATTTCCTGTGACAGAGGATTCTAGTTGTCCATTAATATCCATTTATGCCTTCCAAAACTCTATTTTTTAAAGACTCCCAAAATAAAGCTATATTTGCAACTACGTGTGGTCATGTGACTAAGTTCTGGCCAATAGACTCTAAGTATAAGGGTCTAGGGTTCCTTTCTAGAACCTTCCACTAAAACATAACCAGGTGCACCCTTCTTTTGATCTTTCTCCCGCTATTTTAAATGTGTACGTAGTGACTGCATCATTAAGATTAGACAGCCATGGAGATGGAAGAACAAAAAGTGGAAGCATTCTGGGTTCCAGACAGCTATGAAGTTGCCGCAATAAACCCAGAATGCCTGCTTGCAAAGAAATTAACTTATTTTTTAAGTCAATAATTTGGAGGTAGGGAGGCTTCTCTGGTATTCCCAGGCAAATGGAATACTAACATGTCCTAAAGTTACAAAATATATATTAGTTTAGTCAGAATGGTGTTGCAGAAAATATGAGGTACATATATGTTTCAATTATATAACTACCAATGTCTGAGTCTAATTTTGTGTTCTCAATTATTTGACTGGAAATTAGCCTGATTGCATTGGTTATGGTACTGTGATATCTGCTTGTTAACATGTTAACAATTCACACATTTAGAGAGAGAGAAAGAGAGAGAGAGAGAGAGAGAGAGAGAGAGAGAGAGAGAGAGAGAGTCAAGCCCTTGAATAAATACTTCAATGACTATTTGTGCCTCTCTATACTATGAAGCATTTTGCAGAATATTTAGCAAAAATGACAAAAAGTTCTGCCGGGAGAATTCAGTGTTTGAACTTGAATAAAATGTACTGTGTTGTTTTAAATAAATAATTTTTTCAAAGAAACACATAAGTGGATTGCTCAATCTATTGTTTTTCATAGAATCTAATTGGATAATCTTCAGAAGCATTACACACCTTTTACTTGACCCCAAACGGAGAGTGGCTTTGTGAATATATAAGAACCAATGTTTAATTATTGGTATGGAGCTGTCTGCATGACTCCCATTAACTATGCTCCAGATGCTCCATATTCTCTGAACTACAATACAGGAATTATTGATTAAAATGATTAATCTGACAATTCGGTTGATGGAGTCCTTTCCAAAGGTGAATGCACAGATCATTAGATCAAAAACTCATATTCTGGATTAAATCAAATTCTTTTTTCCTATTTTTCTCTTCTTCTTCTCTTTTTTGGCATGTTCATTAAAGAAATTCTCAGACCTGCTTAAAGACACATAAAGGATGGTCATTGTCATATATAATTGTAGGCTAAGTCAAAGTTAAACATGATTTTCTATCTTTCAGATAGGAATTATAAAACCAGGAGTTTTCTCATTTTCCCACAGCTTCCAACTAATTTGCTCCTGAGAAGTCAAATGGAAGAGTTGGTTATTTATCAAATTAGGTATACTATTTGGGCTAAATTACTGCATTTATAACTAGAATCCTACAAGAACATTGGGCATTTATATTCTATATGCATAAAATTGTCAAACTAGCTAGGGATGTACAATGAGAGTGCTGAACTTTTTACTCTTTAGTTTTAAAACCAGTTCCCCTTAGAAATTATTTTTTGGAAAGAAATTACTTTTGAACTATAGACTCAAACACCAGGGGAAATCTCAGTCTGTGTTAATGATATCTTAAGTTGCAAATGCAATAAATCTATTCACTTCTACCTTTATTCGAATTGTCTTCCGCCTTCTCCACCATTCAGATTACATAACTGTGTTCCTAAGAATTTTTTGAAAATTAGGTCACATCAAACTGAATGCCTAAATAGTTGTACTGTTTTAATACTATAAAAGAGAAACAAAATTCTTTACTCCTACCAACTTCACTATCTTCTCATTGAAGGGATCTACCACAGAAACATTTTTAAAAATGATTATTATAGTTGAAGCCTGATATAAATGCATTGCTCATAATCTAGGATCTAAATTAGCAGTTTGAGAATACAGAAATCCATTCATGTCCTGATATCAATGCCTTCTTCATGCAAAAATATTTATTGAGAACCTATTTTGTAAAGACAATGAGGAAAGGGAGCAGGAAGATGCATATGCTTGAATCTTCAAACTTAAGGATTCTATACAACAATAGGTAAGACAGCACACATACTTTGCAAGGTGGCTCATTATAAGTGCTCTAAGACTGAAGAAAATAATGGAAATATCACTTCTAATTAGAGTAATCAGGGAATGATATGAGATGGAGGTGGCATTAGAGCTAGGCAGGATTTCAGTAGGAATTTCAGAACTGAAAGGACAATATTCTTGGCTGAGGAAGGGACAAAAGGAGCGAGACAAAACTACAATGAGTTAGGAGTGGCTCCCTGGTCCAGTCCCTGGTCCTTCCTGAAAAAATAACAAGACAAACAACAAGCAAAACAAATTAAAAAACCAACTCAGGGAAGCCAATGTGGTTCAGTGGTTGAATGCTGGTTTCCCACATATGAGGTCCCACGTGCTATCCTCGGCCCCCAGAACCTCAAAAAAAAAAAAAAAAAAAAAGTGGTCTCCAGCTTTTTTCAAAAACATTACTCAAAAGAAAAGCTTTCAATCTATTTCTTTGCTATTAATTAAATCAAATAGTTTCAATATAAATTAAATCTTGAACATAAACAATGAACTATAAACCTTACAGAAATCACCAAATTCAAGTTGATTTCCCCTCTCACTTCTCTAACAGAGAGGAACAAAGGCCTAATCCATTGGAGTTGAGGAAAAGGCCTATTACTTCCATACTACATTATAGTGTTAAACTGTGCCCAGCACATACTCAGGGTTTCTGTCTGCAGCACCAAAGAGGACCAAAATCAATATTAAATTGCTAACTCCAAATATTAATAAATGGTTTCTGCAGTTAAATAAAGACTGATAAGCTTGAATGTTAGCTTGGGGGAAATAGGCTATTCTCTTCTTTCCCTTCCTGTATTTGCTTTTGCCAAACTTCACTCAGGCTGGGAATAATCATAATAATTGGAACCAGCAGAAGGAAATAGCTGATGCTGCTAGGCAAGATGAAATAAATCTGCAACTCAAGTAATACTAAATATAAGCTCCACATGAGCATACTAGAGTGAAACACCTGAGATAAGACAGTTCTTTGGAGCCAAATCCCCAAATTTGCATTTTACAAGTAGATACATTTTAGAAATGCAATATTTATAATGTATCTGGATGCTGCTAAGTGTAAACAAATAGCAGATTTATGTCAACTCTAGCAAAAAGACTAACAATTTCCTAGGGGGAAGAAAGAAAACAAATAAGAGATGTTTGATTTTAGGTAAAAAATATTCACATAAAGTAATCAATATATACTTTTAAGTTCACAAAATACTATTTGATTAAAAAATTCAGAAAACGTAGAGTTATTAGGGGAATTGTGAATTCTTTCTATTTATAGAATTTTATTCCCTTGTCCTATTGCAGTATTTAGCAAAGTCCTGCTGTAGTATTTTCATGGTTGTCAATGATGTATGCTGTGCAATATTAAGACAGCAGAATAAGAAATATTATAACCCTTCTAAATACTTATGCTTTCAGCAAGAAAATGATCAATTAATCTTGAAGTGTTTGAATCATTCTAAGATGAAAAGAAGGAGAAGAAGAACTGAATGCAGTTTAAATCAGAAAATTTGAAGCCTTGGAAAGGGAAACTGAACTTTTAAAAAGGCCATATTTGGATACTATAAGTGTTTGCTTTGCAGTTTGAGGCACCTATCTAGGACATTGGTTCATTAATCCTTTGGGATTTGCCTCATTTCAATTCAACAATATAGCAAAGTGTGTAAGAACGTGGGCTTTTAAGTCAGGCAGGCAGTTAGTACTGAATGACATTGGGCAAGCTGAGCGACCTTGGGCAAGTAATGAAACTCTTTGTGCTTCAGTTTCTTCATGTTTAACAGGGGTAATAAATATCATTTTCTTCATAGAGTTTCTGTGAGTCTTAAATGAGTGTAATAAGATGTGAAATGGGACTTTTTTCTGTTTTCTTGGAAGTTAGCTAAAGGTTCAAATTTGAGAACCATGGGAAATGAGTAAGGCACTGTAGCAGTTTGGCATTATTTATGAATTCCAAAAATAGATATTGGATTATGTTTGTGAACTGGTCTTTTCCTCTGTGCATATTACATTATATTGAATTCAGAGGTTTACTTGATTAAATAATGATTAAGGCTTTGATTGGGCCACATCAGTAGGATGTTGAGTTCCTGCCCCATTGGTGGGTGGGGACTCACAGAAAAACCTCGACACAGAGAAGGGAGGCTGGAGTTTTTGAGCTGGAGCCCCAGGAAGTAAGCACACAGAGGAGCTTGGTCTTGAGGAAAGTGAAAAGGCCCTGGGAAGAGATACAAGCTGTTTGCCTGATAGTCTACAGCTGGCCTTGTGGAGATAACAGAGGTGCTGAGCCTGGAGAGAAGCAAGCCTCAGGAAGAGAAGAACCCAGGAAGCCTGAACCCTCACAGACGTCGGCAGCCATTTTGCTCCAAACACATGGCAATAGACTTTGGTGAGGAAAGTAACTTATGATTTATGGCCTGGTAACTGTAAGCTTCTACCCCAAATAAATACCCTTTATAAAAGCCAACAGATTTCTGGTATTTCGCATCAGCACCCCTTTAGCTGACTAATACAGGCACCGATCATATCTATGGTAAAACCAGCCCAAAGACCATCATTCCTGAGAGTTGAGATGAGAAGACCAAATTTATGAAAAGGGATTCTATGAGAAAAGATTCCTTGGGGGAATCTTAATGGAGAATGAAGTGCCATCTCACCTTCCCTCTGAAAGGAGAAGGGCATGCTGCAGAGATTTGGGGGTGGGGGAGGAGGTTAGCAAATTTCAGGCTAGCTGCTTGCTGAATCCTTGAAACAGTTATAGCTGTCTCATATGACTACCCAAAGCAAAGTTTGAGAGAGTTTTTGAAAGAACTTAAAATTTTTTCCCATGGGCCTGGGTGTTTTCATAGAAATAGGGACTTATACCTATCTTCTTATCAAAAGAATTCTGAAAGTGGGAGACTGGATGGAGCTGACAATGATGCTGTTTGGACAATGGGAGATATGGCTGCCTTTCTACTCAATGATGGGGCAAGGATGCATGATGTTTTTAGTGGCCAATAAGATGACTCAGAGCAAAGACTGGTTAAAGCTCTCTCAAGGGTGCTGACTGCTGGGTCAATGGAACAAGAACAGAAAGAGCCTGGAGTAGTAGTGTAGTAGGCAGGAACTGATGGGGAAATAGTAAGTGGTCAGGCCTAGAGTCCATTGCCTCAGTCAGAGAGTGCTGCAGGAGGCAGTAGGGTGTGAAGAAGGTGATAAGGAAGCTAGGAGTACTTTTGAGGAACATACAAATGAGATCAATAACACATCCAGCATTAGGCTGCCTCATACAACAGAGGACACATAAAAGCAGATTAAAAATAACTAGCATAACAAGCCCTTGCATCTTTGATTTTCATTTCTCCTCTCTTGCCTGGATCTCAGAGGAGACCAAAGCAGATGGATGGAGGTGGAGTAGACAGCAAAGAAACAGACCACACCAACCTCTCTCATTAGTGATACCGAAAGTTCCTGACTAAAACTTTACTAAACAATGGGAGAAACTTTATATTGGATGCAAAATTAAACTTTATATTTGGAACAGACCACATTAAAAAAAAAAAAAGACAAAATGAGAATATTCTGATACATGAAAGTAAGAAATAGTTATGAGGTGGGCTAGAGATGCTGTCCAGAGGTGGGACAGTGAGGCATGACAGAGTGGAATGTACTTGAAGGCAGGAGGGACAGAAAAATCATTGTTTCTTGTTTGTACCCTTCAAACCCAACTTATTTAATATACTTGTCATATGAATCAGTATATGTGACTGGAACATAAGTGGTCTATATAGGCTAGCTATTATTATTATTTGAAACAAATCAATTTTATTGATACATATTAATAAAGCATACAATTCATTCAAAGTATACAATCAATAGTATTTGGTACAATCACATAGTTGTACATTCATCACTTCAATCATTATTAGAGCATTTTCATTATTTCAATAATAATAGTTAAAAAAAACAGAAAACGGAAAGACAAACAAGAAAATTCTTCACCACTCAATCTCTCTGTTTTCCCTGCCATACATAGTTGCTATTTCTGGCTATTCTTACATATTTATTTATTTATTTTTAAGTCGTTTTATTGAGATATATTCACATACATACGATCCATCCAAAGTGTATAATCAATGGCTCTTAGTATAATCACAATGTTGTGCATTCATCACCACAGAAGATTTTAGAATAATTTCGTTACTCCAAAAAGAAAAACCCCATACCCCTTGGCAATCACCTAATTTTTTTTTATTAGTTGTCTCTAAGTAAATTCAACACATGCTTATGTTGCAGGGCTAACTTAGATGTGAACTTTGAGTTCAACATTAGTAACTTCAGGTAACGGTTCATGGATATATAAATTTTAAAAATAAGAAAATTGGTTGATTTGTTTATAAATCAAAGTATCAAGTGGAACAAAGGAGAGGAAAAAATATTCTTAGAACAAGAATGTATACTGTGGTTTTCCTTACTGAAATGGGTTCCTATTTCTTATTACTCAGACAAATTAAAGGTGTTTTTAAAGGGACAGCACATGAATAACATTTTATTACTAATTTACTATGAAATAGTTAACTACCACCTCTACATTTTTCCTTAGTTCTCAAATAGAGCAATTTTGTCTTTCTAAAACAGCCTGAAACAATCATTCATCCTAGATGAAAATCTTCCTTCTGGAGAAAAAGAGCCAATTTAATTCTCTCAATAAAAAAAATCTTATTCTAACTAAACTTCTAAACTACCTTTTGATATTGGAGGTCTGAGGCAATGTCATTCTGCCTCAGCCATTAGCAGCTAAACTTTCTTAGATGTTGATAGATAATTGACTCAGCGATCTGTTTTTTTACAGGGCTAATACTTCTTTGAATCAAGGTCAACATAACTATTTAACATATAACTTAAACAAGCAGATTCCTTTTCACAACAGTTTCAGTTTCAGTGTAAGAATGAAAAGCATACCTAATAAACAGAAAAATCTGTAATTTATGGTAATTACAAACAAAAAAAAGCATTTAAAAATAAAATAGGGCATAGTTATGCCCTATTTTGGAAAAGAAAAAACAGCACAAAATGAGTTTCATATGGGTGAGGTAGATAGCGCTCACACTCCAAAACCCTACCAAAGCATAATATAGTGAACTCAAGTATATTTAAAGAGAAAACATTTTAAAACCATTTAAATATTTTTCAAGAATGAAGCTATAGGCTGAAGTGGCTATATTTATCATGTTTGTTCATTATGGACAGAAGATTCTAATGTGCCGCAAATATATCACATATTACAGGGTAAGAGGACCTGTGGCATTCATTCATTCAACAAATGTTTTCTAAACATTTCACATATTCTTAGGCATCATTCCAGGTACAATGGAAACAAATATGAATTAGATGCTGTCCCTGCCCTTGATGGGTTCAAGGTCTAGTTAAAGTAATATATTTGACAACTTCATTAGTAAATCATTACTGTAGCAAATGAAAATAGGAAATATTTATTCAAGATATCAAGAATTAGGAGAATCTAGATCTAATCCCACATACCAATTTTGGATATAATAAATGGACTTTCAAAAACAAGAAAAAATAACAAAAAATACATATAAAAATTAATGGACTTTCAGATATTGGGATGTATGTGTCATTCTTCTAATTTATAACAATTTAATTTATATACTTAAAAATATTTCATGCTTCATTCCTGGGTCCTTGAACTAGAGAAGCTACCTTCAAGAAAGAAGATATTTTGAGTGTTCAAAAAGATGCATATTTCAGCCATTGCCATATGGGAACATTTGAATAATTTTCTGTATCATTCAAAGGTAATTAATTTCCAAACATAGTTCAATGAAGAATTCTTATAATTTAGAGAAGAGTTTGCATTTTCCATATTTACTCCAAATATCGCACAGAACATCACAGCAATGGTCAAAGAGATTGGTCTCAAAATAGTACCTAACATAATCAAAAAGAAAAGTTTTTTTTTTAGTTTTGGGACCTTTGAAGGAAGACTAAAATATACAGTAAATAAAATCAGTGTTGTTGAAAACAGGGTTCTTGCTTTAATTATTGGTATTTGACTTTCTTATAAAATAACATTATCTTCAATACTTAACAGTGTTATATTTTTTTAAAAATGCACATATGATTACTATATCCTATGTGATGCATCCTTAAGAAGAATCCAGTTTAAGATGATTGGTTTGTAAGCCACTAAAGATGTTCTAAGTTAGAAACACTAGGTAAAAAGGAATATATGTGCAGGCCTGTTAAATACATGTGTTCCTCAAATTTCCATTCTTGACCTCTTCTCACTCTCAGTGCTCTTCTAAGGGGATCATATCTCCTTGTAGCACCACAAATATCATTGTAAAAGCAGTGTTTCCCAACTCTAAAATATGGACCTCCAACAGCTCTGTGAGCTCTAGACACAGATGACCAATTACCTTTGAACATCAGAAATATGCTATCTTCCAGGCACCTCAACTGTATTATATTCCAAGGCACTCATTTCTTTCCATGCAGTCTGTACTTCAAGTAATATCTTCAAACAGAGCAATAAGAAAATCTGTTAAAAATGGTAAAAATAGGCAATTTGCTAACTTGATTTATTGACTATCCCTCACCTTTATGCCTAGTATAAATTGTTTTAAGTCAAATATCAGTGATAAGTATCTCATGAATCTAATTGTGTTACTTATTTAGTAAGAGCCATGACATACTGAAAGCAGCAACTCTGCTTCTTCTGCAGTTCTCAAAGACACCAATCTCCTCTTTCTTGAACAGCCCAAAGCCATTTCCATGGAGAATAAATTGTAAAATCTCTGTAGCTAATGGCATCTTCTTCTATTCCACTTACCCAATCCTAAAAAAGAAACCTCAGAGACATCTTGGGGTCCTGTCTCCCTTCACCATTACTCCCTAATCAATTGTTTATACATTTGTATTTATCCTGCCTCTAAGATATTCCTCAAATTCATCCCCTACCTAAATTCCTACTACTGATACCAGAGTTTAGGCCCTGTTTTCAATTTCTCCTACTCTCAATGCACACTTTAAACCAATTCCTCCCCACCCCCTAAAAACCAGCTGGTTTGATTAAGGGTGCATCCGGAGGGGTGCACCTGCGGCATGCCTCTGTGGAATATGAATGTGCTCATGTGGTCATGGAGTGTTGTCTTGGTGGGTGGAGACCCACACAGTAGTGAAAGAATATTGAATTCCCATCCTGGGAAGTCCTGCTACATTCTCTAATAGAGCAGCAAGAATCTCCTTAGTACATGAGCAGTGCCTAGTGAAGGCAGACAGGCAATTACGCCAAGCCCTTGATATTGATGGCTGTACTTATGAACCTTGTTCTTGTGAAATTGAAACTTAGCCTAGTACTATATATTGCCTAAGACTTACCTCCTGAAAACTTCCTTGTTGCTCAAATGTAGCCTCTCTCTAAGCCAAACTCAGCATATAAACTCACCACCTTCCCCTCGGCATGGGGCATGATTCCCTGGGATAAGCCTCCTTGGCACTGAGGGATTATTACCAAAAGTGATGCATTTGGAAAAAGACCTTGACCAAAAGGGAGAAATATTAAATACAAATGAGTTTTTTACGGCTAAGAGATTTCAAAGTGAGTCAGGATGTCATTCCAGAGGTTACACGTATGCATGTCTCAGGAGGATCTCACAGACTGCCACAGTAAACAGTGCCTCAAGCAGGGGTGCTCCTGAGGGCTTCAGAGATGTCTAGACACTATAGGCAGGGCAGACAACCCCAGAAAATTGGCATTCCATTGGTGGGCCTTACCTTGGAATATATTATATAACCTAGCTCCCCAATATATCAGAATTAGACTCATTTATAATTTTCCCACACATGGTTCTTCTGCCCCTTTTATTTGAACCTATAGTTAGCACTATACCCATTAAATATGTTTCCCAGAGACTTAGATCTTCTGGTTGTTCATATGCTGGTTGAGCCCTGAATCTCAGCAGAGTTGCAGCCAATGCCTACTCTCCAGTTGATCAGACTCACCCAGGACAACTAACAAAAGGATGATGATGGACAATACCCAACCCCCCATAAAAGAGTATCTATTGCCTAAGAGTTACCTCCTGAAAGCCTCCTTCGTGCTCTAAAGTGGCCTCTCTCTAAGCCAAACTCAATACAAGTACGGGAGGTGGAGGGGGTGGGGTATATAGGGATCCCCTATGTTTTCAAAGTAACATTTATATAATCTAAAGCTTCTTTAAAAATTAAGAAAAAAGCAAGTAATAACATTTCCAACCGAACCGTACTTAATGTTATAAAACATTCGCTGCATTATCATCTTTGACTCTAACCACCATCCGATAACATGTTGAGATTGGGTCTCAGAGAAAGTTAATCCCACCCTAAGGAAGTGATAGCAATGAATTTGGGAATGGACTCCAATTAAGTCTTCTCACTCCAGGATTCACTCTTTATATTCTACCCCTCTGCTTCTTCCTCTTCTTTCTATGAGGGCTTATACTTTGTAGTTTGGAAGGTAAGGTCTCAGCCTTATTATCATTTTAGATGCCAGGACCCAGCTATTAGCATGAAGCAGAACTAAAATGTAATGAAAAAATATTTATTTAATTAATCAATCAAGTGATCTTAATTTGCAAGAATATTTTTAGATTGATAGAATAAAGTTTATTCATGTGACAAATACAGAAATCCAAGATCAAGTCTCTTCCATCATAAACACACCCACCTACCCATAAACACACATACACACACACACCCTTACTTCTCTCAACCATGCATCTTCTATGGAGCAACTTCCCCTTACCTTTTGCTTCTTGCAGGAGAAAGATGCACACACTGTTTTCATTTTCTCACTTCCTGTTCACTGTTCAACTTTGGGGCATCTAGTTTTTCTGCCCCTTCTGCTCCAGAAATATCACCATTGAAGGTGATCTCCATGTTGCCAAATACAACAGAAACCTTCCAAACAGCATCTTTTCGACCTTCTCTGTTGTGCTTTACAGTGCTGACCACTCACAATTATTGACTGCTATGATTACACTGTCTTAGTTTCCATCCTACAATCCTTTGACTTCTTCTGAAACTAAGGTATCACAAGTTTTTTGTTCCTTTTTCCTTTACATTTTCTCATCGGGTAACCTCAGATTCCCTAATCTATACAATCAGCCCCAACCATTCCTCTGATCTTCACACTGAAGGTCAGATGCCCACCATTTGAACTTTTTCCAGGAACCTCAAATTCCCAAATGGAATTACCTTCTCCTCAATTCTACTGATTGCCTTTAGTCTCTATCTTAATGAAAGGCACCATCTAGCAGAAACCAGAAAGTCAAGCAAAGTTTCTTTTTCTTTTTTCATATCCAACCATGTGTGCTGCCAATTTCACACCTACATATTTCTCACTCAGTTCCCTCTTCCCTATTCCTACTGTCATAGATATAGTTCAAGAACTCAGAATGTCTCCTCTTGATGACTTTGTAGCTTCCTAAATCATCATCCTGACAATTCTCCCAACCCTCTTTAATGAAATATCTTCATTGCCTAAATGTGTTCTATGGAATATTGTCATTATTTTCTCTCACTGGGAAACACTGCATGAATATGACATTGTCAATTCTGTTCTTATAGACCTTTACAATGCTGAAAAGCAAGGTAACATAATGGTTAAGAGCACTGCCTAGGTTTGAATCTTGGCTTTGCTACTTATATGCAGCTTTGTATAATAGTTTCTTAAACCCTCTGAGCTCTGGTTTCCTTATCTGCAAACTAGTATTAATGATAATACCTACTTTATAGGATCATATGAGGAATAAATGAGTTAATCTATATCTATATGCTTAGAACACTGTCTGGCATATAGTAGGCTGCACAGATTTTCAGTATTAACAGTAATAATAGCATTCAGTGACTCATCATTCAGTTTAATGTTGGCTTGGCCCACATATAATTCCTCAAGCTCATTTCTTACTACTTTCTATCTTAAACTCCAGACTTTAGGACTTGGAAATTCTTTGTAACACTCTCTGTTCCCCTCAATATCAAAGTCTATACCTTTTCTCTTCAAGAATTCTCCTACCTTTTTCACCTGTTCATCTACTCAAGCATTCTATCCTCCATTAAAAGTTGCTTGAAACCCCAGGACAGACTAGGTACTCGTTTACTGGACACAGGTTATAATTGTACTGAAAATACTTTTTTTATAAGTAATTATTAACTAAAAATAATTTTTATATGTATTATGAATATAAATGCTATTAATTATATATGATAATTATGATAATAGCAAACAGGTATTGAACCTTTAATTTAGTCCAGTTTCTGGGTTAAGCATGTTGTACGCATTATCACATATATTCCTCATAATATCCCTAAGAAGTAGCTCTATATGATGCTTATTTTATAAAGGATGGAACTGATATTGGGAAGGTTAAAAAGTTTGTTCAATACCCATCTATGTAGGGAAGGGCTGCGACTGGAATCCACATCTGCCTGTCTCCAAAGTTCCATGTTCTTAACTATTACACTGCACTATAAAATCCTGGGATGAGATCAAGAGTTGTGCACCTTTCTATTGTCACTATCTAGCAAAGTGCCTGGCACATAACATGTTAAAAATACATACATACCGAGTTTGGGGAACTACATGAAGTGAAATCCATAAATCCATCGTTCTCCAAGACATTTTGTTTTCTCTCCTTTTATTCTCATTACATCACGGAAAGCATCTTTAATAGATGGAAGTAATCCTCTTCTTAATGACTTTTAACTGAGGTCACACAGCACATACCACACTGAGAACTACTTGAGGGTGTAGATAACGTCTTATGATGGCTTATTCATCTTCCTACCGCCAGTATCTAGCTAAGCGCCTGCCAGAGAGCAGGTTCCCAATAAATGTTTGTTGAATAATAAGTAAATGAATTATATCCCTGACAAAATGGAGCTTGGAACAGTTTTATAGAGTCAGTTTATAATTACATGCACTTCTGGATCAATGGCACAGACATTTGTAAACACTATACAATTCAAAAAATATTTCAAGTCAGTTTTGGCATGCATAGTTGGTATATTTTTGCAGATGATTTATTTTCTTGATTGTGTCCTACAGTGGATAATGTTAAAACAAATTTGTGTTGTTATATTTTTACTTCATAATGACAAAAATTTTCTGGAATTTGAAACAAAAATTCACCCAGAGCAAACTTGAATGAGGTAATAGGAGACATACCTAGAATTTGACTGAATTTATGTAACAGGAAAATACACCTAGATTTCTTTTCCCTCCATAATTCTTCTACTTATGAAAGAAGATTCCCACCCATGTTCCCCCAAACCATAATAATGCCTATTATCATACCATTTTACAGTTGTTGTTTTTTAAGGAGGTACCAGGGATTGAACCCAGGACCTCATTCATGGGAAGCAGGTGCTCAACCACTGAGCTACATCTGCTCCCCAATCATTTTACAATTATTAATCCATATCACTGGAGATTTCATAAAGAGAAGAATCCAGAAGCCCGAAGTTAGAGAAAGCCACACAGAAATAAGCCAGAAGTAAGTGGAAACCAGAAACACAAAACACAAGGAAAGAGATTACCATGAGACAGGAGCCAGAGATTCAAGCCAAGGAACCGCAAGGATTACAACAACACAGCACCAGGAAGCTACAGATGTTGGGCAGAAAGCATGATCTTGCTGACAACTTGATTTTGGGCTTCTAGCCTCCAAAAATATAAGCTAGCAAATGCTTGTTGTTTAAGCCAACCCATTGTATGGTATTCGTCATAGAAGACTGGTAAACTAAGACAAATGGCTTAAAATATCTTGATTAGCATTATCTCAATAACAGAAGTTCTGGGCTGGTTATTTCAGCAACTCATCAAGGAGCAAGTACCTTTTCATCTCTTAATTCCTTGTTAGCCTCCAACTTTTAGCTATTTCTCATCACCTTCACAAGGTGGCAACAGTTGCTCCAAGCCTAACCTCCATACACAACAATGTTCACAGACAGAAAATGGAATCATTCTTCCTTTGGTCTTATCTCAAGAACTAAGAAATTTCCCAGAAACCCCCCAAGGGGCTTCCTCTAACTTTTCCTAAGTCAGAAATGGGTTATATACCATTTCTTAAATAACCAATGGCAAAGAAGACCGAATTACTTTGCTAGGTTTAGACATCAACCTGAACATAAAGTTGCGGCAGACATCAACAATAGCAAGGAAGCAGGGAGAGGAGCAGAAATGTATGCCAGGTAGACAACTGTGCTAAGGTGAATTAGGTACACCAGCATAAAACACGTTCTTAATCCTGATCCTGTTCCTGGGGATGTGAACCCATTGTAAATAAGCCCTTTTGAAGATGTTAATTTTAGTTAAAATGTAGCCAAATGAATCAGTATGGGTCTTAATCCTATTACTGGAGGTCTTATAAATAGAAAGCCATAAGGAAGAGCTGGAAGCAGGAAGTCAGTGGGAACTTGGAAGGAAAAGGAGAGGACATCACCATGTGATGGAAAAGCCAAGGAATTCAAGGATTGTCAGCCAGCCAGAACTCTACTAACCCCCGGAGAAAACAAGGCCTCTAGCTTCTGATACAATGAGCCAATAAATTTCTGTTGTTCAGCCAACCCATTGTGTGGTATTTGTCATAGAGGCCTAAAAACTAAGACAACAACCAAGTTTCTCTAATAAATTTGTGGTTTTCTAAGGTCTGTCTGAAATTGCATTCAGCAGAAACAAAGCATCTTCTTAATCGATGTTAAAAGAGTAAATTTCCCCAAGGATAAAACATATCCTGACACCACTCAGTTTGGCAGTGAGGATTTTCCAGTTAATTTTAAAAGGGAGACTTGGGATAAGAATATAAAATGACATTTTCTTGAATCATAGTAGGAGCTAAAGTATTGTTCAGGTTATCCAATTATACCATTAATTTTACATATTTTTATATTACATAGCATGGTATTTATGCACTTTATAAATTCATATACAATACCACCACATAGCAGATTAACTTTACATAAGGAACTGGTTTTCAATGCAAAACATTAATTCAAAGTATTATAATTCTCTACTTCATAACAATATACCTTAGGATCCATCCTAATTAAATTTAGGTTTTGTGTTTTTTTTTACAATTTTAATTTCTCAGTAAAGCAATACCAGTACCTGTATTTTAGCTGAATCATTTAAATCATCTTTATATGATCACTTCTTTACAATTTCAATGTACAATATATTCACAGCATGTTGGAACCAGGTATTTCATTTTTTTTCTGTGACACCGAAGCCAAAATAAGGTAAACCATTCTGCAAATATGGTCTCCAATTCATGAATAATCAAGTTCCTTGTCCTTGCCCCTCCTCCTATTACATAAACATTAGGACATTATCCTGTTCATTGTGTAGTCCACCAGCCATTTGGTGATGCACATAAAAATAAATAAAATCTAAACTCATAAAATCTGACTTGTTTTCACCTCTAAACAACAAATTTATATGAAATATAGAAATTATCTGTGTACTTAATTTTATTATGTCTCTATGGTTCCCTATTATCAGAGCTCACAAGGGTTAAAATACCACTCACAGCTGAAAGTTAATTCATGACTATGCAAGCATTTCAGCCAGATTTGTCACACATGGAGTAATTTTATGTTACTATTTTCTCTACAACAAGACAGTATCAGCACATACATAAATGCCTTTCTGGGAATTTTGATTTAAAAAATGGCATTGAATCTTGGTGTTTGAAAAATGTGTGTGTGTGTGTTCCACGTATTCAAAGAAACCGAAAAATTTGTTGTCTCTAAGGTGACTCTCCAGCCTTGAACTGAAGAAAAGGAGAGCATATATATACTACTAACCAAAGAGGAAAAGGAGCTCCAGCTATAGATTATGTTTCAGAGGAAACACTAAGGAAGAAGGTTTAAGTCTTTACCTGCAGATGGGCAAGAGTTTCTTTGATAACATTCTTACTTATCCAGAAGGGGGTCAACTTCCTTCAGTCTATTTAGACCCCAAATCCCCACCCCAACAAAAAGGCCCCTAAGTACCTCACTTGCTAGAAAGGCAATATTACAGTTATCCAGTGAACTTTTGGAAATTAGCCAAGACTTTTGGGAGATTTTAGTGACTCTTTAAGGCTAAAGATTTGGCTACCTTTTGAAGAAATTTTATCTAATAAAGAGTTGCTTTAACATCCTTACAGAATAGGCTGCAGAGAAAGGAAAAGTGAGGTCAACCGTGCAGTTATCAGAATGCTTCATGTGGCAGTTTGATATTATTTATGAATTCCAAAAAGAGATATTGGTTATGTTTATAAACTGTCTGTTCCTCTGAGAATGATACCCTTTAATTGTTTTAAATTCTGAGACTTTATGTTTACTTGATTAAATCAAGGTTAGGGCTTTGATTCAACCACGTCATTAGGACATTCAGGGTTGAGCCCCGCTTCCCCCATCCCTTGGTGGCTATAGAAACAGACACTCACACAGAAGCAGATGTGTGGAAGAAAGAGAGTGCTCCAAAGACACAGCAGAGGAAAGAACTTGATCCTGGGGCCCGGAAGAGAACAGAACAATTCGCCGGATAGTTTGAAGCTGAAGAGACCAGAGCCCTGAGCGGCTTAGAAGGCCCCTGAAAAAAACAAGCCCTCCAGCCTACAGCTGAGATTGGAAGAGGCTGGGCCCATGGAGCCTTAAGAGGAAAGAGGAAGGATGAACTTTCACAGACATCGCCTGCCATCTTATTTCAACCCGTGGTAACAGACTCTGGTGAGAAAAGTAACCTTGAGTTGGACTCTTTAGGGTCTTGTAACTGGAAGCTTTTCTGGTACTTTACATCAGTACCCCTTTGGCTGACTTCACAGATGCAACATTGGACATTTCGTATCTCTAACTTACTCATGCTTGCAATCCAACTAACCATATATCTGACATATATCCTTGTGTTCATATATGTCCCAGCTAAGTATTCTCCTTCCTGTACAGAGCAATGCAAAATATTAGGATAAGCAACACTGCTCACCTATAAAATTAAAATAAATGTTAAAAATATATCATTGTTTTTTGCCCTATTATTTTCACTCATGCATGTTGTATAGTCCATTAAGTAGCCATGTAGACTACAAACAGCTTTTGTACTATCTGTGATCCATGGCAATACATACAATTCAATGTAGCATTTGGGAAAATTATGTTATAAGAAACTTCTTCAAACACAGTGCATTGTGTTTATTTCCTTAATTAAACGGATTTGTTTCTGCTTCATTTTCTAAAGTCACTTAAAATTTGTGGATATTTATAGAATTTTAAAATTTTACATGTGTTAATTTCACTAAAGGCAATTGGAGAGTCATAAAAATTCTACAAATATTTCATTTAGAAAAATTTGTATCCATACAATATTTGTTACTTCAAAAAATAAATGTTTATTTTTTCTTTGGTCACATATCTGGTTTTGGTTATTATTGGACATATTTGATTGTTGTGGTATGTTTTAAAGTAACCAAAAGTAACTGAAACCATGCAAAACCTCACATGGATTCATAGAATAATCCCCAGCATAGAGCAAGCCATATAATTATTTCAAATATTGAAACAAATGCAGTCAATTCATTTAAGACATCCATTCAACTGATGGATCTTTGAAAACAGATACATTGAATGCAATTGAGTTAATATTCAATCAGTTGTCAAAGGAGGAGACTTTTACTGTTTCTTCCAGACTATCCTAAACAGAAAATACAACATATTAAACTTAACACAAAATTTTTAAGTTAAAAAAAAATTAACCCCAGGGGAGCAGACGTAGCTCAAGTGGTTGAGTGCCTGCTTCGCATGTATGAGGTCCCAGGTTCAATCCCTGGTACATCCTAAAAACAAACAAACAAAGGAAAAATCCAACTCTTCTTGGGGAGCAGATATAGTTCAGTGGTTGAGCATCTGCTTCCCATGTATGAGGTCCTGAGTTCAATCCCTGGTACCTCCTAAAAAAAAAAAATAAAAAAATAAAAAAAAATTAACCCCAAATGGAGTCCTTTTAAATACAATTGATCATAGGCCAATAAAATGTAATAATGGCAGCAAATATTAATTCCTTATAAGGATGTGAGCATTTTACAACAGTTATTAGCAGGTGCATATACCTCTCTGCAAGCCTTTTACTGACTATGTAAATTTCACCATTTATGGACATACTTAGTAGTATACATATACATAACTTTAATTGTAATTTATTTTTATTACAGGAAATATCACCTCAGTCCCTACTGGATACAGAGGAGAGAGCAAGCCAGGAATGGACTGGAATACATGATACAAAAATGTCACATTATCAAGAAAGTTGAAACATAACACTCTGTTCCGTGCTTCTTGTCCTGATAACCAGCCAGATTGTAGCTAAGAAAGATTTTTGAAAGTTAATATTGGATGCTACAGTTTCAAGATAGATGTTTCTATTGAATTCTGGGGTGGGATTAATTCAATTAAAATGCTAGCATCTGGAGTGCTTGTGTTAGAGATATTATTGGTTGCTGAATCTTGTAACAGTGTTCATGTAGAGAATTATTTATATCGAGCTACTGTCATTCTCACAAATGCAAAGAAAGTTTCTTTACTTTCAATTTGTTTTTTTTCTTATCATACATTGTTGTCTGTGAACAACTCTAAATTAAATCTGTTTTTATTGATCTTTTCTATAAGATACTTGATTTCTAACTGAGAAATAAAAGTTAAGCATTAAAATACAACACTTACATCTAACTCCAGTCATATGTAAGAAGAATAAATAAATTCCTAAACTTGAGTCCGAGTATTCTAGTAGAGTTTGACTCATCAAGTCTAAAAGTAAACAATACAATATATTCACCAACTGTTTAGTGGGAAAGATATGGGTACAAAGGGAATAAATTATTGGGTGAAAATAACCTATAGCTAAGATATAAAGTAAATATAAAACAGCAAAGTTTTGCACATAAAGGCAGCACCAATGGAAGTTATTTTTAAAGGGTGAAAATATGCTCCATTCTATTTAACAGCATTCTCTTCACATTAATGCTTTTCAAAGAAAATGATTTACTTTATTCTACAGAAAAACCTCAAGAATATAACTTGAAAAATTACTCATAATATTAGTCAACCATTTCATATTTTTCAGTTAGTCTTCAATTAAGAGTAAAATGTCATTAAAGTTGAAATAAAAACTCATGTCACTATCTCAAAATGACCAATCCATTTGGAATAACATTTGTTAACATTTACATAGCACTTCATGCCTTTCAGACACTATATGATTTAAATATATAACTTATTTAATACTCTCAAGCTACTATACTATAACTTCCCCAAGTTATTCACACAGCCAATATAAGTGATATAGCCAGGATTCAAACCTAGGCAGTCCACTTGGGAGATTATAAATTTAACCACTACTCTATCCCTTATTCTGGGGGAGATGATTCAGCCAGGTTTGCTATGCTTTCAAAAGTCACTGTTGTGCTTCCGGGAAGATGGCAGACTAGTAAGACATGGGAATCTCTTCTCCAGAAAAATAGCTAGAGGGCAGGCTGAAACAGCCCCGAAAAAGATCTTCTAGGGTTTAGAAGGCTGCACACCACCCAGAGGAGAGAGGGAAATTGCAAGGACAGAACCGTGAGTTGGAACCAGCAGCAGCTGTTGCTGCCGGCACTCTCCCCCACACTAAAGACTCTTTGGATTTCTCAGGCCTCTGGGCATGCGACTACAGACAAAGGGAGGTCCAGGGAGCTACCACCCCAGGCAAGGGGAGAGAGAGGGACATGGCCTGAGGCTGACTCAGGTTCCGACCCACAAATTTAGGTTGTGGGGCCCCACATGCCCTTCCAGGCCAGGTGGGACAACCTGGTGGTTTGCCCTGGGAGCTGGCGAAGGACTGGAGAAATCTGACTATTGCAATCTCCCTCTCTTCTAGCCTGGACAAATTGTTGAGGACTCCACAGGAGAGGGGAGAGAGAGCCTGGGTCTGACTCAGCTTTTGACTTGCAGGTTTGGTCTGCTGTATCCCTCCATACCAGGTGGGGATGCACAAGGGGCTAAAGATATACAAACCACCCAATCTCCTCCTCTACTAATAGGGACTGATTGTTGAGGACTCAGAGGGGAGTGGAAATATTTCCTTGCTGGGAAAAGGGAGGGGGCTGCAAGAGAAGACTGGAGAACTGTCTCAGAAAGTTTGAATTAAAAGGCTCTTAGTCTCCAGACAGGAAGCTCTATCACTTTGATCTGGTCTGTGTTGCAACAAATACACTCCGACCAGGCATTGAATTGAGAGCTGCTAAAGAGCACTATCTCCTGGCAGACAAAGGAAGTACAATTAAAAAAATTAAAAATAAGTAGGAGAGGCTTTTCCTGGTCTCTATACCCTCCCTGCCCAAGGCCCTAGGAAGCAACTCTACAACCAATTACTGGGTCCAGTGCCCAGTTTTGAGCAACCAGCAGGACAATCCTAACAAAACAGGTTGAGCCAAAAATCAAAGAGTGGTGGTAACCCACAGCTTCCTGCCACTAAATCCCTATAAAAGAGAAAGAGATTGAGCATCGCAGTACACTACATTTTAACCAGATGCCTAAACACCAGCAAAAAATTACAAGGCATACTAAGAAAATAGAAGACATGGCCCAGGAAAAGGAATACATCAAAGTCCCAGAAGAGATGCAGAATTTGAGAGAACTAATGAGCGAGATGAGCACAACTTTCCAAAGTCAAATTAATGAGTTGAAAGACAATATAGTTAAAGAGATAAATAACATCAAGAAGACATTGAGCAAACACAAAGAAGAATCTGAAATCCTGAACAGAAAAGTAGAGCTCATGGAAATGAAAGACACAACAGGTAAGATCAAAAACACATTTGAGGCATACAACAACAGACTCAAAATGGTAGAAGAAAGAATAAGTGATACTGAAGACAGAGCAGCTAAAATTGAAGAGAGAAAAGAAAAGAGAAAGAAAAGAATGGAAAAAATTTAGCAGGGGCTCAGAGAGTTGAATGACAACACAAAATGCAGCAACATACATGTCATGGGAGTTCCAGAAGGAGAAGAGAAGGGAAAAGGGTCAGAAAGAGTATTTGAGGAAATAACAGCTGAAAATTTCCCAACTCTCATGAAAGAAATGAATTTACATGTCCTAGAAGCACACTGTACCCCAATCAGAATAAATCCAAATAGACCTCCACCAAGACTCATACTACTCAGAATGTCAAAAGTAAATATAAAGAGAAACTTCTCAGAGCAGCAAGACAGAAGCAAAGGATCACGTACAAGTGATGTCCAGTAAGACTTAGCACAGATTTCTCTTCAGAAACCATGGAGGCGAGAAGACAGTGGTATGATACAATTAGGAAAATAAAAGAGAAAAGTTGCCAGCCGAGAATTCTTTATCCAGCAAAACTGTCCTTCAAATATGAAGGTGAGTATAAAATATTCATAAACAAAGAGAAACTAAGAGAGTTTGCGAAAAAGAATCCACCTTTGCAGGAAATATTAAAGGAAGCCTTAGAACCTGAAAGAAAAAGATGAGAGAGGCATGGAGGAGAGTATAGAAGAAAGAATAGCAGAAAGGATAACCAAAAGAGTAAAAAAGAGAGACAAAAGCAAGATGACATATGAAAACCAAAGAATATAATGGAGGAAGTAAATAGTTTATTTACAGTAATATCATTGAATGTGAATGGATTAAACTCACCTATCAAAAGATACAGGCTGATAGAATGGATGAAAAAATATGAACCATCCCTATGCTGCTTACAAGAAACTCACCTTAGACCCAGGGATACAAACCGGCTGAAACAGAAAGGTTGGAAAAAGATACTCCACGCGAATAGTAACCAGAAAAGAGCAGGGCTAGCTATTCTAATATCAGACAAAACAGACTTTAAGTGCAAAAAAGTTATAAGAGATACAGAAAGCCATTATATATTAATAAAAGGGGTGATCCACCAGGAAGATATAACAGTCATAAATATCTACGCACCTAACCAGGGTGCCCCAAAATATATGAGACAAACTCTGGCAAAACTGAAGGGAGAAACAAACATTTCTACAATAAACGTTGGAGACTTCAACACTCCACTCACATCGTTAAATAGAAGAACAAGACAGAAGATCAACAAGGAAACAGAGAACTTGAACAATATGATAAACAAGTTAGACCTAACAAACATATACAAAACACTGCATCCAAACTTAGCGGGTTATACCTTCTTTTCAAGTGTCCATGGATCTTTCTCCAGGGTAGACCACATGTTAGGTCACAATTCAGCTCTCAATAAATATAAAAAGATTGAAATTATACAAAGCACCTTTTCAGATCATAATGGAATGAAACCAGAAATCAATAATACACAGGAAAAAAGTAAATTCGCAAATGTGTGGAAACTGAACAACACACTTCTAAATAATCAGTGGGTCAAAGAAGAAATTGCAAGTGAAATCAGTAAATATATTGATACAAATGAAAATGATACCACAACATATCAAAACTTATGGGATATAGCGAAGGCAGTCTTGAGAGGGAAATTTAGCCGTAAACGCTATATTAAAAAAGAAGAAAGAGCTGAATTCAAAGATATAACTGAACAACTAGAGAAACTAGAAAAAGAACAGCAAACCAATCCCAAAGCAAGCAGAAGGAAAGAAATAATAAAGATTAGAGCAGAAATAAATGAAAATGAGAACAGAAAAACAATAGAGAAAATCAACAAAACCAAAAGCTGGTTCTTTGAGAAGATCAATAAAATTGACAAACCCCTAGCTAGACAAACAATGAAAAAAAGAAAGAAGATGCAAATAAATACAATCAGAAATGAAAGGGGGAAGTTACAAATGACCCTACAGAAATAAAAAGAATCATAAGAGGATATGAGAAACTATATGCCAACAAACTAGACAACCTAGATGAAATGCACAAATTTCTAGAAATGCACAACCAACCTACACTGACGCTACAAGAAATACAAGAACTTAACAAACCAATCACATTTAAGGAGATTGAATCCATCATCAAAAATCTCCCAGCAAATAAAAGTCCAGGACCAGATGGCTTCACAGGTGAATTCTACCAATCCTTTCAAAAAGAATTAACACCAATCCTGTTTAAACTGTTCCAAAAATTTGAAGAGGAGGGAAAATTACCGAACACATTTTAGGAAGCCAACATCACCCTAATACCAAAGCCAGATGAAGATTCTACAAGAAAAGAAAATTACAGACCAATCTCTCTAATGAATATAGATGCAAAAATTCTCAACAAAATACTTGCAAATCAAATCCAAGAGCATATCAAAAGACTTATACATCATGACCAATTGGGATCTATTCCTGGTATGCAAGGCTGGTTCAACATAAGAAAATCAATCAATGTAATACACCATATTAACAAATTGAAGGAAAAAAAGCACATGATCATCTCAATAGATGCAGAAAAGGCATTTGACAAAATCCAGCATCCTTTTTTTGATAAAAACACTTCAAAAGATAGGAATGAAAGAAAAATTCCTCAATATGATAAAAGACATATATGAAAAACCCACAGCCAACATCATACTCAATAGGGAAAGGTTGAAAGCTTTCCCTCTAAGATGGGGAACAAGACAAGGATGCCCACTGTCACCATTGTTATTCAACATTGTACTAGAAGTTCTAGCTAGGGCAATTTTAGACAAAGAAAAAAAAATTAAAGGCATCCAAATAGGAAAAGAGGAAGTAAAACTCTCACTGTTTGTGTATGACATGATCCTGTACTTAGAAAATCCTGAAGTATCACGACAAAGCTACTTGAACTAATAAATGAGTTAAAAGTGGCAGGATACAAGATAAACGCAAAAATCAGTAATGTTTTTATACACTAGTACTGAGCAACCTGAGGAGGAAATCAGGGGAAAGAAGTACAGGACCTATATGCAGAAAACTACAAAACAATGTTAAAAGAAATTTTAAAAGACCTAAACAAATGGAAAGACATTCCATGTTAATGGATTGGAAGAATAAATTTCGTGAAGATGTCAGTCTTACCCAAACTGATTTATAGATTCAATGCAATACCAATCAAAATCTCAACAGCTTACTTTACAGAATTAGAGAAGGCAATTATCAAATTCATCTGGAAGGGTAAGTGCACCCGAATAGCCAAAAGCATTCTAAAAAAGAAGAGCGACGTGGGAGGAATTTCACTGCCTGACCTTGAAACATATTACAAAGCTACAGTGGTCAAAACAGCATGGTAATGGCATAAAGATACTCACATTGATCAGTGGAATAGAATTGAGAACCCAGAAATAAACCCTCACCTATACAGACAACTGATTTTTGACAAATCTACCAAGCCCACATTAACGGGAAAAAAGCAGTCTCTTCAACAAATGGTGTTGGGAGAACTGGATATCTATAACCAAAAGAATGAAAGAGGACCCCTATCTCACCCACTCTACAAGAATCAAATCAAAATGGATCAAATATCTAAATATAAAAGCCAGGACCATAAAACTTCTAGAAGAAAATGTAGGGAAACATCTTCAAGACCTTGTAGTAGGTGGTGGTTTCTTGAACCTTACACACAAAGCACATGCAACAAAAGAAAAAATAGATAAATGGGACCTCCTCAAAATTAAACACTTTTGCACCTCACAGGACTTTGTCAAAAGGGTGAAAAGGCAGTCAACTCAATGGGAAAAAATATTTGGAAATCACATATCTAATAAGGGTTTAATATCCAGGATATATAAAGAGATGTTACAACTCAACAATAAAAAGACAAACGACCCAATTAAAAACTGGGCAAAAGACTTGAATAGACATTTCTCCAAAGAAGAAATACAAATGGCAAAAAAACACATGAAGAAATGCTCAACATCACTCATGATAAGGGAAATGCAAATCAAAACTACAATGAGATATCATTTCACACCTATCAGCATGGACATTATTAAAAAGACAGAGAACTACAAGTGTTGGAGAGGATGTGGAGAGATAGGAACACTTCTTCACTGTTGGTGGGAATGCAGGATGGTACAGCCACTATGGAGAATTGTTTGGCAGCTCCTAAAGAAGTTGAATATAGACTTGCCACGTGACCTGGCAATACCACTACTGGGTATATACCCAGAAGAACTGAGAGCAGCGACACTAACAGACATCTGCACACCAATGTTCATAGCAACATTATTCACGATTGCGAAAAGTTGCAAACAATCCAGGTGTCCATCAATAGATGAATGGATAAACAAACTGTGGTCTATTCATTTGATGGAATATTATGCAGCTATAAGAAGAAATGAAGTCATAAAGCATATGACCACACAGATGAACCTGGAGGACATTATGTTGAGTGAAGCAAGCCAGACACAAAAGGACAAATACTGCATGAATGCATTACTATAAACCAAATATATTGTGTAATATATTGTTTGATTCAAAAAAAATTTTATATGTATCCAGTACATTTAATTGAGAAATGTATATATTTATTCATCTGTGTTTACTTTTTAGTTTTTAATTGTTTATATTTTCAATTATTAAATGTACAAAATAAACATAAAAAAAAAAATAAACAAAATGGAGCAGGAAAAAAAAAATCTGACTGCAGTCAACTCTCTCTCCCCAACCATGTGGCAGGTCTTAGATAACAGAGCTCCCCAGTGCTTGGCTCAGTGGCATATATACACTAGGTGCACAATAAATGAATAATGAGTGAATGGGGGAAAAAATCCACTGTTTAAAGTACAAACAATCAGGATGTCAAATGTGAAAACTTTTTGCTCATTATGAAAGTGAATGTGACAGTTTCAACAACTAAAAAAGGAAAGTGAGCATAATGAATGTGTTTCAAGAATGCATGGTGCAAATGTTAAGAACAGAGATGGTGGCACTTAACTGTTTATAGCTGTGATTCTACCCTGAGACTACTCTCATTCAAAAGAAACACATTTTAAAAAGTCATACTTAACACTGAAGGTCATACCACTTAAATTATCTACATATACCAAAAAATTACAGTGGCTTCCCTGATAAATTATATCTAAAATAATTGTCTCATTAACCTTGCTCTAAAACATTAAATATGTTATTACTAAAATAATTAACTGATCAAAATATTTAAATAATTATTGTTTATTGAACAATAACATTCACATACCTCAGATTTCTATGGAGGAAAGTCAATGTTTATTGGCAGAAAACCTCACATAATTTTTTCTACATTTCTAAACAAAAAGAAGCATACAGGTTTAATTTTATGATGCCATCCTGAAGTCAGTCAAGAAGAAAGCATGACTCGATAAATGTAGATCTAGTTTTATTTGAAGGTGTCCTTAAAAGGAGTAATAGAACAGAGCACAATGTAGCAATGTAGATATACACTAAAACTGAATGTCAAAGGCTTTATTTGGCCCTTCTTTCACATGGGAAGAATTGGAAAACTTTGTTTTGCCTTTTATTTTCCCTTGTAAGGTTCTAATGGGAAAATAAGCCCAGATTATGTTAGCCTCCATGTCATATTAGATGCATTATCAGCCACATTGCAAGGAATTTTAGAACCTAATGGTCTAGATAACTGGCTGCTATGAACTTTAGTAATAAATTTAAAACAAACAAACAAACAAACAAAAAAAACATTTAGCACTTAGACCTCAAAGTCATTGAAGAAACTTCCTTCAACTGGGCCTGATGCATTAATATAATCATAGAGCAGAACTACTAATTTTGAATTAAATACTTTGGTGAGGAAATTTTATTGCACACTACAAAGTCATAGTTTATTTTTTTAAAGGATGTGATATTAATGGTATTTTATATGACTCATCACTGTGTGTATTAAAAACAGACAAGTTTAAATTAAAAAGGAATCCCCTGAATTTAATTAAACAGCTTTTCAAATTATTTTCCAGGCATTTAGTGTGGGGAAACTATGATACATTCATCTTATCTAGTATTTCTTAAAATCCTAGTGTGACATCTTATTTTAAAAGAGATGATAATTTAGAAATATAATGACTCTCACGTAAAAATTAACAGAATAAATAAAAATTAAGTTAAAATGTAATTTTATCTGGTGCTCATTTTATCAAATTCTTGTTATTCAAATCTCTCCTTGGTAAAATCTGCATTAGTTCAGATATAGATTATGTTAGTTTCTGTATTATACCCAATGTATGAATGAGTTTTCAAAAACCAATTCTCTCATTAATATTTTTAAAATACAACTGCTAAATAAACAATGTTTAAAGTTTTCAGCTAAGCTAGTTTGTTGGCTTTCTAGAAATATAACTGCTTGAGACAATAGTTTCTAAATGTCTTTCTAGCAAGTGAATTCTGTAGTGATACACAAACACTATCTTAAAAAGGGTCTGAAAATTTCACTTTGCATACAATGATATTGTATTATTTGTGAAGGAAAAAGAATGATTTCAGCAAGGGAATAGTATATAAAATAACCATATTTTAAAAATATACAGGAGGATTATGTTCTCCACAAAAGCTGAGAGAAGCATTTATTTTTTCTTTTTTGTTCAATAATGACTCAGAATGAATCAGATTCCTGTGGGGGCTTCTATGAACATCATGCAAGCATCAATCATCAGTGACCCAGTGAAACCCATAACTGAGGGTTAATATAGAATTAAAAAATATTTTCCCTAAATATATCATTTTACTGTGCATATATTCCCTAAGATCTAAAAGCAATAATCTTCCAAATAAATATAATAGAGGAGTTGAGTTATCAGGGATTATTTTGCCACTAGTCATAGGAGGACAAATGATATGTAGCACAGATCCCTGTTTTACATAGGAATCACCCTGAGATATCCATGTTGTATAATCATTTGGCCTTTTCATGAACAATGATGGCAGCTCATTAACCCATGATGTAGAAACTAGGGAACTTGCCTTTTTAATGAAGGGAAACATGCTTCACCCTTTAATTTCCAGACTGATCATAGTTTTGCCCTGTGGAGAATCACAGGATAGTATGAATTCCTTGATAGCTTTTCAATATTTAATGACAGCTTTCAGGCCCTCACTTTTCCAAGCCAAGTCTGAACTTTTTACATAGAATATATCCAGCATACAACAATCCCCTTTTCCCTCTCTTCTGGACACATTCTTGCTTCCTAGTGTTACAGTTTGTCAAAGTCCATCTCAAAATGTAGTGCTCAGAACTGAATACAACATTTATGATGTGGTGATCATTGCAAACTATAGTAGGACAATCACCTCCCTTACTAGAACACTATATCATTAGTCCAATTTAACAATATTTTAACTTTGCATCCATTCTTTACTGTAAATACCAAGCTCATTGCCAACAGAACCAGACTCAGTAATTGGGTAGTTGACCTTTGGACCCTAGACCAGAACTTTACATTTATATCTATAACTATAAGATAGTATTATGACATCAAATATACTAACATGAATCCCAATATTTGAGCCTCAGGTGTGTCATCTTAAAAAACACGTAGATACTCTATTTGCTCTCCTACCGAACTCATATTCTTCTGTGTCATCCAGTATTGAAAACTACGGTGACCTCCAAGTCAATGTTTACATTAGCCGATCTCAAATCATCAACCACGAATACGCAAGAATCCCCAATGAGAACTTTTTTTTTTGCTATGGCAATTTACATTTAAGAAACTTTGCCTAAGACTTTTTCTCACTTGTTTACTTTTAAAACTGGTTTTATGAAGAACATATCCCTTAAAAGCGTTGCTCCTAAGAGTTGCTCATGCAGTTGGATTAAGTGGCTGTTCAAAATGCGGATAATGGCATTCCATCTTTGAGTAAGAACAGTGTATCAAAAACAACGAACCCTTAGACTGAAATGCATGTGCACCTATACATACATACTGTACTTGAAACGTGCATCCTGAGATAGAAAAAGGTATGCAATGACATGTGGACATCAAAGATGTACACTTTAATCCAGTTGATCTCCTCTTCTCAAACTTTTATATCACATTTCCGCCCCCCTTCGGGGCCATAATTTTCTTTCATGAGAAGACAGTAAGAGGCTTTAGGCTCCCTAAATTCACAGCACAGTCTTCAATTGGGGCACATCTAAGCTAGGTTGGAGCTGAGGGAGCCGGCCTTTCCTTCCAACTCCTCCTCTGACACGCCCCCCAAATCTAGATCCAGAGGAGAGCCCAACCTCAGAGGAGTCAATGAGGGAAGTCCCTGAGTAAAACACATTACTGTAACCATTCGTCTCACTCCCTCGCCCACCAACAACATCCGTCTCGAGAGCCCGAACCTCTTTCTCTAGCCTCCCCGGAAGGGTCGGCTTAGGGTGAGCAGCCGGTCAGTCAGTGCGCACGTGACGCGCGGTGCCCACATGACACGACCGTGGACTGGGGAGGGGGACAGAGGGGTGAAGTGAGGAAAAAGTTACAGAAGATCCGTCAAAGCGTCCAAAGCTATCTGTCCCTTCTGCTTCCTTGCCAGCCAGTAGCTCCGGGATCCCCAGGGGACCGCTATGAACAAAGATGTGTCCAGCCCAGCTCCCGGAACGTGGAGCTCAATTCTCTGTTCCTGCGCCCCCGCTGCTGCTCCCCACCCCTCTGATGATGCAGCTGCACCCTCAAGTTGCTCCCCTTCCTTCCTTCCTTCCCTCCCTTCTTTCCTCCCTTCGTTCCTTCCTTCCCCCAAAGCTTTTCATCCACTGCGGGCAATGCCACTGACGCACATTCAATTTGCCCCAGGAGCTCATCGCACCTCTGAGGTCAGACAAGGCCAAACTCCTTCCTTATGGGAGGATCTAACTGTACAAAGTTGCACACCATACTGCAACCTTCCTCCTTCCCCTCCCCTGGCTTTAGCCCCCATCCCTGGGGGACCCCTACGAAAGTTCACTTGCACTGCGGGTCCTCTCTCGACCCCATCCCACCGTCGCGCAACACACCCCCTTTCGCAGGCGCTCCCACCCTTCCATTCCCCTGCTCCCAGAGCGATCCCGCCACCTGGCAAAGCACTGGCAAGCCGCCGCGCTCACCTTGCTTGACACACTTGAGCCGGAGGGGGTCCTTGCAGTGTTTGATCACGGCCAGCACGTCCCTGATGGTGAGCCCCGCCACGGGGGTCTCGTTCACCTCCAGCAGCAGCTCCTCCGACACCAACTTGCTGCCGCTCTCATAGGCCACTTTGCCGGGCTTCACCTCTCCCAGGTAGGGGAACTGTCCATTCTCGGCGCCCCCCTTCAGTTCAAAGCCCAGCTGGCCCTCCGGGTTCCTGCCAATGACACTCTCATGGACTTTGCTAGTCCAGTGGCTTTTCTTTTTCAAGCTTTTGGACATGGCAATGGGGTGAGTTGCCTCAGCTCCTGGGTTCCTTTGGGGTGGGGTAGGGGGCTGGTGGTGAAAAGATGAGGATGGAGGAGCAAGGGGGCCAAGGAGTAAGGAGAGCAGACTTTGCCTTCCTCCCCTCTCTGTTCGGTGTTTTCCCTCTTCTTTGGATGGAGTGTGGACGAGGAACGGGGAGGATGAGAGAGACTGCTGGGCAGAGGTAGGAGAGCTTGGGTGAGGTTGTGCTGTCCCTTGAATGACACTCAGGGCTGTGGCCCCGCAGCAGAGGAGAGCTGTGGTGGCGGCGGCGGCGGCGGCAGCCTGCGCGAGCAGTAGCCGAGCTGGTGGTGGTGGGGGTGGGGAAGAGGGTAGGGATGCCGGGGGCCACTCCTGAGTGGTGCGAGTGGGAGCGCGCGCGCGCGCGCGCCTGGGTGTGTGTTGTTAGCTGATAACCATGGCAGCTGCAGTGGCAACGTCAGGGTCCGTGTGTGTGTGTGTGTACTAGTTGTACTGTAACTGGCAGGAGGGGAGGGGAGGGGGGAGAGGAGAGAGCAGGCTGGAACGGGAGGAGGGAGGAGGGGCGCGCGCGCTCGAGGGGTGGGGGGAGCTGTGCAGGGCTTCGCCGCCGTCTCGGCTCCCTCCCTCCACAGCTTGACCCGGTAGTGAAGGCTGAGAGAGGCAGGCTGGGTCCGCCTGGCAGCCGACGGGAGGAGGCGGGAGCTGGGAAGGAGGGGAGCCGAGGCCCGGCGTGGGGAGGCTGGGCAAGAAGGGCTGTAAACCTAGTGCGGACCGTTCTCAGACTCTAAGCGGTGCGCTTGGCTGCTGCGCAGTGAGGACGCCCCAGCTTGCTCTGACCCCGAATCGGATGGAGCAGAAGTAGCAAGATCCGAGCATCTGGCACACCAGTGCCTGGTGCTTCATCTCAGTCGCCGGGATCTTCCCGGCGCAGAATCCTGCCGTGAGAAAGAGCTCGGGGAGAGAGACCTGGCGTGGATTTGCGAGGGAAGGCCTGGAATTTGGTGGCTGTGTAGCGGAGTAGGAGTTCACTGTTTAGGGAGGCTTTGTCGCTTCACTTTTTTTATAGTAAACTCTTGCAGAAGTTCTCAGAATTCACCCTCTCCGGAGGGGAAAGTTAGAAAACTGGAGGCTGGTTACACCGCGCGGGGAGAGGCTGAAGCAGCATCTCATTCCCTGCCTGTAGGTCGGAGGGGTGGGATTGTCTGGCGAAAGGCAATCCCAGAGAGTTAGGTGAAGAGGGTTCTCTTTTCCTTGGTAGAAGAGGAAAGAAAGGGGCTGCGGTTGGGGAAAGCTGTTGCAGTGAGTGGCTTCCATAGAGAAATGGACAGTTTAACACTGGAGCTGCGGTGGTGTACAAGAGGGGTACGCCCTTGCCCTGGAAAGCCCCAGACTCTTTGAAGGAACAGTAAAATGACCCGGCCTAATAATCTCCTGCTACAAAGAAGGCTTAGAGGGTGAAAATAGCAGAATCAGGGTTGGAACTCGGCTGCCTGGCCCCCAACTAGTGCTTCTCTCCCTAGACCAAGTTTGCAGCCCGGAGGAGAGGTAAGGACAGGAGGGAAAAGATTCCTGTAACCGGTAAATGAATTTAATTTCCTAACTTTCAAATGATAAGTCTCAGACTCTCACTCCCCCCAAAATCATCGAGCACCCACTCATCTCTTTAAAGCAAAGAATGAAAAACATTGAGTAGTCAGGATTTTGGTGTCTGCGATGAGGGTAGTGTGGGAGGCAAGCATTAGAGGGAAAATGTTCAGTTGGCCCAAACAGGCCAGATTCCAGACTTGAATCCAGGCTCTGCTACTCACCAAGAGTGTGGTTTTGGGTTAGAGTGTGATTTTTCTGACCTTTCTGAGCCTCAATTTCCTCACTTCTTAAATAGTGTTAAATATACCAATCTGATGGGCGTATTTTGAGGATCAAATCAGGTAATACATGCAAAGTGCTTTCCTGGCTCAGGTAAGTAGGCACTAAAAATGTTAATTTCCTTCCTCTTTCCCTGTAAATATACCTCACTACTTAATGGGAAGGGGGTGTCAAATTTAGTTAGAACTGGAAGAAATCTTAAGGAAAGATGATTTGTTTAACCATGTGCCTTTTTTTTTTTTCACTTGACAAAACGGATTGCCAAGGAGCTGGCAGGGGCTGGTGTGGTTATTCAGTGAGCCAGGGGCAGTGGCAGGATCTGAAACCAGAGCTGCAGGCAATGCCCAACAATCAGTAAGACTTCATGGCAAAGTCCAGTTCTCACCTAAATAAGCTGGGTTTAGCATTAGAGGTTAGAGGTAGGATCCTAAATAGAAATTGATAGTGAAAACTGAAAATGTATTTTTAACACCAATAGCAATAATTACCATGTAAGGTAATGATAATATTTATCAAGTACTAACTACATGCCAGATGTTGTTTTATGGGTTTTAATTTCTCCCGACCTCTTAGTAAAGTGGGTACTATTATCACCCTCTCTTAAAAATAAGGAGAGTACATACAGAGATTAACTTTTACAAGGTTGCAACTCCAGGAAATGTTGGAGCTGTTATTCAGAACCAAGTGTTTTGGCTCTCCACCTGGTCTCAATCACTATATTATACTCCCTCCCCATGTACCTATGTACTTGCCATGTGACCTACCAGCTCTCAGTGCACAGTGTCCCCAAAGGTTGGGTCTGCTCTTAATGTTAGAGGCAATTAGGGGAAACAAACAAACAAACAAACAAACAAACAAACAAAAAAGGCAGGGGATTGGATAAGAGCATATTCACCTTCCAGAACCCAGATGACTCATTGAGTTATGTACTAGTTAATTTATTGCTTCTCAGCTCCAAATCCACTTTTTTTTGCTCTGAGTTGTAATAATTAGAACTGGAACCTGTAAACATTTTTTCAATTTAGCCAACTGACAGAGTGTTAGGCCTTGTCAGTAGAGGGTGGTAGATAGACACTGCAAAAAGAAGGGACTGGTCTTGGTTCCAGTGTTTTTCTCCTTGTCCCTATGGTGTGGCAGCGAGTGGATGGCTTCCTGGCTTGTGATGTGGGAGAAACCCAGTGTCGTACCGACCCCAGCAAGTTTTGCCGGTTCCCTAGTGTGTAGCTTCCCAATGAGTCTCTCTGGCATCCCGATGGGCAGCTTCTTAGAGAATTTTACTGGCACCCTAGTTTTCTGCTCACCAGCCCCAGGCTGTGAAAGAACAAAGAATTTCAGCCACATTATCGCCAGTGAGGTCTGACTCTCATGCTTGGTTGGCAGAATAGAGGAAGGGGCTTGGGCGAGGGGCTGGGGAGGGGCTTGGGGTTCCTCTAAGTCAGGGGTTCTTAACCTTTTTTGTTCCATGGACCCCTTTGCCAGTCAGGTGAAAACCACGGACCCCTTACTAGGTCCACACTATACTGAGTATTGTTTAATAAATATATCACACCCTTACCAACATGTCCATACAAGAATAATGTTTTTTTGAATTTCAATTCAAGCTCACAGACTCCTTGTTAAGAAACCTGCTCTAAGTTGTAACCTCTATGGGTACTCTCTCAGAGCCCCAGATGTAGTGACTGCTCCCTATATCTAAATTCTGTAGTGGTCTCTTTATCTTAGTAGTTAATCCCCTTTTATTAGTTAATAATTCTTTATATTCAATTTTCTCTTCATATAATGGTGTGATTTCTGTCTCATGACTAGAGTTTGACTGATATAAGGTGTAAAGAGATCATGTAGAACCCTGACGAGAGCAACATCTTGGGAGTCAGAAGTTGGGTTCCTGCCTTAGCTGTGCAACCTTGAACAAGTTACTTAACCTCTCAGAACTTGTCTCCTCATCTGTAAAAAGCAGGCAATAATATATATGAAAAGGTTATTTGAACATCATGCAAAATAATATATGTTTTATATTATAATTTAAAATTATAAAATGCTATCAAAATTAAAGATAGTATCAATAAAGGAAGTAAGAGTAGAAAGGGGGAATATTTTCCTTAAGAAAATAATGACTTGCATTCCAATGACTTGTTATTGTTTTCTGGAGAAAAAAAGACAGGATGTCTTGTCAGATTTATTGTCATCAAATAAATATATTAGTTGATTGATTTTGTCTAACTTTTCAGAGATGCAAGCAAATAGTTGTGTCTCTGAAGTTTGTTCAAGTATCCAGCTCTATGAAAATTATGACAATGAAAATATGACCATTTTGAGATGCTATCCTGGAATCCTTCACATTTGCTTTATTTCTTACTTGTCTTGTTTACTCTTTCTAAGTTTGATGCTTGTGTCAATGAAGAATCATTTCAACATTAAGCATCCCATATGCAGACTATGGCCCTAGATATTGTATGCTTTTACAAATGAAATATAGGTTAGGAATCATAAAAGCTAAAAATAAAAACAAAAACAAAGCAAAGTATGAGTGCTTTCAATCCTTAGAAAAGTTCTATGAGGTAGATGCTTATGGCAGACACTGTCAAGTCCTTCCAGTCCCCCTAGGATCCTTTTGATTTTCTCTGTGTGACCCTACCCTAGGCTCTCAGTTCTTTCATTCTTTTGCTTCTCACAGACTGCCCTGGAGACTCTCTTTGGAAGACTAGCTGAGGGCTACTGGACCCACTTGCCTACAGACACAGAGAAGCAGAAAGAACCACTTAAGAGTTTACTTCCCTCCCAGGAGCTTGCCAAGGACTTTTATACAGTATGAAAGTGCAGCTCTCCGTTCTCTAGTTGCAAGAAACTGTGCGGTGTAATTTACACACACCAAGGCTCCCTGGCAGGATCATGCTGGTACTAGGATTTTGCCTGAAAGAAATTCCTTCCCTATCTTGCTTTCTTTTAGTACCTTATTGGATTTTCCTGGAAGCATTTCCTTAATAAATTACTTGTATACAATCCTCACCTCAGGGTACATTTCTAGGGGCCCTGATCTAAGATTTTGCTTTTCCTTTTTACAACTGAGGAAACTAGGCTCCTATATTTTAAAATTGCCAGAAGTCTCACTACTTTATAAGGCATGCAGTTGTGATTTGATCCATGTCTGTGAATATAAAGCATTTACTCCTGATACTATGTTATATTTATGTCTCTAATAATGAAACTTTTAAAATTAATTTTCTGAACAGTAGTGGACACAATATTCAGCACTTGAATAATCATCAACCATAAAGAGACTATCCACATGCTAGATTATAGAACCAGAAGCAGTAAAACCAAAGTGTGGTGAACCTCATATAGAAAAACCTTTGTGCAGGGCGAGACCTGCTAACCATAGATGTGAAGACAAGTCCACACTTTAGCAGAGAGTGGTAAATGTTCAATGAGTTTTTCCATCAAGGGCTCTTTTTATGCCAAGGCTGATTTAGTATTTGTATTAGTCTCCTATTGCTGCTCTAACTAATTACCACAAACCTGTGGCTTTAAACATCACGGATTTATTATTTTATAGTTTTTGAGATCAGAAGTCTGAAATGGATCTCACTGAACTAAAATCAAGATGCTGCTGCCAACAACTTTGTTCCTTCTGAAGGTCCTAAAGAATTCCTTGCTTTTTCCAGCTCCTAGAGACTGTACACATTCCTTGGTCTGTGGCTACTTTCCATCTTCAAAGTCAGCAATGGCCAGTTAAGTGCTTGTCATATCCCCTTACTCTGTCACTCTTTCCTTCTTTCCTTCCTTCCTCCCTTCCTCCCTCCCTCCTTCCCTCAATCCCTCCCTCCTCTCTCTCCCCTCCCCCTTCCTTCCTCTCTCTTCCACGTTTAAGGACCACTGTGATTACATTGAGTCCACCCAGATAATCCAGCATAATCTCTCTGTGTTAAGGCCTGCTGATTGGTACCCTAAATTCCAACAGCCACCTTAATTCCTCTTTGCCTTGGAATGTAACATAGTCACAGGTTCCAGTGATTAGGATTAGTATTAGGACATGGACATCTTTGGGGAACCATTATTCCTTCTACCACAGAAGTGTAGGATACCACTCTTCTGTACTTCACTACTTCAATTTTTTTTCAGGTTCTCAACATCAGGACCCCATATTATTCTGTTTTTTTCTTCTCCCTGCCCTTTACACCAAAAACCTTTATTATGTTGCCTGAGAGACAAAGTATCCTCTTTTCTTCTTTGCTTAAAATCTACCAGTGCTGCCCATTAAATATACGTTGAAGGCCAAACTCCTTATCTCACTTTTATCTTCCTCTGCCTCCTTCCTAATTTTCCAGCCATATTTCTCTATATACACCTTGGGATTGTAGTCCAGGGCCACCTAACTAATGTGGTTTCTCCAAGATAAACACAAATCAAAGAATACAGTATCTAATCTGGGTCCCTTGGAATATAATTAAAGCCAGAGATTTTCAAATTGAGTTTTAATAATGTTCAGATCTAGGTAGTAAGGGACATGGTCCCATGGCAACCCCACCATGCCTGGGGCCTTAGGCAGCTGTCCTGAACTGCTCACGGTTTCCTTTGCTCACTAAGCCATTTCATGATTCTGTGCTTGCCCTAAATACTGCCCTTTCCCTCTGTGTGTCTGGTTTATACCTGCCCACCCTTTGAGACATACCTCTAGGACCACCTTCCCTCAGAAGTCTGTTATGACTCTTCTTCCTCCTACCAGGACAATATCCACCTTTCCTTTATGCCTTCATGAACCCTCTACATAAATGTGATATCTAAGGTACTGCCTTGTTCTTAAGTCTGTCTTCCTCATCAAGAATGGTTGGGTTTTATTCGAGGGTGGGTTCCTTGTCTTATTCATCTTTGTATCCTTAGCACCTTGAACAATGTCTAGAACAATGTAAATGCTTAATAAAAGTTTGTTTAGTAACAGATTTCCCCCCAAATTTA
Organism: Tolypeutes matacus; assembly: GCA_026826555.1. Taxonomy (NCBI): domain Eukaryota; kingdom Metazoa; phylum Chordata; class Mammalia; order Cingulata; family Chlamyphoridae; genus Tolypeutes; species Tolypeutes matacus. The sequence continues at coordinate 30,428,840 of JAKSZT010053770.1, forward strand.
GTGATGGTGTCTATAATTTCACTGTATATCACTGTAATATAAAATTTCCCCTTTAGTATTAAATGATAATCCATTTTCCTTATACTGACGTCTTAAGAGAATGGAATGCAGAAAAACACATCTGGATGAAAAAAAGAAAGAATAAACTTAGCCATGGGGCTCCATTTAGAAGAGAAGCCAGGTCGGTCATTCAAAGGCTTGGGACAACATGAGTCCAGGGAGACTGAGAGGTGGTCATGTTGTAGTGGTAACGGCGGTGGTGTAGGAAAAACTCAACCCTCTCCATAGTTTATCCACTGCCATTCCTTTCATGTCGGTTAAAATATGCACATGAAAATAATAACCCATTCTCATAAAGTAGATTTTGTTTTCCTAAAGCATAATACAGAGTTTCTCAGACTTTTCTATCAAAGTATTTCTAATAATGACATTATCGCCCACCCCCAGCCAAGAGCAGTCTTGTTTGAAGTATTAAGTTTTCATATAAAACATTCATACTGAATGTCTACTGTGTAGCAGGCTTGTATTTGCATTAATATAAAATATGACTTTCTCCATAAACTTTCCCTAAATGATGTTCCAGTAGGATGTACTGTGTTTATCCAGTGGTTTCCAGCATTCTTGGCTCAGCACAGTGGCTCTGTGGGTGTGCACAGCTTAGGTTCAGTAACTGAAAATACAAGTCCAAAACCTGGAGAGAGACTGGGCTGCAGAGATGGATGTGGGGACACTTTGAAACGTTCACTCATTGGCCTTACCCAGCAGAGTGCAAAACTGGCTTACAACATTTTTTACTGGGCAGAGAGAAGAGGAGAAACCAGTGAATAAGACTGTATTCCAATGTGAGAATCTAACATAGAGAAATTCATGCCCCTTGAGGGTAGTGAGGGAAACATTTAGGGATTTGAACTCGTCTAAACACATGCACAGAACTGTGTTTTCTATCTGGAATCTTATCAAATTACATTATATTGCTAATGCTCTTTACCTAAAACCCTCAAATAGTTTGGTCATTGTAATTTTAGGTTTATGTCAGGTAATTTTGCATAAGAGGGGCCTTAACTTTTTCATTTTAGTATAGAATTAATGTTCATTGATTGTGCTTCTGCTTTTCACATAAACACCCAATCTTAATATTAGTCTTAGTATTGGGAGGGAAAATAGGATCCAACTTTCCTGCAACTTGAGAATTTACTCTTAAACAGCACTGGTGATTATTCACCTAGCCCTCTGTAAAAATCTGGGAATATGGAGAAGAAAGTCAAAGAGGAAAACTTTGACTCCTTAACTCTTTGATGGTACTAGATCATACTCGTTTCTAGAAAGTTCTGAACAATGTGAGTTTGGCCCTTGTAAAGCATTTTGTGAAATTCATGGCCCATGCAGTCTACACAGAATGGGAAAAGACAACTGCAGTAGACAGCAATTCAGCCATTGCTTCATCTTAACCATAGAGTTTTTCAACTGGAAAAATTTGACTAGCTCAGGGAAAGAAAATATGAAAATAATGATTTTTTTGTCTATGATTTTAAAGTTGCAATATTTTATGTAAATGTTAAAGAGTACCTTAGTAAAAAATTCTTACAGCTTTTGTCAACTTATTCAAAATACGTACAAACTACAATAGGATGATATTGTATTTAGATCTGGAAATGTATTCCTTATTCAATCTATACAGTCATATTTATTGAATGTCAAGATCTGAAATTATCTTGCTTTTTTATTGTTTTACTTTTTACTTCTTCAGTGACTGTCAGTCTCTCATCATCAGTTCACATCCTACTAAATTAAAAAGATATTCTCATACCCTTTTATACTTTTAAGCCTTACTAACTTTTAAAATGCTTCAAAACTTCGCATACATTGATTTCATGCTATCAAGTAGCTGAATCTATTCTTTTTCAACTTAACTGAGTAGTACAATTGCTTACTATTTTATGAATTCTACATCTTTGAAGATCATATTACTATTTATTCATGCATTCTTAAAGAAAATCCCACCCACTATTTATTTGTCTCTTAATTTTCTAACTTTTTTTTTCATATTATTGCTCCTTCTACTTTACATATACACATTTAAATTTATCCTTGTTTTTCCTTGTCTAACTATCCTTGGTATATGCCTTTGGTTTCATCTTCTTGATTATCTTTAGCATCAATTCCAATCACCAAATTTAAACATAAATATCAAATATTCTATATGCATTTTGATATAATATCTACTGCTCACATTCTAGCTCTATTATTTTTATCACTTTATTATTGATTTAAAGTGACAACAGTTTCAATCCAAGGAAGTAAAAGAAGCAACAAAGGAATAATGCTATTGTGGACTTAATTTTTAGCAAAAAATGAAAAACCTGGAAAATGAAAAGGAAGTTCAGGGAAGACAGTGAACATATTTTATTTCAAAATATTAAAGGAGAATCAGATGTGTTTTCTAGGTTTTGGAAAAGCATATTGCAAGAAATTCAAAGAAAAGTTCATCATGCTTCCTTAACCAGATTCTTAAGAAACAAAGTTGCTGATGAGAATTTGGTAGCAACAAGAATGCAGTTCTAACCACACTAATTTTAATAACTGTGTGAAACTCTCCAAACACTGCTGTATGTGTTGTGGTTTGCTTTTAATATTTTGAGTGTCATAAGATGCCTTTCTGAATATGATGAGTACTATCCCACCCTTTCCTTTCCCCACAAATACACATATATGTGTCTTCCAAATATTGCATGTAATTTCAGATGATTTATTGACCCATTGAGGGTCAACCTTGTGGTTGAATAGGGAATAATTTTGAAAGCCAACTTAAATAAAACTCTTATGTAACCTATGTAAAGTTTTTTTATTTATATATAATCAGCTGAAAGTAATCTTGCCTGCTGAACTCCTATGATAGTCTACCTATCCATGTCATAGCATTTCTTCCTGCCTTACAACATTCTATATTTATATCATCCTCATTTCTAGACCATAACTTCTTTTAAAGAAGAATCTATGTTTGTATTCCTCACAGGACTGAATGAAGGAAACCACAGTCATAAAAAATGTGGAACATATAAATATCAATGAGTACAAAAGAGTCAAAGGTATCTATCATATTAAGCACAGAATGAACTAAAGCTAGCAATGTAAACCTAAAATTTTAAAAAAGTATTTTAAAAGTAATGTTTGGATCAATAATAACAAGAAGTTTGCCATTTTGGAAAGTGGTGAAATTTGAGACAGATGACTTCCATTTCATCTGTCAAGGAGCATAACTTTAAAAGAGAAAAGGGGAGGGAAAATTTCTTTAAGAACATTGCAGTTTAACATTGGTCACAGTATACTTGGAAATCACCTAGTGGCTTCAGAGGATTTTAATCTACCAACTTCTCTCAGTTATTTCCTAGGGCAATAAAAGATTACTAAAAACGTTTGTCTGTAGTAATCTCTGAGGAAAAGGGGACATTAGGGCAGTCTGCAGAATTCAGGTGAGAAGTAAAGCTGGCATGATTGTCCAACGAGGAGAAGGGATGAACTGCACAAACTACAGACCAAAAAAATATGGACATAATGAGAAAGAAGTTATTTGAATCCAACAAAAGTTCATGAAGAACAAGTCATATCAAACAATGCATATTTTCTTTAAAAAGCATGACGTGTTCTTTGTGGACCTATGTTAGCTTAATCATTAAGCCATAATGTCATCACTGCTTTGTATATGTCAGAAATGTATTTGGTCAAAGACCAGGACTCCATCTTTTGTTTAATATACTTGATTTTGCAAATGTACTTTTAACACATTCTCCATTTGTGGCCTGACCAGGACTGCATATAATTGGCCTATTACTTCCCTCTTACAAGGACTCCTAATATTTCATGTGTTCCTCCAATCGACTGCTTCCATTGTTGACTCAGATTACATTTATAGGCTCACTCATTATCCATTTTCAAAATATCTTCTACCCTTTTTGTAAACAATTCAAGATACAAGATATTTGAAGACTACTATCACAACTTTAATGTAAATTTGTAAAACAAATTTAATCAATATTAATTGAATGTTCAATGCACTTTATATAAATAAAAATATACTATGAAAAATCTGAATAAGTAAATAGGACACAATATAAAATTTTTCATTGATATGTGATAAAACTTAGCCCATGCTTTTAAGGACAATTATGAATTTTTTCCGCAATTAATATTACTGTGAGATATTGATCAAAGCTATATATGGGTCCAGATTTAAATGAATTCCAAGAAGTTTTGCATCTTAGCTAACTAATACACATCTATTAAAGTCTTTTATAATGCAAAGACTTCTATTTGAATAAAATTTCAAAGACATACTTTTAATAAAATGTATTTGTGCATCCTACTTTAGGCTTTATTTAAATTTTTTATTTCTATCTTCAACAGTGTCTCGACAAGGGAACTAGAAATAAGGACATATCTCCTTCATTTAATAAGAAAAAGATTGTTTTTCTTTTAATCACCTTTGAAGAGGCAAAGAGTTCTATACACATAGCTTGTTTGATTATATGAATGCAGGAGTTCAGGGACTCATTGAAACATTTTGCAGATCATGAAAGCAACAAACATATTACATTTTCCTTTTAAAACCCCAAATATTTTAAAGGATGTCAATTTATATATAAACATTCCTGAAGCTCCTAATTTAGCAGAAGGCTTAAATAAAAGATTTTTACATTTCCCCAGTACTAATGGAGATTTATTTCCCAGCCATTTTTCTCTGGAGACAAACCTAGATCTCTCCTTAGGGGTAGGAAGATTTGCATATGAGGCATGAATTACAGAGCTAGAAACATATTTTCCATGCTCTCCAAATACTTCACTTTTTTGTCATATTATCTGATGATTTTACACTAGGGATTTGTCTTTTTGAGATAATAAAATACAAATACCTCTGAAAAGGTTCTCTTCTGCTTTCTAAATGTGTCTACTCATATGGCTACTACTGAACAATATATATTTATACAGGATAAAGGGAAGATTACCAGCTAGCAAATCACCAGAGTCCACACATCACTTAGTGATTTTCACCATTTTCTCAGTCTTAACTTGCAAGAATGAAAAGATTAAAAATCAACAGGTTATTAAAAAAAATATCAAGGGGTTATGGTAGGGGTAAGTAAGTAGAATGGCACATCTTTACTTGGATAGTAATGGAAAGCCTCTCATAGAAGATAACTTTTAAGCCAAGACCAGGTGATAAACAATATTCAGTTGTGCAAAATCTGGGGGAAGGCAGAGGAAAAAAAGAAGTATCTAGGTCCTGGGATGGTGGTAAGGAGTTTGGCATGTTAGAGAGTAGGTCATTTTCACTTTCATTAATTTATGCATTCAATTAAACTACCCCTTAAATTACTCTGTAAAGTCTTCTAAAATTTGGTCCTTGCTTATAATTTAATTCTTCCCTGGCCCCTTCTTGCTATGTACCATTCTAATTAATTCATGACTGTGGCTTTGCATATACGGTTTCCTTTGTTTAACATTCTTCTCATTCATTTTTTTTTTTCCCCAATAAACTCAAACCCATCTCTTAAACTCTTACTCAAGCAGTCCCTCTGTTAAGAACACTTCTCTTACTCTCTCTTGTCTTCTGCCCATAGAATTCCTCAATCTTCGTGCTACCAATTTCTTAGCATTTGACACTCTGCTTTGAAATTACTAATTTACATGTCTGCCTTTATTACTAGTGGGTTTCTTTAGGACATAGTTATTAAGAATTCATCCCTGGATACATGTGGTCCAGAATAGTACCATGCACACTGTAGATACTCAATAAATCATTGTTTAAAAAATGAATGGTATGTCTTTTCACTGTTATGATTTATAATGTAATATTTACCACTGAAACAGTATCCATGATATATTTGTTATCGTTAGTAGCTAATAACCACTAGAATGTTTATAATTATTTGTTTTTATATAATAAATATTAAATATTATGAACCATTCATATTTAATGCAAATTATAATTGTGGGAATACTGTCTAAATATTTATATATATATATATTTTTTTAATTAGAGAATTTGTTGGTTGGAATAATTTTTTATATAAAATTTTCAATACAATTTTATCATTTAGCATATTTAGTATGGATTTACAGCATAATTTTAAATATGTTGTCATTGAGACCAATTATTACTGCATGTAAACCATGATTTAATAGCATGATTTATGAGTTTGTTTATTCCTCTCTCTTTTTCAGTTAGGGTAGTAGAGTTCTACTTGACACATTCATCACACTGTATTTACCAAGACTTGGGTTCTTACCTTGGAAACTGGTAACTTTTCCAATTCTTAAGTTCCCGGCAGAAGTAGCATAGCTGGAAGAGAATCTGGGAGAAGAAACCATGGGGATGAAGAAAGAGAGATGGGAGGAGCAGGGAGAGTGAATCAATTAAAATCAATCTTTCCATTGGTTTGTTTTCACTCTCAAACCCACTGACATCACCCCTGTAAAGTGAGGACATACAGGAAGTTGCACTAGAAAAGCCTCTGGAGGTTTCTAATTCTATAATGTCTTATAAATGGCATGCCACAGTTATCTTAACAGTGAACTAAGCCAAGAAGATCAAGGGAACAGAAGTAAAGAATTAAAGATTGCTTCATTCTCTCTTCACTTTTTTACTTCTTTCTCACTTCACAGATAGTCACTCAAGTTTACACAATTCACTGAAGGCTTCTCTTATATCTACCTACCTACACATGAATAGTAGGGTTAAGATTTTCTGTGAAAGACACCTTTCAAGAGATTTTTATGGAAAATAAATAGGAGTTCAAGATAATGAGAACTGAACAGACAATGAGTATCCTGTGCTCAGTGTACCCCAGGTATACCTCTGTATTTGTCCTTGAAGAATTCCAAATATATGTCTCCCATTTGCTCTTTCCTCTGCCTGGAAGTCTTTCCCTGCACCCTCACATGACTGAAATCTCCTCATTTAGGTCCCAGCAGAGTTCATAGAGGCCTTCTGCAACGCTTTAGCCAATATAGTTCCCTCCCTCCCCTGCTTCCCCCCAGTATATTCTCTCGACCATGACCCCGTTTCATTTCCTTTAGAATACTTATTATCATCTAAAATCACCACTCTATATTTGTTACTTATCATCTGGCTTCTTCTACTAGAATGTAAGCTTTCTGGGAGCAGAGACCTTCTGTTCTATTCCCTGCTCTAAGTTTAGTGCCTAGAACAGGTCTGGCACATGGAAGGAACTTGAAAAACATTTGCAGAATGTAAGTGAGTGAATTGAACTCTTGCATTAATTTCTAGAGGAGAATCAATGCACCTGGAAAAATGAACAGAGTTAAATTTACTTATAATAGAATCTTATCCCAGTCTCTATTTGTGACATTAGGCCACCAAGAATGTAATGAAACATAATCTTCAGTGCCCCTCACTTGTACAAGCCCCTTCCAAGTTCCTGGGAGGGGCTTTAGCAATGCATTCATGTAATTATAGCTTTTGTAAAATTTGTGAAATCAAACTGTTTTAATCCTAATTGTTGAGACTGTTGTTACCACTCTTACTTTAGGATCTGGCTAAAGTTAAGTTGAGTTCAGAAAATATTTAGCATATGTTTAGCGTTGTAAATATATGTGGTTCATGGTTGCTTTTATGTAGAATTAGGTGTGGCTAGTTGTCCTGGTGAAGCGATGGCTTCCAGGAATATTCCTCCAACCCAGTGTCAGTCAGACAATATTGTACATAGGTGATCGACAGATCGGTGGGTTAACCTTGCTTCAAAGAGTCTTTCTTCCTGTATCACAAAATTTAAAATAACACTTCAGTAACAAAGCTCAGATGAAAAAGAAACTTTATAGAGATTTTCCCTCAATTTAAAAATAATCCTAAAGATTTACATGACATTTTCAGTAATAAATTGCAAAGCTGGAGAAAACTTTTTCTAAGCAATCAGTAATGAAAAGTCTATTTTATAAAATACTGCTAGAGGAAAAGCTAACTTATTTTTCTTTTCTCTCTTTAGAAAATGATATTGCAAAATTATTGTTATTCAGTGAGTTGATCAAAGAATACACAACCAAAATGTGTAGGGAAAAAATGTATTGAAGAGTGTGGCTGGAGGTTAATTAATAAAATAAGATTATGCCATTTTTCTCAATTGTGTTTTGTAGGTGAGAGTAACTTTTTAAAATTTGTAATTTGTTGGGATTCTGTTGCTTATTCTAAATAACTATTCATTGTATACCTATTTTGTTCATAATTTTGAATTATTTTTTTAAAGAGTGCCTGCCAAATTGTATAAGCTTCAGGCTCCACAAAACCTTTATCTCCTCCTGATTTTCAGGTGAATATTGTCTAATGGTACTTCAGGATACTGGAATATAAATACACTTCCTTAAGTGCTAACTAAATTTAACAGACTATATGTCCCCGTGGAATGTCACAAAAATTCTACTTCTTTTCATAACTTTCATATTTATTTAGGTACCTACCTTCATATGTTTTCAGGTAACCGGAAGATAAGTTGCCATTTATAGTTTACTGACTATTTAATCAATACAGCATAATGGATCTTCTGGCAGGCCAAGTGAAAGGTAGTTTCTATCAGAGAATAATCACTGCACTATACTTTAGTAGATGAGAGAGATATAGCATTAAAATAACCATACAGAATTGTAAATAAATCCTTGGGGCACAAAAATATTAGTTCTCCCCTGGCAAAAAAAATTTCCAATATGTTACTTTTTTTTTTTTTTTTTTTTGAGGTACCTGGGACCAGGGATTGAACCCGGGACCTTGTATGTGGGAAGCTGGTACTCAACCACTAAGCCTCATCAGCTTCTCTGAGTTTTTGTTTTGTTTTTTTTTCATTTATTTTGCTTGTTGTCTTTATTTACTTATTGTTTTTAGGAGGCACTGAGAACCAAACCCGGGAACTCTCATGTGGGAAGCAGGCACTTAACTGCTTGAGCCACTTCTGCTCTGTCCAATATGTTACATTTGCTCAAAGATTGAGGAGGTAAGTGTCTCCCTGATTGTGGTACTTGTTCTAGGCTTTTTACATAGTCAGGGGAGGCTTACACCCTGCAGATTGTTTCTTAGTCATTGGTTGTACAATTGCATGATACAAATTTACTGAATGAGCTAATGAATGAATGGACAAGCTATAATATCAGCCCTTTATTTTTAAAATTTTGTATCAGTATGAACTCATAGATTCTTATTTAATTCAGTGGGTAATACTCTGTTAGTTACATTCTTTATTTGATACTCAAATTGTCCCAGATTTGGCCAGTAGGAGCTTCTTCAAGCTTGCTCCTGTGTTTTTCTGTCATATCCCTCTGATTCTTTGAGTACTTCCTTGCTTCTTGGTATGATAAGATATTCTGAATTCATCTTGTTCTTTCTTTTACCTAGCTCTGGAATCTTCCTTTCCTCTAAGGAGCCCTGATTCTATTTAATGGAGAATGATATTTAGAAACCAAGATCTGAGTATTTGACTTACTTATTTTTATTGGAAGGCCATTTCTTATGGGCTTTTTTAGTGGACAGAGGTAGGAAATGTCCATAGAGATATTTCGAATATATTTACATATATATATTTAATATATATGATACGTATATCAGATATATTAAAACCATGAGTTCATCTTGTTAGTTCTAATTAAACACCCAAGTTCCTTTATGTTCCATAAGAAGGGATAACTCAAAACATTGGCTTACGATAAGCAAAATGTTAACATTTTTGAAGGGAAAATATTTGTTGTCTACACAAAGTGGGCCTAAGAAGTAATAATACTAATCTTGAAAAGTATATTAATGGAACCCAAATAGGTTCCGTTAATAGTTATACTTAATGTATCTTAGAATCTTAGATATTGTAGAGAGACATTATCCAGAACTGTGACCAAGATATTATCTTGTAGATCCTTGCAGTGTTGTTTTGGTTCTGTCTTGGTTTAGAGAAATAACATAAAGCTACAAAGCTTATCTTTATTCCGCCCCAACACTTCTAGCCACATTGACAAAGCAAAGTAAGCATTCATCACACACAGAACCTTGAGATAAATGCATATTTATGAGGGGGCTGTGGATAAAGAAGGAAGTAGTAACACTGTCTCTATGTGAGCAATACTAGTATTCTCCTTTTGAATGAATATAATAGATACAAATGCAATGCAAGTGACTCCACACAATCAATAGCTCCACTATTTCTTGGCTTCCAACATGGATGGCTTATTTAAAGAAGATGCTGAGGAGTTGTGAGCATCCAAACAATCAGGATTTTCATATTAAAAGCTCTGTGACCATGGATCAGAATTCTTATATAGTTTTCTTCCAGCATACCTTTGGACGTGGAGGACTTTTCTCCATTTGTCTAACTTCCTCTGTAATATTAGAAGCAAAAGCTTCTCTACTTGGTTTATTACCTAAGATTAATTAATTAGACATGAGGGTCTGTTTTTACTGGTTCATTTGCTTTATCTAGTATAATAAAGCTAAGTTTAATAGTTTAAAAATTTGTTTTATCTAGCATAACAAAACAAATTCTCATTTTAATATTGCATCATACATACACTTGCTGTTGCATAATAATAATTTTTATAAACTGAAAATAAAGTCAAATATGTACACATATGTTAATATATATATTTATATTAGTTTTAATTTCACAAATCATAAATATCTGAAGAAGTCACAGGTTGTAATAAAAAAATAGTAATTTGACCAGTGTTAGAAGGCAAAAGTAACTAGTTGTTTTATGTGACATGTATCATATATTTTATTTAATCATTGAAACAACAATAACAATTATAATTATTAGAGTTATTATTATTCCCATTTTATAAAAGAATAAATTGAGACTATACACCTAATTAAACTTGGCCAAGTTTTCATAACTAATACATTGTGGAGAAAGGACTCAAAACCATGTCGGTCTGACTAGGATTCCATGCTCTTTGAATACATCAAATAAGATTTTATCTTTCCCTTGGCCAATAACTTTGGTCAAATTGACTCTTTGCATTTTCAAATGTAAAATAAGAATGTTGGCCTATCTTAGTGATTTACAGCATTTTTAACATCAGTTAATGTGCCCACCAATTGTATTATTGTTTTGTAATATTTTAATAAGAAACCCAAGAATCAGCGATATTTTTAACTTAAATACATCTGAACTAAAGCAGTTGTGACAACAGCAGAGTAGGCTTCATTTTGAAAAGTATCTTCAGCTAGAACTGAAAATAGGCCAAACATACATGGGAATGATGTGGGCCACATATGTGTGTGTGAGAGCTAGACTGGGGTTATCTTAAATGGGCTTTGTCCAAAGGGATATTAGGATCTCAACAGAGGGAGTCCATGTAGAGATAGATTGCTGAGACACAGAGCCAAAGAAGCATTGTAAGTGATAGCTGGAGCTATATCACTGCCGCTGAAGGGCAGGTGAGAGATGCCTAGCAATGAGGAGCTGAGTGAATTCTCTGAAGACCCCTGCAAGAAAATGAATCACACTGCAAGAGAAAGAAAATCAAGAGTCAGTTTTAAACATCCACCAAACCTGGAGAGCAATGTGCCAGCTTAAGAAGTACCAACGTAATGGAGGGGTTTGCTGTGCCCTCACCTCTCCTCCTTCCGCCTTGAACCCTGGTGTGGTCAGAAACAATGTAGGTGAACAAATTGCGGAGAGGAAGGAAGACAAGTTGGGAAAATAGAGGAGTCTCTATCTAGGCCCTGCATTCCACTGCAGGCCTGACTTCTATAGCAGGCCTGATGAGGCGGGTGCAGAAGCTTTGACTTTTCGGTTCTTACAGCTTGGAGTTGTTGTTATTACTCTGGTCAGACCTCTCAGTTTCAGAACTGAAATAGTTTAAGTGATTAAATGCTAATAGAATTTTTATTATTTAAGATAGCTATGGGGAGACAGTGCAAGAATTCATCCAGGGGTAGAAGAAGAATTAACCTTAAGAGCAGGTTTGAAGGGGCATTGTGAGGGAAAACAAAATTCTTTTTGTTAATCCTGCTTCTTCAGAATATCATCATATATTTATCTATATATCATACAACCAAAAATTTACATATATCTGTATATGTATGTAATATATGTGTGTGTATCACATGGGGCACACTGTCTTTTGCAGAGTTTTCTTGTTTTTTAATTCCTATTCAATTATTCCCTACCTTGCATTCCTATATATCCTTTTTCCCTAAATACTTAAGTTATAAACAAAAAAAGGTAAATTATATGTAATATTCTACATGTTTTCCCCTCTAATTGGAGATAATCTTATTTAAACCCATTTATAGTGATATTTTTGGCATCCTATTATTATTTGCTTGTGAATGTTTATAAAATACAAATCATCTCAAATCAACAGGATCAGAATTAGATTTGAAAATGTATTCAGTAAAGATGTGTAAGATGAGATAGAATTAATTATAATTGAATTCACAGAGGATTTGAAATTGTATATAAATCTGTAATACCATATTGCATTAGCTATGAATTAGTATTAGAGTTCCATTCAGAAAAATGTTCTATGGTCACTTGTGAGTACCATTTAGCCAGGATATTAGAACAGATGCTTCACCTTTACTTACTCTTTTCCCTCCCCCTACTTAAATGTCATTGAAAAATCTGTACATTTTGATTTTGAACATTAAAGAGTGTTTTGAAAAATGTAGAGAATCTAAGATTTACAATTTACTGGGAGATAGAATACAATTAAAATACATTTTTTTATAAGTGCAGAAAAAATATTCTTATGAGGAAATAATTTTAAGTCTTTACTAATTCATCAAATACTAAATTTCAGTTATTAAGACTGATAGAGATATACAAAACACAAAATTGTTCCCTGAATAAATGTTCCACGTTTGCTTACAGGGCACATTTAGGACTTAGTATGCTACTATAATTATATTGGCATTAAAAGAAAGTTATTTGAAACTGATAATGGTAAACAACTTTAAAAAATTAGAATTGGTATTTAGATCTTAAATGATTCAGAATTTAGATGTTGTGCAAATGCACTTAGTATTGATTGTAACATGGTGTGGTATAAGGGTTTTATTGAAAATAAATATATTGTTCAAAAGTTATTGATGGCCTAACATGATTTCCTTCTCATTAGTATAATGCACGGAATAAAGTACATAAAACTTTTATATTTATGGTTTCATTTTAAACAAGAGCTATCCATGAAAAAATAAAGGCCCCCAAATATAACAAGTTTTTGATATTTAGCATTATCCTAAACCTTTGGACTTGTGATTATACAGCATCATGAGATTAATGGGTCTTCGTTGGCATCTATGATAGACAATGTTAATTTCTCACTCAATAGCTATTTTCTACTTCCTCCTTACTAATAGAATCTCTTTTCATTCAGATTGGTAATGCTTCTGATAAAATACTCACCTTCTCAGACTCCCTTGCAGCTAGGGGTGACCATGTAACAAAAGTAGGCATCAAGATGTAAGTATGAATCCCCTAAAGACTTTCTCCAGCCAAGAGGGAATGGTCATCTTGCCACTATGACTTGAAAAGCATGAAGATAAATGCTTCCTTCTAAGGATAACCTTTATCCTTAGATATGTAAGCATGATAAAATGCTATTATAAGGATTAGCTACAGAGACTGACTTCTATTTCATGCAACTAAATGCATCACAATTCATATAATGTTCACTAAATTGGTAAAAGTATCCATTTTAAAGACTTATTTTGAGAGACTCCCAGAGACCTAACACAATCAATCAAATCACTGAAAAAATTATATAGAAGTCTTTATTTCATTGTGATTAATATTTCACAATATTTTAGTTATGAAACTGTTAAAACATTCTAATGTTCTTATTTTATGGATAAAACAGATGAATCCTGTTATTTTCTCAGTGTGAGTATAATTTGTGTGTGTGTATACATGCGTACGTACACATACTCATGGATTAAAAGAGTCTGAAGGGACCATGATTTGCTAGGACACTCAACCCTAGTTATCATCAATGAAACCTTTAAATCTCTCCAGCCAAATGCCATTGCTTTAGGGAATAGATTGTAATAGGTCTAATTAAAAATGATTTAAATATTTATTTGTTATCTTAAACTTGTCATAATTGGAGGTTTGAATTTTTTTGTGTGTCAATTCTAACTCATTTCTTTTATCTGATGGAAAAATATCCTTCATTTTTACTCCTGAATTTCTGCTCTAGAAGTCACTTAGCCACTCTGAGTGTTGAAAACAATTGATTTCCAGGGATCTTTAAGTTAGGGTGGGGGGTGGGGTGGGTAGTAATCTAACCATTTTACAGATTAGTAATTAAACCCCAAAGTTATATTTCTTTCTTAAAGTCATGATTGCTGCAAGATGCTATTTGGTCTGAGAATAAAAATGGGCACTCCAAGCATCACATAAGCCATTCATGAAATACCCTCTCTTCTATTTTTAGTAAAGTTACTAAAGCAAAACAACACTTAAAAAGAAGAAGAACAAGTATCTCAGATTCTGGAAGAGGTTTCCACTAACTCATGGATCTTGGGTTGGAGTGGGCTAAGAAACAATTGGTGGCTTTTACACAATTTGCTTCTAGAATATGAGTAACGCCTTCGAGGTAGAAGACTGAGTGAGACTGCAGTTCATACTCAATACCCATGCCTCGTTCAGAATTGCAGGGATTTTGCCAACCAAAAACCTGATAGCTACCCGTATAGTTTATTGATAGCCAGTGGCATTACTTCCTTGTATAATACGACCCCCTAAGACTCCACCACCCTCAACCACTCAGAAAATTCAGTTTCCAGTAAATATGAATAGAGAGAGGATAGGGGGGAAAGTGGTGCATGGAAACTTACAATGTGATGTCAGTTGTAAGCAAGGACAGTGCTTGTGAGTAGTACTAGGGAGGGATAGGATTTTTGTAGATTGCTTTAGAGAAACAATGTGTCATGTAAAGACAGACAGAATAATCCAGAAATAAATTCTTATTCTTGAAGTTAGAGAACCAGGCAATAGAAGATCCCTCCTCATTCCAGTCCATCTTGCTAAAAGCTAGAAATTTTTCTACAAATATCTACATATTTGCCCTCCACTTTAAGAATACAAGGAAGCTTCTGTCAGCATTCAAGAAGGTAGTGAGAGACACCTAAAGAAATTTATGTCCCATTTTAATTAAATAGAATTGAGCAATCCTTACTCAAGGATGAGCACATAGAATGACATATAATAAACAAACCACAGCCATCTTGAGTCAAGAAAACAGATGCAGATGAACTGTGACTTATAAAAGAAGTTCTTCATCATAGAAGATGGGGGGAATTATCCTAAAACACTACTTTAAAGTATTTTTCTATAAGAAGAATAAATTATTTTAAAATATCCAGACTGAAATAGACAATCTAATAGGAAATATTTAATCATTCAGATGACTTGTTAAGCTTTTTGAAATTTTAAGGATAAAGAAATTATCTTATTAATATCCTGGTCCAAAAATATATAGGTTATCTAGGGACCAGAACAAATACAAGAAACTTAAATTCCAGACTGACTTTAAAATTAAACAGTTGTAACACCAAATACTAAAAGATAATGAAAAGATGTTCATAGAAGGTTTTCTTCTTTTTTTTCTTTTCTGTAGGATGAAAAAGCTGGGAAGCAGGTGAAAAATATTCTTGACCCAGCTAAAAATATTTTTCAATTTCTGATATGTAGGTCTCTTATATTATGGCACTGACTAGAACTGCTGAAAAGTTTACTCAAACACATAATCTGGGGGCCAATAATTAATTAAAACTGAGAAGTAAAAAAATTAAAATTTGAAATAAATGTTCTTATGGTGAACCTTGATATGAGTGAATCCAATTAATTTCTGTACAAATGGTTTGATAATTTAATACAAGTGTAATAAATGTGACTTAAAAAAAGGATATGTAATTAGAAAAATAATTATACAATAATAATCTACACTTTTATTCCCACATTAAATTAACCGAGATCTGTAAGCATAAGGATGGAGTAGATAAAAGCACATTAAATTCCTTGTCTTATATAAGAAAGAGGTTAAAATTTATGTTTCTCTGTTGAATTTGAACCTAAAATGATGATATAATCAAGACTTTTATTAAAGAATACAAAGTAAAACCAGAACAAATTTGTTAAATACTGCATTCTTTTAAAGTTACTATTGAATAAAATAGTAAATAAAGCACAGTGCACCTTTCAAAAGACTGAACACAAAGAAAAGAGCAAAATAGCACAAATTATACAACACAATGGCAAGTTAATGTGAATTTAGTTATTGCAATAAGCATAAATGGTTAGATATCAACAGGCAAAGGCCATCAGAACACATTAAAAGTAAATATAAGGGGAGCAGATATAGCTCGGTGGTTGAGTGCCTGCTTCCCATGTAGCAAGCACTGGTTTGATTGTTACTGTGAAGCTATTTCATGAATTTAAATCATTAGCCAGGTGACTGCATCTATGGCTGATTACATCTATAATCAACAGAGATTGCCTTCAGCAATAAGTCTCATCCAAACAGTTGAAAGCCTTAAAAAGGAGAATGGATGATTTCAGCAGTCAGAGTTTCTATCTCTACTACAGCCAGTCAGATTTTCCTAGGGAATTCATCAAAACCTTCATCAGCATTCCCAACTTGCATCCTACTCTATGGAATTTGGATTTGCCAGTCCACTTGGTCATATGAGCCAATTTCTATAATAATGTCACAATATTTATATCCTGTTGGTTCTGCTTCCCTGGAGAACCCCGACTAACACATATAGTAACCAACTTCTTGTGGTCATGACCTGCAGTTCTTTACCTCTCATGCCTGTGGATACATCTCTTGCTTCCTGTCCCAGGCTTTCCTGTCTGAGGCTGAAGCATGAAGTACAATGGTCCATTCATTCGTAAGCAACGCAGTTGTGCAGGGGAATTAACTTTCCATGGGATGTAATTTTGGCCAATGAGAGACAAGAGTGAATAGATAAATTCTCATTTTTCCTTTCCAGGATAAAAGACTCCAACATGAATTCATTCTGTGACCACATGGTCGTGCATTATACCAGTCTAGCATGTTAAATAGCATATACTTATATTGAATTTTCACCCTTCCCTTCTTCAATCCATTTTTTCCCTTCAGTCCTATAGCCTCGGACTTCATTTTCTTAAAAGATAATAATATATGTCTCTGCCTTAGGCTTTGTTTTCTAGAGACCTCAGGGTAGATACTTGATAAACAAATGTTCTTAGTAAGTAGACCATAAATACGGGATTTTAGAGCTAGACTACTTACCAATCTGATAGTGATGTGGATACCAGTGTGAGTGATAAGCAGGTGAAAATTCTGGCTAGAACTGGCATCAAGATTACTAAGATTGGGAAGCGGCTGTGGCTCAATCAGTGGGGCTCCCGTTTGCCATATGGGAGGCCCCGGGTTCGGTTCCCGGGGCCTCCTGGTGAGGGCAGGCCCTCCAGTACGGCGTGGTTGGCTGACCTGGTGGGCGCAAGCAGCAAGGGGGGGGATGGATAAATTAAATAAATAAAATCTTAAAAAAAAAAAAAAAAAAAAAAAGATTACTAAGATTTTCACCTATGGTGAATTGGAATAAAGTGCAGCTAGAAGAAAAGGCATTGGAATGTGTAGTGGTTGTGGATCTTGAAAAGTATGGGGTCAGCAATAATTATAAGGATTGTGTGGACAGGCTCTGTTAATGGCATTGTATACCCTGAAAAAATAAAATGCTAAGCTCAGCGCAGGTAAGTGCCAACACAAAGAACGATGAGAAATCAGACAGTTTTTAGGGAGATTCTTATCTACTATTGCATCAGGCAGAATGTGCTAAAAGTCAGGCTCATGATCTAATTGAAAAGGTGAGAAAGCCTTAAAGCTCCCTGAATGCATAGCTATGCATCTGCTATGCTAAAGTTAGGGGATATATCAGAAAAGAATATGAACTTGAGATCTGGAACGGGGTCATTTGGGTTAACAAAACTGAAATTCTAGAAACCCCAAATTCCCTTGAATGTCTAGTTGACAGAAGAAGCCCTCTTTTCCTAGACCACAGGAGACTATGCTATGTCCTCATCTGAGGCAAGTGCCTCTCATGATAATGCTTTCCCTCATGACTCACCCCAACTCCCATCATTGCCTCTAGCCAATAATCAAGGTCAAGTCTCAGCACAACCTGAGCAAGGAAGTACTGTCCATTTTCCATGTGGAAATAACTTACATACCAAAGGAATCACCAGACCTGAATAATAAGTACTAGCAAAAACCTGAGAAGCAAATGTGGGAGTAAAGCTTCAGAACTTTATCCCAAAAGAGGTAGAACACAAAGCTGAATATGGGGGAATTTACTGAATAGAGGCACACTCACATGAGCCTCAGAATTTTATGTTCTGGCAATGACACTGAAGTCTATAATAAAATGTTTTGCTGGGACATTTCCTCTAAGCTTGGATATTGTAAATCTGGTAAACAAACAAACAAACACACACACACACAAACTAACAACAACAACAACAACAACAAAAAAAAAAAAAACAAGAAAGAAAATCTACAACTTCCCTGATATGGTATTTAGGAAGGGATCTGAAAACTCAGGGAGCTGGGAATGTTAAAATAGATTTACTATGTAAGACCTGAGTACCCATAATCTGATGAAGATTTCTGGGTGGATGTAGCAGACACTCCCTTCTCCAAGATGATGAGCAATACTGCTCAGTGGCCATCAACATCTTTAAGAAGCATGGTGGCAGCTGTGCCCTGCAGACTGCAGTTGATGGTGGTGGCTGTTGATATGGAACTGAGCTTTCTGGTATCAGTGGAGATGATAGGGTTCTGGAATAGCTGAGGCCATACTGGAGCACTCAATCTTCAGAAGCAAAGTGGATATAATTTCCAGGCTTACCAACAAGTTGCCTTTACCTTCATGGATCCGTGGTAAAGCTAATTGGTCATGGTGTTTTTAGAAGAGAGATATAAGGGAAGTTGCCTATGAACGAGGGAGAGAGGAAAAGGAGAGATGATTAAGTGAAGGCTGACATCAACTGCTAAAATGCAAAATTTTGATTCCTCACCCAATTTCCAAATCTAAGTCAGTTCTCAAATTCAGAGCTCATTGATTGAAGAGCATGGTCCCCTTGAGAAAGGAACCTGAAATACTACCTAAAGTATATATGGTAAATATTTTCCCATTTATTTTCTGAAGGGACCTATAACCATTTCCAAGGTAACTGAGCACTGTGGAAAGGGAAAACTCAGACATTTCTAGGAATGTTACGTAGATGACACTGATACCATGGGACCTGAAACACCATCATGGTTCTCTGATTAAATGGGATCTTATGGAGGCCAGATGCTAAGTATTGTTTTAGTCCAAGTTCATCTCACAGTGCATACATGTATCTTCCTATCTAGTCTGTGGTTATCTCTTTGGTCCCCATGTGCATAAATACTTAGTAACTGGCAGAGAGAACTCTTACATTATGTCCTGTGTAATAAAAGCCACTAAGATATGAAGAGCCAAGTGGAAGCCCCAGAAACTATATCCCAACCCTAACCAGAATTGTAAATCAGAAGAAATACTATATCCAGAGAAGAACACAGAGATTAATACCAGTATCAAAGATTTAGACAGTGTTGAGGTGATGGTCCCTATCATAATGCCATCCAATTCATCTCTATGTCCCCTGCAAAAATGAAATGGATCTTGACAGATGAAAGTATATTCCTATAAATTTATCCCAATGGCAGGCACAACCAAAGCTTCACTGCTGCTCTCCTATAGCATCTGCCACAGAAGCTGCTATTGGGACTAACACTTGGTTAAGTTACTGTAGATGAACACAGACTATGGCATTTGTAATAAGACTATTGATCTCAGGGATATATTCTTTTGAATTTCCTTCAATAAGGAGGATTGAGTTCTATATTTCTTCACTTGGCAAGAACTGCAGTACACATTTTCTCTCTGTCCTGCTCTCTGTCAAGGTAGAGAATACAGGTATCTTGATCATCTTGACATTCTACAGAACACCACATGAGGCCAGTATATTGATGACATGATGATAACTGAACGTAGTGAGAAGGATGTGGAAGTCTATTAGACATCCTAGTAAGATGCCTGTGTCTGAGAGTAGGAGATAAGTTCCATGAAGATTCAGGGAGCTGCACAGTTTTAGAGTTCTATTGGTCTGTGACATGATACAACATTTCTTCTAAGACTAAAAAAAAATGTTCACACTTTCTATTTGGCATCTCTTTAAAGGAAGCATAATGCTTGATAGGTCTCTTCTGATTTTGGAGATAAGATACACTAAACTTGAGAATGCTCTTCTGACCCATGCATTTGGTACTTGGACACTTTTGTTTTATTTTATTTTATTTTATTTTTCTCTTGTTTTTATTTGGGGGAAGGCAGGGACGCAATCCCCCACCAACACAAATTATGCAATCCAGTTTCCCTCATATGGGGAAATTGCAGGGGTCAGCAGATCCCCAGTGCAATGGATCAGCCTCGCCCTGGGAAAGCCCCCTTCATGATCATGCTATCTCCCCTGCCAGGTAAGCATACTTGGTCACTTTTAATTTTGAGTGAGGCCTAGAGGAAGAGAGGAGTCTACAGAAGATCCAGCCTGAGGTTCCCAACCACTTGAACACAATGACCCAGCAGATTTTATGGAGTTAGAGATATCTGTGGAGAAAAAGCTAGCTGTGCATGACTCTCTGATAAGTACCTAGGATTTTGGAGCAAGAGCAAGCCTTCTCTGGCAGGTAACTAGTCTCAATTTAAATAATGGTTCTTGGCATGATACTGGATCTTACTAGAAACTGGCAACCTGACCACTAGACACCAAGTAACTATGCCACTAGGACACCCTGTACTGAGCTGGGTGTTATTAGATCCATCATTTCATAAGGTTGGGAAGGTGCAATAGCAGCAGCATTTGGATTTCAGCCTGAGCATATCCAGTAAATTACACAAACAAGTGGCCCAGAATTCCTCTACTACACTGACACTTCTATCTCAACTTACACCCTTAACCTCAAAGAGTATTCCCAATAATTATCTAGCATAAAAGAAAAGGGCATAGGCTGTTGCAAAGATAAATTGGTATGATATGTTGATACTAAACCAAATAGGACTGATGCCAATTCTTATGCATGTACCAGGAAACAAAGGAAGGAGTTACAGTATTGGTGGAAGTAATCAGTCCTAATAACCAGGATATGCTACAGCTCCAATACAAGGAAGGTACAGAGTATGTTGTCTGGGACCTATGAAATCCATGGGCTTTTATGTTCATAATTACTGTAAATAGAAAACTGCAGCCACCATGGTTGAAAAAAAGTGTTCTGTTCTGGCTGTCCATTGCTATGTAACAAACCACCCCAAAACTTAATGGCTTAAAACAAAATCAAATTATTTTTTTTCCTGAATCTACAATTTGGGCAGAGCTGAGCAGGAGCACCTATCTCTGCTATGTGAAATATCTGGGATCTCAGCTAGAAAGTCTTGAATGCCTGGGGGGCTGAAACAGCTGGAAACTGCCCATGCATTACTCTTCCCTTATATATTCTCAGAGATTCATCATGTGATTAAGAGCCTCTGAATGTGGTTTTCTAGCGCAGTGCCCTCAGGGTAGTTGAGTCAGACTTCTTTCAAGTCTCAGAGCTCTAAGACTGAATGTAACACTAGACCAAGGCAGAAGCTACAGCACTTTTTATGACCTAGAATGGGAAGTCATACATTATCATTTTATCATCTTGTATCAGTCACACATGTACAGCCATAATTTACTGCATGAGGGCACTACTCAAGAGTTTAAATTCTAGGGAGATGTGGATCACTGGAAGTCATCCTTGAAGATGATTGCCACACAAGAAAAAGGAAACTAAGGACTTATCTAAGGGCTAGAGATCTGACCCTCCCTGCCAAGCAAGTGACCCAGACCCACCAAAAAGAAGGCCAAGAATTAGACAAATGTGAGGAGAAAAATGGTGAATATCAGTTATGGCCTAGCGTCAAGTCATAACAGTGGGCACCTTTGCTTGTTTCACTCTTTTACCTCAAATATTTTTGGAGCTTTAATTTGGCAACAATCTTGAGGGAATCTGTGTAATTGATTGGCCTTGCACTTCCCCTCTTGAGGAAGAAATGAAGGGGTGCTATGATTAAGATCATTTTCTATAGCCACAGTGAAATAAAACAAAAAAAATCAATTAAAAATATCCAAAACAATCCATAAGGAAAGCAAGACATATACTTGTAATAATTCAAGTGTTAAAAAAGAATATTGCCATGGAAATTATGAAATATTTAGAAAGAATAACATTGGAAATACCATGTATCAAAATTTATAGGATACAGTTAAAAGGATAAATAGAAGCAGTACCTTAATTATATTTATTTATTTATTTTATTTTTTTTTAATTTATTTTTATTGTGGGTAAAAATCAAAATTCTCACAATACATACAAACATTTGCAAAATGATATATAAATATATATGCATATATGTGTATTTGCTTACAAAAATGTTATTTATATATATATATATACATATATTTTAAGAGGTGCTTAGATTAACCAAAATATTACACAGAACCCACTGGGATTCCCATGTTGCCCACCTCCCACACCTCCCACCACATCCCCCACAAACATCTCCCACAAGTGTGGCCCACCACCCTCAATGAACTTACACACCTGGAGCCTTGCCACCAACCATAGACCACAGTTCACACTGTAGACCACACTCTCTCCCACTCAGTTCTGAGTGGTGTGTGCTGATTTAGAATGGCCTACATCCGTTGCCACAACAGTACTCAGGACAACCTCCAACTCCCAAAGAAGCCCCTGTATTTCAACTGCTCATTCCCTCCCTACCCCAAAAGTGTCAAGTGGCCACTGGCTCCACCTCATTGTTATAATTTCTTGCATTACAAGAATCACCATATGTGAGCAAGAGAATACCATCAAGTCCACTCTAGTCCATAGTTCTTCCCCCAGTCCTGAGGAGACTGGGATGGTGATGTCCACTCCACCTCCAAGTGAGAGAGGGCTTATATCCCATGGATATGGTGGGTGGGATGATCCTGCCTGCAGATGCAGGCCCTCTCCATTCCCTGGGATGGCCATTGCCCATCATTATCTCCTCACCAGGTGACTTGGATGAGTCCATTGAGCTGTAGGGTAGGAGTTGCAGCTCCACCTAGATTTCATGCACATCTGGCACATAGGTAGGTGGGAGGCTCCAGTTTCTGTAAGTATACCTAAAAACTCCAGCATCACATATAGGTTTGAATAGAAGGGACTGGTGAACCATGTGCAGGGAGGACTTATTTGAGTCTAATTCTGTCACTCTCAGGAGCACAGATTCCAAAATAGAACCCACTGATAAGGCATCAGTCTCTGGGGCTATCCCCCCTTATATAGGACCAGGGTGTCTCCGGAGCTCTCAGGAACCCCTCTGAGTGGGGTGATAGGCACTTAGACGTTCTATGAGCTCCTACTGAGGTGTGCGTAAGAGTTACCTCTGGGATGACCTCCCGACTCTCTTTGAGGTCTCTTAGCCACTTGAACTCATTTGTCTTTACCATTTCCCCCTTTTATTCAAGGTCTTTTTCCAGTTGTGTTGTCAGTTGGCACTTGGTATTAATCCTTCGTTGCCAGGGAGGCTCATCCCCGGGAGTCATGTCCCACGTTGGGGGGAAGGTAATGCAATCATATGCTGAGTTTGGCTTAGAGAGAGGCCACATTTGAGCAACAAGGAGGCTCTCAGGTGGCAACCCTTAGGCACCCCACAACTGCAGGCTAAGTCTCATTTACAAGAGCAAAGAATCACAAGGGTAGTCATCAATAAAAAAAAACACATCAGTGGGTCATCCTATTTTGACAGGCACTGTCCCTACACTCAGAGGACTATTGCTGCTCCCTTGGAGACTGTGGCAGAGCTCTCCAGGCTAGGAATTCAGATTCCCTCATTTATTGTGTGATTATCCACCCATCATGACCATGATTTTGTATATCTTTCATGTATATTCGGATGAACCAATCCCCACGAACCCCCCCATACCCCCCCCAATAATCCCCCGCACTACCCATTGTAACCCTTCTGTGATCCAAATTCTCCATGAACATTTAGTCCATAAAATAATCAAATACACTTACTAGGAAAAATAAACAAGTGTGATAAGCTTGCATGCAAGAGACAAACATAAGGAAACTCAGGGGGGAAAAAAAAAAAGAGAAGGAAAAAAAACAAATAATCAAACAAAGAACAAAACAAAATAAAATACAATTAGTGGATTTGGACATTCAAAAAATGGGCAAAAAAGCAAAGGAAATGCTTTTTTAAAAAAATATATATATATATATATTCATTTTTTTTTCCTTTCTCTTTTCTTTTTTCCCTTTTTTCCCTCCCTTTATCACTGTGTTATCGGATGTCTGGTGTGCCATGACACCTTCCTCCTCTCAATCCCCATTGTCTCCCAATTTTTCATTTAATTTTCAAAGAAGTTTTAGGTCACAGCAAAGTCACACATGGAGTGCCGGAGACTCCCAGATACCAAACCACCCCTGCTTCCCCACCCCATATTAACTCTCCCCCTTTTTTTTTGGTTGTTAGAATTGTTATAACTGTTATGCAGATAGCAAAATATAGCACCTAAACATTGTCAGTGATTTACAGTATAGTTTACAATTTAGATGATACAGTTTAATAATTTTGATGATATTTACCATGTCCTGTGTCCATTACTGTAAGGTAATGAAAAACCTTCCCCATGACCACCAAACAACCCATTAGATCTTGACTGTTCCCTTCTCCCCAGCCCCCCAGGGCCCGTGATACCCCCCTCTCCCAACCCATGGAATGTCAAGATTCACAGTTACATGCCCTGGGGATTTGAACCAGCCCTTCCTAATCCACCCACCCCCCAGTGCTGCACCACCAAACCCAGGATCACCACCACTCATCTGCCCCATCCCCAACATGCAACCACACTCTATCCCTTTACCATAGATTATGTCCATATGGGTGATGGCTCAAAGCCTGCTCTTCTCTTACTCTCCTTTGTTAACCTATCTTTCAGACAATGGTTCTCAGAGACTGCTCACTTTCCTCAGTTCAGATCAGTGAGGTCATATACTGTTCATCCTTCAGTGCCTGGCTTGCTTCACTCAACATAAGGTCTTCAAGATTCATCCACGTTATTCCATGTGTTAGCACTTTGTTCCTTCTTACAGCTGAGTAATATTCGAGTGTATGTATGTACCACATTTTGCTTATTCATTCATCTGTTGATGGGCACCGGGGCTGATTCCAACTTTTGGCAATGGTGAACAATGCCACTATGAACATTGGTGTGCATATATCTGTTTGTATTTTTGCTTTCAGTTCTTCTGGGTATATACCCAGCAGTGGAATTGCTGGATCATACGGAAGATCTATTGCTAGTTTTCTGAGGAACCGCCAAACTGTCCTCAACAGTGGCTGGACCATACCGCAGTCCCACCAGCAGTGGATGAGGGTTCCTATTCCTCCACATCCTCTCCAACATTTAGTATCTCCTGTTTTTTTAATAGCTGCCATTCTGATGGGTGTAAGATGGTATCTCATTGTAGTTTTGATTTGCATTTCCCTGATAGCAAGTGATGCTGAGCATTTTTTCATGTGCTTTTTAGCCATTTGTATTTCTTCCTTGGAGAAGTGTCTTTTCAGGTCACTTGCCCATTTTTTAAATGGGTTGTTTGTCCTTTTATTTTCGAGGTGTAGGATTTCTTTATATATGCAGGATATTAGGCTCCTATCAGATATATGGTTTCCGAATATTTTTTCCCATTGGGTAGGCTGCCTTTTTATTTTCTTAATAACATCCTTTGAGGTGCAGAAGTTTTTAATTTTGAGGAGATCCCATTTATCAATTTTTTCTCTTGCTGCTCATGCTTTGGCTGTGAAGTTCATGAAACCATTTCCTATTACAAGGTCCTGTAGATGCTTCCCTACATTATCTTCCAAGGTTTTTATGATTTTGGCTCTTATATTTAGATCTTTGATCCATCTTGAGTTGATTTTTGTATAAGGTGTGAGATGGTATTCTTCTCTCATTCTTTTGGATATGGATATCCAGTTCTCCAAGCACCACTTGTTAAAGAGGCCACTCTCTCCCAACTGAGTGGGTTTCGTGGCCTTGTCAAATATCAGATGACTGTATATGCAAGGATCTATATCAGAACTCTCAATCCGGTTCCATTGGTCAGTAGGTCTATCCTTGTGCCAATACCACGCAGTTTTGATCACTGTAGCTTTGTAGTATGTTTTAAAGTCAGGTAATGTGATACCTCCAACTTCATTTTTCTTTTTCAATATATCTTTGGCAATTTGGGGCCTCTTGCCTCTCCAAATATATTTTGTGGTTAGTTTTTCCAGTTCCTTAAAAAATATAGTGTTGACTTTTATTGGGGTTGCATTAAATCTGTAGATTAGTTTGGGTAGGATAGACATCTTGATGATGTTTAGTCTTCCCATCCATGAACAGGGAATATTTTTCCATTTATTTAAGTCTTCTTTGATTTCCTTTAACAGTGTTGTGTAGTTTTCTGTATATAAGTCCTTTACATCTTTAGTTAAATTTATTCCTAGGTATTTGATTCTTTTGTTTACTATTGTAAATGGTATTTTTTTCCTGATTTCCTCCTCAGTTTGCTGGTTATTGGTGTACAGAAATGCTACTGATTTTTGAGC
>JAKSZT010053770.1:30460576-30595513 GCA_026826555.1 Tolypeutes matacus
GAGAAGAATGTAAATCCCGCTGTATTTGGGTGTAGTGTTCTGTATATGTCTATTAAGTCCAAATCTTCTAATGTATTGTTGAGTGCCTTCGTTTCTTTATTGATTCTCTGCCTAGATGTTCTGTCTAATGATGATAGTGGTGTGTTGAAGTCCCCTGCTATAATTGTAGAGGAATTTATTTCTCCTCTTAGTTTTTCCAGAGTTTGCTGCACGTATATTGAGGCACCTCGATTAGGTGCGTAAATGTTGACGATTGTTCTCTCTTCTTGAGAGATTACTCCTTTTACTAATATGTAGTGTCCATCTTTGTCTCTTACAATAGTTTTGCATTTAAAGTCTATTTTGTCTGATATTAGAATAGCTACTCCTGCCCTTTTTTGGCTATTGTTAGCTTGTAAAATGGTTTTCCAGCCATTCACTTTCAGCCTCCTTGAATCCCTAGGTCGAAGGTGGGTTTCTTGTAGACAGCATATAGATGGATCATATTTTCTTATCCATTCTGCCAATCTGTGTCTTTTGATTGGTGAATTTAATCCATTAACATTCAGTGTTATTACTCGTAACGAATTTCTTACTTCAGTCATTTTTTCTTTGGGTTAATGTATGTCATATGTTGTTTTGTTTCTATTTTTGAGTTTTCAGTTGTTTTTAAACTCTCCTCCAACTCTCTCTCCTTTGTTTTTTCCTTTCAACTTGTAGAGATTCCTTTAGTATTTCTTGAAGTGCTGGTTTCTTCTTGACATACTCTCTTAATTGCTGTTTATCTGTGAATATTTTGAACTCTCCATCATTTTTGAATTCCAATTTTGCTGGATAGAGAATTCATGGCTGGAAGTTTTTTTCTTTTAGTGTTTTGACTATGTCATACCACTGTCTTCTTGCCTCCATGGTTTCAGCTGAGAAATCAGCACTTAATCTTATTGTGCTTCCCTTGTATATGACGGTTCTCTTTTCTCTTCCTGCCTTGAGTATTTTCTCTTTGTCTTGAGCATTGGACAATTTGACAAGTATATGTCTTGGAGTTGGCCTGTTGGGATTTATACTATTTGGGGTGCGCTGTGTTCCTGGATCTGCACATCCATCTCTCTCAATAGAGTTGGGAAGTTTTCAGCCATAACTTCCTTCAACACTCCTTCTGTTTCCTTTCCCTTCTCTTCTCCTTCTGGGATGCCCATAATGCGTATGTTTTTGCGTCTTGCATTATCGGTTAATTCCCTGAGACCATACTGGATTTTTTCTATCTTTTTGTCTATCTTTTCTACAATCTCTTTGATTTCAACTGTATTGTCTTCCATATCACTAATTCTTTCCGCTGCCATGTGAGTCCAGCGTCTTTTTCATTTCTTGACTTGTGCCTTTGTTCGCCATCATATCCGTTACCTTTTTAGGTGTGTTAGCTATTTCTTCAGTATGTTCTCCCATTGTCTTCTTTATATCCTTAATCTCTTCCTTCAGTTCTTTAAGTTGGTCCATGATATTTGTTTGGATAGCTTTGATTAGTTGTTTGATGTACTGCATTGCTTCCTGGTTTTTATTTTGTGCATTGGACTGGTCCATGTTTTCCAGTTTCTCAGAGTCATTTGTATTTTTCTGTTGCCCTCTGGTCATCATATTATCTTGATAGGTTTGTTCAGTTGATTAGCTTTTCTCTATGCTCTAGAATTTTATTTAGCTGTTGGTTCTGCGTGTGAGTTAAGTTTTCTCTTTGGCAGTTTTTCTTATTTTATTTCCTTGCTTCTTTCTATGTTCTGAATCTCCACCATTCGGTCCATGCCGCCGATCCGCGCAGATAGATGTCCCAAGCTTCTCACTCCATGCGTGCACATCACAGACCCCCGGGCAGGACCCCGTCCACAATCCACCTTGCTCTGGGAGCTTGCAGTGTGCGCCCTCCTACACTAACGCCATCTTGGCCCTCTCTCCTTAATTATATTTAATAAAGGGCAAGATAGATTTAAAATTAACTCAGGATCTAGGATGAAATAGATCAATTACTCCCAAAATGGAAGGAAGCAAATACAGATGTCATCAGAAGTTAATACAATCAAAACAAAGGAACAATAGATATAATTAATAAAAGAAAATTTTTGGAAAACCCTAATAAAATAAACCAGTAATTTTAATAAAGAGTGAAGGCCCAAATAAACATTAGAAGACAAAAGATCACTTACCTACAATTACTCTATAGATTTAAACAACATATAGGTGACCCTTTGATGGTAATTTGCAACAAAGATAAAATAGGCAATATTATAGAAAAAATATGTACTGGTAAAATTGATTCAAGGAGAAATAGAATATCTTAATGTACTTATCACAGTTTAACAAACTGACATTTTCAGTCAAAAATTACAGCCTACATCATTTAAAAACATCACTAGGCACAAATATCTCACTCTCTGACTCCTCGCTCTTTCTCTCTCTCTCTTCTTTCTAAAGACTTCAAATGCATAAAATGGAGTAAAAAATATTTTTCAATTCTTGGTATGCTATCTTCAATGTCCTATACAAGATCCCTTTTTTCCTTGTCTCTCTTTTTTAAAAATTTCTTTTCTCTTGTTCGGTCATCCTCTAATTTCTACCTTCCTCCCATTCACAGGAATCCACTCTTTTCTGTTTACTCCATGTCCTTTCTCTGTATACAAGTTCACTAATCCTGTGTTCTGCAGCATCCATTTGGTTCTTCTTAAACATTCTAATAATGTTTAAATATGTATAATTAAAAATAAATTTTTTTCATCCATTTTATCTGTATTTTCTTTGTTTCCTTTACTATATCCAGAAATGTTTTCCCAAAAGCCTTGTATACTAATTCCAATATTTGGATAATCTTGAGATCTGCTTCTATTGACTATTTTTATCTCTCAAATCCTGTCACCTTTTCCTTCTTCTTCACATATTTGGTCTTGGTGGATACTAGTTGTGTATGTGGAGGGGGTGGTTCTAAGTTTTATTAACTTTCTCAAAAAATGAGATTTTTTTTCTTACAGACAGCTAAATTACTGGTGGATCCCTCTGACCTTGTTAAAGCTTGGTATAGACTTTGTTATGGCAGGCCTGCTTCAATTGTTCCCCTACGTCTAGGGTATCACCATTAGTCCCAGAGCATGGCTCTTAATACTAGAGTGTGGCCTTCCTGGGGTTTCCACTGAATGTCTTGTTTGTTACTAAAGTCTCTACACTCTACCTGGACCCACACTAATAATTCTTCACACTGCTGCTCTTCCTCTGAAATCTCTGCTCATCTTTCATCCTCTTAGCAGCTGTCCTTTGCTATGCCTCCCAGAATCTCAGTCAGTGCAAGGGTAGCTTAGAGGTTGGACAAGAACCTTAGGGAATACTTATATAAATTTTTAAACTATCTTTCCTTTGGCTCCCTCCTCTCTAATATCCTGCCCCTCTCAAATCTTTACACCCTAGCTGCTCCAAATTTGAAAATGTGCTTTCTCTGTTCAGGTAGACTTATCTTGTCTGAACTTGTATTAGTCAGCCAAAGGGGTGTTGATGCAAAATACCAGAAATCTGTTGGCTTGTACAAAGGGTATTTATATGGAGTAGAAGCTTACAGTTACCAGACCATAAAGCATAAGTTATTTCCCTCACCAAAGTCTATTGCTACTGGCTGCCAATGTCTGCCAAGAGTTCAGGCTTCTTGGGTTCCTCTCTTCCCGTGGCTCTGTTTCTCTCTGGGCTTGGCTGCTGTGCTCTCTCCAAAAGGCCAGCTGTAGCCTATCAGGTGAATGGCTCTGTCTTTCTCCCTGGGGCTTCTGCCTTGTCTAAGGAGCTGTCTTTATTCCTCTGTGTTGTTCTCCTGTGTGTTCACTTCCTGGGCTCCAGCTCAAAATCTCCCAACTCTGTCCTTTGCCATATCTTTTCTCTGTGAGTCCCCACCCACCAAGGGGCTGGGACTCAATGCCCTATTGATGTGGCCCAATCAAAGTCCTAATCACAATTTAATCAGTTAAAAGTGATACCTCTGACAGACCGGTTTACAAACATAATCCAATAACTATTTTTGGAATTCATAAACAATGACAAACTGCCACAGAAGTCTCTCTCTCTATGATGAAGATTGGAAAACACCTTCAGACAGAAAGCAGGAATGACTATAGAACTCACTTCATATGCTTCCTTTCTCTCAAAGATTATAGTCTAGTTTTGTTTGCTGCCCAATGCCTGCAGACAGTTGCTTTATATATGCTATAAAAGCATTTATAGTTATTAATGAGTAGGAAAATGTCTTGGTTTGCCAGGCTGCTATGACAAATACCACACAATGGGTTGGATTAAACAAAAAGAATTTACTGACTCATGATTTTGAGGGTAGGAGAATCCCAAAATTGAGGCATCAGCCAGGTAATTCTTTCTCCTCAAAGTCTTTAAAATTCTGGTGCTGGCTACTGATAAACCTTGGGTTTCTTTGGCTGTATCCCTGCCTCACATCGTATGGCAATGTTGTCTCCTTTCTATTCCTGTTTCATTGACTTCCAGCTTTCATTTCCTCCCCGTGGAGTTCTGTAACTAACTTCCAATTTCTTTCTCCTTATAAGGCTCCAATAATCCTGATTAAGACCCCACCTCCTTCAGTTGGGCCACATCTTAACTAAAAATAGCTTCTTTAAAAGATCTTATTTACAATGTGTTTACACCCTCAGGAAAGCAGGAAAAAATAAGAACATGTATAAACTGGGTATATAATTCAGTCTACCACAGAAGGTAAGTCTGAATCTATTGTTCCATCATAGCCTTATAAAACTTTTCATATATTGATTTAGATCTGGCTCTCCTCAAGAGAGAGAAAAAAAAAAAAGGTAATTTTAATGAATTTTTATAAACTTGTTAGAGTAGTATCAGTGCTACAAATCTCAATTTTTTTCTTACATTTTGCAAACAATTTTATATTTTTAGATCAATCTATTTTCTTTAATGTACATTTAATTGGTTTACTTCTTCTTCCTGATGTATATTATTCCATTATATGCATGTGGTATATATTATCTATCCATTTCATTAGCATTCAGCATTAGGTTGCTACAATTCTTAAAATTCTTTGCTACAACAAACAAAGTTATGGTCAAAATCCTTAACATCTCTCTCTCTTTTTCTTTAATACACTTTGTTTTCATAGAAGTTTTAGATTACAGAAAAGTTACATAGAAAGTAACTTTTATAACCTACTCCTCTGCCTTCCATATTTTCCTTCTTAATAACATCCTACATTAGTGTGGAAATTTCTTACAATTGGTGAATCAATATTGAAACATTGCTACTAACCAAGGTTTATAGTTTACACAATGGTTTACATTTTGCACTGCACAGTTTTACAGGTCTTTACAAAATTTATAATGGTCTGTAACTACCATTGCAATGTCATGCAGAACAATTGCAATGCCCTAAAAAATGTCCTTTGTTCCACCTATTCTTCCTTCCTCTGATGGTTAGCTAACGTGTCAACTATGCCAGGTAATTGTGCCTAGTTGTTTGGTCAAGCAAGCATTGGGCTAATTGTAATGCAAGGACATTTATGGGCTTTAGTCATCAGTGAGTTTACTGCATAGATGGCTAATTACATCTGCATCAACCAGGGAAATTGCCGTTAGCAATAAGTGACGCTTTATCCAATCAGTTGAATGCCTTAAAAGGGGAAGTGATTTAAGCATTCAGAGAGAATTTCCCAGATCCTCTTTGGACAGCCAGCATCTCCTGGAAACTCCTCAAGGACCTTCATTGGATTTTCATCTGAGCCCCTGCTTTGAAGTTTGCCTGTGGAACCTGGACTTGTGCACCCCCACAGTCACATGAGATACTCTTATAAAATCTCATACTATTTACAGGTATCTCCTGTTGATTCTGTTTCCCTAGAGAATCCTGTCTAATGCAGCTTGGTACCAGGAGTGGGGTGGTTCTCGAGGAACAGAATCTTAAACATGGGATGTCTGAGGTGGTTCTGGGAGTTTTGCAATTGGATATCTCCTCTAATTGGACTCAACGGTACTAATGACTCCCTTTCCAAGAATGAAGAGGCCACTAACAGTCCATGGTGTGAGTTGGCAATGGAAAGATGCAAAATATCATCAATGGATTCCCCTACTTCCATGCTTATAAGAGGCAAGGATCTGGGTAAGAGTGTTTTCAACACCTTAACAGAGTTTTGTGGAGTCAAAAGGTATGATGATGTGGGCTGGCTCTTCCTAGATACTCTTGATAGAGTTAGAAAAGAAAGATACAAGCCTAAAGGCTTCAAATTTTAAACTTAAACACCACATGAATGATGTGTAAGTTTCTATGTGTGCTCTGAAAGAAAATCTTGTCTCCTGCAGCCACAGGCTTGAGATATCTGAGAACTAAACTCAAACTCTCGTTGTATGAGTAGCAGAGTTACAAAGGAAACTAAAACCTCAACCTCACAGGGTTTCTGTGGTTAATGTGAAGACATTGATTGGAAAGGAGTGGAACCAAGAGGATTGGAATGGAAATATATGGGATGATGATAATATTGGTGGGGACATTTGAACCCTAAATTCTGCTGAGAGTTTACCAGATGAACCTGCAATGGCCTGCCCTGTGGAGACCTTGTCAATCTTGTATCACCCAGCCTCTAGCCTGCCACAGGGAGTCTGCACCTCTTTCCAGCCCTGAGGTGGGTACCAGACAATCTCCAGCATGCACTGCTCAGTCTCTGACCTACCCTAAGGAGTCTGGACCCCCTCCCAGCCCTGAGTCAGGTACCAGGAAACTCCAGCAAGCACTGCCCAGCCTCCACCAGACCCTGAGGTATCTGCCTTCCAAGAGATTATTGCTGTCTCACCAGAAGAAAATGCAGAAGAATGCCCTGAGGTCAGTAGCTTGCAAGACATTTCTAATCTTACTCCTTACCCACTCCCACCACTCCTCTTGTCTTCTAGATCTATTACTAGACTAAAATCACAACAAGCCCCCCAAAACAAAGTGTGACCCCTGAGGAAGTATGCTATACTCTGAAAGAACTGCATGACTTTTCCAACTTATATAGACAGAAATCAGGGGAATATGTGTGGGAATGGATACTAAGGGTATGGGATAATGGTAGAAGGAATATAAAGTTGGATCATGCTGAATTTATTGATATGGGCCCACTAAGCAGAAATTCTGGATGCAATGTTGTAGCTCTAACACTTTGGTTGGTTGACTGAATCATGGACAAAAAGATGGCCTAGCATATCTGAAGTTGAGATGCCTATTTTGCCCTGCTATACAGCAGAAAAGCAAATTCAAAGGCTAAGAGAGATTGGAATACTAGAATGGATTTACCATTTCAGTCCTGTCCACCCATGCCAGGAATGTCCAGAGGACATACCTTTAACTAGGACTGTGAGGAATAAGTTTGTAAGACTAACTCCATTTTCCCTGAAGTGCTCTGTGGTTGCTCTTCTCTGTAGTCCAGATATTACTGTAGGGAGGGCTGCAATGGAATTAGAATCCTTGAATACCATGGGGATGACAGGATCTGGGGCCGGTAAAGGTCAAATATCAGCAGTTAATCGCCAAAGACAAGGTAGGTGTGGCTACCACAATGAAAGGCTGATTCAAAGCTGCACTCAAAATAATCTGAGTTGCATAGAGTTATGGCATTGGCTAATAGATCATTGGTTACCTAGAAGTGAAATAGATGGACAGTCTATTAAATTTCTTCTGGATCTGTATAAGCAGAAGAGTTCTAGGTCAAGTGAACAAAACCATAACTCAAATTACAAACACAGAGAATCACGGTCCCTTAATCAATACTCAGACTTGAGACAGTTTACAGACACAGAACCCCTTGACTGAGGAGAAGGCCAGGTCCCTTTAGGGAAAGATTCTGTTAAGCTGCCAAAAATTTATACTGTTAATCTTCTGCCTACTTTTCCCCAAGGAGACCTACAGCCTTTTACCAGAGTAACTGTGCATTGGGGAAAAGGAAATGATCAGACATTTCAGGGATTAATAGACACTGGCTCAGAAGTGACATTAATTCAGGAGACCCAAAATGTGACTTTGGTCTATCAGTCAGAGTAGGGGCTTATGGAAGTCAGGTGATTGATGGAGTTTTAGCTCAGGTCCATCTCACAGTGGGTCCAGTGGGTCCCTGGACCCATTCTGTGGTTATTCCCCCAGTTCCAGAATCCATAAATGAAACAGACATACTCAGTAACTGGCGGAATCCCCACATTGGATCCCTGACTTGTGGAGTGAGAGCTATTATGGTAGGAAAGGCCAAGTGGAAGCCACTAGAACTGACTCTGCCTAGCAAAATAGTAAATCAAAAGCAATACCAGATTCCTGGAGGGATTGCAGAGATTAGTGCCACCATCAAGGATTTGAAGGATGCAGGGGTGGTGATTCCCACCACATCCCCATTCAACTCTCCTATTTGGCCTGTGCAGAAAACAGCTGGCTCTTGGAGGATGACAGTAGATTATCACAAGCTTAACCAAGTGGTGACTCCAATTGCAGCTGCAGTCCCAGATGTGGTATCATTGCTTGAGCAAATCAACACATCCCCTAATGCCTGGTATGCAGCTGTTGATCTGGAAAACACTTTTTTTCTCAATTGCCATTAGTAAGGACCACTAAAAACAGTTTGCTTTCAGCTGACAAGGTCAGCAGTATACCTTTACTGTCCTGCCTTAGGGGTATATCAACTCTCCAGTCCTATGTCATAATATTGTCCACTGGGAACTTGATCATCTCTCCCTCCCACAAGACATCACACTGGTCTGTTATATTGATGATATCATGTTGATAGGCCCTACTGAGCAAGAAGTAGCAAAGACTCAATTTATTGGTAAGACATTTGAGTGAGAGAGGATGGGAGATAAATCCAACAGAAATACAGGGGCCTTCCACCTCAGTGAAATTTCTAGGTGTCCAATGGTGTGGAGTATGTTGAGATATCCCTTCTATACTGAAGGATAAGCTGTTGCATCTGGCTCCTCCCATGACCGAAAAAGAGGCATAATGCTTAGTTGGTCTCTTTGGATTTTGGAGACAACACATCTCATTTGGGTGTGCTACTCTGGCCCATTTACCAAGTGATCAGAAAAGCTGCTAGTTTTGATTGGGGACCAGAACAAGAGAAGGCTCTGCAACAGGTCTGGGCTGCTGTGCAAGGTGCACTACCACTTGGGCCTTATGATCCAGTAGATCCAATGGTGCTGGAAGTTTCAGTGGCAAATAGAGATGCTGTCTGGAGCCTTTGGCAGGGCCCTATCAGACAATCACAATGCAGACCCTTAGGATTTTAGAGCAAAACCCTGCCATCCTCTGCAGATAACTACTCTCCTTTTGAGAAACAGTTTTTGGCCTGCTACTGGGCCTTAGTAGAGATTGAATGCTTAGCCATGGGCCATCAGGTTACCATGAAACCTGAGTTGCCTATCATGAGCTGGGTATTGTCTGACCCACCAAACCATAAACTTGGGCATGCGCAGCAGCACTCCATAATAAAGTGGATGTGGTATATATGAGGTAGGGCTCGAGCAGACCCTGAAGGCACAAGTAAGTTACATGAGGAAGAAGCCCAAATGCCCATGGTCACCACCCTTCCATGTTACCTTCTCTTTCCCAGCCCACAGCTTTGCCCTCTTGGAGAATCCCTTACAATCAGTTGTCTGAGGAAGAGAAAACTAGGGCCTGGTTTACAGATGGTTTTGTACGCTATGCAGGTACCACCCAAAAGTGGACAACTGCAGCACTGCAGCCTTTTCTGGGACATCCCTGAAGGATATTAGTGAGGGCAAATCCTCCCAGTGGGCAGAACTTCAAGCACTACACTTGGTTTTTCATTTTGCTTGGAAGAAGAAACGGCTAGAGGTGCATTTGTACACTGATTCATGGGCTGTTGTCAATGGTTTGGCTGGATGGTCAGGGACTTGGAAGGAACATGATTGGAAAATTGCTGAAAAAGAGGTCTGGGGAAGAGGTATGTGGATAGACCTTTCTAAGTGGGCAAAAAACATGAAAATATTTGTGTCCCACATGAGTGTTCACCAGAGGGTGACTTCAGCAGAGGAAAATTTTAATAATCAAGTGGATAAGATGACCTGCTCTGTGGCTAGCTAATGCTCAGCCTCTTTCACCAGTCACTCCTGTTGTTGCCCCATGGGCTCATGAACAAAGTGGCCATGGAGGTAGGGATGGAGGTTATGATTTGGCTCAGCAACATGGACTTCTCCTCGTGTATGTATATATATATATATATATATATATATATATATATATATATGCATGCTTGTAATTGTTTTTACTTAGAGAGTAAGTATGGCTTAATGTATTGTGTATGGTTGCCGAGTTGACAAGGGGTAGACTGTGATGGTTAGGCTAATGTGTCAACTCGTCCAGGTAATTGTGCCCAGTTGTTTAGTCAAGCAAGCACTGGGCTAATTGTAATACAAGAACATTTATAACTTTAGTCATCAGTGAGTTTACTGCATAGATGGCTGATTACATCTGCATTAATCAGGGAAATTGCTGTCAGCAATGAGTGACACTTTATCCAATCAGTTGAATGCCTTAAAAGGGAAAGTGATTTAAGCATTCAGAGAGAATTTCCCAACTCCTCTTTGGGCAGCCAACATCTCCTGGAAATTCCTCAAGGATCTTCATTGGACTTTCATCTGAGCCCCTGGTTTGCAGTCTGTCTGTGGTATCTGGACTTGTGCACCACCATGGTCACGTGAGAGACTCTTATAAAATCTCATACTATTTACAGATATCTCCTGTGAATGCTGTTTCCCTAGAGATCCCTGACTAATACACTTCCCCTCCTTCGGAACCTCTGGTAACTCCTCTCTTTATATCAATGTTGCAAGTTCTTCCATTACTTCAATTCTAGTAAGTCTACTTTGGTCCATGGTTTCATTCCCCCCTTAAATTTGTTCATTCCTCAAGTCTGAGTCTTTGGGGATAATGCTGCCCACTCTGCCTCAGATTAGGAGGGAACATTTCTTATGGGGCAGATGGAAGGAGCTGTTTTGCTTGCAGTGATAGATACTCTTTGTTTTTTGGGGCATG
This sequence comes from Tolypeutes matacus, assembly GCA_026826555.1. Classification (NCBI taxonomy): domain Eukaryota; kingdom Metazoa; phylum Chordata; class Mammalia; order Cingulata; family Chlamyphoridae; genus Tolypeutes; species Tolypeutes matacus. Next base: position 30,471,608 of record JAKSZT010053770.1, read on the forward strand.
TGAATTGTACATCATCATCATTTTGTTAGTTGTCCTGGACAAGTCCAATGAACTTGCCACAACACTGATGAGATTCAGAGTCCTGCTACTTTTTCACATAGAGTGGCTAAAATCTCTCGAGCATGTAGGCAGTGCCTAATACAGACCAATATGCCAAGCTGTCAGTATAAATGCTTGTATTTGAAACTTATTCGTGTAAAAGTGAAACTTAGTCTAATAACAACTAATGTCTAAGAGTTACCTCATAAAAATTTCCTTGTTACTCAAATGTCGTCTCTCTCTAAGCCAAACTCAGCAAATAAACTCATTACCTTCTCCCTGATGTGGTAAGTGACTCCCAGGGATTACCCTCCCTGGCACCATGGGATTATTACCAAGCACCAACCAACAATGCATTTGGAAAAGACCTTGACCAAAAGAGGAAAACATTAAATACAAAAAAGTTTTTAAGAGATTTCAAAATGAATCAGGAGATCATTTCAGAGGTTTTGCTTATGCACGTGTCAGACAGATCCCACTAACTGTCACAGTAAACCAAACCTCATGCAGGGGTGCTCCCAAGGGCTCTAGAAATATCCTGACACTAGAGGCAATGCACACAGCCTCATGAAATTAGCACCCCATCAGTGGACCTTACCCTGAAATATACGATAATCTGTTTCCCCAATATAACAGTATTATACTCATTTGTAATTTCCCTACTCATGATTCTTCTACCCTTTCTATTTGAACTATACCCGTTAAATACATGTTTCAGAGGCTTAAATATTCGGTTTGTTCAATGAATTTTATTCATTAACATTGAGCCCTTAATATATATATCTTTATTTTTTAATATGAGATTATTTATATATTTATGTACTTATTAGTGATTCAAGTTTATCTTTCTGTTCTTTTATCTCCTTTGATGATTTCTTCTTGGTTTCTTTGGTATTCACTGAATATTTTAGACATTAGTACTCAGTATGTTTTATTCATTGTAGGTATTTAATCCCAGTCTGGTGACTAAAATGGACTTCTGATGCATTACTCAGATCCCTGTTCAGGACTGAAGGACTTATTCCCTCTGTGGTGAGGAGTAATGCTCACAGACAGCACATAATATTCAGCCCTCATTAGGAACTTCCTCAGCTGGGGATAATTGAGTCACCCAAACTCATATTCCCTTTGCAGTCCACATCCAATGGCTAGTTAATTCATAGATTTACAGGCCCAAACTCCTCATCCCAATTGGGAAGCAATTGAAGGGTCTTCCCAGCTTCAGAAAAGAAGCCTTCATTGAGACTACATCATGTCACGTTTTCTTCCCCTTGCCAGTATTGTTTTGTTCTCTTTCCTATCACAAGTATTGATCTAAGAGTAATTAATAATAAACCTCCTTTACACTAATCTCATTCTCGTTGTCTGCTTCCCAGTGAACCTAACCTGTATAAGTGATCATTATTAAATAGAAATATTTAATTATGTTGTCTATTTTTTTTATCGCAAAAGGCAAATTATGTTGTCCTTTTCTTTGTGATTTGTGTTTCATATCCTGCTTCAAAAAACATCATCTTCTCTTTGTTTGATAGTTTTACTTTTATATTCAGGCCTTTTATTCATTTAGAGTTCATTTTTTTTGTAATCATATGTATGTGCTAGATGCCCAGTTTTACTTCTTTAAAGTAACAAATCAATTTTCCAGTCTCAATTAAATAAATGTACATCATTTCTCCAAAAATATGTAATATATCCTCTAGAATATAACAAGTAATCCATTTCAATACTTCTTCTTTTATTCCTTTAGTCAATTAGTCTGTCCCTGAAACAGTACCACACTGGTGATTTTATTATTTGGTGCTGTAATTTGTCTTAATATCTAATAAGATGAGTTTTCTTTCTTTACGCTTTTTGAAAATTTCTTTAGCAATTCATGGAAATGTTAATTCCATATTAGTTTTAGGATGCATTTGTCGAGTTCCTCCCAAAGTCTAGCAGAGGTGTTGAATGGAATAGCGATGAATGTATAGATTAAATTTGAAGAAAATTAAAACCTTTAAAATTTTATTCATTTCGCTCAGAAGTATGTTTTATCTCTCCATTCACTCAGATTTGCTTTAATATATTTTAAGGGAATTAAAACAAAATCTCCACAAACCACTCAGGCAATTTTTGCTAGATTAATATGTAGGCAGTTGGTAGTGTTTTGTGGTTATCACAAATGACATTCTGTTTTCCATTTCATCTTCTAATTATTTATTGCCAGGGAAGAGAACGTATTGAATATAGTTGAGGAATGATTTAGTGAGCTGGGAGAGAAGGTTGAAGAATTCTCTCAGAAGGTATCAGTGGGGAATAAAGAGATGGAAAGAATGGAAAAAACTGAAAAGATATGGAGAATAATAATATAAATGTCTATATCTATCTATAAGGAGGGACAAGATACTCATAAGAAAGCAATATTTGAAGAAAAATTACTAATTTATCAAAATTCAAGAAAATGTAATACTGCAAATGAAAAGTGCACACAAAGGAATGAATAGGAGAGATAAATGGGGAAAAAGTTCCCATTTAGACATATTATAGTGACTTTAGAGGTCAGTGTAGCAGTTTGATATTGCTTATGAATTCCAAAAATAGATATTGGATTATGTTTGTAAACTGGTCTGTTCCTCTGGGTGTAGTAGATTGTATTAACTTCAGAGGTTTTCACTTTTGCTTGATTAAATTATGATTAGGGCTTTGATTGGGCCACATTAGTAGGGCATTGAGTCCCTGACCACCAAGGACAAAATGACATTGCAGAGGAAAAAGTTGGAGTTTTGATGCTGGAACCCCGAGAAAAACACAGAGGAGTAGAGATGGCTCCATAGACATGGCAGAAGACCTGGGAAGAGAGAGAGCCTGATAGTCTACAGCTGACCTTGTGGAGAGACCAGAGCAGCTGAACCCAGGAGAGAGATGAAACTTAGCCTACAGCTGATATTGCAAGAAGCTGGGACCATGGAGCCTTAGGAGGAAGAGGAAGGTTGAACCCTTGCAGATGTCGGCAGCTATCTTGCTCCAACACATGGCAACAGACTTTGGTGAGGGAAGCAAATTATGTTTTATGGCCTGGTAACTGTAAGCTTCTACTTGAAATACATACCCTTTTAAAAGCCAACAGATTTCTGGTATTTTGCATCAGCACCCTTTTGGCTGACTAATGCAATCAGTAAAGACAAAAGTGGGAGCAGATGTGGCTTAAGCAGTTGAGCACCTGCTTCCCACATGGGAGGTCCTGGGTTTGGTCTCCCATGCCTCCTAAAAACAAAACAAAAAAAGCAAAAACAAACAATAAGCAAACAAAAAAACCAACTCTGGGGAGCCAATGTGGCTCCATGGTTGAGTGCCCGCTCCCCACATACAAAGTTGTAGTTCAATCTCCACCCCAGTACCTCAAAAAAAAAAAAAAAAAAAAGAAAAAAAGAAAACAGAAACATATAATTTTTCGGAAGGAAAAATTAAATTGCCCAAAAGGGAATTAAAATCTGATACATAATAGCCTTGTCAACGTCAACACTGAAAGCAAGAAAGTTTTCAGGGGAATAATATTTGAATTTGCTATCATATTCAGTTAAGCTACCACTTCAATGTTACAGCAAAAATAAAGATATGAGTTGTCTGAGTGTCTATCAACATAAATAATCTCTTTGAAAGAATTCTTAGAGGTTTTTTTTTTTTGAAAGGAAGGAATTGGTTCCATAAGCAATACATGAGTGATGGGATGAGGAACAAATAAAAAATGAAGTAGAATTTATTGATCTCTAAATAAGTAATAGTTTTAAAAATCGTGTAATCATAAATTTCAAAAATAAAACCTTAGATGATACCAATATTGAGGAAGTTGCTGTAGAAAAGAGAAAGGCAGGGAAGAAAATTGGGTTAACATTTTGTCCTATTCAGAGGGAAAACAATTACTCATAAGATATAGACATTGATAAGGAAAAATAAACAAAATATCAATCTGTTTTGTTCCCCAATGCTTAGAGCAGTGACAGGGAAGTAGTCAATGGTCAGTAATATTTGTTGGAATAATTTTAATAAAATAATGATAACAATCAAATGAATAAAATAGACTGTATTGTTCAATCTATTAGAAAAATTTAATTGAAGTCAGAGAAATGGTAAACATAAAATAAACTTCAGTAAGCATAAAGCATAATATAAGAGGACAGATACAAGTTTTAATAAAATGTTAATAAAAATAATTTATGGCTAAACTTACTTTAAAAAGTAGTTAGAGGGAAACAGATGTGGCTCAAGAGGTTCGGCGTCAGTCTACCATATGGAGAGACCAGGGTTCGATCCCCGGTACCTCCTGGTAAAAAAAAAAAAAAAAAAAAAGTAGTTAGAGCTTACTAATCAGAGACAGCCTCTCTCAGATTGCATTAAAAAATAAGAAATAGTGTTATTACCTAAAAGGGCCTCACTTACAACCTATATATACACACACACACACACACACACACACAAGATGCAGACAAATTGATAATAAAATATGGAAAAAGATATCTGGCAAATATCAACTATAAGTTTTTGCATCAGTAAAAAGTCAAGTTTGAAGTGAGACCTCTGATCAAAAAAGGATGCTATATGTGCAGAAAAGTAAACTAGGAAGATTGTAATAATCAACTTGATGACAAAAGCATAGCCTCAAAGTATAAAAGGGATAATTGATACAATTATCGGGGGGGGCATAGTAAATCAACACACTTTTTATGGAAATGGATCTATGATACATGGAAAACAGTAAAGGTAGAGAAGATTTCAATAGAATTACTAAGATGTTTGAGTTAATAAATATATCTAAATTTGTATCAAATGAACATAGAATACACATTATTTTCATGCATATAAGAAACATTCACTAATTATTATAATGAACTTGCACCAAAAGAAATCTCAAAAAATTTCAAATAAATTAATAAAATTTAGTATATATACTATAACTATAATGCAAAAAATTATAACTCAAAAAGGAATATTTAGAAAAAAATCCTTATATATAAAAACTGATGATACTGTCATTTATCCCTTTGTTTAAACCAGAAATTATATGGTAAAATTTCAAATCCTTAGAACTTAATAATAAAGCACTGAGGGTCAAAATCTGTTTGCTTCTGAGCTATAAAGGAAAGTCTATCAATTTCAAAAGAGAATATAAGAAAGATGGAAACAAATTAACTAAAGCCTTACTAAGCTAGAAAAAGTGCAAAAGAGTAAATACAAAACAACAAAAAAGGAACATATAATGATAAGGATAGATAAATCTATGAAAAAGAAACAATTAAAAAGGAAGCTATTTGAATAGACTAAGAAACAAACCTCTAGAGACATCAATCGTAAAAAAGAGAAAAGATATAAATAAACAATATACAGAATGCACATGAGGAAATGATTAGATATAAACATTTTAAAAGTTATTGTGGATAACTGTATGCCCCAAATTTGAAAATGTAGATGAAACGGATATATTTCTAGAAAAATCTATAAAATGACAATACTGGTCAAAGAAGAAGTTAAAAGAGAAAAAAATCAACAACAACAAAAAATTGAAGTGTTTGTCCCAATGCCCCCTCCCCCCAAAGAAAGGAGTCAAGGCCAGAAGCTTTCGGATGGTATTTTAATACAATTCCCCCTCCAAAAATATATAATAATAATAGAAAAAGGGAGAAAGCTGCATGATGTATTTTATGATTGCTACAATCTGGATATCCGAACTGGACAAGGACTGCTCAGGATAACTAAATTTTTGGTTAATTTCACTTGTGAATATAGAAGCAAAGAAGATACTAATATTAGTTAATTACATCCAAAAGTGTATTAAAAATACATTGTGGTCAAGTGAAGTTTATTCAAGTTAAGTAGGGACTATTTGGTAATTATTATGTAATTAATAATAATTATGTAATTATGTAATTGATTATTATGTAATTAATAACTACCACATTAAATGATCAAAGAAGGAAAAAACATAATTTCTCAACTCATGCTGCAAAGAGCATTCAATACAATTTAACACACCATTGAGATAAAATTTCCTAGCAAATGAGGAAAAAGAAACTTCTTTAATACAAACAAGGGTATCTGCCACTTATCTACAGCAAGCATCATATTTAATAGAGGAAGCTTAGGTATATTCTCTTTCATGTAGGTATCAAGACAAGGATGACTGGTAGCACCACTATTGTTCAAAAGAGACCTCAGGCCCTGGGTAAGATGTTAAAACAAAAAAATAATAATACCAAAAGATTATAAGAAAAAGGGGCAAATTTGTCATTATGATATGAATAGCCTGCTGGAAGGTTTAAGAGACTACAGACAAATCACTAGGATTAATATGAAAATTCAGCCAATTTCTTAATGAAGAAATAATGTAATAAACACCCATGTAGTCACCATCCCAGAAATGAAAATTGCTATCATTTTGTCAAGTTTGTTTTGTGTTCCTTTTTAAATAAAAAGGATATATTCTGAGATTCATATTATAAAGAGCAAATGAAGAAAGTTCTCCAGGTAGGGAATGACAGGAGGTACTCATATACTATTTTTTTAATATATTATATATATATATATATATATTATATATTTTTATTTTTTTATATAAAAACCTATTCTTAATTTTAAAAACTGCCCAAGGAAGTGTTCACCTTAAGAGTAATATTTAACTATAATCATTCATAAATAGGGCATTCTGCTTTGTCTTTTCAGCCCACAATCCGGCCTTCTGTCATATTTGTTGCTTGCTCCATTGGGCAATGATCTTTTGTACTTAAATTTAGTCCAAAATGAAATAGCCATTTTAGTTCAGTAACTACATGAATGGTGCCACGATATGAAAGTATCATACGTCTACACTTCAAACTCCAGTGTGACACTGGAGCTGTCTATGCTTCCTGCTGCACTAGACCAGATTTTAACCACAATGATCCAATAGGTTGAAATAATCAATGGAGTGCTTTCAGAAAATTACCTTGTGAGCTGCACTTAGGATGGGGTGAGACCAGTTAGGAGGCTCTTTATAATAGTCCAGTTATGAGGTGAAAAGGGATTCTACTCAGGTGGAGTGATGAAAATGAAAAAGATATAAGGAGTAAAAAAGTAATTTAAAAGAGGAATAAGCAAATCTGATTTATTTAATGTGGGCCTTGGGGATGAGGAAGAAGTCAAAGGTCTTTTGGTTTGAACTGGATATGTGATGATGATGCTACCATTGGTAGGAGAACTTGGATTGGATGTGCTTAGAAAGGTGTTGTAAACAGGGTGTTGTAAAGGAGTTTGGACAGTTTGTTGTGGACTCTACTCTGCTTCCTCTAGATTTTCCTTTTGTGATGCAATGGCAATGGGCAGGAAAAAGGATGAAATGTGGGTGCACAAACACTGTGTTTACTTATGTTTGCCACAATAGCAGTGGGAAAAATTTGGCCAAAGATATAAAGACTTGTATACAGAAAGTTATAAAACATTAATACAAGAAACTAAGAAGACCTAAATAAATGAAAGGAGCCTTTTGTTCTTTGATCAGAACAGTAAATATTGTTAAGATGTCACTTATAAAAAAGTGATGTACAGATTCAACAAAATTCCAGTCAAAATTTCAACATCATTTTTTATAGAAATGGAGAACCCAATCATAATTTATTTGGAAGTGTAAGGATCCCCAAGTAACTAAACCCATCTAAAAGGGCAGAATGAAGCTGGAGGAGTCACACTTCCTGATTTTAATACTTACTACAAAGCCACCGTATTCAAACAGCATAGTGTTGGCACAAGGATATACATAAAGACCAATGGAATTGAATTGAGAATTCAGAAATAAACCCCCACATCTATGGTAAATTGGTTTTGAGAAGAGTGCCAAGTCCACTCAAAGGACTTCAACTATTGGTGCCAGGAAAACTGGATATATATTTGCAAAAGAATGCAGATGGACTCCTACATCAAATCATATACAAAAATCAATTTAAAATGGATCAGAGACCTAAATATAAGAAACAAAACTATAATACTCCTAGAAGAAAACACAGGGAAGCATCTTAAGGACCTTGTGTAAGGTGTTGATATTTTAGACATTACACCAAAAGAACATGCAACAAAAGAAAATGGAACTTAATCAAAATTAAAAACTTTTGTGCATTGTTTATGCATACTTCATCATGGAAGTAAAAAGGCAACCTATATAATGGGAGAAATATTTGGAAACTACATATCTGATGAGGGTTTAATATCCAGAATATATAATGAAATGCTATAACAATACAAAGACAAACCCAATTTAATAATGGGCAAAAGACTTGAATAGGATGTCTCCAAAGAAAAGATATAAATGGATTAAAAACACATGAAAAGATGCTCAGTATCATTAGCCATTAGGGAAATGCAATTCAAAACCACAATAAGATACCATTTCACAACCTCTAGAATGGCTAATATTATCAAAATGGAAAATGATAAGTGTTGGAAAGGATATAGAGAAATAGGAACACTCAATCATTGTTGGTGGGAATGTAAAACAGTGTAGCTGCTGTGGAAAACAGCTTGGCAGTTCCTCAGAAAGTTATGTATAGAATTATCATATGATCTAGCAATCTCATTTTGAGGTTTATACCCACAAGAATTGAAAGCAGGTATTTGAACAGATATTTGCTCACTGATGTTCATAGCAACATTTTTCACAATTGTCAAAATATGAAAGTAACCCAAGTGTCCCTCAACTGATGAATGGATAAACAAAAAGGGTATAAAAGTACAATGGAATACCAGTCATCTGTAAAAATGAACGAATTTTTGATGCATGTGATAACATGGAAGAACTTCGAAGATATCATGTTGGGTGAAATAAGCCAGACAAAAAAGGACAAATAGTGCAATATCTCACTGACATAAAATAACTACAATAAACAAAGTATCAGAACCTATAATACAGGTTACCACAGGCTAGGTTGGGGATAGGGAATGCAGAGTTAATGCTTAATTGGTACAGAATTTCTGTTTGGTGTTGTATTAGCCAAAGGGGTGCCGATGCAAAGTACCAGAACTTGTTGGCTTTTATAAATGGTATTTATTTGGGGTAGAAGCTTACAGTCACAAAGCCCTAAAGAGTCCAACTCAAGCTACCATAAGAGGAACTTTCTCACCCGAAGTCATTGGCCACATGTTGGAGCAAGATGTTGGGCAATGCCTCCGAGGGTTCAGCCTTCCTTCTTCCTCTCAAGGCTTTGTGGTCCCAGCTTCTTCCAATCTCAGCTGTAGGCATGAGCCTTCTCTCTCCAGGGCTTGTTTCTTTCCAGGCTCAGCTGTTCAGTTCTTTTCACAAGGTCTGTAGACTATCAGGGTCATCTGTCTTCCCAGGGCCTTTGCCATGTCTAATGAGGTGTCTCTCTTCCTCTGTGTTCTTCTCTGTGTATTTTCTTCCATGTGAGCATCTGTTTTATCCCCAAGAGGGCTGGGACTCCATGCTGAGTTGCACTCTAATACATGGTTGGATCAGAGCCCTAATCTGAACATAATTTAATCAGATGTCTCAGCTGAATCTAATACAGTCAAAGGGTTATCATGCCAGAGGAACTGACCAGTTTAAAAACATAATCTATATTTCTTTTTGGAATTCATAAATAATATCAAACTGCTACAGGGGTGAAGGAAAAGTTTTTGTAATGCATGGTGGTGATAATAACACAACATTGTGAATGTAATTAAACCACTGAATTATATATTTGAATGTGGTTCAAAGGGGAAATTTTAAATTGTATGTATGTCACTAGAATAAAAATTTACAAAGAACAACAACAGGGGATTCTACAATAAAAAATGTGATACTTAATGTAAACTATGGTCTATAGTTAATAGTATAATAATAATAATGTATTTCATCAATTTTAATAAAGGTGCCATTCTAATGTAAAATATTCCATCAGTTTTAACAAAAGTAACACACTAATGCAAAATGTTAATAATTGGGAAAACTGCTTGTGTGAGGGAGGATATATGGAAACCTTGTATTTTTTAAAATGATTTTCTTAAATCTACAACTTCTGTAATACTTTTTTAAAAGGAAAATGAAATTTACCATATACACATAAATATGAATGATTTTCAAAGGCACTGCACTGAATGAAAGAAACTGTGTACCAAACTGTACATACTGTATGATCATTCTCCATATATGAACTTTTAGAACAGGGCTATTGAATTTATGGTTGAATATTTGCCTGGAGGTATGGCAGAGATTTACTAGGAAGGGGCAAGAGGCAACTTTTTCGGGTAATAATGATGTTCTATATATTGTTAGGGGTTTGTGTTATATAATTGTATGCATCTGTCAAAACTCAGAGAATATGCATTGAAAATTGTGCATTCCATTTTATGTGAATTTTATATCAAAAGAAAAAGAAAGCTAAGAAAATATTGAAGTCCATTTAATGATATACATCCAGAAATCTTAAGAAGAAAGTATCTGTGATTTCTTTTGAAATGTTCCAGAAAAAAGTATATTTGATCAATGGATGTATAGAGGAATAAATAGATGGATAGATCTGTACTAAATCAAATATAGTATAATGATAGAATTTAGATGGTAGGTATATTGGTCTTCTCCATAAAATTCTCTCAACTTTGAAAAATTTTCTGATAAAATGATAAAAATATAATGAATTATTTGAATAATAATTGTCAGCATAGTCTAATGTCATAGAAGCCAAAGAAATATGGGTGTTTCAAAAAGATGGTGATGAAATATTATGTTTCTCTCTTGCTGAACTTTCAATAGGTATAGACCCTGAAAAAGATCACTGAATACTTCTGAAAAGCTGTTTTAGTGTGGAATTTTTTTTGGAGAAAACCACATTGGAAGGAGTTAGACATGAATAGTTAGTGACCAATTAAAGGTACCTTGCTTGATATTTTGTGAAAGCTCATAGATCAGTTGTAGAAACCTCAAAGACCACATTAACGTGCTCTTTTATCACCAAGAATAATTCAAAACTCTTTATACAACATTAATCAGGAAATTGGGTTCTATTTCATTACTATGAATCTGTTTTACAAGTTAATACAAACTATTTTAACTACTTCCACATTCTTATCTCAATTTATCCCCTAATTACTTAACTGAGGTGAAACTAGAATATGTTTATCCACAAGTGAGAGAAATTGCATTTCATTACCACTCAATGACTAGAATGTCTTCATTAAATGTATTAGTAAATATGATTTTTATAAATTTATGAGACTTTTATATAAATAGTAACTAATCAAAAATATCCTTATTCTGACAATGAGTCAGATGTTTAATTTTAGGAAATGTGTTCATTGCAATTACATGCAGGTTACTGTGCAAAATACTCTTCAGATAAACAGGTAAGTCACATTCCTTCCTTGTAAAGATCTCATAATCAACTAAGAATATAAAGTCATATTGCTAAATATAGCTTAATAGAAAAATGAGTTTGACTAATTTCTGCATCCCACAGGGTTACTATGAACATCCTCATAAAGACTCTGTCTACCTTTAATAAATTGGGAGGGAATGCCTTACTTAAAAATTGTATCACTGCACAGTAAAAGAAAAAACTATTTTAAAGCTTCTTCTAGGATTCTATATGACAAGAATTTGTCCATTAAAGGCTAATGGTTTTGCTGTTCAAAAGGGTGGTAGTAATGAGTCCCACATTTTCTATGCTCCAAAAAGAAAAAAAAAATCTGGGCATGGGTTAGAAGCAAGAGAATGTATTAATTAGGTACTGACACCATTCAGCATTCTAATATAATGCAGTTTTTCCACTGTCAACAGATTACTCAAAACAGATTTTATTGTCTTGAGGAAATGTCTTTTTCTTTCTTAATATGACTCTGGGCTCCCTTATTACTGAGGATTCGTGCTTGTTCTCAGATGATGTGGATGCATGTGTGTGTGTATAGGTGTGTATGTGTGTGCATTTGCATGTCAATATTTGGAACAATTCTTGATGACCAGGAAGAGAATGAGTAGGAATGTACCACTGACCAAGAGACATTGGCCTGCCAATGCCCACCACAGAATGGTATTCAGAATGGCATTCTGAAGCTCATCTGCGCCCAGTCATGACATTATTCTACACGTAATAATTCAGGTTTTGAAAACTATATTATTGCAAATTTTCATGTTTTATGTTTTTGTACTGTTAAGAATGTTGGGAGGTTAGGAAGACATATTTAACTTATGAATCTCTAAAAATACTATTCCCCCCCCCCAGTTCTGTGGACAGTGAGACAGCAGAGGGGTAATTTGGAAAGGCTTCACTGTCCTTTTACTACCCTGTCCCTTAGTTTCTCACAAAATTACCATGAATATATATGGAAGTTACCAACTTTATTAATATCTTGGTGGCTAATTAAAGGGAGTCACAATGTAGGTGAATATTTAAAATTACCAGCTAAATATCTTAACCATAGTTTCCAAAAAAGTGTACAGCTTAACACGTGGTCCCCTCATGGGCAAAACTTGATTTAAGAAGCCTTATTTCCCTATCTTAAAATCAGCTGTTTTCTTCCTTCAGATAGAGTAAAGAATGGACAGGGATGCATCAAGAAACAATAGCATCTACGAGTAAAAGAGAAAATACACTTCATGCTAAGGAAGTTAAGTGCTATTTAGAGGGTTTGGAAATGGATGAACTGCCTGAAATCCTAAGATGATCTTCATTTTAAATGGCAAAAACTCTCTGGATGGCTTCATAAGAGATGAGACTAATGAGTTATAGAAAAGTTGCACATTTTAACTTATATTTATATTCAAAAATTTGTATTCACTGAGTATATTAAATGTTAACCTGGTAAATCAGGATGAGGATTTCTTTGAAGCCATGAATAACATCTTAGAGTAACGTTCCTGAAAAGAGGATATTGATATCAATTATAGAAATAATAGTGTTGAATTAATCATTTTATTAGGCAGAACTTAAAAATAAAGGGAAAGAAGAATTTTTAAAGAGAAGAATCAGAACAAAATATAGGTTTTCAAAGAAAACCAGAGACAAGGAATTCAAGCAATCTTAAATAAGATTGATTTCTCACAATTTTGGAGTTATACTTTTCTTCAAATTGGAATACAATTATTTTCTCTGCTAAATGGTGATCATCCAGGACCTCTGATTGCAGAGTTTTATCTAATCTATAATATGGTCTTACATGTTGAGTTATAGACATTTGTTCTATAAAAATTACCTGATTCTGATAAATAAATTAGTTTTTGTATGTATTCAATAAATGGGTAGTCATATGCTAGAGTAAATGTAGTGTCCATATCTGAGCACTACAGAGGTCAAAGCTGGCTCTTGCTAAAGTCAACAAAAGAAAGCCTCCTAACTAAGGGCACTCATGTCAGGTTTACCATATTCACAGTAAACTCATAATTCTTTACTTCATTATGTTACATGTATTGTGGCAGAGACTGCTTGCTGTTTATTCCAAATCTGCTCTTCTTTCTTACTAAGAATACCCTATATATTAAGGGGAGTAGTCAGATGTGCAGTAAAAGATTATATTTCCTATATTTAATTTGCAGCTAAGTGAAGTCATGTGACCAAATATTGCATATGGCCACATAAGTAAAAACATTGAATAGATTTCTAAGAAGGCTGCTTTTAGGAAACTAATCTACCTTGGAGCTATGCCTCTTTAACCCTTTCCACTTTTTCCTGCTGCTTGCATTGTGGACATTGTGGCTGGTGTTTCAAAAACTGTCTTGGTCCATGTGGTGATATTGAGGATTGAAATCCATTTGCAGATTATAGGAGTATGGGTACTTGATGACTGTGGTAGGACCATACCAAACATTGACTGTTTTCCGCTGAATTTCTCTCATGTCTAAGCCACTATTATTGTAGTATTTCATTCATTCCTAACCAAACCTAACTCTAACTGAAAGAATTATTTGCAAATTTGAATAGTTTAAGGATGATTATGGAAATATATCACTGCGTGCACCTAACTACAGAGCCCCAAAATACATGAAGCAAAATCTGACAGAATCGAAGGAAAAATACACAATTTAGCAATAATAATTGAAGACTTAAATACCTCACTTTCAATAATTGATAGAAAAACTAGACAGATTATCAACAAAGAAATAGAAGATTTGAACAATACTATAAGCCAATTTAGACCTAAAAGATATCTATAGAACACTCTATCCAACAACAAAAGCTATACATTCTTCTCAAGTACGCAGGGAATGTTTCCCAGAATATGTTAGGTCATAAAGCAAATCTCCATAAATTTAAAAATATTGAAGTCATACAAAGTATGATTTCTGACCACAACTGAATTAAAATTACATATCTGTATGAAGGAAATTTGGGAAATTCTCTGATATGTGGAAATTAACCAACATACTCATATATAAACAATGGTTCAAAGAAGAAATCATGAGAGATTTCTAGCTATAGTAGCAGTTAAGTAAAATTTATAGATGTAAGTGCCCGTATTGAAAAATAAGAATATTTCAATAACTTAACTTTTAATGTTAAGAAACCAGTAAATGAAAAACTAAGTATAAGCAAGTGGGAGGCAGGAAATAATAAAGATTAGAGTGGAAATAAATGAAATAAAGAATAGGAAAAAAATAGAGAAAATCAATGAAATATAAGTTGTTCCTTTGAATAGAGCAACAAAATTGACCCATCTTTGCTAGACTGACCAAGAACAAAAGAGAGAAAATTCAAATTGCCAAAATTGAGAATTAAAGGGGTGGAGGCACCACCACTCTCCCCACAGAAATAAAAAGGATTATAAGGAAACATTATGAAAAAGTGTATGCCAACAAATTAAAAAGTGACTAAATCCCAGAAATATGCAAACAACTGAAACTAACTCAAGAAGAAATAAAAAAATCTGAATATATCTTTAAGTAAAGAGATTGAATTAGTAATAAAAATACTTCCCACAAAAAAGAGGCTAGAACCAGGTAGCTTCACCAGTGACAACTACTAAATGTTTAAAGAAGAATGTATATCAATTCATCACAAATTCTTCCAAAAATAAATAAATAAATAATGAGGAGAGAACATTTATCACCTCATTCTCAAATATAAAGTAGAGAATTAAAAGAATTATAAATGCTGTTTTGCAATTATGTTATCTAAAAGATTTATACTTTAAAACCATTATAAGATATTTATTACTTACTAATTAATTTATTAATGCCTCCAGCAGCTTTCCTCTTATTTCTAAGGACAAACTGGTAGTTTAGACAGTTACTTGGGAGTTTGGAACAGCTTTTAGAAGGGGAGAAGGATGTGGTTCTATTAATTGTGTTTGAAATGTCCTAAATTAATATATGCATATACATGTATACACAGATGCATATACATATACAAATAATTATTCTGTAAACTACCATTACTCACTACTCAAAAGTCCTTACTCTTCCCAGATATGCACTTAGGAAAATTATTTTGAGAAATTCTGTTTTCTTTCCAAGTGGTCTTGATATTTACCTTGGGTGAATGGGTATTGGAAAAGAGGGGGTGGGGGGTGATTTGTTTTGTGACATATACACTATTGGAATGATTTTGTAAAAACCTTATCTAAGAGCGGAGACACATGGCACGTGATGTTTATAGATATGTTCAAACAATGCTAAAAGAAGTCAGACATAAATTTTCTGCTTTGTAAGAAGGCATATTTGAGATTTCCTTGTAAAAGAAGTGTTAGCTCTGGGAAGCCAGTGAGTAACATAAGAGTGTTTGTTAAATGGGGCACAGGGAAAAAAAAGGAAAAGGGGAAATGAAGGTGACAGTGAATATATCACAGTGAATGTACAGTGAATGTATCACCTTTTGAGTGATACATTAACATCTTGGAATTCCATAGTAGTGCATATATAAACTGCCTTTTATTTTCTTTTAAATTTAATAGTTTAAAAATTATGTATTATATTTGAGCCTTCATATGAAAGAGAAAATTTTGTTTTACAACACATTAATTGGAACACTCATTGCATTCAGGGGTATCATACAGAGTTCCAAGGGGAATTCACTAACTAATTTTGCTAATTTCAGCTTTTGTTTTAAATTTATTGCCTAATGTTGGTTTTGTGCAGATGACAATATTTAATATAAATAAGCACCAAGAATTTCAGAGGATTTCCCCACTACCGAAAGACTTTGGGGGAGAAAATGAGAATGGGATAAGGCAGATAAGAGATATCATGCTGCATTATAATAGAATGTAGTGTCAATTCTGGGATTTTTATGAAGTAGAAGGATTACAATGAGTTACCCATGTCTCCTTTTTTTTTTTTTTTTTTTTTTTTGTAGTTTGAAGGAAAAGCAAAACAATTCTCAAGAAAATTTCTATCTATAAATTTTTACTCAGCTTATTTATGAAGGTAGCTACTTTTTAATAATGGTTTTTATACGAATATATATTATTCAGCCCATATTAAAATCTTTAATCAAATTAATCATTAACTTGTTTTATTGAATCTAAATGCAATATATGCTAATCTTTTAATAATTTTTTCATGCATTTTTTGCATTCATGATCATTTCCTCACTTAAATAAAGGTTGCTTAAAAATTATTTTAACTGCATACTATTCTATCACATAGATGCATATATGTCTATTTACAAATTCCCTTTCCCATTTTTTGTATTATACATGAATGCTACAATGAAAATGTATTCTTGATAGGGAAGCAGTATAGAAGTGATTGGGGATATAGCCTCTAGAGCTGCACTGCCCAGGTCCAGTTCTGTCACTTTTCCAATTCCTTCCTTCCCTCTCTCCCTCCCTCCCTTCTTCCTTCAGTCCTTCCATTCCCTTTTTTCCTTCTTTTCTATAGTTTAGGGGTCAGCAAAATTCTTATATAAAAGACCAGAAAGTAAACACTTTAGGCTTTGTGAACCAAGTACAGTCTTCATCGTATATTCTGGTTTGTTTTCATTTATAGTCATTAAAAAATGTAAAAGCCATTGTCACCTCATGGGCTATACAAAACCATGTCACAGGCCAAATTTGACCTGCAGATTGCAGTTTGCTGATCCCTGAATAGTTTTTATGAATCAGCATCTAAGACCCATTCTGTATTAATTCAAGATTAAATATGCATGAGATTTAGGGAACATGACAGTGAGAGTTTAAAGGGAGCCAGGAGAGGCTGGGTGAGCCACCAAATTAGGAAGCAGGTCTGACTGCAGTGAAGGTTGGGTAGAAAGATCTTTGATAGTAATGCAGTTCTAAGGAGGTTTGGCAAGACCTATGGAGTGTCTTAAAGCCAATAACCATTGAGGGGCATTAATTTTTTTCCTATTCTTATATTGGTGTTTTAATCAGTAATTTTGTAATTTTGAAAATTCTCAAAATTACATCCATGAACACTTTTTCCATTATTACCTAGTTTAAATGCCTAGAAATGATCCTTGAATCAAAAGATTTTGCACTTATTTAAGTCTTAATATATCTTGACAAATTGCCCTCCCAAATAATTGTAAAAATTTATATTCACACTAAGAAAATGAGTGACTGTTTTCCATTTACCTATGAATATATTGGGTAGTTGATTTTTTTTCTGTTAATTTCATTACTACTGAAGATGAACCCATTTCATGTGTCTATTAGCCGCCTATATTTCTTTCATACTTTGTCTGTTTCCTATATTCTGCATTTTTGGAGAAAGGAGGATGCTTATTATCTTTTTCTTATTAATTTGAGAGAAACCTCTAAAGTTAGAAAGTTTATCTATTGGTCATTTATGTTGCAATATTTCACTAGTTTTATGCCTTTAAATTTTTTAATTTTGATCTAGCAAAACGTCTAAATATTCTTTTGAATTTGTAGCAATTATTATGTGTAAGACTTTGCCTACTGTAAGATGAAAAATACATCATCTACACTATACTGGGATGAATTAGTGTGGTGTTTCTTAAACTTGAGATATGTATGACAGTTGTACCTAAGGAAAATATTCTCAGGGAACTTTTAGTATTTAGTATAAGTACTACTTAAATATGTGGAAACATACAGCTTTGTGTAATCTCTTTATGCTTATTGCTTTCACACATATTAGTATAAACCCAAAGAAATTTATAGTTATGAGTAAACAAAGGCATAGAACAAAATTTTTCAAATTAACAAAATTAATTTAATTTGGAAGTTGATTTTGTTTTGCTAAACTAAACTAATATTGATATGAATATACAAATTTTATTTGCATCTTTATTATTTACTTGTTGAAACTTAACTTTTCATCTGAGCCATGAGAGCTCATCATAATTTAACCCATGGATCGTTGCTATTGTTAATATTTTTTTTCTATTTTAGCAAGAAAATTAGGTTTTAAACACTAATCTATAATGTCAGGAGAAAATTTACTTTATTGTACATCACAAACTACATATCTGCTATTGAATTGTTTTTTGTTGTTGTTGTTTTTTTAATATATATATATATATATTTTTAAAAAAGGTATTTAGATTACATAAATGTTACATAAAAATATAGGGGATTCCCATATGCCTCGCTCCCTACACCTCCCACATTTTTCCACATTAACAACATCTTTCATTAATGTGGTACATTCATTAAAATTGATGAAGACAATTTAGAGCATTGCCACTAAGCATGGGTTATAGTTTACATTGTAGTTTACACTCTCTCCCACACAATATTGTAGGTTATGGCAAGATATGTAATGGCCCATATCTGTCATTATAATGTCATTCAGGAAAATTCCCAAGTCCCCAAAATGCCCCCATATTTCACCTGTATTTCCCTCTCCCTGCCCTCAGAACCTCTAGTGGTCACTGCCTCCATATGAATGATATAGTTTCTTCCTACTATGACAATAAGTCTATAGTAGAATACCAGTAAGTTGACTTTAGTTCATAGTTCATTCCCCAATCCTGAGGATTCTGGGATGGTGTTACCCACTCCACCTCTAATTGAGAGGAGGCTTTGATCCTATGGGGCAGTTAGATGGGACTCTCTTGCTTGCAGCTGTAGACTCTATCAATTCCTTGGAATGGTTGTTGTCCATCATCATCTCCTTGTTACTTGTCCTGGGTGAGTCCAATGAACTGGAGAGTAGGTATTGCAACTCTGTTGAACTTCAAGGCCCAGCTGGCACATAGATAGCCCAGAGGTTAAAGTCTCTTGGTTGTTGGGAAGCAGCTGTGGCTCGATCAGTGGGGCTCCCGTTTGCCATGTGGGAAGGCAAGCCCACCCGCACGGCGTGGTTGGCTGACCCAGCGAGCGCAGACAGCGGGGGGGGGGGGGATAAATGAATAAATAAATAAAATCTTTAAAAAAAAAAAAAAAAAGTCTCTTGGTTGTATACCTACCAACTCCAGCACCAAAAAATAAGTTCAAATAAAAGGGACAGAAGGGGCATGTGTAGAGAAGACATATCTGAGTTGAACTCTGTCACACTCAGGAGCACAGACTCCAAAGTAGGGCCACTGGCAAGACACCAAACTCTGGAGCTATCTGCCATGACCATGGGTCCCAGGTGTCTCCAGAGCCCTCAGGAGCCCCACTATTTGGTGTAGTATCTACCTTGGCCATCTATGAGATCCTGCTGAGACATACATAAGCGTTACCTCTCTGATGATCTCCTGATTCACTTTGAAGTCTCTTAGCCATATGCATTCATTAGTCTTTACCTTTTCCCCCTTTTATTCAAGGTCTTCTACCAGTTGTATCACCAGCCAGTGCTTGGTAGTAATCCCTCAGTGCCAGGGAGGTTCATCCCCAGGAGTCATGTCCCACACTGGGGGAAAGGTAATGCATTTATATGTTGAGTTTGGTTTAGAGTGAGGCCACATTTGAGCAACAAGGAGGCTCTCAGGAGACAAGTTTTAGGCACTCTCCAACACTAGGCTAAGTTGCAAATTCAAGAGCAAAAGGCTTGCAAACATAGTCATAAACATCAAGGGCCCATCAATGGACCATCCTTCTTCACTAGTCATTGCCCATACACTTGGGGGTTGTTGCTGTTCATTTAGAGAATGTGGCAGAGCTCCCCAGGATGGGAATTCAATAATCTTTCAGTTGTGTGAATTGCCACTCACAGTGGCAAAGCTCCATGAACATTTGAACATATTTATATACCTTATATGTATATCCAGGTAAACTTCCTCCCATGTATCCCCCATCATTGACACCCTACCCCATTGATCCTCCCCTGCCATAGTTGTAACTCTTCTGTGATCCAAAACCCCTTCAAAAATAAAGCCAAGAATATTGCCAAATTAAATTGATAGGAAAATGAAATAATAATGGTAGGTTTAAACATCAGAAATAAAATACATAATAATTTAAAGGAACTAAAACTAAAATAAAATAAGAAAGATTGGGTATTAAAAAAAGAAAAACATTAAAAAACTAAAATAGAATGAATTATTTTTTTGACGTTTTTCCTTTCATTACTGTAATATCAGTTGTCTTGCATGTACAGTGGCATTTTCTTCCATTTCTTCCCCAGCGTCTTACTTGTTTTTTTTTTTTTTTTATGTATTGTCTTCAAAGAAGTTTTAGATCATAGTAAGGTTACATACAGAATATAGGGGACTCCCATATACCCAATATCCTCCCTCTTTTTCCCCTTCCCTATTAATAATCTTTTTACATGTGGATAGTACATTTGGTACAACTGATGTATAAATATTGAAACATGGTAACCAACCATGGTCAATGGTTTACATTGTGGTTTACATTTTAGACCATACACTTTTATAATTTTTAAATGAAATTTAACATGGCCTGTATCCATCATTGCATGATCACGCAGAACACTTCCAATGTGTTCAATACACATTCCAAATACCCCCTCTTCAATCTCTTCTATTCCTCCCTCATCCTCCCCTCAGGGCTCACAGAGATGACCAGGCTTCACTCCTTGAAGAACAAGATTCTTAGATTCTTGCAACAACGCTGAGGGCTGGACATATTAGTCTGTGCTCGCCTATTAGGAACTGCCCATGTTCTCGAGAAACACACTGTCCCTCTGTTTGAGAACATATCGGGCATCCCCAGCATGGGAATCCAACTCCTTCCCACTCATGATGTGGATCTCCCTCCACTGATGTAATACAATATGACAAAATGATCACTCGCACATTCTCTAGAAGACAGTCCTAGGTGGTCCCTGTCCCAAATGCCCTCCCCCTCCATTCAACACCTTAAACCAGTAACACTTCCTTGTCATATTGCCAATAGAGTTTTCTCAAAATTGTAGCTTGACCCATGTACCCACCTATCCCCAATGTTCACCTATACCCCCTTCAAACCAACTCCCAGTTCCTAGGATCATCCAACCCAACTTCCCACCCTACCCCCCTGTCAAGCTTGCAGTACCCCTACTTAAGAGTACCCCTACATCCCTGTAATATCTCTTCACTGCACAACTACTCACTTCTACCTTATCATATATTTCATCCATATGGGTGTTGGCTCACAACCTTCTCTTTTCCTATATCCTATAAACCTATCTTCCAGACTAGCTCTCTGAGTCGGCTTGGTTTACTTAATTCATCTCATAGAGGTCATGTAATATTTGTCCTTCAATGCCTGGCTTGCTTCACTCAACATAAGGTCCTCAAGATTCATCCATGTTATCCCAGGTGTTACTATTGTATACCTTCTTACAGCTGAGTAATATTCCATTGTATGTATATACCACATTCTATTTAACCATTCATCTGTTGATGGGCATTTGGGTTGATTCCAACTTTTGGCAATAGTGAATAATGCCAATATGAACATTGGTATGCATATATTTGTTTGTGTTCTTGCTTTCAGGTCTTCTGGGTATATACCCATCAGTGGAATTGCTGGGTCATATGACAGATCTATATTTAATTTTTTGAGGAAATGACAAACTGTCTTCCATAATGGCTGGACCATTCTACATTCCCAACAGCAGTGGATGAGGGTTCCCATTCCTCCACATCCTCTCCAACACTTGTAGTCCTCTATTTAATAGCCACCAGTCTAATGGGTGTAAGATAGTATCTCATTGTAGTTTTGATTTCCGTTTCCCTAATAGCTAGTGGTGTTGAGCATCTTTTCATGTGCTTTTTGTTTCTTCCTTGGAGAACTGCCTTTTCAAGTTGCTTGCCTATTTTTTAAATGGGTTGCTTGCCTTTTTATTTTCGAGGTGTACGATTTCATTATATATGCTGTATATTAGGCTCCTATCAGATAAATTGTTGCCAAATATTTTCTCCTATTGGGTAGGCTGCCTTTTTACTTTCTGGATACCTCCTTTGAGGTGCAAAATGTTTTAATTTTGAGGAGATCCCATTTATCTATTATTTCTTTCACTGTTCATGCTTTGGGTATGAAGTTCATGAAACCATTTCCTATTACAAGGTCCTGTAGATGCTTCCCTACATTATCTTCCAAGGTCTTTATGGTCTTGGCTCTTATATTTAAATCTTTGATCCTTCTTGAGTTGATTTTTGTATAAAGTGTGAGATAGGGTTCCTCTCTCATTCTTTTGGATATCGATATCCAGTTCTCCAAGCACCATTTGATGGAGAGGTCATTCTCTCCCAGTTGAGTGGGCTTGGTGGCCTTGTCAAATAACGGATGACTGTATATGCAAGGATCTATATCAGAACTCTCAGTTCAGTTCCACTGGTCAGTATGTCTATCCTTATGCCAATACCATGCAGTTTCAGCCACTGAAGCTTTGTAGAATGCTATAAGTCAGATAGTGTGATTCCGCCAATTTCATTTTTCTTTTTTAATATGTCCTTGGCTATTTGGGGCCTCTTGCTCTTCCAAGTAAATTTCATAGTTAGTTTTTCCAATTCATTAAAAAATGCTGTGTTGATTTTTATTGGGATTGCATTAAATCTGTATATTAGTTTGGGTAGGATAGACATCTTAATGAGGTTTAGTCTTCCTATCCATGAACAGGGAATATTCTTCCATTTATTTAAGTCTTCTTTAATTTTCTTTAACAGAGTTGTGTAGTTTTCTGTGTATAAGTCATTTACATTTTTAGTTAAGTTTCCTGTCGAGATGTTCTTTCTAACAACGATAATGGTGTATTAAAGTCCCCTACTATAATTGTAGAGGCATCTATTTCTTCACTTAGTTTCTCCAGTGTTTGCCTCTGTATTTTGAGACTCCCTGTTTAGGTGCATAAATGTTTATGATTGTTCTTTCTTCTTGAGAGATTACCCCTTTTACTAATACATACTGTCCATCTTTGTCTCTTAGTTTTGCATTTAAGTCTATTTTGTCCCATATTAGAATAGCTACTCCCACCCTTTTTTGGTTATTGTTTGCTTATAAAACTGTTTTCCAGCCATTCACTTTCAGCCTCCTTGTGTCCCTGGGGCTTAGGTAGGTTTCTTGTAGACTGCATATATTTGGTCATATTTCCTTATCCATTCTACCAATCTGTGATTCTTGACTGATGAGTTTAATCCATTAACATTCAGTGTTATTACTCTCAAGGAATTACTTATATTAGCCATATTTTCTTTGGGTTTATGAATGTTATATGTTGTTTTTATTTTCTTTTTGTCTTGTTAGTTGTTCTTACACTCTCCTCCAACTCTCTCTCTCTCTCCTGTTTTTTTTTCCATTCAACCTGCAAAACTCCCTTTAGTATTTCTTGAAGGGCTGGTTTCTTATTGACATACCCTCTTAATTTCTGTGTATCTGTGAATATTTTGAACTCTCCGTCATTTTTGCATGCCAGCCTTGCTGGATAGAGAATTCTTGGCTGGATGTTTTTTTCTTTTAGTACCCTGACTATGTCATACCACTGCCTTCTTGCCTCTATAATTTCAGATTGGAAATCAGCATTTAATCTTATTGAGTTTCCCTTGTATGTGATGGTTCTCTTTTCTCTTGCTGCCTACAGTATTATCTCTTTGTCTTGAGCATTGGACAGTTTGACAAGTATATGTCTCGGAATAGATCTGTTGGAATTTATACTGTTTGGGGTGTGCTGTGCTTCCTGGACATGTACGCTTGTCTCCTTCAATAGGGTTGGGAAGTTTTGAGCCATTATTTCCTTCAACACTCCTTCTGTTCCCTTTCCCTTCTCTTCTCCCTCTGGGATGCCTATAATGTGTATATTTGTGCATTTTGTGTTGTTGTTCAAATTCCTAAGTCCCTGCTGGATTTTTTCTATCTTTTTATCTATCTGTTCTACTATCTGTTTGAATTCAGATGTACTGTCTTCCACATCACTAATTCTTTCTTCTGCCTGTTGTAATCTGCTGTTATGTGTTTCCAGTGTCTTTTTATTTCTTTGATTGTGCCATTCATCACCATCATATCCGTTATCTTTTTATGTATGTTTACAGTTTCTTCAGTACGTTCTCCCAGTGTCTTCTTAATATCCTTAATTTCTTCCTTCAATTCAATAAATTGGTCCATGATATTTGTTTAGGCAGCTTTGATTAGTTATTCATTGTTCTTCATGTCTTCTTGGTTTTTAGTTTGATTCATTGGACTAGGCCATGTCTTCCTGTTTCTTAGTATGGTTTGTAATTTTTTGTTGCCCTCTGGTAATCTTTTTATCTCAATGGGTTTTTTCAGTTGATTGGTTTTTCTCTCCACTCTAGAGTTTTATTTAGTTGCTGGTTTTGTGTGTGTGCTGTTTTCTCTTTGACACTTTGTTCTTCTTGTTCTATTTCCTTGCTGTTTTCTATGTTCCCTTGAAGGAAAAGTTTAGGGCCAGAGAAAGTGGAAGAGATAAGAAAAGAAAAAATATAATACTACTAATAATAGTAACAGTTAAAAGAGGGACTGTGTAAGACTTAGTAAAATGAATATTTAACTCATGTAAACAGTGTAGAGTAATAGGAATAAAAAAGTGGAGTACCTACAATGAAATGGGAAACTGAATAAAGAAAAATATATAGAATGATTTAAAAGGCCAGAATGGTGAGGAGAGAGAGAAAGAGAAAAGAAAGGACAAGAAGAAAAAAGTTAATAAAAAAGAAAACAGAGTAGACAAGATAGAAATAGAAATGAGAAAAATTGAGGACTAAATAAAGAAAGGTGGAATGTAAGAACCACAACAGAAAGCAGAAGATAGGAAGATGAAGGAAGGAAACGAGTGTTGGTATACAAAATCAGTATACACAGAAAATGGGAAATCAATGGCACAGCAAAGAAGAAAGAAGCCAGCAGCCCCTAATTAAAGAATAAAGGGTGGGTGAGAAAAGAGGAAATAGAAACAAGAAACCAACCAACAACAACAACAAAAAAAACCCCAAAGAAACACACAAGCAAGCAGTCAAACAAAAACTAAGGAAGAACAGCGTTCCTTCTTAGGCCCCTGTGAAGCTTCTCAGGCTGTTGGTTCATCAATTAATTACCATTCAGCCTTCTGTCTGCAGGTTTTGAAGTGGGCTTTAGCAAGTAAACTAATTTTTTTATAGGAACCTTTTTTAAGGAAAAATAAGGGACCCAAGAGAAGTTAATACAAAAATAATGCCTACGTTTACCCTGTCCTAAAATATCAGCTGGATGTTTGATATCCCAGTGGATCACTACCTTAAGAGGAGCCGGGAATAGAACTAGGGACCTTATATATTCAAAGCAGAAACTTCCACTGAGCTAAACTTTCTCATTGGGTCAGTTAGTTCTTCAAAAAGCTATCCAGTCACTCTCCTTCCAGCAGGTTTGACTCTCCTAGGGCAGCAGGATTCAACAGTTTGTGTGAACAGATACCCCCTCCCATCTCCTGGTCAGGTTGAGTTCCCTTTTGAAATTCAAATGTGACCCTGGTGACTGTATTCACTGCACAGAAATTATTCTTAACCCTCTTCTAGACTACCCCCTCCTTGCAGGGAGGATATGCTCTTGGAAACTGATTGTGTTTCCTACTGCCTGGTTTCCTTAGGGTAGTTGAAATTTTATAGTTTTCAGCAGGGAACTAGTCAATTGCATGATTCTGCCTTCTCACAGGCCAAGTTTCTCTATCCCAGGGCGGTTAGGTAAATCAGGCTTCCTCAGCAGATCCGCCTCTCCTCTCTGCCTGGTGCCACCTCGATCCAGCTGGTATGCACCCCAAAGCTTAAAGGTATTCAGGCAACCAAACCCACAGAAAGGAAATCCCTCTCCATCCTTTGCCAGAACCCTCCCACTCTCAGAGAATGTTCCCTCTCTCTGGGTGGCCAGCCAGAGTCAAGGCTCACCCTGGCTCTTTGCCCTGAGTGTGGGGCTTAGCCATCCACGGTTCCTGCCATGGGACTAAAAACTCACAGTTTTATCTTGAGCAATCTATCTTCCTGTCCAGCTCCCTCAAGGTTGATGCCCCAAAGGCTCCTGCTCTGTGGTCTCCCAGAACTGCTCACTCTGACAGGATCTTGTCCCCACTCAGCCATCTTTTGTGAAAGAGATGGTGAGCGCCCACTTAAACTGATGCCATCTTGCCCATCAATCTCTTTTGAATTGTTGAAGGTTTGTTACCACAAACTTGGTATCTGAACAATAGACCTGCCCATGAATACAACAGTAATGAAACATATGTCTTATTTTACGGATAAGCAAAAGGGAATTTTGCCTTTATATTTGGTATAGCCTTTTAATACAAGTACATAAATACAAGAGCAATCCCTCTATTTTTGGTGTCATTCTGGCATTAGGAAAGACCAACCAAAATTGTGTGTGTTGTGTGTGTGTATGAAATGGTTATTGAATGATAGCTCTAGATCATAAATTCATTAGCTTACTTAATCCTCACAACTTCCTTATGAGTTTGGTGTTATTAAGTGAGTTAATGGATTTATGTGATTGTAAGAATAAGTAAATATGGGGACTGAAATCATACAGCAGCATTCAGTTATGAATTGATAACCCAGATGAAAAAGAATATGCTTACATCAACCGTTAAAAATTACCATAGAAATGAAAATATAAAAAATTTCATAGAATTCTCAAGTACCATGAATATGTCTGTAAAATTATGGTAATAGAATCAGCTTCATAGAGTTGTTGAGCAGATTTAATGAAATGTTATATGCAAAGCTCTTTGCTTAATCCATAGTACATTCTAAATAAATGTGTCTAGATCAGGTACAGATGTGGCTTCTTTGATCTGATTTTTTTTGACCTACAAGAAGTTATTTGTGCCTCTCTCTCAAGCAAAAATAGTGGAACAAGGGCATGCTAACTGCAGTAAACTTCCTATTTGGAAAGGCAAAGAATGGAAGGCACATAATAAGCAATGGTTTAGAGCAGTCCTGAAATCTCATAATAGGGGAAGGGGGCTTCCCTGTAATGAGACTCTGTTGGGTGCACAATGTTCTGGCTTAGGCCCTTTCTTATCAGTAGAATCTACATCCATACTTTTTCAATGCTGAGCATCTTTCCTGATCTGCTATTTCTTTGTAGAAGATTGGAGACCCAAGAGTCATTTTAAGGCTTGAACAGTAAGAGTCTTCCTATGTGCGGATTGGTTGGTCTTCTGGCAATAAATATTTCTCAGAAATTTAATGAGATATTTATATATTTGATTCTAGCTAAATTCATATGCCAATTGCAATATGCATAATTATCAATCTTCAGATTTAATTTCAGGTATCTTGAGCCTTCATTTTTTTCCTCAGTCATTTTGTCCCACTGAAGATATATACTGGGTCCAATTTAATTGATTTAGAGATTTTTTAACAAAGTGTTATATCAACACTCTTGATTTAGCGATTGACAAAATTTACACTTGGTACTCAAAAGTTTTATCTTTTACCAAGGGAGATGAGAGTCATTTGCATTTTCCAACTCTGCAAGTCCTCAAATCCTCGACATACTCTATTTCCTTTCTTTCCAATTTGCATAATAGATAATTATTTTCTATGCTTATACCTTTCTTTTAAAATGCACCCAGTGGTAACCAAGTTACACTAGTAACATTCTCCTTTCTGATCTATTAACGCAAAGCAATAAGTTCATTAGGTGCTTTATCTGCCTTGCAAGTTATTACAGGCACCATTTTACAAATGTTTTGTCAGGACATTACATGGATCATTCTCTTTCAAGTTGCTGATTAAGTTTTGCTTATTCTTCCTAACCTTGAACCAAATGTAATATATTTTAGAAGCTTTTATTAGGTTGCAGTCCACCCCTGTTTCCTATTTCTGTGTGATTCAGATAAGCTAGGTCAACTGTGGTATTGCTCCCAAAACCTGACAATAGAGCTTTTTCTCTCTCATGCTGCATGTGTACCATGGCCATGCCATCTGATTTTTGAAGACTAGGGTGGTGCAGAATTGTTAGCCTCATGGTACATTGAAAGGAAAACTTGATGA
Organism: Tolypeutes matacus; assembly: GCA_026826555.1. NCBI lineage: Eukaryota > Metazoa > Chordata > Mammalia > Cingulata > Chlamyphoridae > Tolypeutes > Tolypeutes matacus. Next base: position 30,499,891 of record JAKSZT010053770.1, read on the forward strand.
ATCACTCATTCACTGTTAAATTTTCTGTCTAGAAGTTAAACACATCACTTCCTGTCGTAATTCATTGGTCATAGGAAGTCACGTGAATAGGGTAGGAAAGTCAAGGCATACCTCGGAGATACTGTGGGTTTGTTTCCAGATCATCACAATAAAGCAAATATTGCAAAAAAGCAAATCACATGATTTTCTTTTGTTTCCCGGTGCATATAAAAGTTATGTTTACACTGTAGAGTATTAAGTATACAACAGCATTGTATCTGAAAACCAATGTACATACCTTAATTAAAATGTGACACAGAGATACAAATTGAGCACATGATGTTGGAAAAATGGCATTAATAGACTTGTTCTATTGATTGCCACAAATCTTCAATTTGTAAAAAACATAAAATCTGAGAAGTGCAGTAAGGCAAAGTGCAATAAAATGAAGTGTGCCTGTATCTTACTCAAGGCTTGTATAGCAAATATTTATATAAAAATAACAAAATGTATAACATACCCCTATCACCATCTATGCAAATATAGTCCCCCATTCAAAATAACAAAGTAATCACTATTAGTTCTCTATGTGTCCCTCTAGAAGATTTTATGCTTTCAATGATAAGTAATAGCGGTTATAATGTATTGTTCCTAACTTCAGTAGAGGTTCTTCTAGTATTTCTCCATTAAGCATAATGCTGAATTTGATGTCAAAATAGATATATTTTATTATCCTTATTTTTCTATGTTCAGTTTTGTTAAGTACCATTTCAGCATCTATGGAAATTAATATATGTTATTTCTTGAGATCTACTAAGCAGATGCATAATGTTAACACATTTCCTAATTTTGAACCCTTCTTTTATGTCTTACATAGTTTTTCACTAGGTCATGATTTATTATTGTTTGAATGTCCTTTACTATTTGACACAGTGCCTGACACAAAGTAAGAGTTCAAGCAATATTAGTTATTAATAATATCTTTGTTTTTATATCTCTTTTGTTTTATATACATTTTGAATCATCTAGATTTTAATCTGTTTAACATGTAAAATGGATGTCCAATTTTTCTTTCTCCCTCCTTCCTTGTATCTCTGTCTCTGTCTCTCTGTCTTTCTCTCTCTCTTTCCCTCTCTCCTTCTTTCCCTTTCTCTCTCTCCACCTCCCTTCCTCCTTTTCTTCCTTCTTTCTTTTTCTCTTTCCTTCCTTTCTTCAGTCTTTCCTTTCTTGTTTGCCAATGGTTACCTGAATACTTAAACAACTTGAATGAATAGTCATTCATTTTCCACTTGAATTGAAATACTATTTTTATCATACATCAATATGCTTGGTTCCATCTCATTGATGGGCTCTGACCACAGTGTCATATTAACTATGTATGCTCCCAAGGCGCTTCCTATTTTTCTTTTACTCTACTGCCTTTCCTAGTGCTACAATCCATCTCATGGTGAAACACAGCACCTCTTAGCACTTTGTCACCAACGTTGCTGGTATTTACATTGTCAGTATGGAAGTTAAAAATATGTTAAAAATATTTTGGGAGTGGACATGAAGGGATAGGAAAGTAGAGAGAATTATGGGTACAATTCTTGTCTTTTCTTGCATTGTGGTGTAAGGGTTGGCTGTTTGACTTTACATTCTTCACAATCCCAGGCCCTGAAGCCTTATCAGGCAGTTGTGCAAGCCAAAGACTTACTCTACCTTTCTTAGAACTATTATTAGTCAAGTAGAGAATATAGAACATGTGCAAATCAGGAATGTCTTTTAAAAATTCAATGTAATTAGCAATATATTTAATAATTATTTACTAGATATTTGGGATATATTCTTTTGGAATCTTCAGTCCAAACTGTGGCTCTCAGCTTCTCTTTTTAAATAACTTTTTATAGTTATTTTAATTGAAAGTTGAAAGAAGTCAACTCAGGTCTAGCTAGGATGTCACCACTACAACTTCAAAATTCCATTACTTGTTGATAATGACAGAAATCAATGAGCTGTTTAAGGTTTGCCTAAAGCCACTTACCAAACTGTACTTTAAGTTTTATTGGAATCTAAACTCTCTGACTTACTCCCCTCATATTATGCATATCTATGTGTATGTGTGTATATATATATCATATACTCACACATATATCACATACACAATACATATTTAAACCTTTATGGAAAAAAACAGGAGCCACATCTTACTAAAGATATATTTTAGATACAGCAGCTAAAGAACCATATTTTGCAAATATATATAATGCTCTGTACATTTTTGTTCCCTAAAAACTTCAATAACGTGTCCCCCTTAATATCATTTGCTGAATCAACAAATCACCAGAGCAGGTGTCCTCTCTTTCCAATGGACCAATGTGTTTTGGAAACAAGATGTGTAAAATTTCACTTGCAATGATATGCTGAAGAGTGTGCACAACAATGTTAATATCAGAAAGCATGGCCCTGGTTTCCATTTTATCAATTCACCTTCCTAAATGAAATTGTCATATAGCAAGGAACTCATTTATACATGCATTAATAGCTTGGGTCTCTTTCAGAAAGGTTTTGTTAACCATTCTTTTAGTTTAGAAGTTTCTAGTATCTCTCAGTACAACAAATTCTGAGTGACACTGGGAGAGAATATGGTGAGAAAGATTCTACACCATTGCACAGACTCTGTATTTCCTTACTTTTCTGTTTTAGAGCCAGGTTCAATGTAGTTATTATTACAATAGATATATAATGTCGGTATGTTTCACAGTTCTTGATTTCTGTCATGCATCTTTGCATAAATCTTCAAGGATGTTAAAAAGGGTGTCATGTAAATCTCCCGTTGATTATAACTTTTGCCTTTCTTCTCTTTTTAATGGCGGCTTAATTTATTCTCACTCATCTGAAGGTTGGTTGGAAATTGGTGAAGTCACTTGGCCTTGGCTCTGAGCTTCAGGTTGAGTCTAGGACAGTTCCACAGGTCTCTCATCTTCCTTAGCACAGCAGGCTAGCTGAAGAATGTCCTTCCAGTGGTGATGTCAAAAACTTAAGAGCACAAACCTAACTACACAACACATCTCAAAGGCCTGTTTGTGTCACATTTGCTAACATCCCAATGGCCAAAGCAAGTCCATGACCAAGTCCAAAATCAAAGGATAAGAAATGAACTCAACTTCTAGGGGGAAGAACTGCAAAGTCACTGTGTTCCTTTATCAGAGATCTTCAGTGATTTTGCTGTTTGAATTAGTTTTCAATGTCTAAGTTGATTTGGTTTTTTTCTAATGTATCTGATTAAAAATAATTAATGCCCAACCACTCCCTTCTAGATTGTGGTGCAGTGATGTGATTGGGTTCAACAGGACTGGAATATGAGAGGGAGTAAGGCAGAGGGAGTGCCATGGATACATTGAACAGGGGAGAGGGCTAGAGGAAGGAACAGGTGAACACTGGGTATTTGTATGTCTGTGGTTAAAACTACAATGGTGGGAATGTTCTTTTAGAAAATATGGCAGGAGGTGGTTACTGGTGCAAATTGTCAGTGGTGGGGGGGATATACAGGATAGGGCACACCTGGGGCATGTGTCTATGGAATATGAAAGTGTTCATCTTGTCATAGCACGTTAGCTCAGTGGTGGAGATCTACACAATAAACAAGTAAATAATAAGCTCCATCCTGGGGAGTCCTACTAAGTTCTCAATTAGAGGGGCAAGAATCTTTTGAGAACATAGACAGTGTCTAATGAAAGAACACAGATGAATATTTCAAACCCTCAATATTATTGCAAGTAACTATGAACCTTATTCTTTAAAAATTGAAACTTAGTGGTTACCATAGGTTCTGAAAGGAGGGGGAGGGAAGAATAGAATACATGGAACATAGGACATTTTAGGGCATTAGAATCGTTCTGCATGATCTGGCAATGAAGGATACAGGCCATTTTAAATTTTGTCTAAACCTATAAGAGTGTACAGTGCAAAATGTAAACCATAATGTAAATCATTGACCATGATTAGTAGCAACGCTTCAATATTTGTATAGCAATTGTTACAAATGTACCATACATATGTAAAATGTTATTAATAGAGGAGAGTGGAAAAGAGGGAGGGGGTTAGGTATAGAGGAATCCCCTATATTTTCTACATGACTTTTCTGTAACCTAAAGCTCCTTTGAAGATAAAGTGAAAAATATAAGACACTGGAAGAACATATGGAAGAAATGGTCACTGTACACAAAAGTCAACAGAACTTACAATTAAGAAAGACACAATAAATATTTTTATTTTATTTTAATTTTTTAATTTTTAAAATTTTATTTATTTATTATTATTTTAAAATTTTATTATATTTTTGTTCATATTTTTGGCTTTGTTTTAGGGGAGGTTTTGGATTGCAAGAGTCACAACTATGGCAGGGGAAGATCACTGATATGGGATGTCAGTGACAGAAGGATGTGTGGGGAGGGGTGCACCTGGGGCATGCCTCTATGGCATATGAATATGTTCAAGTGGTCATGAGGCATTGTCTCAGTGGGTGGAGACCCACACTTCCCATCCTGGGAAGTCCTGCTACATTCTATAATAGAGCAGCAAGAATCTCTTGAGTACATGGGCAGTGCCTAGAAAAGAAGGACAGACAATTATGCCAGGCCCTTGATATTGATAGCTGTACTTATGAAACTTGTTCTTGTGAAGTTGAAACTTAGCCTAGTATTATATATTGCCTAAGACTTATCTCCTAAAGCTTCCTTGCTGCTCAAATGTGGCCTCTCTCTAAGCCAAATCTCAGCATGTAAATTCACTATCGTCCTCCTGGCATGGGACATGACTCCTGGAAATGAGCCTCCCTGGCACCAAGGGATTATTACCAAGTGCCAAATAGTGATGCATTTGGAAAAAGACCTTAACCAAAAAGGAGTAAATATTAAATACAAATGAGTTTTTATGGCTAGGAAATTTCAAAGTGAGTCAGGAGGTCATTCCAGAGGTTAAGCTTATGCACATCTCAGCAAGATCTAATTGACTGACACAGTAATCAGTGTCTCAAGCAGGGGTGCTCCTGAGAGCTCTAGAGACATCTAGACAATATAGGCAGGGCAGACAATCTCAGGAATTTGGCACATTGTCAGTGAGTCTTACTTTGGTATATATGCTCCCCGATGTAACAGAGTTATACTCATTTATAATTTCCCCACACATAGCTCTTCTGCCCCTTTTCTTTGAACCTATAATTAGCACTATACTCATTAAATATATGTAAAAGAGACTTAAATCTTCAGTCTGTTAAAATGTCGATAGAGCCCAGAATCTCAATAGAGTTGCAATACCTACTCTCCAGTTCACTGGATTCACCCAGGACACCTAACAAAAGGAAGATGATGGACAACACCCATCCCCCCAAAACAGAATATCCACAACTGCAAGAAATACAGTTCAATCCATCTGCATGGGATCTAAGCCCCTTCTCAGTCAGAAACAGAGTGAGCATCACCACCCTCAAATCCTCAAGATTGAGAAATGGATATGAATGGGAGAAACAGCAAGATGGTGTCAGTTAAAAAGGGTGCTCATCATCCCTCTTGCAAGGGATGGCTGAGTGGGAGTGCTGCTGGCCTGTTTCTTTTTTGCTGTGTTTCCTTTTCCTTGATTTCCCCTTTTCTGAGTATATTGATTTTGTCTACCAACACTATCACTTTTCCTTCCTTCAACTTTTAATCTTCCACTTTCTGTGGTTGTTCTAACATTCCACCTCTCTTTGTTTAGTCCTCAATTTTTCTGGTTTTTATTTCTGTCTTCTCTATCTGCTTTTCATTCTTTTATTAACTTTTTTTCTTTTGGTCTTTTCTTTTCTTTTTCCCTCTCACCACATCATTCTAGCCTTTTAATTCATTCTATATATCTTTCTCTATTTGGTTCCCCATTTCATTGTTGGTACTCCACTTTTTTATTCCTATTACTCCACATTGCTTACATGAATTAAATATTCATTTTCCAAGGTCTTATATGGTTCCTCTTCTAACTGTTAGTATTATTATTACTATTAACCTTTTTTTCTTTTCTTGCCTCTTTTACTTTCTCTGGCCCTAATCTTTTTCCTTCAAGGGAACATAGACAACAGCAAGGAAATAGAATAAAAGAAACAAAGTGTCAAAGAGAAAATTTAACATGCACACAAAAATAGCAATTAATTAAAACCCTAGAGTAGAGAGAGAAGTGAATCAACTGAATAAACCCAGCAAGATAAAAAGATGACCAGACAGCAATGAAAAATTACAAACTATACTAGGAAAAAGGAAGACATGGTACAGTCCAATGAACAAACTAAAAACCAGGAAGAGATGCAGAACATTGAAAAACTAATAAAAGCCGTCCAAACAAATATAATGGACCAACTTAATGAACTGAAGGAAAAGATCAAGGATATTAAGAAGACATTGGGAGAACATACTGAAGAAATTGTAAACATACATAAAAAGATAATGGATATGATGGTGATGAATGGCATAATCAAAGAAATAAAAAAGACACTGGAAGCACATAACAGCAGATTTGAAAAGGCAGAGGAAAGAATTAGTGGTGTGGAAGACAGTACATCTGAAATCAAACAGGTAGTAGAACAGATAGATAAAAAGAAAAAATCCAGCAGGGACTTAGGGATTTGAACAACAACAAAAATGCACAAACATACGCATTATAGGCATCCCAGGGGAAGAAGAGAAGGGAAAGGGGACAGAAAGAGTGCTGGAGGAAATAATGGCTGAAAACTTCCCAACCCTATTAGGAAGATGGATGTACATGTGCTGGAAGCACAGCACACTGCAAACAGTGTAAATCCCAACAGGCATACTACAAGACATATACTTGTCAAACTGTCCAATTCTCGAGACAAAGAGAAAATACTGAAAGCAGCAGGAGAAAAGAGAGCCATCACAAACTAGGGAAGTTCAATAAGATTAAGTACTGATCTCTCATCTCAAACCATGGAGGCAAGAAGGCAGTGGTATGACATAGTTAAGGTACTAAAAGTAAAAACAATCAGCCAAGAATTCTCTATCCAGCAGAGCTGGCATTCAAAAATGATGGAGAGTTCAAAAGATTCACAGATAAACAGAAATTAAGAGAGTATGCCAATAAGAAACATGCCCCTCAAGAAAATACTAAAGGGAATTCTGCAGGTTGAAAGGAAAAAACAGGGGAGACAGAGTTGGAGGAGAGTAGAAGAAAAACTAAAAAGACAAGAAGAGAAATAAAAACAACATATGACATACATAAACCCAAAGAAAATGTGGCTAATGTAACTAATTCCTTGAGAGTAATAACATTGAATGTTAATGGATTAAACTTACCAGTCAAGAGACACAGATTGGCAGAATGGATAAAGAAATATGACTCATCTATATGCTGTCTACAAGAAAACCACCTTAGACCCAGGGAAACAAGGAGGATGAAAGTGAATGGCTGAAAAACAATCTTACAAGCAAACAATAACTAAAAAGGGCAGGAGCAGCTATACTAATATTGGACAAAATAGATATTAAATACAAATCCATTGTAAGAGACAAAGATGGACACTGTATACTAGTAAAAGGGGTAGTCTGTCAAGAAGAAAGAACAATCATAAACATTTATACACCTAACTGAGGTGCCTCAAAATACATGAGGCTAACACAGGAAAAACTAAGTGGAGAACTAGATGCTTCTACAATTATAATGGAGGACTTTAATACACCATTATCACCATTAGCAGAACATCTCAACAGAGAAACAATAAAGAAACAAAGACTTTGAATAATACATTAGAAGATCTGGACCTAATAGATATACACAGAAGCTACACCCAAATACAGTGGGATATACATTCTTTTTGAGTGCATATGGATCATTCTTCAAGATAGACCACAAGCTAGGCCACAGAAAAATGCTCAATGAATTCAGAAAGACTGAAATAATACAAAATAATTTCTCTGAGCACAATGGAAAGAAGCTGGAAATCAGTAAGGGCCAGATAATCAGATTAGGCACAAAGATATGGAAGTTAAACAACACACCCTTAGACAAACAATAGGTCAAGGAGGAAATCTCAAAAGAAATCAGTAATTACCCTGAAATGAATGAAAATGACAACACATATCAAAACCTATGTGATGCAGCAAAAGCTGTACTGAGAGGGAAATTCATAGCCATAATGCATATATCAAAAAAGTAGAAAGAGCTGAAATAGAAGACCTAACTGCACACCTGGAGGAATTAGTAAAACAACAGCAATCTAACCCCAAAGGAAGTAGAAAGAAGGAATAACAAAGATTAGAGTAGAACTAAATGAAATAGAAAATAAGAAAGCACGAGAAAAAATAAAACCAAAAGGTGGTTCTTTGAGAAAATCAATAAAATTGACAAACCCCTAGCTAGACTAAAAAAGAGAAAAAAGAAGGAAGATGTAAATATACAAAATAAGAAACGAGGAAGTTGATATCAGCACCTGCTCCACAGAAATAAAAAGTATCACAAGAAGATACATTGAAAAATTATATATCAATAAGAAGGATAATTTAGAGGAAATGGACAAATTTCTAGAAACACACAATCAGCCTACATTGATTAAAGAAGAAATGGATGAAATCAACAGACCAGTCACAAGAGATAGAATCAGTCATCAAAAACCTGCTGACAAGGAAGAATCCAGGACCAGATGGATTCACAGGTGAATTGTACCAAACATATTGGAAAGAACTAACACCAATCCTGCTTAAACTCTTCCAAAAAATAGAAGTAGAATGAACATTGCCTAACTCATTCTATGATGCCATCATTACCCTAATACCAAAGCCAAACAAAGATGCCAGAAGAAAGGAAAATTACAGACCAATTTCTCTAATGAAACTAGTTGATAAAATCCTCAACAAAATGCTTGTTAATCATATTCAACAACACATCAAAGGAATTATACACCATGACCAAGAGGGTTTCATCCTGTGTATGCAAGAATGGTTCAACATAAGAAAATCAATCAATGTTATAGACCACATAAACAGATAAAAGAAAAAAAACACATTATCATCTCTATAGATGCAGAAAAAGCATTAGACAAAATACAGCACATTTTCATGATAAAAACACTGTAAAAGATAGGAATAGAAGGAAACTTTCTGAACATGATAAAGGGTATATATGAAAAAACCACAACTAACATATTCAATTGTGAAATCCTAAAAGATTTCCCTCTAAGATTGGGAACAAGACAAGGATGCTCACTACCACCACTCTTATTATCATTATGTTAGAAGTACTTGCTCAAGCACTGAGGCAAGAAAAAAGTATAAATGTCACCCAAATTGGAAAGGAAGAAGTAAAAATTTCACTATTCACAGATGACATGATCCTATACATAGAAAGCCCTGAGAAATCTACAACAAAGCTTCTAGAACTTATAAATGAGTTCGATAAAGTCACAGGTTATAAGTTCAATACTCAAAAATCAGTAGCATTTCTGTACACCAATAGTAGGCAACCTGAGGAGGAAATCAAGAAAAAAATACCATTTACAATAGTAAGTAAAAGAATCAAATACCTAGGGATAAATTTAACTAAAGATGTAAATGACTTATATGCAGAAAACTACACAACACTGTTAAAGGAAATCAAAGAAGACTTAAATAAATGGAAGAAAATTCTCTGTTTATGGATAGAAAGACTAAATATCATTAAGATGTCTATCTTCCCCAAACTAATCTACATATTTAATGCAATCCCAATAAAAATCAACACAGCATTTTTTGCTGAATTGGAAAAACTAACTACAAAATTTATTTGGAAGTGTAAGAGGACCCAAATAGCCAAAGACATTGTATTAGTCAACCAAAGGGGTGCTAATGTGAAATACCAAAAATGGGTTGGTCTTTATAAAGGGTATTTATTTGGGGCAGAAGTCCACAGATACCAGGCCATAAAGCGTTAAGTTTCTTCTCTTACTAAAGTCCATCATCACGCGCTAGAACAAGACAGCTACCGACGTTTGCCAGGGTTTGGGCTTCCTGGGTTCCTCTCTTCCCGGTGCTGCATTTCTCTCTGGGCTTAGTTTCCCTGGATCTTCCTTAAGGTCAGCTGTAGATGATCAGGCGAACTGCTCACTTCTCTTCTCCTGGGGCCCTCTCTCCAACATCAAAACTCCAACATCAAAACTGCTTCTAAAAAACTGCTGCAAGTCCATTCTTTGTGATGCTTTTTATATTTTCTTCCTCCACCCACCAAGGGGTGGGCTCAACACTCTACTGTCATGGCCCAGTCTACGCCCTAATCATAACTTAATCATGCCCAGATTAACAGATCAGTTTACAAGCATGATCCAATTATATTTTTGGAATTCATAATTGCATCAAATTGCCCAATGGCTACAGACATATTGAAAAAGAAAAATGAAATTGGAGGAATCACACTACCTTATTTTAAAACATACTTCAAAGCTACAGTGGTGAAAACTGCATGGTATTGGCACAAGGATAGACATACCAACCAATGGAACCGAATTGAGAGTTCTGATATAGATCCTCATATATACAGTCATCTGACATTCGTCAAGCCTACCAAGTCCACTCAACCGGGAGAGAATGACCTTTTCAACAAATGGTGCCTGGAGAACTGGATATTGATATCCAAAAGAATGAGAGAATCACCATCTCATACTTTATACAAAAATGAACTCAAGATGGACCAAAGATCTAAAATTAAGAGCCAAGAGCATAAAGATTTTGGAACATCATTATGTATCCATTGATCAGTTCCCTACAGATCATGTAGGGAAACATCTACAGGGCCTTGTAATAGGAAATTATTTTATCAACTTCACACCCAAAGCAGGAGCAGCAAAAGAAAAAAATAGATAAATGGGATCTCCTCAAAATTAAAATCTTTTGCACCTCAAAGGAGGTTATCAAGAAGTAAAAAGGCAGCCTACCCAATGGGAGAAAATATTTGACAAACATATATCTGATAGGAGCCTAATATCCAGCATATATAAAGAAATCCTACACCTCAAAAATAAAAAAAACAAACAAGCTATTTAATAAATGGGCAAGTGACTTGAAAAGATACTTCTCTAAGGAAGAAATACAAATGGCTAAAAACACATGAAAAGATACTCAACATCACTAGGTATTAGAGAAATGGAAATCAAAACTACAATGAGATACTATCTTACACCCATTAGTCTGGCAGCTATTAAAAAAAGAGAGGACTACAAGTGTCGAAGAGGATGTGGAGGAATGAGAACCCTCATCTACTGCTGGTGAGTATATAGAATTGTTCAGCTATTGTGGAGGACAGTTTGGCAGTTCTTCAAAAACCTAACTATAGAACTGCCATATGATCCAGCAATTCCCCTGCTGGGTATATACCCAGAAGAACTGAAAGCAAGGATACAAACAGATATATGCACACCAATGTTCATAGTGGCATTATTCACTATTGCCAAATGTTGGAGTCAACCCAAATGCCCATCAACTGATCAATGGATAAATAAAATGTGGTACATACATACAATGGAATATTACTCAGTTGTAAGAAGAAACACAGTGCTAACACATGGGATAACATGGATGAATCTTTTGGACTTTATGTTGAATGAAGCAAGCCAGACATCAAAGGACAAATATTACATGACATCACTGATATGAATTAAGCAAATCAAACAGATTCAGAGAGCTATTGTCTGGAAGATAGGTTAATAGGAAATAGAAAGTGAGAAGAAGGTTGTGAGCTAATGCCCACACGAGCATAATCTAGGTTAAGGTGGAAATGTGTAGTTGGGCATTGAAGGGATATGACAGGAGGGTAGTGATACTATTGGGTTGGGTGGTACAGGTTTGACAAGGGGTTCGACTGGGGAGAGGGCGTTGGAAGGTCCATGGAACTGGGGAGAGGATTGGGGGAGGGACCAGGTGAACACTGGGGATTGGTGATTATGTAGTTGAAAGAACAAAATTGGGAATGCTCTTATAGCAACATGACAAGGAAGGGTTATTGGTTTAGAGTGTAGGATGTGGGGGCATTTGGGACAGGGCACATCTGAGGCAGGTTTCTAGGACGTGTGTGAGTGATCATTTTGTCATAATGTGTTGTATTAGTGAGTGGAGACCCACATAATAAGTGGGAAGGAACTGGACTCCCATCTTGGGGAGGACTGATATGTTCTCAAACAGAGGCGCGGAAGTCTCTCGAGAGCCTGGGCAGTTCCTAAGAGGGAAGTACAAACCAGTGTGTCAAGACTTCAGTGTTGTTGCAAGTAACTATGAAGCTTGTTATCCCGGGAGTGAAGCCAGGTGGTCCCCATGGGCCCTGAGGAGAGGGGAAGGGAGGAATAGAAGAGATGGTACAGTGGGTAATTAGTGGGCAATGGAAGTGTTCTACATTATCTTACAATGATGGATACAGGCCATGTTAAATATCATCAAAATTTATAAAAGTGTATGGTCTAAAATGTAAATCATGATGTAAACCATTGACCATGGTTAGCAGCTTTGTCTCATTATTTGTAAATCAGTTGTAGCAAATGTATCATCCACATATAAAAAGGTATTAATATGGGAAGGGAGCAAAGGGGGAGGATGTTAGGTATATGGGAGTTCCCTATATTCTCTATGTGACTTTACTGTGACCTAAAACTTCTTTGAAAACAAAATGAAAAAAAGTGAGATGCTGGGGAATAAATGGAAGAAAGTGTCACTGTACATACAGGACAAGAGATATTACAGTGATGAAAGGCAAAAAGTCAAAAAAAATTTAAAATATTTTTCATTAGTTTTTAATATCCCAATTTTAAAATTTTATTTTATTTTTAGTTTTCTTTAAATTTTTATGTATTTTGTTATATTTAAACCTATTTCATTTTCCTATTAATTGTGTTTGTCTATATTATTGACTTCAATTTTGAAGAAGTTTTAGATCACAGAAGGGTTACAACTAGGGCAGGGGAGGATCATTGGTGTGGGGTATCAGTGATGGAGGATACATGGGAGGAAGTTCATCTGGACATACATATAAGGTATATAAATGTGTTCAACTGTTCAGGGCATTGTCACAGTGGGTGGAGATTCATACAATAAAGAATATTGAATTCCCATCCCTGTGAGCTCTGTCACATTCTCTAATGTAGCAGCAACTGTCCCCCAAGTGCAGGGGCAATGACTGGCAAAAGAGGATGGTTCATTAATGGGCCCTTGATATTGATGACTATGCTTGTGAGCCTTTGCTCTTGAAATTGAAACTTAGCCTAGTGTTGTGTGGTGCCTAAGAGTTGCCTCCTGAGACCCTCCTTGTTGCTCAAATGTGGTCTCTCTCTAAGTCAAACTCAGTATATAAATGCATTACATTCACCCCAGCATGGGACATGACTCCTGGGGATGAGCCTCCCTGGCACTGTGGGATTACTACTAAGCACCAACTAGCAAAGCAACTGGAAAAAGACCTCGAGAAAAGGGGGAAAAGGTAAAGACATATCAGTATATATGGCTAAGAGACTTCAAAGTGAGTTGAGAGGTCATCCCAGAGGTAACCCTTACACACATCTCAGCAGGATCTCATAGACTGCCAAAGCGGATACTATCTCAAATAGTGGGGCTCCTGAGTGCTCTGGAGACACCCAGGTCCTATGGTCAGGGCAGATAGCTCCAAAGTTTGGTGCCTTGCCAGTGGTCCCTACTTTGGTGTTTGTGTTCCTGAGAGTAAGAGAGTTGGACTCAGTTGTGGTTTCCCTATGTGCTCATCTGTCCCTTCTATTTGAACCTATACTTGGTACTGAAGTTTGTAGGTGTATGTCCAAGAGACTGGCATTTTTGGGCTGTACATGTGCCACCTGGGCCCTGAGCCTCAGCGGAGTTGCAACACCTACTCTGCAGTTCATTGGACATACCCAGGACAACTAACAAGGAGGTGAGGATTGACAACCACCATACCAAGGAAATGAGAGAGCCTATAACTGGAAACAAGAGAGTCCCATCCATCAGCTGTATGAGATAGAAGGCCCCTCTCACTTAGAGGTGGAGTGGACATCACCATCCCAGAATCCTAAGTATTGGGGAATGAACTATGGAGTAGAGTGGACTTATCAGTAGTCTACAATAGACTTGTTGTGATTCTAGCAATGGAATAAATTACAGCATTGTTGTGGAGGCAGTGGACACTGGAAGCTGTCGGGGCAGGGGGAGGGAAAGACAGGTGTAATGCTGGAGCTTTTTCTGGACTTGGGAATCATCCTGAATGGCATTGCAATGACAGCTATATGCCATTATATGTCTTCCCATAGCCTGCAGAATTGTGTGGGAGAGAGTGTAAACTACAATGTAAACTATGATGTCTGCTCAATGGCAATGTCCCAGGATGTGTTTATCAATGGCAATGAATGTGCCACACTAAAGAAGGATGTTGTTTATATGGGAGGGTGTGGGAGGTGTGGAGAGTGGGGCATATGGGAATCCCTATATTTTTTGTGTAACATTTGTTTAATCTAAGTATCTTTTTAAAAATTAAAAAAATATATTTAATAAAAAAAAAAGATTGAGGAATGCACAAACATAAGGGGGGAATGCAACTAGGGACTAATATAGATTTTTTATTATTCTAGCAATGGAAGAACTGGATATAAAATCAGTGGTCACCAGTGGTTCTAAGGAGAGGGAGAGGGAAGAATAGGTATAACATGGGATATTTTGGGGACATTGGAATTGTCCTGCATGATATTGCAATGATAGAAGCCATTATACATTTTGTCAAAACCTATAAATTGTGCAGTGCAAAGTGTAAACTATAATGTAAACTGTAGTCCACGGTTAGTAATGCTTCAATATATGTTCATCAGTTGTAACAAATGCACCACACTAATGAAAGATGTTGTTAATGGGGGAAGTGTGGGAGGGGATGGTGAAGGGGTATATGGGAATCTCCTATATCTTTGATGTAACATTTATATAATCTAAAACTTCTATAAAAATAAAAAATATTAATAAAAAATTAATATTCTGAAAGACTTATTTTCCTCACACATTCCTTATGCATTCTTGTGTAAAACTGTTTTACTATTTTTACTTATCCTATATTTGAGGTATTTAAAAATTTCAAGAAAATATCTCATTCAATCAGAGAAATATTTGCACCTGTGACTAATATGAGCATAACTTCATTTATGGTTTAGAAATTTGAAGCTACATTCAATGCTTTCGCATATATGTATTTCAATATTAATATATAGTGGCAGAGTAAAGTCAGGGATCTATTTAAAGTGTCCAAAACATGATACAGATACTACAGTGACAAAGTGACCTATGCTTTTTGCTCTAGGCTGATGGGTATTCTGACAGTCATAGTTGGGATGCCCTCTTGAAAAAGGCAGATTTTTTTCATTTTGGTTTCCCTGTAGTCTCACCAGGCTTAGTCAGATAAATGGAAAGGTACTGTGGAGCCTATTGTGGGAACACAGGTTCAAGGGACATTAGAAAGTTTCATCAAATGATCCCTTTATTACTTGCATAATATAAAGAGGTCAGAAAAGGTAAATAATATTCTTGTCACAGACACAGCATAAAGAGCACAAAAGAGCAGGGGAAGAAGTCCCATCAACGCTAGTCTCCCAGTGTGGCCAAACCCAGTTTCATGTCTGAGTGGGTCGATAGCAGCTCTGCACACCCCATTTGTATAAAAAAACAGAGACAGGGGAGCGAATGTGGCTCAAGCAGTTGAGCGCCTGCATTCCACATGGGAGGTCCCAGGTTCAGTTCCCAGTGCTTCCTGAAAAAAACAAAACAAACAAAAACACCAACTAAGGGAAGTCGATGTGGCTCAGTGGTTGATTGCAGGCTTTCCACATATGATGTCCTGGGTTCAATCCCTGGCCCCCAGTACCTCACAAAAAAAAAAAAAAAAAAAGAGAGAGAGAGAGAGACACATCCATACTATTTGATTGTGGTTTGTATACACCATGGGGGGTGGGGGAGACACTACCACTGAGAATTCCATTTCCAATAAGCATCTGGGGCTGCTTGTTCCAGTTTCCAGGTTTAATGTCTGCCTGTGCCTTTTCATTAAATTGAACATCTCCCCTTAGTTGTGGAATAACACACAATACAAAAGGAGGTGGGGGTAGTGGAAGGCCTGGCTGGGGATGGCCACTTAGCATGTGTTTGTGATTCCCCAGAGAAGAAGGTGGGGTAGATGAGGTCTAGGTGATTTCCCTCACAGATACCATCAATTTTACAAAACAGAATTCTGTCTACTCTGGTTAAAATCACAAGCAATTTCATTATCTCTAGTTGCATACACATATTTCTTCCTTCACTGCAACTTTTCTCTCCAAGTCAGGTCTTCCATAATTGAATTTATGATCAAATTAGGATCCAGGATAGCTTTATTATAATGAATTATGTTGAAACTATTTAATATTTCTTTTTATTCTTTTTTCTGGTGGTCTCGTTGTACATAGCTGCAAATTTCGAGGGAAATCTTTTTGTAATACAAAAATAAAGAATATCAATGGGATAAGAAAATTTAAAATATTTTCAGTCCCACATTTCTGATGACTCTTGAACATTTATTCCTAAGGGCTCTCTTGACAACTGAAATTCTTTCTGTTTAAAAATCTCACTTTTTATCTGACTTCATTCACCAGTAAACTTCAAGCTACTTAAGAGCAGAGGCCATGCCTTACTTACTCAAATTATCTCCCTCTCCATCATCTTCTGCAGGTCTTCAAAGACATACAGAACCTCTGATGTAGCAACATGGTACCCTATACCATCCCACATTGATTGTGGCTATCAACCCACTGCACAAGGTATTTCTCTAGTTTTTCAAATAGACTAGATTGGGCTTGCAAAATATGGTGAATCTATAAGGAATTATATACTGCAATTATTTTTTATTCTCTTAGAGGAAAAAACATGGACAGTAGAAGTACATAGTCAAGCTTATATCTTTTACATACTTTTTTAATATTCTTCATCACTTCCAAATTTTCTTCTAATGTTCAGGCTTTTTTTAAGTCTCATATTCTCATTTACCTTCTTCACTTTCTTGGAAGACATTTTTACCCAAAAGTGCAGGGGGAAGATAATAGGTTGATGAACAATATGTTGGCCTATAACATCATGAAAAGTGATGCTAACTGGGAAAGTGGTTAGTCACAACTTCTTTACTGTATATGCAACATCATTACAGCAAGGATTTTTGTTCAAGTAAAAATTCTGAGTAACATTTTGCAACATATTATAGTAAATATTTGGGTAATGCCAGTTCAGAGTGAGATTACTGAAATGATATTCTATTTTGCATATACACTTTGGTCCAGTTATATCAAGCTATATGTTTCCAGCACTTATCAACGATGTCTTAACTGTGTCCTCCACTTTGAATCTCTCTCCCAGCAGCCTCCTTCCCACTGTGTTTCATAAGTCTGAAACCCACTTTGCTTTTATTTTATTGTCCAGGTCATGTCCAAATTCCTCTATTTAAATTGTTTGTTTCCTCCCAGTTTGAATATAAGAATTTTATATGAAATCTCATGGCATTCTCATTCATTCATTTAATAAGTATTATGAAGCTGTTTTTAGGAGCAAGGCACTCTTCTAAGCCCTGGGAATAAAACTGTGGACAAAACTGACGAAAATACTTTCCTTTATGGAGCTTATATTCCAATGGGAGAGACAGACAAGAAGTAATGTGCTACGGTCAGCTCCTACCAGCTCTTGAGAGTTGATTGCATGTCTTCACAACTGTTTGTTCAGTGATACCATGTCAGTAGCCTGAAATCAGCCAAGGTGAGAGTATTTAAACCATGGAATTCAGCAAATGCTACAAATCAGGGTGATTTTTTTCTCCTTAGAAAGCCAGCAAAGCAGTGTCTAAGAAACAAATAGTTTATAGTATGATAGATAGTGACAACTGCCAAGGAGAAAGACAAAGCAAGGAAAGAGGGATGAGATGTGGGATGGCACATTGGATTTAGATGAGGAAGTCTGGGAAGGCCTCCCTGAGAAGGTGGCAGCAGGACAATAACCCAAGGAAGTGAGAAAGTAAGCAGTGAAGCCCATTCTAGATAGAGAGAATTGTGTGTAAGAACACTCTGAGATCATAGCACATCTGTTGTGTTGGAGAAAAGAGAGGAGGCAGATGTGATCCTGGAGCAGGGAGAGCCATAGAGGGTAGGATATGGGGTTAGAAACATAAAGAGAAGGGGGATTCATTTAGGGCCTTGAAGTGTAGTAAGGAATTTTGTTTTACTTTGAGTGACTTGGAAAAACCATTGCACAATTTTGAGAAGAAAAGTGATATGCTCTGGCTGCTATGTGAAAATTAGATTGAAACAGGACAAGCACACAATAAGGAGAACAATTAGTAGGGAAATGTAGAAATCCAAGCAAGAAATGATTATGGCCTGCACCAAGCTGGCAGGAGTACAGATGTAAGTTTTGATCTTGTTTTAAAATATATTTTAAAGGTAGAATTGGCAGAATTGTTGATAGATTGTGTGTGGTGTGGGAAAAAAAGAAAGACTAAAAGATGATTCCAAAGGTTTAAGGCTGAGTAACTGGATGAATGAGATGAGGAAGATTTTAAGAACTACACTTACTAAGGGGAGGGTGGGGATAACGGGCGTGTCCGGACCTCAATTTTAGATATGTTAGTGTGGTATGTGGAAGCCTGGTTGGAGTGAGTTCAAGAGAGAATTTTACGCAAAGAATTGTAGCAGCAAGTATTGGTAATTAGGAGTTCTGCAGACAAGTACAGAGGAAATGGGTACAAAAGAGGGTAGGAGAAATAAAAACATACTTATATGCTGATGGGATGATACAAGAGAAAAAAAAAAAAAAACTGAGGTTACCTGGAGAAGCAGGAAAGAGTTGCTCAATAGATATCCTCAGGTAAGTGTAAAAGGGATGAGGACCTAGGCAAATACGGAGGGATTGGCCAGAGCTAAGAGCCACAAGGGTTCACTGATAGTAACAAGAGGGAAAGCAAAGTACATGGGCACTGAGGCTCATGGGTGTGTAGATATGGTAATATGAACTTGAGGAAATTCTCTTCTGAATGCTTCATTTTCTCTTACAAAGAGAAAGCATAGCCATGAGCTGAGAATAAGATTGGGGAGAGGGCTGAAGGAGAGAGGTGAGGGAAAGAATTAGCCACCCAGGAGTATGGAAGCGTGTATGGACCTGGAACTCTAGCATGCTTATGGACAGCAGTGAGGGATCCCTTGGAGTTAATGATCATAAATTTGACATGAGGATAGTCAGTGAGATTCTGTGTTTTTCACCACTCATGTCCAACCATGTGGGTGCAGGCAAAAATTAGGTGGATATTGCAACCCAGGAGAAAATTTCCTGTGGGACTGTTGTAGAATTTTGTGTTTATACTTGGAGCAATAAGCATGTCCAGGGAGGCTTTTTAGGAGGAAGTATGGCACATTTAGAGCTGGAAATAAGTGCAGTCTTCCTAAAATAAAGGTAGATATGAATGTTCTGATCATGAGGAAAATAATTGTGTTGGTTACTAGGAGCTTTTTTTTTACAAGTAATAGTTATTTTATCCCTGAAGTGTTTTTTTGTTTGTTCGTTTTGCTTTTTATTATTATTTTTTTATTGTGGGTAAAAATCAAAATTTTCACAATACATACCAACATTTGCAAAATGATATATAAATATATATGCATATATGTGCATTTGCTTACAAAAATGTTATTTATGTATATATATAAATATATTTTAAGAGGTGCTTAGATACCCAAAATATTACACGGAACCCACTGGGATTCCCATGTTGCCCACCTCCCACACCTCCCACCACATCCCACACAAACATCTCCCGCAAGTGTGGCCCACCACCCTCAATGAACTTACACATCCTGGGGCCTTGCCACCAACCATAGACCACAGTTCACACCGTAGACCACACTCTCTCCCACACAGTTCTGAGTGGTGTGTGCTGATTTAAAATGGCCGCAGCCTCTTTTTCTTTCAGCTCTTTGGATTTGTATAGATTTTCTTTTCCCCTTTTTCTGGATTTACTTCAGTTTAATGTCTTTTGTTTACATTTCTTAAATGCAGAGAGTAATTTACTACAGTGTAATGATTTCCAATGTGCCACAATTTAGAGAAAGTGTTTTGTTCCTATAGCTCCATGTTACATTCCATTGAGAGGGGCTTAGCCAAAACAAAACACTGTGACTAGAAATCTTCTCATTTACTACCACTTAATAAAAATTCCATATTTTATTTAAAGAAATAATACATATTCAAATACAAAATTGGCATACTTTCTACTCACAAGTGTTTTTTTGTTTGTTTGTTTTTGTTTTTTTTTAGGTTCCCAGGTCAGGGATTAAACCTGGGACCTCGTATGTGGGAAGCCGGTGCTGAACCACTAAGTCACATTGACTCCCCTGAGTTTTTTTGTTTGTTTGTTTGTTTTTTTGGTTTGTTTTCAATTTTTTTTGTTTTTAAATTTTTTTAGGAGACACCAGGGACCAAACCCAGGACCTCCTGTGTGGGAAGCAGGCCTCAACCTCTTGAGCCACATCTGCTCTCCACAAGTGGTTTTGAATACACTAATTTAACTTCTCACGATCTAATAATACAGTAAGATTTAAAATTCAGAAGTATCATTTCAAAGAAGCACAACTAACAAGGGCATCTGAAGTGGGCAACATTTCAGACAAGTATGAACAAGCAATTATTACAGACAAACCAACAATCCATTTATTCTTTATTTCTCTCCTATGGGTGGAACAAAGACCATGCTCTCAGAGGCCAATTCGCAACTATTGATTTTTTAATTGGAACAATTTACCCCTAAGCCATGAATAGGAAGTGAAGGCTTAGCTAGTGATTTCTCTTATGTAGTGATTGCTTCTATCATTACTCAGTAGGACTCTTTATTACTCCTGGGGACTTGAATCATCAAGAACATTTTTAAAGAGGTTGAAACTTATCTGCTTTGCTTTTTTCTATATATTTATTTAGCACCTACTATCTTCAAATATCTGTGGTGTGGGACATAAAAAATAAACTACTCTCAAAAGAATTTAAAATTTGATGGGAGAGAAATATACTCACAAAAACAATCAAGGGAGTAAATCAAGTGACAAAGGGGAGTGAAAGTCTGAGTGGGATGAGTTCAGAATTGAAATGCTGATATAGGTAAGGTAGTTGTTTATTTACAATTCTGCCACAGAAGCACGATTATAGTTAAAAGGACTTATCCAAGCTCACTGACATCTTCCATGTATCTTCTCTCAATATTATACATTTAGAATCAATTATTTTTTTTTACCTTTATTTTGTACATTTAATAATTGAAAATATAAACAATTAAAAACTAAAAAGTAAACATAGATGAATAAATATATACATTTCTCAATTAAATCTAATGGATACATATAAATTTTTTTTTAATCCAACAATATATTATACTATGAACCAAATATATAGAATCAATTATTAATTAGACTATTTTTGACCCCGTGAAATCTATTTCAACAAACCCGAAACAGAAGAAATTGCCTTGGGGGAGAAAGGTAATAAAGGCTAAGGTGAGTTGCCTGAATTCATGTCTTTTTTGTAACAGGCCCCAGGATTGAACCTGGGACCTCATATGTGGGAAGCCAACACTCAACCGCTGAACCACATTGGCTCCCCTGAGTTGGTTTTTTCATTTATTTGCTTGTTTTTTTTTTTTTTTTTTTTTTTTTTTTTTGTCTTTAGGAGGCACTGGGAACCGAACCCTGGGACCTCCCATATGGGAAGCAAGTGCTCAACCACTTGAGCCATATCCACCCCCCCCCATATGTCTTTTAATTGACAAATATAAATTGGAATATTCACAATAGAGACTCTCTGGAAATCAGAATCTTTTATGAATAATGTTTCCATAAACATCTCCACCAGGAAAAACTGTAGAGTGTTAGGAGAATTTGAGCACTGAAAGCAGAATGATTTTCTTTTCCTAGGTAATTGTGTTCTTGATGTATAGTTAGCCAGGAATCGTCATCATTCTAATATTTCACTTATTTTTTAAATTATACTGTACATTTTATAATTTTTGGTACAGAAGTTAATAATTTGTTCACACAAAGACTCACTGCATAGTCTTAATTCACATTTTTAACATATGTTCTTATTGTGTATATTTGAGCTTAAATAATATTTTTGTATATAATGTGGCAGGAATAATTGGAATATTTCATGTACTTCAGAGCACACTCCTGTCAATTCAAAAGATATTTGTAAAATGCCCCAATTGTAGTTAGGAGCCATTAGCCAATTTCTGTTATATTAAAGTTTTCTCATTTATGTATTATTATTAAAGCAAAAATGATGAAATTCTCATTTTCTTCAGATTAATATAACAGAGAATCTAGAAACATCCTCCTTCCATAGACTTTATGTCACCACACTTGTAACTTTCCATTTATCATTCCAGTCACTCCTTCACCTTCTTTGGATCATCTGTCCTCCCACTGAATGTTGCTATTCTCAAATGTCTCTTACCTTTATATATAGGATCTCATTCACTCCTTTAAATTCCAAAGGTTATATCCTTATTATTAACAAATAAACATCTTTATACCAGACCTGTTTCCTGAGTTCCAGACATGCAATTCTAGGACCTGGACACAAAGCAGGGACCTCAAACTCAAAATTACTCGAATTTAACTTCTTATCTTTTTCTCATAGATGGGGTCCATCTCATTAAATGTCAATATCTTCCCTTTTCAAACCAGAGTCCAAGGAATCTTCTTCTATAGTTCTCTCTTGACCTTTAATTCTAATTATTCCCAATTTTTGTCAATTCAATCCTTTTAACATTTATGAAATCTGTCAACCTTTTCCCATCAACAGTATCCTGGGTTATGTCACCTTCTTCTCTGCCTGTTTCCTTCATTACCCTCTAGACTGATCCCATTGCCTCTGGCCTTTCCCTGTTCCAATCCACTAATTATTGCAAAAGTGATTGCCCTTAAACACAAATCTGATCCTTCATTCTCAACTCAAAATTCTGCAACTGCTTCCCAGGAAAAGTTTCAAAGTTGTTAGGCTAGCATCCAAGGACCCTCTTAATAGGGACGTTACTGACTGTTCCAGCCTCATTTCTCATGCAATTCTCATGTTATTTCCCATCTATGACCCTTTGCAAATGGCACCACCACTCTTTCATTCTGCAATAGAGAATTTTTCTCCAATTTCACTACTCTATCCTTACTACTGCTACCACAACTACTGATATTGCTGCTACTACTACTACTACTACTACTACTACTACTACTACTACTCACACACACACACACTCTTTATCAGAATAGCTCCACATCTTCAATCATAATTTAACACCTTCTCTCAGAATGTGTTTTACCAGTTTGGAATGGACTCCATACTTCAAATATGTTCCAGTTGTACACTCTCCATCCACTTTATACTATATTAGAATTGTCCTTTTATGTTCTGTTTTTCTTACTAGATTTCAATTTGCTGATTCTAGTGGTTAGGTAGTACGTCATATTCATTTTTGTATTCTCAGTGTTTATCACAGTGCTTGGAACAGAGTGGATATCTGTTAAATTTTGTTGAATGATTGAATGAAATAATGCTGTCTAACACATTTTAGGCACTATATAATGAGGTTTAAAGTGAATAAGACACAGATAATCATTCAAGAAAGGTTGGCTAATACAAGGTATTACTCCATCACAGAGTACTATTGAGGAAAAAAGTGGAAGTTAGACAGTGATATGAATCTATAGAAATATTTATATGTATATATATACACACACACATACATACATAGTCCTATATCAAAATGTATGAAGATGGATACTAAATCCACATAAGAAATCTTAGACATATATAAACATGACATGTTTTCTAAATCCTTATTATGAAGACTTTGACATCAAAATTTTCATTTGATCTTTTGCCAGGCAAGTATGGAAGTTAATGTAGCAGGTTTATGAAAGACAAGGTTAAGCTGCAATATATTACTTAAAATAATAAAGGCTTCTTTCTCACTTACACTACATGCCCATCAAGATAGACTGGGAATTCTGATCCATGTTTTCTCATTCATAGACTTAAGCTGGCAAAGTTTCAATTTTCCAAAACAGCCTCATTCACTGTGGAAAGGGGAATGGAAGCCCTTAAAAGCTTTTGTCAGGAAATGACACCCCTTATGTCCACTTATGTTTTATTGACATGGCTAACTAGAGGGAATGGGGAAGTGCAATATGATGAAGTGCTTGGAAAGAGAATAATAAATATTGGAAACCATTGATACATTACTGGTCATCAAATAATTTACATTCCTTTCTGCAAATAAAGTATACCGAGTCCCTTCTCAGGGAACACCATCCTTTAGGGTTAAAGTCTAGGACCTCTGGGTGAAACATGGAAGTCTATACATCACATTCAGATACGGTCCTTCTTGACCTAGAGATCTGTGAACTAAAATGACAACCTGTCTGCTCCCACCCCCACCCAATATAAGGTGATGGGTTTAATTGCAATAAACCCATTCAATAAGCAAGGGGACATTAAAGACACAGCAGATACTGGTTCCAGTAATTCTGAAATCCTGCTGATAATACATTTATTTGAAAAGACCCTAATTTAGGGGTGGGGGGATGTTTCTTGATTAGGCCCTGATTCCCATATCTACCTTTCCCTTCCAGGGCCTCTGACTTTGTTCCCTAGGGGATTCTTCCTGCTTTTTAAAATTTTGTGGCTGTATCTGAAGTAAGATAAGCAAATATGTTCTTCTTGGTAGCTGAGCATCTTTCTCAGGCCATCTGCTGCCCATAATGTTGGGTGACCAAGGATTGTTTTAAGACTTGAACACTCCATATTCTTTCTTATGCTAGGCTGTTTATTTCCTCTAAATTCTCTAAAAAAACCTTAGATGAACTTGTATCTGTTTCAATCCAGGGAGTACCATGTGCCATGCCAATAAGTGCACCTACATTTCTTTGCATTACATGGTACTTATGTGGGCAATATTTCTGTTTTCTCATCCCATGCTTCTCTTTACGAGCTTTATTGTTGGTATCTAGATCCTATAAAGCTTTGATGGGAGTGCTACACATAAAGTTTCTTTTCACAGGCCCTTTGTCCAAGTGTAAGGATTTGGTGAGCACCATACTCTTTTTGACACGACACTTTCCTCACTGCCAGAAAGTCAAACTAAGGATGTATATTTTAGTTTTAAAAAAAATCAGTACCCACTTTAAAGTAACAATTATTGTATTACTCAGGACAGTCTAAAGAATCCTGCAGTAACAAACAACCCCCAAATACCAGTAGCTTAATATGAGAAGATTTATTTCACTCGTATTTTTTATGTCTGTTGAAGTTCAGATAGGGGCTCCACTCTATGCCATCTTTACCTAGGAATGCAGGAGAAGCCACAGTCTGGAATGACATTAGTTGCCAAGAAAATACAAAGAGATCATGGTGAATCATATGCTGACGTTTAAAATATTCTTCCTTGGAAGTGACCCACAATAATTCCACACATATATTCATTAGCCAGAAACATAGTAACAAACCATATCGACCTGTATGAGGGCAGGGAAATGAAATTCTACCATGGGCCCAGAGGAGAGAATCAGGAATATCTCTTAAAATCACCAATAACTACCATGAGTCTTAAAAGAGAATGGATAATACCTTAAACAACAGTAGATAATACCACTGTAATCAAAATGAAGGTTAACTGTGCTCTATACTTAAACTCTGCTTCTACCTAG
Source organism: Tolypeutes matacus (assembly GCA_026826555.1). Lineage (NCBI taxonomy): Eukaryota > Metazoa > Chordata > Mammalia > Cingulata > Chlamyphoridae > Tolypeutes > Tolypeutes matacus. Next base: position 30,525,614 of record JAKSZT010053770.1, read on the forward strand.
GATCTCTTTTGAAAATATTGTTATATTGAATTCTATATAAATATTCCTTTATAAAACTAAGACATAAATAAAAAGGAAGAGCAGCTATTTGACCCTATTTGTCTATGAAACATTCAAGTTTGCTAGCCAAGAAAGTGGTTATATGTTTAAGAATATGTTACCATTAGCAGAGGCTAACAGTATATCACTTCATGAGAAAATAATTTAGACCCACATGTCATTGATAGAAAATGGATTTGTTTCTCTTTTCAATCCACTGAAGAGATTTGATTATTTTATGCTTATACATTTAGTATGTATTAAGAGGGCAATTTCCTGTGTTTCAGTGTTTACATTTAGATAAAAATGCTGAAGACTTTATATGCTAAATTTATTTATACACAAATAAAGCCCAGAAGCAGTTAAGCAGTCTGTTAGATCATTCTCTTTTTTTTTGTTAATACATTCTGTTTTTCTGAAATCAGTAAATTCAAAAATTTACTAATTATTTTTATAATTATAGATGAACTTTGGAAAAGAATGCCATCATTTCTTGAATGAAAACTTTTCAAAAATGTCTTAATGTGAGTGGGCGAATGATTAAAGAAATCCAAATAAGTAAATTATATAGTATATTAGAAGGTGGTATGTACTATGGGGCAAATAAATCGAAGCCAAGGAGTTGGGCAAGCCAGGTAAGAGGACCATGCTGAATGGAAGGTCCACAAATTCATTAGTTCATTGACTCTCTCCAATTTTTATATTCTTCCACTCCCAACATTCATTACATCTATTTTTAAGGCATTGTGAAATTTTCTTTTTTGAATTGTTTTAGTTCACAACAAAATCTTATAAAAACCAAAGGAATCTTTATTATAAAAAGAAAGAAAGAAAATAACATTAATTTTAGAGTAGTCAGCAAACATTATTTATAGCTATTAATAGTAAACTGTTGCTGTAGTTTTAGTTGCTAAATGACTTTCCTCAGCTTTGCAATCTTTTATTCAGCCAGATGATAATAGTATAAAGTTTGCCTAAGAAGAAGAATATCAGAAATTTTGGGTTTAATTATAAAATACCTAATATTGTGACAGAGGCTAGGGCATGTACTAAATTCTAAGTGTGGACCATCATATCTTGAAAACAATTCTTAAGCAGTTTTTAGAAACTAACTAGTGGTCTCACATTTTCCTTTAATATCTGTGTCCAAATTCCTTTGCACTTCCCTCCTCAACAATTTGATTGTGTGTAGAGTAAAAGCAAATAGTGTTTAAGTGAATAGAGTTGTTGTGTCCATATTCCACAGATCAGAGAACAAATTTCAAATTTGGCCTCTGGGAAGATCCAGTGAAAGGAGTTCTTTTCCAATATTATTTTGAATAAGATCTCTCTCACGCTGGGAGATGTCTTACTTCCTCTTCTTTTTTTTTTCTCTCTCTCACTCTCTTTTTCACTCTCTCCCTCTCCATACTCTCTCATACATCCTTTCTATCTTTCTTCTTTTACCAGAAATTTGAGCTTTGGCCTACTGGTTTCATCGGTAATCTTTTATACAGTTTCATTTTTTTTTTCTGACAAAGTTTTCTTGTAAGCATCAGAAATGACAACTATTAAATTATGCCCCCTTAATTCAATCCACCCTTTGCTCTTTCCTTAAAATGTATTTTCACTGATGAGTCACATTCTCCTGTTCCTTTCAACCCATTAATCATTACATCATTTCTATAGTATAATTACCTAAGCTGCCTTCATTTAGTTACTGGAAGAGGCATCATGTAAAGTTAGTGGATTTCCTTGGAAATGATAATTTGGATTATGTCCATTTCTAATATAATTTCTTGAATATTTTATCTTATTATGTTATTACATCCAAAGAGAATGCATCAACTATTTCAATCCATCACCCAAAATATCTACAATCATGACTTATTTTGTTTACACATCATTTCTTGCCTGAGCATTCCCAAGGACTTCAGAATTAGGTTTTAAACAAAATACATGGAAAAATAACGTATCAATAGTAATACGAACAAATATATACTGTTGGGTTGGATTAGTCTTTGTGTAGGATTTTTTTTAAAACAACATATTGAGTTTTATAGCAAAGATAAAATGGATTTTCTTTGTAGTTGGTACCCAGGGAACTAGATAAAAATAAAATAAGCATAAATCGTAGTTTGAAAAAAAAACCTAGTGTGCTTTAATCATTAGTTCAGATTAAGATTTTAAAGATATAGACAAAAATACATAAATGTTAGTGACTGTAGCCGTTTGGCAGTTTGATGTAATTATGAATTCTAAAAATAGATATTGGATTATGCTTGTAAACTGGTCTGCTAATCTGGGCATGATTAAGTTATGATTAGGGCATTAACTGGGCCACATCAGCAGGGCGTTGAATCCCAGCCCTTGGTGGGTGGAGGAATCAAATATAAAAGACAAGGCAAAAGACAGAGAGAGAGAGCAGTTTTGATGTTGGAGTCTTGTGCTGGAGCCCCGGGAAGTAAGTGAGTTTGGTCATGAGGAAGGAGAGAAGGTCCTGGGATAGAGACAAGCCATTCGCCTGATAGTCTACAGCTGGCCTTGTGGAGGAACCAGAGGAGCTAAACCTGGAGAGAAATGCAGCCCTGGGAAGAGAGGAACCCAAGAAGCCTGAACCCTGGAAAATATCAGCAGCTGTCTTGCTCTAACACGTGGCAATGGACTTTAGTGAGGGAAGAAACTTATGCTTTATGGCCTGGTAACTGTGGACTTCTACCCCAAATAAATACCCTTTATAAAGACCAACCAATTTCTGGTATTTTGTTTCAGCACCCCTTTGGCTGACTAATACAGTGGCTATAGTTAGTAATATTTTGATGATGCTCTTTCATAGTTTGCAACGAATATTTCACAACTATGCAAGGTATTGGTGGTGGGGTTATGTATGGGAGACCTGTATGATGATATGCATGTTTGTTTTGTAAGTTTAAAACTTTTACTATACACTTATTGTTTATGTATGGCCATATAAGAAAGATATACTTCAATAAAAATTTTTAAATGAAAAAAGTATATAGACATTATCAAGAAATTGCTTTGATTTCTTCCAAAGAAAAGGTTTTTTTTTTTTTTTTTTTTTTTTTTGGTCCTTCCGTTTATTTATAATTAATTTTTTTTATTTTTAAAGAAGCTTTAGATTACATAAATGTTACATTAAAAATATAAGGATTCCCATATGCCCCTTTCCCTCCCCCCCCCCAATTTCCCACATAAAAAATGTACCACACTACTGAGAGATGGTATTCTTGATGTTAAGTGCTATTAACTCTTGTATTCTCTTTGTACCTGTAACTTGTTAGTGTATCACCTACTAGATTTATTTTTTAAATTAATTTTTGGTTAATAGACAATTAATTAAAGTGGAAATATATTCTTTTGGTTTAAGGTACCATTGTTTTCATTTATTATAAATGCAAACATATGGGCATTCAATGAATTTTGATATGAAAATTTTGATGGCAATTTTAGAAACATCATTTCACAACTGCCAAAAGATGAAAGCAATACAAGTGTTCAACAGATGGATGGATAAGCAAATGTGATGTATACACCCAATGGACTATTATTCATCTGTAAAAAGAAATGAATTTCTGATGCATGCAAACATATGGATGTTTTAGTTTACCAAAGAGATGCTAATGCAAAGTACCAGAAATGTGTTGGCTATAATAGGGATTTATTTGGGGTAAAAATGTACAGTTCCAAGGCAGTGAAAAGTCCAACTCAAGGCATCATAAAAGGTGCTTTCTCACCCAAGTTAGCTGCCACGTGTTGAAACAAGATGGTGGGCATCTCTGCCTGGTGTCTGCCTTCCTCTCCAGGCTGTATTGTCTCCTGGAGTTCAGCTGAGGGCAACCAAGCATAGGGCTTGTCTCTTACCTACCCTCTTTTCTCAGTCTCTGCTGCTCTGTTTTTTCCTGATTTCAGCTGCAAGCTATCAGGCAAATGGCTCATTTTCTCCCCAGGCCTCAGCTGCTTGAGCATCTTCTTTCTGTCACATGACAGGATCAAAAATGGCAGAGCTCTCTTTTCCAGTGTGTCTCTATTTTTCCATCAGACCCAGCAAGAGCACAGAGAGTTAACCTGAATCATGACTCACTGAGGTAGGCCAATTGAAAGAAGGTCTGACACCCACATTAGTGACCTAGCCCACAAGCATAATCTTTCTGGGATTCATAAAATAATTTCAAACTGCCACAATGGATGAACTTTGAAGACATCATTTTGAGTGAAATAAGCCAGATACAAAGGACAGTATGATCTCACTGATATGGAAATAATTAGAGTAAGCAAATTCATAGTGTCAGAAACTGGAATACAGACTATCAGGTGTTGGGGTGGGGTTAGGAAATTAATGCTTAATTGATACAGAATTTCTATTTGGGATGATGGGAATGTTTTAGTAATGCAAGTTGGTGATGGAGGCACAACACTGTGAATGAAATTAATTGTACTGAATTATATCTTTGAATGTGGTTAAAGGGAAATTTTAGGTTATATATATGTTACTAGAGAAAAAAATTAAAAACACGTAGGACTATACAACTTACACATACAGCATCATAAACTATGGGCTATAATAAATAGGACAATTATAATAATATTATTTCATCAGTTGTAACAAAAGTTACACACTAATGCAAGTTGATATTAATAGAGAAGTATATAGGAACTCTATTTTTCTGTGAACATACAACTTCTCTAATAAAAATACATTTCTAAAAATGCAATCAAATTCCTGAAAATACAAGAAAATTATATCAAAGGCAATTCAGCCCTGCTCACAATAACAGATGAAAATTAAGTAATGAGAATATATAGTCTACTAATTAATCGATTTAAAAAATTATACCAATGGTATCAAGGATGTAGTAAGTGCCATTCACTACATGTAGAAAGTTTTGTCTAATGAAGTATTAATTTAAACCACTTAAATTAAGAAGAACCTAAATGTCCAGCAATAATGAAATAAAATGGTAAGTAATGTTGTACAGTAATAGAAAAATTATCATGTTAACTTTGAATGTAGCATATTATAATAGGTAATCTTTGTTCTAGTAAATATAAAGGTCAAATAGCAAATTGGACATACCCATATACCCTCTGTTTTAGTTCCCTGGAATGCTCGAGCAAATACCACGAAATGGATCAGGTTTTAATGGAAATTCACTACCTTACGATTTTGAGACAAAAAAAAGTCCAAATCAAGGCATCAAGGCAATGCTTTCTCCCCAAAGATTGGAGTTTTGGGCTGATTACTGGCAATCTTTGGTCCTTAGCTGGTCCAATGGCAAGGCACATGGCAGTGTCTCCTGGTCTCTTCCTTCTCTTCTGGATTCAGTTTCAGCTTCTTGCTTCCTGTGACTTTCTCTTTCTGTCAGAATTTCACTCCATATAAAGGACTCCAGTAATAGGATGGAGACCCACACTGATTGGGCTGGGCCACAGCTTTACTGAAGTAACCTTATGGAAAGGTCCTACTTACAGTGGGTTCACACTCACAGGAATGGATTCGATTTAAGAACATGTTTTTCTGGGATGCATACAGCTTCAAACCACCATACCTTCTGATTGTACTTATTATAAGATAGCAGATGCATAAATAAGAATATAGGGAAAAAGAAAAGTAGTTATTTCAGGTCAGGATAATGTGGTTTTTCCCCGTTTTTCTCATTTCTAATCATTAGAAAATGTGTCTATATTTTACTTTTGTAAAGGAAAAAATATGTAACAAAAGTTGAGCATCAGGGAAACGAATGTGACTCAAGAGGTTTGGCGTCTGTCTACCATATGGAGAGACCGGGGTTCGATCCCCGTTACCTCCCGGTAAAAAAAAAAAAAAAAAATTGAGCATCAGGTAGCCTGTTCTATGTTTTGCCTTGCCTTTTCCAAGACCTTAGAAATATAAAACTCCAGAAAAGTTCACCATTCAATGAAACATTCTCTCTGGAAACTAGGTGTCTGCTGTGTTTTGGTGAGGGGCTACCTGATTTTCTTTGCCATATTTACTATTTTTTAAATCTGTTTTTCTCCTGCTTGAAAATACTTCTGAAATATATAGTTATAGAATAGAAAGATTGATGGTCTAATATTGTTGTGGATTTTTAAAGTGATTTTTACTTTTAATTAGTGATTTCTCTTTGAAGAGAATTTCTAAGGTATGGGCATCTCTTCTCACATCTTTATTTGGGTTATAATCCTGATAACATCCTGTTTTTAGCATTAATATATGGCAATTCATAGAATATAATAAGGTGGTTGGACTTGCCTGCAGTCCTGAGCATTTATTGTTTCTATATTTCCTGAAGTTACCTGTTCCAATTTATTCTGCTCTTCTCTCTTACAATGGAAAGATATCACACATAATTTTTCTGTGTCTGAGAGAGGAAAAAAGACATTGGATTTTTATCATCCAGTTCCTAAACTCAAACTTTCTTCTGAAGAAGAGATGTTGTATTGGGACAAAATGCTGGTAGCATTTTTAGTCCTTTTATTTCTGATAACAGAAAATGAACAGACTATAAACTAATTAATTTAACTGTATTGGAGAACAGGAAATACATCAAAATGTTGTGTGGTAATGCAGAGTGAATGGCTGTGAATGGCTCCTCCCATCCCTTTCCACAGGAAAGACACTTGCCCACTTTAATATCTGTATAAGTTGATAGATGGGGCAATAACTGTTTTTTTTTTTAATTAGAGAAATTGAAGAGTTACAGAAAAAATCATATATAAAATACAGAGTTTCCATATTCCACCCTATTGTTAATACCTTGCATTAGTGTGGTACATCTGTTACATTTCATGAAAGAATATTTTTATAATTATAATAATAACTATAACCCATCATTTACAATAAGGTTCAATATTTGTGTGGAAGAGTCCTATGTGTTTTTTTTTAATTTATTCTGTAAGATATAGACAACCTAAAATTTCCCTGCTTTAACCACATACAAATGTATAATTCAGTGCTGTTAATTATGTTCACAAAGTTGTGCTACTATCATCACCATCCATTACCAAAATTTTTCCATTTGGATTTTAACAATTTTTCATTTTCAATAATACTTTGAATGGGAACGTGGGGATCAGCATATAGTACTTAAAATTGAAAATAGAAGAAAAGACACCTGGGTTCAAGTCTTAAAGCTAAAGGTAAATGTATGACATTAGACCATATATATAGTCCTTATACTTGTTTCATTATCTACTACTAACTCTCACTCTCAATTGCCAACTGTAAATATCTTTATGAATATAATATAACATTGATCAAGAGATTATCATCTAAATTAAAGAAATAAGCAAGGCAATAGGCAGGTTTAGTTAGCAAAATTATATTTGTTCTAGTGTTTGAAACTCCTGTTTCCTGAAATTATGATTTTATTTCATTTATTTATTTCTAGAATTCTAGTTGTCTGGAAGTCCAGAAAATTGCTTTGAGGCATATATGTACATATATGAGTGAATTAAAGATGACATGAATGGAAAATATTAATATTAATATTCTAAAGAATTCAAATTAACTGAGCAACATAATTTATGAACAGTGGTACTGTTATCTTTCGAGTAATTTAGTAACATATATAGGAGATATTGAAAAAAATGTTGTCAAAAAATGAAAATAACTCCTGACAAAGTTTAGTAATTTGGGATGTTCCCAATTGATTAGGTTATATTTTTAATTTGGGTCCACGTGGAGGTCAGGTGTGATAGTAATGGGAAACTGAAGCCATAATTAATGAGAAAAGATAGTTTGTTACTCACAGGTCCCAGAAGGAGAGGTGTGCCATGAAGGGTCTATGGAAAGTGGAATCAGTTCTGGTGGGTCAGCCAGCAGTGCAAGACACAGAAGCTGAGCCAGAAGGGTCCCAGGGTCGTTCCTTTATTTTGGTCCAGGGGTCGATTTTCCATAGGAGTCAAGGAGTGGTTAGTTTTACATAAACACACACAAAAAGGAAAAGGGATTGGGGGTCTGAGGGGAGTGGGGATGGTTAGTTTATCATCTGGTATCAGCTATGGGTGTTAGGTGAGCTGTGTGGGTGGTATAGGTGGTGGCCTCAGACTTAGGTTTGGCCTCTGGGGAGTTTATGCCTCAGGGCTGGAGAGCTGTTTATTAACTACCAAAGGTCAGTTTTAAGGCAAGTGGCTTAGCCAAAGTAAGATGGATGCTGAAGCAGCACACAAAAAGTTTTGATAGTTATAACATGGGAAAAATATCATATCCTAAAGCAGAGGAACTGGACTCAAATAATTTAAACATTTTGTTCAAAAGGATTTCTAAAACATAAAACAAAATCTCTAATCCAACTATATGAAAAGGATAAAACCATATCCAGTTCTCTGTCATTTGGTAGAGTTTATAGCTTAGATTTTCTTTTTTAATATATTTGTAACAAATAACACTCATATTAAAAAGAAAAGTGTAGGGAAGCGGCTGTGGCTCAATCAGTAGGGCTCCCGTTTACCATGTGGGAGGCCCCGGTTTCGGTTCCCGGGGCCTCCTGGTGAAGGCAAGCCCGCCTGCACGGCGTGGTTGGCTGACCCAGCGAGCACAAGCAGCAGAGGGGGGATAAATGAATAAATAAATAAATTCTTTAAAAAAAAAAAAAGAAAAGAAAAGTGTAAATAATATTATCCAATGTTTCATTTGGACCTTGAATTTGAAATTTTCCTCTTCTTCTGATAAATATATATAGGTGACAATATAAACACCATGTCCATTTGATCAACTAAAAATAAATCAACTAAAAACAAAATAATGAGTATTGGATATGATGTGGAGAAATTGGAACTCTCACACAATGTTGGTGGTTATGTAAAATGGCGCAGCCCCTGTGAAAAATAGTTTGGCAGTTCCTTGAAATGTTAAACATAGAATTACCATATGACTCAGCAATTCCACCTATAGGCCTATAACAGAATTGAGAACAGGTCTAAGAACAAAAGCTTGTACTCAGATGTTCATAGTAACACTACTTACAATAGCCAAAGAGCGAAAACAACTGCAATATTCATCAACTGATGGATGCATAAACAAAATGAAAAGATAACCAAAATCTAATGGAAGAGTATTTGTTCAAAAATAGGAATGGAGTCCTGACTGACATGGATGAACCTTGATTTATTTTTAGTGTTATCATCAATATATAAAGATCACTAATAAATAAAATTGGGAAAACTGTTTAAATGTGTAATTAGTAAAAGAAGTAACAGACATAAAAATAGCTAGAGGACAGGCTGAAACAGCCCTGAAAAAGATCTTCTAGGGTTTAGGACAGCAGGTGAAGGCTGCACACCATGAAGAGGAGAGAGGGATGAAAGAGGGAAATTGTGACAACGGAACCCTGAGTTGGAACTAATGGTGGCTGCTGCTGCCGGCATCCTCCCCCACACTAAAACCTCTTTAGAATTCTCAGGCCTCTGGTCCTGAGACTACAGACAAAGGGAGCTCCAGGGATCTACCAACCAAGGAAAGGGGAGAAAGAGGGACACAGCCTAAGGCTGACTCAGCTTCTGACTCACAGATTTTGTCTGCTGTGCCCCACAAGCCCTTCCAGGCGAGGTGAGACCACAGAGTGGTTTGCCCTGGGAGCCAGCTAAGGACTGGAGAAATCCGACCCTTGCAATCTCCCTCTCTTCTAGTCTGGACTAATTGTTGAGGACTCCCCAGGAAAGGGGAGAGAGAGGGACACAGCCTAAGGCTGACTCAGCTTTTGACTCACAAATTTGGTCTGCTATATCCCAAGAGCCCTTCAGGTCGGGTGGGGCTGTTCCATTGTTTGCCTTGAAGCCTTCAAGGAGCTAAAGATATACAACCCTCCCAATCTCCTTCTCTACTAAACAAGGACTGATTGTTGAGGACTTAGAGGGTAGTGGAAACACTTCTAGCCAGGAAAAGGGAGGGAGTTGCCAGAGAAGGCTGGAGAACTGTCTCAGAGAAAGTTTGAATTACAAGGCTCCTAGCCTCCGGACAGGAAAATCTATCACATTGACTTGGTCTGTGTTGCAACAAATACACTCCAAACAGGCATTGAACTGAGAGCTGCCAAAGAGCGCTGTCTACTGGCAGACAAAGGAAATCAAGAAAATTAAAAATAAGTAGGAGAGGCTTTTTATGGCCTATATAGCCTCACTGCCCAAGGCCCTAGGAAGCGACTCTGAAACCAATTACTGGGTCCAGTGCCCCATTTTGAGCAACCAGCAGCACAATCCTAACAATCCAGGTTGAGCCAAAAAACAAAGAGCTGTGGTAACTCACAGCCTCCTGCCACTAAATCCCTATAAAAGAGAAAGAGGTTGAGCATCTGAGTAAACTACATCCTAACCAGATTCCTAAACACCAGCAAAAAATTATGAGCCATACTAAGAGAATAGAAGACATGGCCCAAGAAAAGGAACACATCAAAATCCCAGAAGAGATGTAAAATTTGAGAGAACTAATTAGCACAATGAGCAGAAATTTCCAAAATCAAATCTATGATTTGAAAGACAATATAGTTAAAGAGAAAAATGACATCAAGAAGACATTGAGTGAATGCAAAGAAGAATCTGAAATCCTGAACAGAAAAGTAACAGAGCTCATGGGAATGAAAGTCACAACAGGTGAGATCAAAAACATATCTGAGGCATACAACAGCAGACTCGAAATGATAGATGAAAGAATAAGTGACACCAAAGACAGAACAGCTAAAATTGAAGAGAGAAAAGAACAGAGAGAGAAAAGAATGGAAAAAATTGAACAGGGGCTCAGAGAGTTGAATGACAACACAAAACGCAACAACATATGTGTCATGGGAGTTCCAGAAGGAGAAGAGAAGGGAAAAGGGGCAGAAAGAGTATTTGAGGAAATAATAGCTGAAAATTTCCCAACTCTCACGAAAGAAATGAACTTACAATTCCAAGAAGCACATTGTACCCCAATCAGAATAAATCCAAATAGACCTGCACCAAGACACATACTACTCAGAATGTCAAATGTCAAAGATAAAGAGAAACTTCTCAGAGCAGCAAGAGAGAAGCAAACAATCACGTACAAAGGACATCCAGTAAGACTTAGCACAGATTTCTCTTCAGAAATCATGGAGGTGAAAGACAGTGGTATGATACAATTAGGAAAATGAAAGAGAAAAATTGCCAGCCGAGAATTCTTTATCCAGCAAAACTGTCCTTCAAATATGAAGGTGAGTATAAAATAGTCACAAACAAAGAGAAACTAAGAGAGTTTGCAAAAAAGAATCCACCTTTACAGGAAATATTAAAGGAAACCTTAGATCCTGAAGAAAAAGACAGGAGATAGAGGCATAGAGGAGAGTATAGAAGAAATAATAGCAGAAAGGATAACCAAAAGAGTAAAAGGAGAGACAAAAAAAGATGACATATGAAAACCAAAGAAAAAAATGGAGGAAGTAAATAGTGCATTTACAGTAATTTCACTGAATGTGAAATGATTAAACTCACCAATCAAAAGATACAGGCTGATAAACTGAATTAAAAAACATGAGCCATCCATATTCTGCTTACAAGAAACACACCTTAGACCCAGGAATACAAACCGGCTGAAAGTGAAAGGTTGGAAAAAGATACTCCATGTGAATAGTAACAGAAAAGAGCAGGGGTAGCTATACTAATATCAGACAAAACAGACTTTATTTATTTATTTATTTATTTATTTATTTAATTCATTTTAAACCTCCCCTTCCCCATTTGCTGTTTTGTGTCCATCCACTGGGCAATTCTCTGTGTCTGTTTCCTGCCATCTCTTCTCCTCCTGTCTTTACCAGGATTCGATCCTGGAGACCTCCTATGTAGGAGAGAGGTGTTCTGCCACCTGCACCACCTCTGTTCCTGTTTTTTGGAGCGTTTGGAGAATCTCATCTTGACTCTCCCCTGCGTCTCCCTCCTGTTACGTCATCATCTTGCTGCATGGCTCCCGGGGCCTGGCGGCTCACCAGCACACAGACCCTGGCAGCCCATGTGCCTTCTATATATATATATATATATATTTTTTTTTTTAATTTTACCGGGAGGTCCTGGGGATCGAACCCAGGTCCCTCCATATGGCAGACAGACGCCCAACCATATGAGCCACATCCACCCCTCACAAAACAGACTTTAAATGCAAAAAAGTTGTAAGAGATACAGAAGGTCATTACATATTAATAAAAGAGACGATCCATCGGGAAGATATAACAGCCATAAATATCTACACACCTAACCAGGGTGCCCCAAAATATATGTGACAAACTCTGACAAAACTGAAGGGAGAAATAGACATTTATACAATAATCATTGGAGACTTCAACACCCTACTCACATCATTAGATAGAACAACAAGACAGAAGAACAACAAGGAAACAGAGAACTTGAACAATATGATAAACAAGTTAGACCTAACAAACATATACAGAACAATGCATCCAAACTCAGCAGGTTATACATTCTTCTCAAGTGCCCATGGATCTTTCTCCAGGATCGACCACATGTTAGGTCACAATGCAGCTCTCAATAATTATAAAAATATTGAAATTATACAAAGCACCTCCTCAGATCATAATGGAATGAAACTAGAAATCAATAATACACAGGAAAAAAGTAAATTCACAAATGTGTAGACTGAACAACACACTCCTAAATAATTGGTGGGTCAAAGAAGAAATTACAATTGAAATCAGTAAATATATTGAGACAAATGAAAATGAGAACATGACGTATCAAAACATACGTGATACAGCAAAGGCAGTCTTGAGAGGGAAATTTATAGCCCTAAATGCCTATATTAAAAAACAAGAAAGAGCTAAACTCAAAGATTTAACTGAACAACTAGAGAAACTAGAAAAAGAACAGCAAACCAATCCCAAAGCAAGCAGAAGGAAAGAAATAATAAAGATTAGAGCAGAAATAAATGAAAATGAGAACAGAAAAACAATAGAGAAAATCAACAAAACCAAAACCCAGTTCTTTGAGAAGATCAATAAAATTGACTAAACCCTAGCTAGACTAACAACAAAAAAAAGAGAGAAGATGCAAATAAATACAATCAGAAATGAAAGGGGGGAAGTTACAAATGACCCCACAGAAATAGAAAGAATCATAAGAGGATATTACGAGAAACTATATGCCAACAAACTAGACAACCTAGATGAAATGACAAATTTTTAGAAATGCACAAACAACCTACACTGATGCTACAAGAAATACAAGACCTTAACAAACCAATCACATTTACGGAGATTGAACCCATGATCAAAAATCTCCCAGCAAAGAAATATCCAGCACCAGATGGCTTTACAGGTGAATTCTAAATTACAAAAAGAATGAACACCAATCCTATTTCAACTCTTCCAAAAAATTGAAGAGGAGGGAAAATTACCCAACACATTTTATGAAGCCAACATCACCCTAATACTAAAGCCAGATAAAGATTCTACGAGAAAAGAAAATTACAGACCAATCTCTCTAATGAACATAGATGCAAAAATTCTCAAGAAAATACTTGCAATCGAATCCAACAGCGTATCAAAAGACTTATATTTCACAACCAAGTGGGATTTATTCCTGGTATGCAAGGCTGGTTCAATGTAAGAAAATCAATCAATGTAATACACCACATTAACAAAATGAAGGGGAAAAAATCACATGATCACCTCAATCGATGCAGAAATGGCATTTGACAAAACCCAGCATCATTATTGATAAAAACACTTCAAAAGATAGGAATAGAAGGAAAATTCCTCAATATGATAAAAAACATATATGAAAAAACCCACAGCCAACATCATACTCAATGAGGAAAGGCTGAAATCTTTCCCTCTAAGATCGGCAACAAGACAAGGATGCCCACTGTTACCATTATTATTGAATATTGTACTAGAAGTTCTAGCTAGGGCAATCAGACAAGGAAAAAAAAAATTAAAGGTATCCAAATAGGAAAAGAGGAACTAAAACTCTCACTGTTTGTGTATGACATGATCCTGTACTTAGAAAATCCTGAAGTACCCATGACAAAGCTACTTGAGCTAATAAATGAGTTAGCAAAGTGGCAGGATACAAGATCAACACGCAAAAATCAGTGATGTTTTTATACACTAGTACTGAACAACCTGAGGAGGAAATCAGGGGGAAAATTCCATTTTCAATAGCAACAAAAAGACTCAAATACCTAGGAATTAATTTAACCAAAGAAGTACAGGACCTATATGCAGAAAACTACAAAACAATGCTAAAAGAAATTTTAAAATACCTAAACAAATTGAAAGACATTTAGTGTTCAAGGATTGGAAGAATAAATATCGTGAAGATGTCAATCTCACCCAAACTGATTTATAGATTCAATGCAATACCAATCAAATACCCAACAGCTTACTTTACAGAATTAGAGAAGGCAATTACCAAATTCATCTGGAAGGGTAAGTGCACCCGAATAGCCAAAAGCATTCTAAAAAAGAAGAGTGACGTGGGAGGAATTTCACTGCCTGACCTTGAAACATATTACAAAGCTACAGTGGTCAAAGCAGCATGGTATTGGCATAAAGATACTCACATTGATCAGTGGAATAGAATTGAGAACCCAGAAATAAACCCTCACCTATACAGTCAACTGATTTTTGACAAACCTACCAAGCCCACGTTAACGGGAAAAAAACAGTCTCTTCAACAAATGGTGTTGGGAGAACTGAATATCTATAACCAAGAGAATGAAAGAGGACCCCTATCTCACCCGCTCTACAAGAATCAACTCAAAATGGATCAAAGATCTAAATATAAAAGCCAGGACCATAAAACTACTAGAAGAAAATGTAGGGAAACATCTTCAAGACCTTGTAGTAGGTGGTGGTTTCTTGGACCTTACACCCAAAGCACATGCAACAAAAGAAAAAATAGGTAAATGGGACCTCCTCAAAATTAATCACTTTTGTACCTCACAAGACTTTGTCAAAAGGATGAAAAGGCAGTCAACTCAATGGGAAAAAATATTTGGAAATCACATATCTAATAAGGGTTTAATATCCAGGATATATAAAGAGATGTTACAACTCAACAATAAAAAGACAAACGACCCAATTAAAAACTGGGCAAAAGACTTGAATAGACATTTCTCCAAAGAAGAAATACAAAAAAACACATGAAGAAATGCTCAACATCACTCATGATAAGGGAAATGCAAATCAAAACTACAATGAGATATCATTTCACACCTATCAGCATGAACATTATTAAAAAGACAGAGAACTACAAGTGTTGGAGAGGATGTGGAGAGATAGGAACACTTCTTCACTGTTGGTGGGAATGCAGGATGGTACAGCCACTGTGGAGTACTGTTTGGAAGTTTCTAAAGAAGTTGAATATAAACTTGCCATGTGACCCTGCAACACCACTACTGGGTATATACCCAGAAGAACTGAGAGCAGTGACACTAACAGACATCTGCACACCGATGTTCATAGCAACATTATTCACCATTGCCAAAAGTTGGAAACATCCCAGGTGTTCATTAACAGAGAAATGGATAAACTAACTGTGGTTTATTCACATGATGGAATATTAGGCAGCTGTAAGAAGAAAAGAAGTCGTAAAGCATATGACAACATGGATGAACCTGGAGGATATTATGTTGAGCAAAGCAAGCCAGACACAAAAGGACAAATACTGTATGAATGCGTTACTATGAACCAAATATATTGTGTAACATATTGTTTGATTAAAAAAAAACATTATATGTATCCAGTACTTTTAATTGAGAAATGTATATATTTATTCATCTGTGTTTACTTTTTAATTGTTTATATTTTCAATTATTTATGTACAAAATAAAGTAAAAAAATGGCAAATAAATAAAGAAGTAATAGAAAAGAAAGTAATATATGAAAAATAGTCAATCCCTAAAATAATCAAGAAATGAAGATTATATAAATGAATAACATCATTTTTTCCTCACAAATTTACAAACATTAAAATAATAAGAAATTTAGTTTAGCAAAGTAATTCTATAGATTTTAAGTCTTGAATATATCTTGATCTAAAATCAAACTTGCTACATTTTAAGAGAGTGGACATTCTTCACATTTTTTTTCATCCTGTGATCAGAGAGTAGATATTCTCCACATTTTTGCTTTCCTTCTCTGATTTTTGTCTCTTCTTAATGTTAAACATGGGAAGTCCTATGGGATTTTAAAAGGTCAACATGTTCATCATTATGAAATTCTTGTGATATTCTTTATTATAATATTATTTATTATGAAACAATTTTTCTGGGCAATGAGAATTCAGAATTAATGTGTATTATGAATTTCTTTTTATTCTGAAAATCTCTCAAGGACTTAGATAGGGTCAGTGCATACTATATCTTGCCATTGTTTTGAGTTAATTGCTCTAGAATTTTTAAATATTTTATAATCTTGTAGAAGGAAACAGAAACTAATAGTTCATGAAAAAGTTTTGCTTAAATTGTTGTTCAGTAATCCCACAACTTCTCTAATAAAGAAACCCACAACTTTTATAATAAAGAAAAATAATTGGATCAATTAAAAAAATTGTTTTTAAGATTTAAGTTAATGTTCAATTAACTTAAATCTTCTGATTTCAATCATAAGGAAAATTTATATTGTATACTATTAATTTCTGGTCATAGTCAATGAGAAATAGACACAACCATTAGACAATAGAACTTTCTCTACTAAAATATGACCCTAATATATGACTACTTTTTTTCTTTCTTCTCCCTCCCTCTCTTCCTTCTTCCTTACTTTTTTCTTCTTTCTTTTTGTCCTCACCATCTACCCTCTCCACATTTTTATTCCTATTTCTTTTATATACATATATATATTTGAGAAGTTGTGAATCAACAAAACAATCATGTATTCCATAAAGGATTCCCGTACATTGCCCCACCACCAACACCTTATATTGTTACAAATGATGAAAGAACACTGACATAATATTACTGCTATCTATACTCCATGGCTTATATTTAATGTGTTTTCCCTACAAATCATCCTCTTATTAACACCGTATATTAGTTCTGTATATTTGTTTTTGTTTATGAAAGAATGTACTCATATTTGTACAGTTAACCCCACTCCATCTTCTACCACAGGATTCACTGTGTTATACAGTCCCATGCTTTGCATAATACATTCAACGTGTACACTCAGTGGCTTTTATTTTCATCACAGATTTGTGCTGTCAGCACCTCAGTCAATTTTAGATCATTTTCATTATTCCAAAAGGAAAAATGCTATACCCCATTATACTTCCCTATTTTTATCCCTTAGAATTGTTATAGTATCTTCTTTGCCTTTGCTGCAAAAATATTACAATTTTTTTTTTTTGTTTTGTTTTTGAGCCATCACCCATATGGACGTAACCTATGGTAAAGTGATAGAGTGTAGTTGTGTATTGAAGAGACAGGACAGGAGGGTAGTGATATATTGGGTTGGGTGGTGCAGGGTTGACAGGTGGGTAGATTGGGAAGGGTGGGTTATAATACCCAGGATACTGAGGGGAGAGCAGAAATAGACAGGTGAGCATCTCTTAAGAGCAAGGGCGGTTCCTAATAGTGGAGGACAAACCAGTGTGTCATGACCTCTTGTTGCATGTAACTATGAATCCTGTCATCCAATGAGTCAAGCCAGGGGGTCATCATGGGCCCCGGGGGGATGGGGAGGGAGAAACAGAATAGATCAAACAGGGGGTATTTAGTGGTCAGTGGAAATGTTTTTCATTACCTTACAGTGATGGACACAGTACATGGTAAATATCATCAAAATTTATAAAAGTGTACGATCTAAAATGTAAACCATACTGTAAACCATTGAAAAAAAATATTACAATGTTACTGTTATCATCCATAAGTAACATTAATTGAAACTTTCTCATGTATCACCATAATCTTAACACATTCTTATATTTGTAATATTAACCACAATCTTCATCTACCACCAAAATCACTATGTGATACTTTTCCCTAGATTACTCTCTAGCTTGCCTTCAATATACACTTATATCCACAGACTACCGTTTTCGGCCACAATCATATTTATAAATCAGCAGTGTTAGTTATACTCACTATAATGTGTTACAATCAACTCTATTCATTTCCACACTTTTTCAAAAAACCTTATTAATATACATTAAGCATCAGCTCCCATTCTCAACTCACATTCTCTCTCCTACTAATCAATCTATACTCTAGAGTTTACCTTTGTGAGTTTACTCATTGTATTTAGTTCATATTAGTAGGACCATACAATAGTTGTCATTTTGTGTCTGACTTATTTCACTCAACATAATATCCTCAAGGATCATCCATATTGTCATATGCATCCCGATTTCATTTCTTCTTACAGATGAATAGTATTCCATTGTATGTATATACTACATTTTGTTTATCCATTCACCAGTTGATGGACTCTTGGGCTGGTTCCATATTTTAGCAATTGTGAATAATGCTGTTATGAACATCAGTGTGCAAATGTCAGTTTGTGCCCTTGTTTTCAATACTTCTGAACATATTCTTAGTAATGGGATTGCTGGATCATATAGCAGTTTTATATTCAGCTTCTTGAGGTATTGCTAAACTGTCTTCCACAGAGGCTTTGCTAGCCTACATTCCCACCAACATTATTAATCAACAGTGAAGGCATGTTCCTATTTCTCCACATCCTCTCCATCACTTATAATTTTCTTTTTTTAAATAATGTCCATTCTATATAAGTGTGAAATGGCATCTCATTGTAGTTTTGATCTGCATTTCCCTAGTAGTTAGTGATGTTGAACACTTTTTCATGTGTTCTTTGACCATTTGTATTTCCCCTCTGGAAAAATGTCTATTCAAGTCATTTGCCCATTTCTAATTAGATTGCTTGTCATTTTGTCATTGAATTGTATGATCTCTTTGTATAACATGGGTATAAAACCCTTAGAGGTATTTGGTTCCCAAATATTTTCTCCCATTGAGGAGAAAGTAGTCTTTTTACTTTCTTGACAAATCCTTTTGAAGAAAATATGTGTTTAATTTTGAGGCAATCCCACTTATCAATTTTTTTGTTGTTGTTGCTTGTGCTTTGGGTGTAATATTTAAGAAAATACAGCCTACCACAAAATCTTGAGGATGTTTTCCTTCATTATCATCTAGGAGTTTTATGGTTGCAGCTTTTCTTTATTTAGGTCCTTGATCCATTTTAAGTTAATTTTTGTATAAGGTGTGAGATAGGGATCCAGTTTTCCCAGCAACATTTGTTGAATATACTGTTTTGGCCCACCTGGGTGGGCTTAACAGCTTTGTCCAAAAGCACTTGACCATAGATGTGAGTGTCTATTTCTGAGTTTTCAATTTGGTTTTGTTGGTAAATATGTCTATCTTGATGCCAGTACCATGCTGTTTATACCACTGTAGTTAAGTAATATGCTTTAAAGTCAGGAAGTGAGAGTTCTCCAATTTCATTAATTTTTGGCTATCTGATGCCCCTTACCTTTCCAAATAAATTTGATAATTGACTTTTCCATTTCTGGAAAAAAGGCTTTTGGGATTTTGATAGGGATTGCATTGAATCTGCATATCAGTTTAGGTAGAATTGACATCTTAATGATATTTAGTCTTCCAATCCATGAACACGGAATGTCTTTCCATTTATTTAGATCATCTTTGGTTTCTTTTAGCAATATTTTGTCATTTTCCAAATACATGTCCTTTATAGCCTTGGTTAGGTTTATTCCTAAATATTTGATTCTTTTAGATGATATTGTAAATGGAGTTTTTTCCTGACTTTCTCCTCAGTTTGCTCATTAGTAATGCTACTGATTTTTTCATATTAATCTTCTATCCTGAGACTGCTGAATGTGTCTATGAGTTCTAGTAACTTTGTTGTGGATTTTTCAGGACTTTCCAGGTATAGGATCATATCATCAGCAAATAGCAAACTTGTACTCCTTTCTTTCCTATTTGGTTCTTTTTACTTCTGTTTCTTGCCTATTTGCTCTAGGTAGAACTTCTAATACAATATTGAATAACAGTGGTAAGAGTGTGCACCCTCTTGTTCCCAACTAATTTGTCCAATATTAGCATCACTACTCCAGTTCTTTTTTGGTTACTATTTGCATGGAATATATCTTTTGCCAACTTTTCATTTTAAGTCTGATTGGATCCTTTTGTCCAAGGTGAGTCTCTTGTAGACAGTATTTAGATGGCTCATACATACATGTTTTTAAACCATTCTGTCAATCTATGTCTTTTGATTGGGAAGTTCAATCCATTAATGTTCAATGTTATTACTTAAAGGTATTACTTACTTGATCCATTTTATCATTTGACTCTCCATTTTGTCATATCTTGCTATTGTCTGTCTTTTTACCCCTTTAGTTACCCTTATTAATATTATTCATTTCTATACTCTTCTCCAAGTCTCTTGCCCTTGTCTTTTCCTTACAGGCTGCAAAACTACCTTTAGTATCTCTTGTATATCATGTCTTTTGGTTACAAACTCTCTGTCTCTAAAGACTTTAAAATAACCCTCATTTTTGAAGAACAGTTTTGTTGGATAAAGAATTCTTGGCTGGCAATTTTTCTCTTTCAGAACCATAAATATTTCATGCTACTAACTTCTTGTCTCCATATTTCTTTTTTTTTTTTCATTTTAAAAACAATTTATTGATGTATATCATGCATACATCAACATACATAAATAATAAGTATATAGTAAAAGTCATGAACTTACAAGAATAAATATGCATAACATCATACAGGGCGCCCATACATCACCCCACCACAAATACCCTGCATTGTTGTGAAACATTTGTGACAAATTTTGAAAGAGCATTGTCAAAGCACTACTACTAACTACAATCCATATCTTACATTTGGTGTATTTTCCCCTAATATACCCTATTATTATTACTTTTTGTTCATTAACCATATAATTTATCTGAAGTATACAATCAATGGCATTGGTATAATTATAGAGCTGTGCATTCATCACCTCAATAAATATTAGGGCATTTTCATTACCCAAAAACAAAACAAAAACAGTATGATACCAATATGTTAGTGGTACTAATTACGAATCCTGTGATGTGTTTTCACCATTTCTATTCATTTACAAATATTTCCAAACAGGTTTCTGAATAACAATAACATTCTCAAAAGTAGTTGTCTTGGAGTAAGTTTATTCAGATTTATTCTGTTTGGGGTGCATTGTCTTTCTTGGATATTGATATTTATGTCTTTCATAAAGGTTGGGAAGTTTTCAGTCATTATTTCTTCAAAATTTTTACTGCCCCTTTTCCATTCTCTTCTCCTTTGAGGACTCCTATAATATGTATGTTTGTGCATTTTCAATTGTCCTTTAATTCCCTGAGACCCTGTTCCATTCTTTTCTCTTTCTGTTCTCCTGTCTTTTCAAGTTCAGATGCTCTGTCCTCTGACTCACTTATTCTGTCCTCAAACAATTCAAACTGCTATTATATGCCTATAATATAGTTTCAATCTTATCCATTGTGTCTTTCATTCCCATAAACTCTGTTACTTTTCTTTGCGGTCTTTCAAACTGTTCTTTATGCTCACCCAGTGTCTTCTTAATATTCTTTATCTCTTTTAGGATATTTGCGTGACCATCATTGATTAGTTGTCTTAAATCCCGTTTTTCATCAGGATTTTGTATTTGACCCATTGGCTGGGCCAAATATTCCTGCTTCTTAGTATGGCTTGTAATATTTTGCTGATGCCTAGGCATCTAATTATGTTGGTGAATTTACTCTGACAGTTGATTTCTCTCTCTTGCTAAGGTTTTGTTTCATGGCTCTTCTTTGATTTTTGTTTCAACTTTTTCTAAACCTTCAAGATTGTCCAGCTTAAGTTATCAAAACAGGGCAGGGATCCACTAATGGGGCACAGACCAGATCCATTAGTGCCTAGACATGAAAGACTCCCAAAAGCATTTTTAATTCTTGCAGTTTCTTCGTCTGCCAACAGGTGGTGATCTTCAGTAAACCTTTCCATGGAGGGTCTTTCTACTTCCACTCCCTGGTGATTCTGCTCTGGCCAGAGCTGAGATTCAAAATGGGTTTTGCTATCCAAACTCCCTGAAGAGAAACCACTCTCCTTCCTCTGCCACACCCTCTCTCCTCCCTGGGAGGAAGACATCCATTCTTCTCTCAACTGGTCACAAGGAGCCATGGGTTTTACCCAGGCTTTTTGCTTTGAGGGTGGGGAATGGGTGCTTTTCCTGGCCATGGGGACTAGTAACTCACAGTTTTCACCTTGGCCTCCTTCTCTCTGTCCCTCTCCCTCCTGGACAGTACACAGCACTCTCCTGGTCTGCAGATCTCCAAAACAGCTCCCTTAGACAACTTTTTACCCTTCTTTCAATGTTTTGGTAAAAGCGTTGAGCCCTGCCAACCTACTCTGATGCCATCTTCCCAGAAGTCCTCCTCTATCTTATTCTTTAAGTGAAGACTGATTTAGTTTCTTCTAGAAATTGAGCACAGGAGAAAGCTCATTAGACCAGCTTTCTTTAAATTTGCACCAGCTGTTTCTAATGTGCACAAGATCCTCAACTGTAAAATAACTGCAAATCTGAACTATTTTTGGAATTCCGTGAGAAGTCAAAAGATGTCACTGAGCACTGAACATTCTCCAAAAGCTCTTTTTGTTTTCTTGAAGCATTTCCTTTTCTAGCTCCAATCAAGATTTATTGCTGCATAGATTTAGAGGACATATTTTTCTCTTTGACTTCTCTTTGTTGTTTCTTTAGTTGTTTTCTGGATGTGATACCTTTCTTTTTCTTGGCTTACTCCTTCATTTGTGTGCTCATGTAAATGGTTTTGTGATTTAATTTTAGAGTAAAATTGGTTATTGCTGATATAAAGGAAAACAATTGACTTTTGTATATTAACCTTGTATCCTGCAACCTTGATATAATTACTTATTCATTACAGGGATTTTTTTTTTTTTTTTGGTTGAGTTTTGAAATTTTCTACAAAGACCACATATCATCTGTGAACAAATAAAGTTTAGTAATATGATCACACTAATATCTTATTTTTATTCTTTAGCTTGTTAACATGATAGATTACATTAATTGATGTTTGAATGGGAACAAGCCTTGGATATCTTGCTTGTCATGGTGTATAACTACTTTTGTGTGTTGTTGGATTTGATATGCTAATATATGAAGAGAATTTTTGCATCTATGTTCATGAGATATATTGGACTCTAATCTTCCTTTTTTCATCTTTGTCTGGTTTGGTATTGGGTTATGCTGGCCTCAAAACATGAGTTAGAAAGTGTTGCCTGTGCCTCTTTTTTCTGGAAAAGACTAAAGAATTGGTATCATTTCTTTCTTAAATGTTTGGTGTAATTCACCAGTGAAGTCATCTGAACCTGGTGCTTCCTGTTTGGAAAGTTAAAATTATGGATTCAATTTCTTTAGCAGATATAGGCCTATTCATACTATTCATTTCTCATTGGGGACTTTTTGTAGATTGTGTCTTTATAGGAACTGGTCTATTTCATCTATGTTATTAAATTTGTGAGCATAGAGTTGCTCATATATTCCTTTATTATCCTTTCACTATCCATGGGATCAGTCTGATGGCCACTCTTTCATTTCTAATACTAGTAATTTTGTCTTCTCTATTTTTTTATTTATTTAAGACAACTAATTCTTTGCTTCATTGATTTATCTCCATTAATTTCTTGTTTTAAATATCATTGATTTCTATTCCAATTTTTGTTATTTCTTTTCTTCTACTTACTTTGGGATTTAATTTTCCCTTGTTTTTCAAATGTCCTAAAATGGAGGCTTAGATTATAGTTTTTAGATCTTTCTTCTTTTCTATATTCAATACTATACATTTCACTTGATGCCCTGTTTTTATAAGTTGTACTCTCACTTTCATTTAGTTCAAAAGATTTTCAAATTTTTCTTGAGACTTTTTCTTTATCTCATGTGTTACTTAGAAGTGTGTTGTTTAATCTCCATGTATTTTGGGATTTTCCAGCTATCTTTCTGTTATTGATATCTAGCTTCATTCCATTGTAGTCTGAGATGTATGATTTCTATTCTTTTCAATATGTTAAGGTATTTTCTATAGCCCAAAATGTGTTCTGTCTTGATGAATGTTCCATGTGAGCTTGAGGAAACTGTTATATGAAGTATTCTAGAAGTGTCTATTAGATCCATGTGATTGATGGTACTTTTCAGTTGAAATATGTTCTTATTGATTTTCAGCCTGTTGGATCTGTCAGTTACTGATAGAGGAATGTTGAAGTCTCCAAATATAACAGTGGATTTTTCTATCTATTTCTTTTTGTAGTTCTATCAGTTTTTCCCTCACATATTTTGATACTCTGTTACTAGGTATCTACACATTCAAAATTGTTATGTCTTCTTAGAAAAGTGACCTTTTTATCAATACTTAATGCCCCTCTTTATCAATGATGATTTTTCTTGCTGTTAAATATGCCCTGTCTAAAATTAATAGAGCAATTCCAGCTATCTTTTGTTTAGTGTTAGCACGGTATTTGTTTCTCTGAAATAGCTACCATGTTTGCAACAGTTTTCTATTCATTGCTCTTGTTCTTTTTTTTCTTCTTCTTCTTTCTGCTCTTAGACCAGACAAGAAGGCTAGAAGGGCTGGAGTTTGGTATTTCTTTACCCCGGAGGCTAGAGGTGGCTGGAATTAGGCATTTCCTTTCTCCCATGTTGCTTAGGCTCCTGTAAAAGCCACATTGGTCAGGCTCTGGTAAAGCAGTTTCCTTTGAAAGCAGGCATTTCAAGGTGAACAGAATGCTCTGGGTGTATTTCAGAATGGTTCCTTTTACCTTCTTCATGTGGCATTTTTCTGTGGATGAACAAAGTGGGGTTCCTGGATGTAAAATCCATGAAAGTATAGGAGCACCCCCTAGGGCTGGCACTCCAGTTTTAGCTCTCAAACTATCTCGTGCTCAGTCTCTAGCAATTAGTTAATTATCCTTTAGGTTTTCCTGCCTGGTGTGGGCTCCAGCTGTGTTTCTTTGCCTACTAAACTGTGATTATCTGAATCAGCCTATCTTCATTTTTCGGGCTGGAGATTTGCTTTATGACCTCAATTCTCTGCTGAACCTAAGAAGAGTTGTTGATATTCAGTCTTTTAGCTTTGTTCTTGTTGTGAGGACAGGAGTGAAGACTTCCAAGCTCTTTGCATACCAGATCAGAAACCAGATGTCCATTCCTTCATTTTGTAAAAGCACATTTTAAGGTAGTTTCCTAAGGAAAATAGGCATGAGAAATAAATTTTCATACCTTGAATGTCTAAACCATACTTTTTTCAGCTCTCAAACTTGATTAATATTTGGAAATTATTTCTTCCATCATTTTGAAAGCTTTGCCTCCCTGGTTCTCAGTTCCAATAAATTGCTGTTGAAAAGTATAAACCTACCTCCTGCCTAAAGACCCAATCTTATATGTCTCTTGGGATTACTGTAATACAAATTCCCTCACTTTAATAAAAATTAAATTCCCTTTCCTATGCTTGAAAAGGCTCTAACTACTCCTTTTAGCTAAGTTACTTACCAGTCTTCCAAATGTTTTTTCTGTTTCAATAAAGTTCTTGAAATATATCAATTATCTTCTATTCCATTCTCTTTATCCTTATAGGCCAGTTAATTACTTTTGAATTCTTTGTTGGATTTTAGTGAGATTTGTGGCTAGAAGGTTAATAAAAGACTATGGTCAATTTTTTATATTTATTCAGAAATTACACCAAACTCTAAGCCTTGTATTCTTGCTTGATTCCTACTTCTCTTTTTTCCTATACTCCAGCTTTGGTGATTTTTGACTTTTGAGTTTCTTTCCTGTGTTGACTTACCTCTAGTCTGACACTTTGAATATATCCTGATTTGTTTGTTTATTAACAAAAATTGAGAATGGAGTTCTTTGCTTCAGGTTCAGTTGAAGTCCAAAGGCTAGTAATGAAAAAAGAGATGGTTGATACTCTCTTAATCTTAAGTGAGTTTCTAGAATAATTATACTGGAATTTTAGTGAAACTGACTCAAAAACTGGCTTTGTCATATGAAAGAACATATAGGGGCTGATTTTGAAGAGTTTGTAACCGAAGGTTAAGAATTAAGTATGATTACAAAATCATTATATACATGCCTTATATTATAAAATAGCAAAAGGTTAATATCTGAAATTCCTAAAACTGGCTAGATTTAGCCTAGACCTGCCATTGTGATGGTCATTCTAAACAGGTCTCACCCTTGCTTATGGTTACTCTAGACTTAGCCTCACCCTTGTGTCTGCTCACTATTGTGATGGTAACCACTCCACTCTACTGTTTAATAGCCACATGGAAAACCTTGTGACTGACCTCTACTCTGTACTTTCCTATCCCAGAAACCTGAGCTCTGATAATGATTGTAATTTTGTGACTCACCCTGGTTTGGTGCTCACCTCCATCCTGTTCAGCCCCTTAATGTTTATCAATGAAGGAACCTGCGTCTAGCTCCACCCCAATTACTCATTAGCACCCCATTATAAAATATTAGAGTTTCTGCAGATCTGGGAGGCAGTTTTGAGCCATTAGGCCACTGTGGTCCTTTGCTTGTGCAAACCAATAAACTCTTTTTCCCTGAAATCCCAGTGTTTCAGGAATTGGCATTAAAGGTACATCCGGAGAAAAGAACCCGCTTTTGATTGGTATCAAGTTGGTCCAATGTCATTAAAATGTGGACCTCTTTCAAGTGGGCTTTGGGCAGCAGCTCTGTGACCAGAGTCAAAGGAGGCATGTGGTATACTGTCAGATGCAGAGGCTGAGGGGAGCAAGTAAGTGGCTGGCTGATGGAATGGCTTTGCCCTCATTTGGGTAGTTGTAGTT
Source organism: Tolypeutes matacus (assembly GCA_026826555.1). NCBI lineage: Eukaryota > Metazoa > Chordata > Mammalia > Cingulata > Chlamyphoridae > Tolypeutes > Tolypeutes matacus. The sequence goes on from JAKSZT010053770.1 coordinate 30,552,492, forward strand.
GTTCTCAGCAAGAGGATCTCTGAGAAAACTATGACAGCACAGCATGATAGAAACAGTGAACTTTTGAACACCAGCCAACAACACCAACATGAGATTTTGATAGTAGGAGCAAGTAAAAATGTCTCTATACCTTACTTCTCTTTCATCTGGCCAGTTTCCTACATTCCAGCATTTTGTGGAGCTTTGTAAACTGGCTCCTATTCTGGTTCTCTCCCACATGACCCACTTTTAATCCACAGGAATCATAAAGATCTATGGAGCCCGCACTGGAATAGTGGCTTGATCCAAAGGTTGTCACCTCTTTTCACTCTATTGCCATGCAGGTAATCTAGATGGAACCTTTCACCCTCACTGTTTTCAAATATTGACTCAAAAACCAGTCCCTTCAAACTCTATGAGACTTATCAAGCTGTCATTATGATGCCCTAAAACACCTTTTACTCTACATGAGATATGGGGAAAGAGTTGCCTTGCCATGATTAGGGAGAGAAAATGCTTAAGCACTCCAAATTTTTTCTCAAAATAAACCCTTCTTTGGCACCTAACCTCTAGTCCTGCCAAGGCAAGCTGGCCTCTGTTAGGAAAACTTTTTGTATGGCACATGGTTTTTAATGATGTTAAGTCAACCTCTTTAACCTCAACCATTTATACTCTTGAGATGAGTGTTAGGCTGATGAAATATGGGGGTACTTGCAATATGTTAAATTTTAAGCCTTTAACTTAACTGAAACTAAATCAGAAAATGTCAAATCTTAACATTGTATTACATTTTTAAATTTATCTTTTCTCTACATTATGGCTTAGAAGTAAGTCTATGTAGGTTAAAACAAATTAGAGAGGAAAAAAAACAGTAAAGATAGAAAAACTGAGCTACAAATGAGGCTAATGCATTTTTGCACAAAGACGTATGTAGACATTATGTGTGAGAAGACATAGCTTCAAGCCTTTTCACAATCAACACCAAAATGCTTATTTTTCTTCCTTAATTAATATTGCATCTCTTTTAACAAGACTGTATCCTCCATAAGGTCAGTTTTTGTTTTATGTTTTTGTTTTGTATTTCTTATTTTTTAATAATATAGCCACAGCATGTGAAAGAGTGAATGATGTGTAGTATATGCTTAAAAAATATTTGTTTAGCCAGGCCCAGGGTGAGATACCAGGCCCCCCGAGCCACCCAGCAAGATGATGATGTAACAGGAGAGTGACACAAGGGAGAGCCAAGATAAGACACACCGAAAAACCAGGAACTAAGGTGGTGCAGGCAGTAGGATGCCTCTCTCCCACATTGGAGGTTCTGAGGATCAAATCCCAGTGAAGACAGGAGGAGAAGGATGAGAAGAGAGGACAGAAAATGGACACAGAGAGTTGCCTAGCCAATGGACACAGAAACAGCAAAAATGGGGGGGGGGAGTAAAAATGGATAAAAGTAAGTAAATAAATAAATCCTTTAAAAAATGTATAGGAGAGGAAGATAGGACTAATGTTAGTAGTAATACTTTGGACGATGCTCTTTCATGATTTGTTAACATGTTTCACAGCAAGGCAGGGTGTTTGTGGGAGAGTGATGTGTGGGAGCCCTGCATGATGTTATGCATGTTTGTTTTGTAAGTTCATGATGTTTATTGAACACTTATGGTTTACGTATGTTCATGTATGAATGATATACTTCAAACAAATTGTTTTAAAAAAAATTGTTTAATAAAAGAATCAATCAATAAATGTGTTTATAAAAGGTTTTTTTATTTTTAATGGTATTTAAAAATTTTTAGTTACTGAAGTTGTTGGTTTATATAAAAAGCATGTAGAGAATACAACAGTCCTATATACCACCCACCCCCCATTGCTGACACTTAACATTGGTGTGGTACCTTTGTTACAAGTGATGAAAGAATATTAAAATATTACTGTAAATTATAGTCCATCGTTTACTGTAGGTGTATTTTTCCCACATACTACCCTATTATTAACATCTTATAATAGTGACATATATTTGTTAAAGTTCATGAAAGAGCATTCTTATATTTGCATTGTTAATCATAGTCATCATCCAAAACAGGGTTCACTGTGTTATACAGTCCCAAGTTTGATCCTCTTGCTTTCCCTCTAATGACATACATGACCCAAAACTTCCCCTTTCAACCATATTCACAAACATAATTCAGGGCTGTTAATTACGCCCACAATAATGTGCTACCATCACAAGAGGTGTTCTTTTTTTGCCATCTAAAAATACTTTATTGAGAATATATGTTGCAAATATGTTCTCCCAGTGTGCTGTTCATATTTCAACTTTGTTTTTGGAATCTTGGTTGTCATAGAAAAGGTGTTTTTTTTTTTCCCTTCATCTTTATTAAAGTAAAATTTACATGAAGTAAAATTGACCAAGTTTAAGTCTACAGTATGAAGGGTTTTGACAATTGTTTGTAATTGTATAGCAATGGCCACAATCATAATATGGGGTGTTTCCTGATAAAATTATATTGAGAGCCCTGAGGACCCCTCAGAACTAAAAACCCCATGCCCTACTTCCACTCTGAACTCCTTCTTGAGTTTCCTCTTAAAAAATTTGAAGTCCCCACCAAAATGACCAACCTGGATAATCTATCAAGCCCCCAGTTCATTATGTTTGACCCAATACAAAATAAAGCCAGCTGCCCTAAACCCACGCTTACAAGACAGACAAATCCTCATCCAATCTATAAGAGTCAAACTAACTTCCTTCTCATGTCTATAAAAATCATCTGCCATCCTTAGAACCTCAAAGCTACTTCCATTTTTGATCCAACTTCCTTAATGCATCAAAACTTTTGGTGTCCTGAATAAAATGCTATAATCTGCAAATTAGAATCAGATTTGTCTTTTGACATTCTAAAACCTTAAACAAGTGCCCTCTGCCTCTTTTGCAGTCAAATTCCCTAATTCCTGGACCTTGGCAACTACTTATCTACTTTCTATCACTATATTTTTTCCTTTACTAGAATTTAATATAGACTCATACAATGCACAGTATTTTGTATATGGCTAATTTTCATGTAGCAAAATGTTTCTGAGATTCATCTGTATAAATGTCATTTCTTCTTTTATTTCTGAGTAGTATTTCATTGCATGGAATGCCATAATTTGTCAGATGGGTGTTTGGATTCTTTCCTGTTTGGGGTTAATAGGAATAAAACTGCTATGAAAATTAAAATACAAGCCTGTGTGCATATAAGGTTTTATATTTCATGGGAAAATAAGTTGGAGTAGATTTCCTGGTTCTTACAAAAAGTGTATGTGTCACTTTATTAAAAACTGGTAAACATGTTTCCCACAGTAGTTTTACTATTTTGTCTTCCCATCAGCACTGTGTGAAGTTTCCATTGCTCTGTATCTTCACTGCATCCTCACTCCAAACCTGCAGGTTTATCAGATAGCTTGCATTTTATTATTGAGTTGTAAGAGTTCTTTCTATATCTTGAATACAATTTCTTTATTGTATTTTTTCTCTGAATGTCTGGATTATTTTATTAGCAGTTTTTTCGTGTTTTTTTTTTTGTTGTTGTTGTTGTTGTTTTTAGGAGGCATTAGGGATTGAACCCTGGACCTCGTACATGGGAAGCAGGCGCTTAACCACTGAGCTCCATCTGCTCCCCTAGCAGTATTTTTGAAGAGCAAAGCTTTTAATTTTCATGAAGCCCACTTTATCATTATTTTTCTTATAGAGTTTATGCACTTTTTTACCCTATTTTAAAGATCACAAAGATTTTCTCCTATATTTTTTCTAGTCATTTTTGTAGTAGCAGCTCTTATATTTAGGTATATGATACATTTTGAGTTAATTTTCATTATGGTGTGAGGCAAAGATCAAGGTTCATCCTTTTTATGTATGGATATCCAATTTTTGCAGCACTAATTTTTTTTTAAAGATTATTGTTTCCATGAGGTGGAGCCAGTGGCCACTTGACACTTTTGGGGCAGGGAGGGGACGAGCAGTTGAAATACAGGGGCTTCTTTAGGATTTGGAGGTTGTCCTGAGTACCGTTGTGGCAACGAATGTAGGCCAGTTTAAATCAGCACACACCACTCAGAACTGTGTGGGAGAGAATGTGGTCTACGATGTGAACTGTGGTCTATGGTTGGCTTCCTTATCTCATTGCCTTGGCAATATGTGTCAAAAATCAATTGACTATATATGACCTATATCTAGATTATCTATTATTTTCCAATAATCTGAATAAATGTCTATCTTTATGCCAGTTCCACACAGTATTGATAACTATAGCTGTATGGTAAGTCTTGATATCAGATAGTTTTAGTTCTTGGTGTAACTGGATAGGTTGATTTTAGATAGGAGCATGGATAATTCATTTTCAATAAGAGGAAGAAGGGCAAAATATGTGGCTACAAATATTTTTGTGGTTAATATGATTGCTTCCATATTTTCCAGTATGTTACTAGGTCAACAACTGAAAGGGCATTGGTATGGATGTTCCAGACGGACAATGAGAAAGAAGGTATGAAACAGTCATCTAAGAGAGTGGGAGAGTTAGTGGGTTAGGGAATTGTAGTCTGATTCACACACAGCATTAAGTACTCACTTGAAATTAATGGTCATAAATTTAAATCAATAAGTTAATATGGTTGTGCATTTTTCTCTATGTACATTCAATTGTGCAGGAACAGCTAGGGAGTAAAGATTTAATCAGGGTGCTTTGTTTTGGTTAACTTATATGTTGATATAATTTTATACTTAAAACATTTGTAAGACTAGCACAAGTAACTCTGAAAGAATCGTATTCAATGGGTCCAATAATGTCCTTTATAATTTTTTCTTGGTGCAAGGCAAATCTAAGATCAAACATTACATTTAGTTAACATGTCCCTTTAAAATATTTCCTCAGCCTTTTGTTTTTTCTTTTTCTTGACCTTGCCATGTATGAGGAATACAGTCAAGCTATTTGTAGGGTGTTTCTCAATTGGGGTTGTCTGTTTCTCCTGATGAGACATAGGTTATACATTTTCAGTAGGAATACCACTGAATTTGTGTCCTCCTCAGCGCATCTTATTAAAAGGGACATTATGTCAATTTGTTCTAATATTGGTGATGTTAGGTTTGGTGACTTGTTTCAGATGGCATTTCTTAGATTTCTCCACTGCAGAATTACTATTTATCCTTTTATAATAATAAGGAATTTGCGGGGAGATATTTTGAGACTATGTAAATATCCTGTTATTCATCAAATTCTCACTAACTAGTTTTAGCATCGATTGATTATTTTATATTCTATCATTACTTGGCATTCTATAGAAAAGAGCTCTCACTTTTACTCCATTCATTCATTCATTCATTCACTCATTCATTCATTATTTAAACATTTGTATCAGTTCCACTCACTATGACCCCTAGTGAATGCAGTAGCAAATCTTTTGCTTCTTGCCACTCTGACTTTAGGCTCCTTTGGTAGAGAGGTTTTATGTACAAAAAGAAGGAATGCTTCCACCAGAAGACATAACAAGGAGTCTTTTTTTTTTTTTTACCGGGAGGTCCGGGGATCGAACCCAGGTCCCTCCATATGGGAGACGGATGCTCAATCATTTGAGCCACATCCGCCCCCCCAAGGAGTCTATTGAACTGGAAGTTAAGAATGTCACTTGGTCACTTTGGGCTCTTCATGCCTCCAAACAATATGCAAAAAAGAGGGCTCCTGAATTGTATGGGATAATTGATTGTAATTACTAAGGGAAATGTGGGTTGCTAATGCACAATGGAAGTAAGAAAGTGTATGACCAACAACAACAAAAAAAGACGCCTTAGGGCGTACAAGTACTTCAATGTCTTATGATTAAAGCCAATGGAAAACTAACAACCCAATTCATTCAGGACTTCTAATAGACCAGTCACTTAGGAATGAAAGTTTGTGTAACCCGGTGAGGCACAAAATCACAACCAGCTGAGGTACATGATGAAGGGAAAGGGACTATGGAATGAATAGTGAATGAAGTCATTTAAAATACCATCCACAACTACATGACCAATTGCACAAATAAGCACTGTTTAAAGAGTTCTGGGTATTTCTTCCTTATTTTGTTATGAATGTATCTCTATATAATAATCAAATATTTTTGTTTTCTTCACTATTTCCTTATCATCTAACATAAGATGTATTAATAGTAGTTAAATTTATGCCACGGTATTTAAGTTATAGGATAGCAAAGGAGAAGAGTGAACATCATCCAAAGTCTTTCATACTCTTAACATGTCTTCATTTGTACTCAAGATAGTTGTGCCATATTAGGTAGAAGTATGATTTTGCTATTGTCTTCATTTTGAGATTAAATGTCATTTAATGAGATGTGTTTGGGCTGCTATATACTTTGTTTTAAATTTCTTCCTAATCTCCGTCTTTGACATTTGCAGTATATACAGCTTCTCTGATAATCACTTCTATTCTATATCTCTAAAATTATTGTTTTAGTGAAGAACAGGAAATATTATAAAACTGTTGATACTTTCCAACTCCTTGGTAGACTAAAGTTTAGGGAGACATTAATTGGATATGTTACAGTTGATAAATAGAAATCATGATATATAAAACTAAGAAATTTTGTGGGGCTTCTTAGAAAAATGTCCTACCAGTGAGCAAAGAATTTAATTTAGATTAGACACTGATTGACAATAAAAAATTACATTGTCAAAAACTCTTCCCTCATATAAAAAATAGTGGTGATAATTTTAACTTTTGTTGAATATCAGAATAGCAATTATGAAATAATAATGTCTTCTGGAAAAATGGCTAGATTCCAAAGTGGTAATTAATCTGAGTAATTCTAAAAATAAGAAATATTCTTTACATAGATACATATGAATATTACATATAATCATTATATGCATATACCAAATATGATGAACAGTAAATGCTATATGTAAAGAAAGAAGTATGTTTTAAATTGTATCTTTACACAAATGAATGGAATTTTGGAAAAGGAAAGGACATTCCGTTTCATTAGCATAGTATCTTATTCTATAGCAGATAGCATTAAGATCCAAAAAGATAAAAATAATTATACAAGGTCAAATAATTATTTAATTGAAGAGCTGGAATGAGAAGAGACCCTCCAGGTCCACAAATTCCTAGCTTTATATTTGTTCCCCATTCCCATGTACCAACTAATACATGATTGGTTATATATAGATTAAGACTAAATTTGAATAGGCATTAGGTTGGTTATTTAATTGAAAGGAGATTTCTCAATTAAGCTTCTCGATTTAATTTTGGACACATAAGTGCTGCTGTGAATTTTGATACATTCATGGCTTTAGACAAATTTGTAAAACTGAAGAAACCAGAACTTTTTCCAAGAAAGTAGATAGAGCCTTTGAAATGCTAAATAATGAAATTGAACTGAAGGAATTTCACTCAATTCTTTTCCTTCCTCCCCCCCACCCCCTGCTTTTTTTCTCACTTTATCATATAACTTTGAACTGATTTGAAATTCCCTGGAGTGCTAACTTCAGCTGAGTTCAGTAGAATATATATACTCCAAAGTCACAGAAATATGAAATGAAGCACTTTTGCACTCTCAAAAGTATTTTGATCTGTGTCTTTTAAAGCTAATGTGGCTGTGTCTATCCATAATATTTTTATTTTTAGGAATGTTTATAATTTTGTATACTAAGTCAAATGCTTATGTAAATACACAAAGAACAAAAAGTGCTTACTGAAAGTGTACGCATAGGAATTCTATCTTTTCTGTTTAAGAGGACAATGACTTGTCTTTGATTCTGCTGTTTATTTCTATAAGCATTACTATAGTGATTACATGCAGGGCTTGAGAATTTCAATCACTAGCCAAAGATATCATTTCAGACCTTTTCTGTGTGAATGCCAAGGTAAAAAAGAAGGCAGCTTGATTATGAGAAAGAAAAAATGGACAACTTGATCTCTATATAGCTGAGATGTTTTTGTTTTGCTAAAATTGTAATATAAAAAACTTAGTATAAAACTGGAGCAATTCATCAACAATAAGAGTTTTCAAATGAAATGTCTATTTTAAAAGAAGCATAGAAAACTCTATTAACTTGTGTGTGGAAATCATTTTAGGCTTATTGTTTAAATCAGAGACTCTTGACAGGTAAAAACTTAAGAAAGAATAAATGGACATATTTAGAAAACTACATTTCAACCCCCAAAAAGGAGTATACCTCAGTTTCATCATAATTTTTACATTTTACAATGGTTACCCTGAAACAAGAAGAAAGAAACAAGCATACAAAGGAACAACTTCAAAAGAATGAGCTATAGCAATGATTCATATATATTTAAACTTTCCATGTGTCTGAATGCTTGCTGAAGATTTTATTCCCCTATGGTACATTTTTATTAAATGAAATGCAAGAAAGGAAAGAGAAATTCAGAGAATTGGGTGGTAGGATAGAATATATGCTTGAATTTACTACTGCTAGTGCATCGTTTCTGCTTAAAAGTTTTCTAAACTTAACTTCCTTTGACTTCCTGCCTTGTTCTCACAAGAGCTGCTCCCCTACTTTCCACAACATTCCCATCCAACCTCTGATCATTGGCAATAGAATAATATTACTCCTATCTCAAACTTACCTGCTAAAGGCCCTCTCCGAGTGTCCGGTCTCCACCTCAGAGGTCTAAGTTATTATTTTTTCTTATCTCTAAGGAAGAGTATTCCTCTTCCGTTCCAAAGCTAATTTATCCCCCTGCCTCCCTGACCTCCTTAAGGAATTTCCTTAATTAATTATCTACTTCTGTGTATGCATGTTCAATATCTACTTCTCTTTAGATTTTCCCTTGAGTAAACAAACTTGATGATGTTTAAACCTACTATCCTATTTTTCCCTTATCTTTCACCACCCAAATGAATAAAAAGTCTATTCTACAGTCATTGTTCATCCCTTTGCTTCCCACTCACTTGTTAATCCTTTAAATGTTGTATACTGTCCCTCTTTTCTCACATATACATTTACTAAATCAAATGTCCATTCTGGTTAGACAAATAGTAAGTATATGTCTCTAGGATTGATCTCTGGTTCTTGGTTTCAAAGAGCAGACAGCAATTATGCTCAGTTTCAGCAGAAAAGCAATGTAATAGAAGAATATAAAGAATTATATATTCTTTATATTCCCATATAAAGAATTGATGGGAAACTGTGAACACAGTCCGAAAATTAAGCAAAGAAAGACCCCAAGTAAGGCCCCATAGGAGCATGATCATCCAGGCAGCTCCTGTTTACCAAGGGCTTAATTTTTTTAAGAATTAAAATTTTAGGAGGTAATGTATAGGTACACCATCTTGAGTCAGGCAAAACCCTGGGTCCAAATGTGGAGTACACCGTGTCAGCCTTCAATTCATTTCACAACCACTCAGGGCCTCCACCTTCTCATAGCTAAAATGCAGATATAAGGAGCTCTTCAGAGCAAAATTGTGGAGTTAAGAGGATCTAGGGTTTACTCTTCCCACAGCAAAATTGAAAAACCAGTAGAAACTAACTTTCTCAGAGCTCTGGAAAACAGTTAGAGGTTTGCAGTAACTGGATGGGCACCGAATCAAGAAACAGTCAAATTAAAACTGTAGAAAAACCTTGTAGCAACATTAGTGGCTCTTCCTTCACCCTCTGTTCCCAGATTTCAGAGGGAGCAGAATAACTCTTATGCACATATTGGGGCACATGCATGTGTGTGCAAATCCACTGGGTGGCAGCTTCAGGATGCCTGCCTCTGGCTTACCAGTCCTGGAGCTTGCTCTGGATAAAGAGGTGGCTGTCAGGGCCCATAAAAAAACCTTAAGATAACAACAAGCCACAGCTGCCTGGAGCAAAGGATTATCAGTTGAGACATACAATAGCACCCAGGTCCTGGAGGAAAGGCTGCAGATTTCTTGGAGGGAATTTGGGTACATTAGATCATGTGTATGGAGGAATTCATAAGGACACTCCTTCATGCCCAGAACAAGATTCATGCTCACAAAAGACGTGAGAAGATATGCTTTTGCCTCAGGCTGTTGTTTCAGCTCACTGCAAAGCTGAGTAAGTACTGAAGGAGATCACTAGCACAGAGGCATTCTGCAAACACCAGGAAAGGCATTTTATTTCTTTTTTTCTTTTTTGGTTTTGTTGTTGTTAGCTCCTGTTCTTCAAGGAAATATCTAAAATAATGCAAGCTACATACAAGCTTAAGGGATAGAAAGTTCAGTACTTACATGCATCAAGGGATACAGTGTTTCCATAATTGTTTGGAAAAATCATTACACAAATAGAATGTTATAGTCTTCAACAATAAGGAGGAAAAAACAGCAAAATCTAGAGAAGGGGGAGAATCTGACTTCTAGAGTTAACATATTAAAAAATTCAAATATCCAGACTCCAACAAAAAAATCACAAGGCATACAAATAATCAGGAAGAGATGGCACATTCAAAGGAATGAAATAGTTCCATCAATGAAGGATAAGTGACACTGGAAGAACTCTCATATCAGAAAAAACGCTTTTTAAACTGTCTTAAATATGCACAAAGAGCTAAATGAAAACATTGAGAAAGAACTAAGGGAAATCAGAAAAATGATATATAAACAAAGAGAATTTCAATGCCATGATAGAAATTATTCAAAGTAACCAAACAGAAATACCAAGGCTATAAATGTGTAAAACATATGTTAGAAAGAAATCTGGTCCTGGAAGAAATAGAGCTCACCCAATTGTGGAGAAGAAAAGATTTTATTCTCAATCTTGCAAGAAGGGGTGCACAACCAGAACATGTGGCTGGCATACCGAACAAAAGGAAGTGTCACCACTTATACCCCTAAGCCTAGCACACAAGCCCTCCCAGTTTTGCTGTTGATTGGCTACTTCATAGGTTATAGCCTATCCTAGAGGTTTAACCTTCCTAGGCCAGTCCCCAGTCTTTGATTAACAGTTTCCCTTATCACATTCCAGGAGTTTTGGCCAGTTACTCACCCTTTCACCAAATAAGGAATGGAACTTAGTACGGATCTTTGAGTTGTCATAATTCTTTCTTGCGTGCCCTTTCTACTGGCTGTAGGGCTGGTTTAGCTGTTTTTCTTTATCCCTGCTTAATCAGGCATAGGTGACTGATGCAATAGCCCGCCAAATAACATTAGTCTTATCCCCCTTGCCCTTTATTACCTTTATGTGAGAACTAAACTTATCTATGTTTCTTACACATATATAAAAATTTCCTTAAGGATTGCTATTGGATCTGGCAGAAGAAATAATTGTGATCTTGAAAATAGGATTATTGAAATTATTCAGTGTGAAGAACAGAAAGAAAAAAGAATAAAGAAAAGTAAACAGAGTAAAAGAGGCCTGTGCAGGAAGCAGGTGTGGCTCAATCAGGTGGGCACCCATCTACCATATAGGAAGTCCCAGGTTCGGTTCCCGGTACCATCTAAAGAAGATGAGCAAGACAGCAAGCTGATGCGATCGGCTGGCTCAGTGAGTTGAAACATTGAGATGGCACAATGAAGAGTCACAATGAGGAAACGCAATGAGAGATACAACAAGTGGGAACTGAGGTGGCTCAAGCTATTGAGTGCTTCCTTTCCACATGGGAGGTCCCAGGTTTCATTCCCGATGCCTCCGAAAAAGAAGATGAGCACACAACAAACAGACACAGAGAGCAGACAGAAAGTACAGACAATGAAAGGGGGATAGCAACAAATAAATAAAATTAATCTTTTTGAAAAAAAAAAAAGATTACTGTGGGACATGATCAACCATACCAAAGTTAACATTATAGGAGTCCTAAAAGGAGAGGAAAGAGAGAAAGGGGTAGAAAGAACCTATGAAAAAATAATTGTTGAAAATTTCCAAAATTTAATGAAAGACATGAATATACACATCCAAGAAGATAACTAACACCAAATAGCATAAACTCAAAGAGATTCAACAGTAAAACATATTATAATCAAACTGTTAAATGCAAAATACAAAGCAAATACAGAAAGCAGCAATAAATAAGTGAATCATAATATGCAGGGGAAACCATGGAGGCCAAAAGGGAGGAGTGACATATTTATAGAAAAACCTGCTGTCAACAAAATATTCCATATCTATCAAAACTGTCCTTTAAAATGAGGGTAAGAATAAGATAATACCAGATAAACAAAAGCTTAGGTTATTCATTGCCACTAAACTTTCCCTACCAGAAATGCTAAAAGGAGTTGTTCAGGTTGAAAGGAAATGACACTAAAAACTAGGTCAAAGACATATGAAGCAATAAAGATCTTCAGTAAAGGTAACTACATGGGTAAAATACTAATTCCAGTACCATTGTCTTTTGGTGTTGTAACTCCACTCTTTATTTCTTACTTGATATAAAAATACAAATGTATAAAAATGATCATAAATCTATGATATTGGACATACAATGTATAAAGATGTAAGTTGTGATAATTACAACATAATGGGGAAGGGTGGAATATTATACAAACATAAGTGTTTAACTATTGAAGTTAAGTTGGTATCAAGTCAAATGAGATTGTTACAGATTTAGGATGTTAAATTTTAGATCCAGCTTAACCAGAAAGAAAATATCTAAAAAATATGCACAAGGGAAAATGAGAAGAAATTCTAAATGTTTCACAACAAAAGATCAACTAAACACAAAAAGAAGCAGTAATGGAAAAAAATGAGGAACAAAAATGGTATAAGTATCACATATACCAAATAGCAAAATGGCAGAATTCCTGCACTACTGACAATTATTTTTAAATGTAAATGGCATAAACTCTCTAATCAAAAGACAGGGATTGTCAGAATGGATAAAATAAAAGGAGTTCTTCATAAATAATAATAATAATAAATCAAGCAGGAAGAAACTCTTACAACTCAACAATAAAAAGAAAAATAATACAATTAAAAATGGATGAAAGGAAAAAATGGAATGAATTTCAATAAGTATTTCTTCCAACTGGATATAAAAATTATCAGTTAGCACCAGAAAAGATGCTCAACTCATTAGTCATTAGAAATGCAAAGCAATACCACAAAGAGATACCTCAACATACCCACTGGGATGGCTATATTTTCAATGACAGATGATAACAAGTGTTATTGGCCAGGACATGAAGAAACTGTCCTGGTGGGAATGTAAAATGGTACAGCTATTTTGGAATATAGTTTCGCAGTTCTTCAAAATTATTAAACCTGAAATTACCATATGATCAGGCAATTCCACTCTTAGATATATAGACAGGAAAGTGAAAAAATCATGTCCATGCCAAAATTTAAACACCGAATGTCCATATCATCATTATTTGTAGTAGCCAAAAAGTTAAACAAACTAAAATGTCCATTAACTGATGACTTGATAAACAAAATGTGGTATATCTATAAAATTATTTGACAATAAAAAGGAATAAAGGATGAGAAGATGTAGTTCAGTGGTTGAGTGCTGCTTCCAATGTAAGAGGCTCTGGGTTCAATCCCTGGTATCTCCTTTAAAAAAAAAAAAGTGTTGCTTCTATATTTGGGGAGCTAGTGTAGCTGAGTGGTTGAGCACCTGCCTCAAATGTACGAGGTCTGGTGTTCAATCCCTGGTATAATTAATGAGAGAAGCTAGTCACAAAAGACCACATATTATATGATTCCATTTCATGTCCAATATAGGCACATCCATACAGTCAGAAAGATCAGTGTTGCTTAGTGGAAAGATCAGTGGTTGACTGCTAATTGGTACATGGTTTCTTTGGGAGTAACGGAAATGCTTTAAAATTAGGCTGTAGTGATGACTGCATAACTCTGAATATACTACAAACTACTGAATTGCTCACCTTAAATGGGTAAATTTTATGTCATGTGAATTATCTCTCAATAAAGCTGTTTTTTAAAAAAGTCAAACAGGGGGCAAGGAGGGCCAAACAGGACAATACACAGGTAGCTCTGGAGGACCAGTCAGGTTTCCATGCTGCCACTGGTCTTGCCACCCCTGGGTACACATTGCCTCTGCTACCCCTGGGCACCAATATTGCATGCTATTGCTGGTGATGTGAGACCTTTACTCTTCTAGCTTCCTTTTGTCAGTAACCTCAGGATCATGCCCTAAGTGGGAATTTTTGATTGCTCAAGTTTAAGACATGTCTCTGAGATCTGGAGTCAAGAATAATGGGTGAACAAGCATTTGGCCTTTTATTTAAAACAAAAACAACGTCTAATTCCTCAAATATAGACAGTGAGCTCAAATATTGGTTGTACATTAAAAAATGTTACCTACAATCTCTCCAGAAACCTTGGATATGCTTTCACCGTGGATGGCTGGATGCTCTAACGGGATGTCCTGCCCAACCAGAACCTTAGGATACTCAAGATCAAGACCTCATATTCCGTACAAACAAATAAGATTCCTGAATTCTCCTCTGACTTCTATAACAGAGAATATATTCTCCCAGACATTGAAAAAAAAATTAGGGTCCTCTTTGATTCCTCACTTTTCATTTCCATAACAAATGAGTGGCAAAATTTTAAACTCTCTAATTATCCCCTTCTTGCCCTTAAAAAAAAAACAAAACCTTTTTACTTCTAGTTTAAATCCCTGTAATTTGCCATTAAGTTAATTTTCTTATCATTCTAATATATCTTTGGTCTCTCCCAACACAAATCCACACCACACACCATTGTCAAATAAATCTTCTTAAAGCATAGTGTAGATCATGCTCTGCCTTGCTTAAAAACCGTCAATGATATAACATTAATTCCATGTTAAATCAACTATTTGCTCAAAGCCCTTAGTATTTTACTGAGTCTCCTTTTCCAGAACTCTTTCTCAATTTTATCATTAAGATAAATATGTATTGACAAAAATGTTTTGAGGAAAGTAATTGAGAAGTAGATAAACTTAAAAACAACAGGGGATTGTGGGAAGATGGCATGGGATTAGTCAGACAAGGCTCAGTTCTTTCACACACACACAAAAAAAAAACAATGGAGAAAGAGCCAAAAGCTGCCTGAGGGACCTGCTTTTGGGGTCAGCAGACCACGACAGTGCTTCACAACTCCCAGAAGGGTGAGGGACAGAGAGATGAAGAATCCAAAACAATAAACTGTGAGTTTCTAAACCTCCTGGCCACTGGGAAGGGCTCCCCAACCCCAACCCCAAGATATTAAGCAGGGCTAAAACCCTTGTCTCATTGCAGCTTACTGCAAGGGGAGCAAATGTCTTCTGTGACAAGACATCAGCTCTTACAAGGGAAAGGGAGAGGGATTCAGGGAACTTTTCTTCAGTGAATATGGCCAGCAGAGCCAACTTAGAATCTTGGCTCTGGCCAGACCAAAACAAAGGAAAACTGAAAGATATACCTCTGTGGAAAGGTGCTCCAATGAGCACTATCTGCTGGCTGGTCTGAAAATTTCAGGGACAAAAACTGCTTTTAGGGTTATCTATATCCCATCCCTGGGAGAAAATCTGCACCTGATTAGGGAATCCCTGGCACAATTTTGATAACTTAAACTGGGCAATTTTAAAGATTTAGGATAGGTTGAACAAAATACCAAAGAAAAACTGTGAAAAAATAATAACAATAGGCAAGAGAGAGAAATTGGCCACCAGAGTAAATTCACCCACATATTCAGATGCCTAGATATGAGCAAATAATTACAAGCCATATGAGGAAACAGGAAGAGGTGATCCAGCCAAAGGAACAAATACATATCCTGAAGAGATATAGGATTTAAGACAATTAATCAATGATAATCACACAATTCTTCTAAATCAATTTTAAAAATTGAAAGAAAATATGATTAAAAAGATAAAGGATATTAAGAAGACACTGGATGAGCAGAAAGAACAATTTGAAAGTCTGCAAAGAAAAGTAACAGACCTTATGGGAATGAAAGACATGATGGATGAGATTAAACATACATTACAGGCACATAAAAGCAGATTTGAATTACGTGAAGACAGAATTAGTGATTTTGAACACAGAACATCTGAACTGGAAAAGACAGGGGAACAGAAAGAGAAGAGAATGGAAAAAATGGAACAGAGTCTCAGGGAATTGAATGACAATGAAAACACAAAAACATATGCCTTATCGGTGTCCCAGAAGGAAAAGAAAATAGAAAAGGGACAAAAAGAATATTTGAGGAAATAATGACTGAAAACTTCCCTACCCTTATGAAAGACATAAATATCAGTATTGAAGAAGGATAATGCACCCCAAATAGAATAAACCTGAATAGATCTACCCTGATATACCTACTAATGAGAATGACAAATATTGGAGATAAAGAGAGAATTCTGAAAGCAGCAAGAGAAAAGCAAAGCATCACATACAAAAGAAATTCAATAAGATTATATGCTGATCTCTCATTGGAAACCATGGAAGAGACAAAAAAGTGGTATGACGTAGTTAAGGTATTGAAAAAGAAAAACTGCCAGCCAAGAATTCTGTATCTGGCAAAACTATCCTTCAAAAATGAAGGGGAGTTCAAAGTCTTCACAAACAAAAACTGAGAGAGTATGTTACCAAAAGACCAGATTTATAAGAGATTCTAAAGGGAGTGTTGTAGCCTGAAAGGAAAAAACAAAGGCAAGAGAAGAGTGTAGAAATGAAGATTATTGGAAAGGGAAACTTAAAGGGTAAAAAGATAGACAATAGTATGATATGACAACAGAAAGCCAATGGTCAAAATGGGTGAACTAATGTTTTTACAGTAATAACCTTGATTGTTAAAGGCTTGAATTCCCCAATCAAAGGACATAGACTGAGAGAATGGATGAAAAAATGTAAGCCAATATAAGCCATCTATACGTTTTCTACAAGAGACTTGCCTCAGATGTAAGGACACAACCAGGATAAAAGTGGAACACTGGAAACCATGCAAATAGTAATAAAAAAAGAACTGAAGTAGCGATACTAAAATCAGACAAAATAGATTTTAAATGCAAAACTGTTATAAGGGATGAAGAAGGTCATTGTATATTAATAAAAGGGGCAATTCAACAAGAAGAAATAACTACACTAAATATTTATGCACCTAACCTCAGTGCCCCAAGATACATGAGGCACACACTGGCTAAGCTGAAGACAGAAATAGAGTCCATAATAGTTGGAGACTTCAATTATATGACTCTCAGTATTGGATAGAACATCTGGACAGAGGATAAAAAAAGAAACAGAGAGCTTAATAATATGATAAATGAACTAGACCTAAAAGACGTCTATAGAGCATTGCACCCCAAAACAGCAAGATATACATTCTTTTCAAGGACTGATGGATCCTTCTCCAAGATAGATCATATGCTGGGTCACAAGACAAGTCTCAATAATTTTTTTAATCAATATTTATTGAAGTTTATCATTCGTACATGAACATACATAAACAATAATTATACAGCACAATTTGTGAACTTACATCAATAAATTTTAAAAGACTGAAATTATACAGAACACTTTCTCTGATCATAACAGAATGAAGCTAGAGATCAATAATGGATGGAAAAAGGTAAAATTCATAAATACATGGAGATTAAACAACACATTCTTAAATAATCAGTGGGTCAAAGTAGAAATTGCAAGAGAATTCAGCAAATATTTTGAGACAAATGAAAATGAGAATACAACATTTCAAAACCTATGAGACACCGCAAAGGCAGTGCTGAGAGGGAAATTTATAGCCCTCAATGCTTACATTAAAAAAGAAGAAAGCTAAAATTGAAGATTTAACTGCACACCTGTAAGAACTAGATAAAGAACAGCAAACTAATCCCAAACCAAGCTGAAGGAAAGAAATAGTAAAGATCAGAGTAAAATAAATGAAATCAAGAACAACAACAAAAAATAGAATCAACAAAACAAAACGTTGGTTCTTTGAGAAGATCAACAAAATCAACGAACCCTTAGCTAGAGTGACAAAGAAAAAAAGAGAGAAGACACAAATAAATGTAATCAGAAATGAGAAGGGGAAATTACCATTGACCCTGAAGAAATAAGAGAGATCCATAAGAGGATACTTTGAACAACTGTATGCCAAAAAACTAGAAAATGTAGACGGAGAAATTCCTATAAACACATGAATCACCGACACTGACCCTAGATGAAAGAGAAGACCTCAACAAACCAATCGCAAGTGATGAGATTGAAACTGTCATCAAAAATCTCCCAAAGATGAGAAGCCTAGGACCAGATGGCTTCACCGGTGAATTCTACCAATCATTCAAACATGACCTAATACCAATCTTGCTCAAGTGCTTCCAAAAAATTGAACAGGAAAGAATATTACCACACTCATTCTATGAAGCCAACATCACCTTAATATGAAAACCAGATAAAGATACCATGAAAAAAGAAAATTACAGACCAATTTCTCTAATTAATATAGATGCGAAAATCCTCAACAAAATACTTGCAAACAGAATCCAAAAGCACATTAAAAGAATACACCACAATCAGGTGGGTTTTATCCCAGTTATGCAAGGGTGCTTCAACACAAGGAAATCAATTAGTGTAATAAACCACATTGATAAATTGAAGAAGAAAAACCACATGATCCTCTTGATTGATGTATTTTTGGCAAAATACAGCCCCTTTTCTTGATAAAAACACCCCAAAAGAGAAATAGAAGGAAGCTTTCTCAATAAGGTAGAGTGCATATACAAAAAATCTACAGCTAGCATTATACTCAATAGTGAAAGACTGAGTTTTTCCACTGAGATCAGGAATAAGACAAGGATGCCTACTGTGGCCATTATTATTCAATATTGTGCTAGAAGTTCTAGCTAGAGCAATTAGGTTAGACAAAGAAATAAAAGGCACCTAAATAGTAAAGGAAGAAGTAAAACTTTCATTTTCACTGATGACATGATCCCATATCCAGAAAATCCTGAAAAATCCACAAAATAGCTACTAGAATTAATAGAAAAGTTCAGCAAAGTGGCAGGATACAAGATTAATATGCAAAAATCAATAGCATTTCTTTATACTACTGATGTGCAGTCTGAGGAGGAAATCAGAAAAAAAAAATTCCTTTTATAATATCTTCTAAAACAATCAAATATTTAGGAATAAACTTAACCAAGAATATAAAGGACCTATATTCAGAAAACTACAAAACATTGCTAAAAGAAACCAAAGAAGCCTTAAATAAATCTAAGGACATTCCATTTCATGGACTGGAAGATTAAATATCGTTAGAATGTCAGTTCTACCCAAACTGGTTTACAGATTCAATGCAATTCTGAGAAAAATTCCTAACAGCCTTTTTTGCAGAAATCTAAAAGCAAATAATCAAATTTATTTGGAAGGGTAAAGGGATCTGAATAGCCAAAAATGTCTTAAAAAAGAAAAACAAATTTGAAGGACTCTCACTTCCTGACTTTAAAGCATATTACTTAGATACAGTGGTAAAAACAGCACGGTACTGGCATAAGGACAGACAGATTGACCAATGGAACAAATTGCATCGGTAAGAAGAAATGAAGTCACGAAACATATGACAACATGGATGAACCTGGAGGACATTATGTTGAGTGAAGCAAACCAGATGCAAAAGGACAAAGACTATATGATTGCTCTATTATGAACTAAATGTATTATGTGAAATATAAATATATTATGTGAAATATGAATATGGATAGAATTGCATATTCAAGAGCATTTTTCTTTGAAGCTGAACTAATTAATGCAAGTAAATACTACAAAATGTTAATATCAGACCAAAAAACCACACATTACACTAAGTGAAGGAGACCAGACACAGAGTACTACATACATATCGTATGATTCCATTTATATAAAATATAAATATAAATCAATTTATAAAGATGAAAGTACTGTTAGCAGCATCCTCTGCCCAGAGTCTCTTTGTTCTTGAGCAGACAGGGAGCTGTCACAACACAAGGAAGCTGTGTCTGAGAAATGGGATCCAAAGTGTGACCACCAACCAGACTCAGGAGCTGCTGTTGGATTTGAGTGTGGTACCAGCCAGAGCCCCTTGAGCTCTCTCATCTTCTCAACAGCCCTGGGTTCCTGTCAGTGAGTCCTCCCAGTTCTGAAACTCTTTTTTAGTTGAGGTTCTGGCCTTTCTTTGGATGTTTTCTGGTAAGACATTTGAACTTTGTTTCTTTGGATTTGGGCTGGTGGCAGCAGCCCCTTTGTGTTTTCCCTTTTGGTTATATAGGGAAAATTTCCTTCTCTGGTAAGTACTTGAATGAGACTTTAAAAATTAACACTTTGGGACACAGATGTGGCTCAACTGGTTGGGCTCCTGTTTACCATATGGGAGGCCCCGGGTTTGATTCCTTGGGCCTCCTGGTGAAGGCAAGCCAGCCTGCGCGGCACTGTGAGCTGGCGCAGCAAGATGGCACAATAAAGGGAAACAAGCAGACACAGAAAAATGCATAGCAAAAACGGACACAGCGAGCACAAGCAGCAAGGGGGGAATAAATAAATAAATAAAATAAATCTTTTTAAAAAAATTACCACTTTGTCAGAAGCATGGGAAAAATATAACTGGAGTGACCTATGGACTGTGGTGAACAGTAATAATGTAATATTCATGCATCTATGCCAAAGATGTACTGTGTTGATAATGAGGGAGTATGGAAAAAGTGTGCCAAATGTACACTATGGACCTGGTAATAGTCTGATGATATTATCTCATAATCTGTAACAATTGTTCCACAACGGTGTGGTGTGTTGATAGAGGGGTGTTGGATGGGAATTCTGCACATGTGCATGATTGTTTTGTAAGTTTACAACTTCTGTCATAAAAATATATTTAAACAATATTAATAGCATAAGTTGGAGGAAAAATATACCAAATGTAAATAAGGACTATAGTTAGCAGTAAGATTTTGACGTTATTCTTTCATAATTTGTAACAAATGTCTCAAAACAATGCAAGGTATTGGTAGTGGGGTGATGTATGGGAACCCTGTATGATGTTATGCATGTTTGATTTGTAAGTTCACAAGTTTTACTATACACTTCTTGTTTATGTATGTTCACATATAAATGATATAAAATAATAATAATAATAGGGTGGGTAGGGGGAAAATACACCACATGTAGGATACTTTGGTTAATAGTAATATTTTGAGGATGTTCTTTAATCATTTGTTAACAGTATTTCACAACAATGCAAGGTATTGGTGGTAGGGTGAGGTAAGAAAGTCCTGTATGAAGTTATGTATGTTGGTTTTGTAAGTTCACAACTAATACTATATACTTATTGTTTATGTATGCTTATGTATGAGTGATTTACTTCAGTAAATGAAAAAAAAAAAAAGGAAAAATTACCATTTTGTCAAAACAGCATGGCATTGGCATAAAGACAGACATGTTGATCAATGGAATGGAATTGAGAGTCCAGAATAGACCCTCACCTCTATGGTCAACTGAGTTTTGACAAGGCTACCAAGTCCACTTTTTTGGGACATAACAGTCTCTTCAACAAATGGGGTGGGAGAACTGAATATCCATAGCCAAAAGAATTAAAGAGGACCCCTATCTCATTCCCTTGACAAGAATCAACTCAAAATGGATCAAAGACCTAAATATAAATATCAGGACCATAAAACTACTAGAAGAAAATGTAAGGAAACATCCTCAAGACCTTGTGGTAGGTGGTGGAGTCTTGCATCTTATACCCAAAGCATGAGTAACAAAAGAAAAAATAGATCAATGGGACCTCCTCAAAATAAAACACTTTTGCACATCAAAGGATTTTGTCAAAAAGGAGAAAATATTCGGAAATCACATGTCCGAAAAGGATTTAATACCCTGATACATAAAGAGATGTTACAACTCAACAATAAAAAGACAAATGACTCAATTAAAAAATGGGCAAAATACTTGAATAGACATTTGTCCAAAGAAAAAATACAAATGGCAAAAAAACACATGAAGAAATGCTCAACATCAGTAATGATTAGGGAAATACAAATCAAAACTACAATGAGATATCATTTCACACCTATCAGAATGACCACTATTAAAAAGACAGAGAACTACAAGTGTTGGAGAGGATGTGGAGAGATAGGAACACTTCTTCACTGTTGGTGGGAATGCAGGATGGTGCAACCACTATGGAGGACTGTTTGGCAGTTCCTAAAGAAGTTGAATATAGACTTGCCACGTGACCCTGCAATACCACTACTGGGTATATACCCAGAAGAACTGAGAGCAGTGACACAAACAGACTTCTGCACACCGATGTTCATAACAACATTATTCACCATTGCCAAAAGTTGGAAACAACCCAGGTGTCCATCAACTGATGAATGGATAAGCAAACTGTGGTGTAAACACATGATGAAATATTATGCAGCTATAAGAAGAAATGAAGTTGTAAAGCCTATGACAACATGGATGAACCTGGAGGACATTATGTTGGGTGAAGCAAGCCAGACACAAAAGGACACATACTGTATGATTGCATTACTATGAACTAAATATATTGTGTAAACTCATGGAGTTAATAACTAGAATATAGGTTACCAGAAAATAGAATAACGTCAAAGAATGGAAAGCTGAGGGTTAATCTGTGCAGAATTGGTAAAAAAGGTTTTTAGTTAATCTTTGCAGATGAATAGAAAAAGTGAAAGCACATCATAGTGTTTGTAACTAGTGATTTTATTATATGGGTATAACAGTGGTTGAAAGAGAAAGTCTAAGGTCATGTATATTACCAGAAGGAAAGTTAAAAAATGTAACATGGGACTATATAGCAAAGTAAAACCTCATGTGAAATGCGAATATAGGAAACTGAACAAAAGTATGTTAATGTTACAAGATGTTAATATCAGGCAAAAATACAACCAAAGTAAACTGTGGACAGTAGTATATAGCAATATATTAATAATCTTCCATTAAGGACAAAAAAATAAAAGGAAATATACTAAGGAAAAGAAACCAGACACAAGCTACTACATACTGTTTGATTCCATCTATCCAAAATATAAATACAAATAAATTAGATATATGGAAACAGAATAGCAGCTATGTATGGCAGGGAAGCATAGAAAAGATTGAGAGGTGATGAATTTTGTTTTTTATTTGTGTTTATTATTATTATTGGAATAATGAAAGTGTCTAGTCTGATTGAATTGAATGTACAACTATGTGATTATACCAAATACCATTGATTGACACTTTGGATAGGTTGTATGCTTTATTAATACATATCAGTAAAATTGATTTGTTTAAAAAAAAAAGATGAAAGTAGATCAGTGGTTATGTAGATATGAGGAATGTTGCTGAGGGGTGTGGAGTTTTTGTTTTTGGAGTAATGAAATTGTTCTAAAATTTTTGAGATTATAAATGTACAAATTGTGATTATACTAAAGTCATTGGTTATGCACTCTGGATAGAGCATATGGTATGTGTATATATCTCAATAAAACTACTTAATAAACAAATAAATAATTGTTCAAGAAAAGCCAGCAATAGCAGCTATGTACAGCAGGGGAAACAGAGAGAGATTGATAGGTGAGGAATTTCCTTGTTTATTTATTTGTCTGTTTTTTGTTTATTTATTATTATTGAAATAATGAAAATGCTCTAATAATGATTGAAATGATGAATGCACAACTTTGTGATTATACCAAATACCATTGACTGTACACTTTGAATGAATTGTATGCTTTATTAATATGTATGAATAAAATTGATTCGTTTAAAAAAAACAATATGCAGGGATAAAAAAAGTTTGCATCAATTCTACAATACTGAAAGGTTAATAAGGTTTTACTGAAAAAGCCTTAATTTAAATACAAATACTCTTAGATAAACTGCTGAAATTTTTCTTAAATGGCAAAAGATGTCTCTCCAATCCCTTCAACAAATACCTGGTCAGGCATACAATTATTCAACATGTGTTAAATTTTAGGAAAAGTGGTTACTGGATCCCAGCTATAAGGAAAATGGTCTCAAATGCACCGGCTTTAGTCAACTTATCTTAGAAATGTCTTTTTTTAATATAAGCTCCTACCTGAAATGGTTGTTATTTTATACCTCCTTTTATTTTTATGCTTCTTTCAACTTCATTGATGTATCATTGAAATTCACTAAACTGCTGCTGGGGAAGTCCTGGACATGCCTAGTGGCCATCTCCCCAGTCTTTGCTTAAACCCCTTCTTTTCTTCGTGTGCAGATGTTCAGTGTGTTTCCA
Organism: Tolypeutes matacus; assembly: GCA_026826555.1. Lineage (NCBI taxonomy): Eukaryota > Metazoa > Chordata > Mammalia > Cingulata > Chlamyphoridae > Tolypeutes > Tolypeutes matacus. The sequence goes on from JAKSZT010053770.1 coordinate 30,576,628, forward strand.
TTCAACTGCTGGGAGAAGACATTAGGTCTAACAGAATGGCCTGCCCATACCTTGAACTGAAACCTGGAATAACCAGCTCAATCTGCTTACCAGGGCAGGGACTCTGCACAAAAGTTGCTTGATACCTGCTATTTGCTCAGTGACAGGGCCCCCTAACCTTGTGGTTTACAAATACCCACTCTTGGGCAATACAGGGGTCTCTCATCTCTATGGTGGATCAGAGCATGTGGACCCACCATCAACCTGAGCAGGTGACCTCCCTAGGGGACTGTATATGATGGGTTCTCTTTCCCTGCTCTTGTGGACTCTGTGTGTAAATAATAATGCAGTCATTTACTCAAAGTCTTCTTTGTGCCTGAGCTTGTGTTTCCAGGATGAATCTTGTAGCAACTTGCTTCAGAACTGCATATATTTAAAGTATACAGTTTGATCAGTTTTGACACACACACATATATTCCTGGGAAAACATCACCACAATTAGACAACAAACACTTCTAGTTCTCCCAAAAGCTTCTTTATAAACCATTGTATTCCATCTTTCCTGCAATACATATAAAGGTAACTATTTATCTGCTTTCTGTCAATGTAGGTGAGTTTATTCTCTAGAATTGTAAACTTAAATATGAATGGAATTATGCCAGTTATACTTTTTGTTATGTTATATTTATATACATATAGATACATTAATATATTTGTTTATATTGTATATAATTGTAAATCTATATATCTGGTCTGACTTCTTTTAGCCAGCATAATGATTTTGAGATTCATGAGATTATGTTGTAGCATGAATTAATATTTATATTTTATTGCTAGCACTATTCCATTGAATGATGTACCACAATGTACTTAAGTTGGTGGGCATTTGGATTATTAACATTTTTTGTGTATATCAAATAAAACAGTTATGAATATTTGTGAATAATTCTTTGCTTGGGTATATATTTTTGTTTCTCTTGGTTAAATACCTAGGAATAGAATGACTGGGTTGTCTGGTAGCTATGTGTTTGAGTTTTTAAAAAAATTCCCTATGCTTTTCCAAAGTGGGTGTACCATTTTACATCCCCACCAGATATGTATGAGAGTCCCAGTTGCTCCGTATCCTCCCTTTTTTGGTTTTAATTTTTTGCTATAATTGTAACTGTTCTAATGTGTGTGTTGTGATATCTCAATGTAGTTTTAATTTGTATCCCTGAAGACTAATGATGCTGTACATCATGTGTCTATAGGCCAATCCTATACTTTCATTTTTAAAGTGAAATTTAAATATTTTGGGAAATGGATGTGGCTCAAGAGATTAGACTCCTGTCTACCATATAGGAGGTCCAGGGTTCGATTCTTGGGACCTCCTGGTGAAAGGCAAGCTGGCCCACGCGGAGTGCCGTCCATGCAGAGTGCTGGCTCACGCCGGAGTGCTGGTCCCCACAGAGGGGAGAAATAAATAAATAATCTTAAAAAAATATATTTTGCCCATTTTAAAATTGGATTGTTTATCCTATTATTATTGAGTTGTAATCATTATTTGTCTTTGTCTCACTTATGTTGTGGCAGTTTGATGTAATTATGAATTCCAAAAATATAATTGAATCATGCTTGTAAACTGATCTGTTAATCTGGGCATGATTAGGTTAGGATTAGGGTGTTGAGCCCCACCCCTTGGTGGGTGGGGAATCGAATATAAAAGGCAAGGCAAAGGACAGTTGAAGCAGTCTTGAGAAGCAGTTTTGATGTTGGGAAGAAGACCCCAGGAGAAGAGAAGCAAGCCATTCGCCTGATCGTCTACAGCTGACCTAGTGGAGGAAACAGGAGCTAAGCCCGGAGAGAAACGCAGCCCTGGGAAGAGAGGAACCCCAGAAGCCTGAACCCTGGCAAACGCCGGCAGCTGTCTTGTTCTAACACGTGGCAATGGACTGTGGTGAGAGAAGAAACTTAACGCTTTATGGCCTGGTATCTGTGGACTTCTACCCCAAATAAATATCCTTTATAAAGACCAACCCATTTTTGGTGTTTCACATTAGCACCCCTTTGGCTGACTAATACATATGTGTTATGTATATTTTCTCTCAGTCTGTGGCTTGCCATTTCATTTCCTTAGATGTGTCTTTAAAAGAGCAATTTTTAAAAATTTAATGTATTCTGATTTAGTTTTATTTTTTCTTTACTGAATCATTCATTTTGTGTTATATTCAAGATATCTTTGCTCTCTACAAATTTGTAAAGATTTTCTTATGTTGTCTTCTAAGTATTATAGTTTTAGGTTTCATGTTTAGGTCTATGATTAATTTTTGAGTAAATTATTGTGTATATTGTGTTATAATGTTGCCAGTCATTTCAGTTTTCCAAATGGATACCAAATGGTCCAACATCATTTGTTGAATTGCCTTGGCATCCTTGTCAAATCAATTAACTACATGTGTATGGGTCTGTTTCTGGACTCTCTTATTCTTTTCCATTGGTCTACATGTCTGTTTTCTCTAATTCCATACCATCTTGATTTCTAGAGTTTTTGAGCATGTCCTGAAATCAATTATAGTTACGTCTTATAATGTTTTCTTCTTTTTAAAAAATTGCATTGACCATTCTAGGTCCTTTGAATTTCCAAATAAATTTTAAAATCTGCTTGTCAAGTTACATAATAAAGTCTGCTGCAGTTTTGATTGCATCTCTCTTAGTTTAATCACCATAAGTTATGCCCTTTATTGTTATTTGTTTTATTTTATAATATTCTGAAAATTTGACATTTGAAAGATGAGCAGGAGATTGCTGATTGAATAATTTGGGGAAGAACATTCTAGGCATTCTGTACACCATGTGGTAGTATACAAGAGAAGCCCTTTTAATGCATGACTCAAAGATATGAGTCAGTGCTTAATGGTTGTGATAAGAGTGAACACTTAGAAGATGAAGGGATTAGCATGATTTTGTGTCTCTTTAACTAAAGAACAATCCCTCTGGAATTATTCTGGATCAGCTCCTGGAGGCTGTGATTTGCTACCCTATCTTTCTGCTCCTAAAGTAGTTGCCATGTTCTGAGATTCTCTTCTAGATTGCTCAAATTTAATATCCTGGCATAAGCTCAATGTTCTTTTTTGGCATTGTCCTATGTCTGTTATCCTTCCTTAATCCTTTTTGGAGTGAGTGATTTCTAACAGGATGATGTTCAAACTTGGGTCCCATGATCTCCTTTATTGTATACTTCATCATATCAATATCAGAAGGTTCATCTATATTTTCTAGAAAGTTCCTCATAGAGAGTGACTGTGTACATCTAGGAGAAATTTACACCAAGGTGTATACAGTGAGAATGATATTATAGTTTAATTATCAGAAGGAATTGCATACTATTCATATAATAACCAGTACCCAAGAAGGTAGAATCACAATGTCTGGCATCCAAACAAAAATTATCAAGCATTCAAAAAAGCATGAAAATATGACCTAAATGAGGAGAAAAACATAATCATTCAAATAACATAGAAAAGATAATACATTGTAATCAATTATGTTTAGTCCAGGAATGTGAAATTGATTTACCACTTGAAAATCAGACAATGTAATGCAGTGTATTAACAGACTAAAACAAACAAAAATATGATCATATGAATAGATTTTTAAAAAGCATCTGACAAATAAAACATCAATTTCTGGTAAAAACTCTCAACATGCTAGAAGTAGAAGGGAACTACATCTACCTAATAATAAAGAGTATCTATGACTATCATCATAGAAGGTCAGAATAATTTTCCCCTAAATTTAAGAAAAAGGCAAGGATGTCTACTCTAAACATTTATTTTCAACATTGTGCTGGAAGTTCTGGCCAGTGGAATAAGGCAAGGAAAAGACATAAAGGGAACACTGATTTCAAAAGAAACTGTAAACCTGCATTTATTCTCAGACAGCATGTTTCATTATGTAGAAAATTTCTAAGCAAATCTACAAAATAGCTACTACTACTACTAATAAATGAGTTTAACAAGATTTCATAATACAAGATAAACATACAAATATTAGTTGTATTTTTAAATATTAGCAATGAACAAAATTGAAATACAAATATGAACCATGATAGCATAAAAAATGAAATATTTAGAGATAATTCTGGATGCTGAAAACTACAAAGAATTGCTGAGAGAAACTAAAGAAGACTGAAATGGAGAGATATCCTATATATTGATTGGGAGATTCATTAATGTTCAGGCTTCAGTTCTCTCCAACTTCATCTATAGATTCAGCACATTCTCAGTTATAATCTTAGCATTTTTTCTCTAGAATTTAACAATCTGATTTAAAAATACTTATTGAAATGTAATTGAACTAGAAATGTCAAAAACTTTTGAAAAATAAGAATAATTTTGGAGGATTTACAGCAACTGACATCAAGGTTTAGTATAAAGCTACAGTAACTAAGATGGTAAAACGTTGGCATCAAGCCAACAAATAGACCAAGGGAACAGAATAAAGCACCAGAAATAGAGCCATATACCTATGGTAATTGATTGTTGATACATATGAAAAGGCAATTTAGAGGAGAGAGATAGCCTTAAAGGGTACTGGAACAATTGGAGAGCCATATAAAAAAAGAACTTTGGTCCATACCTCACATAAAATTTAAAATTTATATAAAAATTTATCTGAAACCTAAATATAAAGCAAAAAAAAAAAAAAGTTACTTGTAGAAGTAAGGATAAGAGAAAATCTTATGACCTGAGTTAAGCAAAGATTTTAGATACAATGCTAAATACATGGTCCATAAAAGAAAAATAAATAAATGGGACTTCTTCAAAATTAATAACTTCCTTTTGAAAAATACTTTTAAGAGAAATTAAAAGACAGATCACAGACTGGGAAAATATTTGCAAATCTCATATCTGATAAAGGACTTTTGTCTAGAATATATAAGAATTCACAAAACTCAACAAAAAGAACACAAACAACCCCAAAATAAAGGGCAATACTTTTGAACAGATACTCAAAACAGATGGCAAATAATCACATGGAAAGATGCTAGCATTATTTGACATTAGGGAAATTCAAATTAAAACCATAATGAGTAAGAAGATGGTGGAGTAGGGAGCTCAGCATTCAGTCTTTCCACAAAAACAATTATTAAATAGGCAGGAACTGTCTGAAAGAACTATTTTGAACTCCAGAGGCCAGAAGAAGATTGTACAGCTGCCAGGGAAGAGTGGGAAGAAGAGGCTGATAAATTACATCAAAGACCAGTAAATTGCTCTCTTCACAGGACAGCTACCGGCGCCCATCCCCAAATCTCACAGCAGGCCACTGTGGGGAGTGGCCCCTGTGTAGCTCATTGGTGACAGAAATGGACATGAAAGTCCTCTTCCCCAAGATCAGTGGTGGGCACAACTAATCACTGATCATGGCTTTTGGTTAGCCAGAGGACCAGCAATGAGGGCAGTCATTGAATGAGGGCAGCCATTGTTTCAACCTGCCCTGACAAAGACAGCAGCAGCCATTGTTTCAACTATCCCTGGGCAGGGGCAGAAGCAGTGGAGACTTAAAGATGCTGCACTTCCTCAGGGCTGCGGGGCACAGTAATTTCGGGGGCTGTATTTGCTTGGCAGGCCAGGAAAGCTCAGCTCTGGGGAGCCATGGGAGAACCTCTTGGTGTCCTTCCTGATCCCCTCCCCAGTGCACTTTGGAGCTGGTCTGCACCCCATTCATGGGTCCATGGCCCTGTTTTGGCTGGGAAAGAACGCCTTGGGAAAGTTCTTTCCTAGGTGACCCTCTAGCCAGGCAAAAGCAGCTTAAGACAATGAAAGGAGTGTGAGAAAAGACAGAGGTGAAAAGAACTGCCAGTTTCAAAAACCCCAGGAGAGGGCAGTCTGTCTATGGGAAACAGAGGGGCAACCAAACTCCTATAAACAGAGGAACTCCAAAGCAAACAAAAGCCTAGGACAAGACAGAGTCCAGAAAGACAGGGAAAACCCTGCACACTACATTCACCTTGGGCAGACCTTCCTGATAGGAAGGCTGAAGCTCAAGAAAAATCCCTGTTTTATCAATAACAGTTTGCAAAATTAAGAAACAGACATCATGTACCTATCATATGACCAAATCATTCCACTCCTAGATATTTACACAAGACAAATAAAGCATACTTTCATTCAAATACTTGTACATACTTGTTTATTTCGGCTCTATTTCTAATAGTCCCAAACTGGAAATAACCCAAATGTCCATCAATAACCAAACAGACAAAAAAATTTTGGTACATCCACTTGAATGGTTTGGATAGGAGGGATTACAAAGAGAAAGGATAAAATATGGCAATGATGCATATTCTATAGCTTAATGGTTGTGTTGGTTTCAAAGGTGTGAAGTCATATGTTAAAAGATATCAAAGCAGAAACAGAGATACCCCTAGAAGCTGAGAGAGAGGTCCCTAAGGCTGGAGGCTGGTGGCTGGAATCATCAGAGCACAGAGACATGGAAAGAGGCCTCTGAGAGGCTGAAAGAAATGGGAGGAGAGGAGCCATATGCCTGATTGCCCACAGCTGAACTGGGAGAGCAAGTAAGCCTGGAGGAGAAGGGAGAGCCATCATTATGCCCTGCAAAGCATGTGCCTGATAGTCCACAGCTGCAACTTAGTGAGACAGCATCCCTCGAGGATGTTTGTTTTGTTTCATGGCCTCAGATACGTACCAAACTAATCATGAAGACAAATGTTATCAATACACAGCACTCCTTTGTATATATTCCCAATGTGATTGTACCAGTTACTGAAAAGGAAATAAGAAGGATGGAAAATGGAGCATGCAGCTCCTTTTCTGATAATGATGACAGTACCTCTATATTTGAAGGATTGGAAAGGAGTTCCTTTAGACATAACTCACTCAGAAGGGGAGGACCATCACAGAGGGAGCTGTACCTGCCTGGTGCCATTGCACTTTTCAATGTTAACAACAGCAGCAATAAAGACCAAGAGCCAAAAGAAAAAAAGAAAAAGAAAAAGGAAAAGAAGAGCAAGCCTGGTGATAAAAATGAAAATAAAAAGGACTCAGAGAAGAAAAAGAAGAAAGAAAAAGGAAAGGAGTAGAAAAAGAAGACAAAAGCAAAGATAAGAAAGAGGAGTATGTATTTTTACTGACATTGAAATCAAAGATGAATTTATGATGGATTTTGGATGCAGTGCATAATTCCCCATGATATAAAGCAGGAAGAAACTTTTATAGTAAAGAGGCCTGTGTAAAGATTAAATAAATTATCAAATGCAAATGAAAAAAAGTTATCAAATTGTACACTTTAAATATATGCAGTTTTTTGGTCAATTATCTGTCAATAAAACTGTTTAAAAAAAAAAAACCTGTGATTTAAATCTCTAAATCTATACTACATGTAGGTTAGCTATAGAAACTAGAGTTCTCACTGAAATCTGAATTGTGCAAGAATCCAATGGCTCTGTCACGGATACAAGGACTACTGTTCAAGAAAGGGCTTTTTAGCTCTTCTCCATATCAATAATATCACAACACAGATTTTTTCCCAATATAAATGTTTGAAGTGAAATTATTTCTCAATCCCTCAAGCTGATTATAAAATTCACTATGAAATATATCACAAAATAGCATATTGTGAATTTATCAATTTTCAGGATCATTTCATTCTTGTAAGATATATATTATTTTAGAGTTCATATAAATTAATTCAATTCAGATAAATTTTGATCTAGCCCCTCACATGCATTTATACTTTTCATTTATCATTGACAGCAAATGAGGCTACAGGAAATGATCTGATTTACTTGAGAATAATTCCCCTTTTTCCCTTTAATTTATTGTCTGAGGTTAGGAATAGAATGTATCATTTCATCTCACCATTAGCAAAGAGCCTAAACAGTGAATAGCTGTTTAGATGCCAATCAACTAAATTAGTCTCCTGGTTTTGTTTCCTAAGATTGAGGAAATAGTAAGAAATTATGGGTATTTAAATATGCAAGCACCATGACAGCTTCTTTTGTATAATAAATTAAGCAATGGTGAACAGCATGATGGAGTCTGATTCTCTTGCCAGTGCATTAGAAAACAAAAAAGTCAGATTTTCAATTTGCATATTATTGAATTTTGCTATACACTTGGATTCAAATTTTCCCAATTACCTAAATTCTGAGGATTCTATATTTGAAGTCATTATTTAATTTATTCAATGAATATTTTTTTTTCACTTCTATGACTTCCTTTCTATGTGTTAGATTCTAAGATTTTTAATATGAATAAGAGAGCTCCTATTGTCAGTGGCTCTCTGTGTAGTGGCAGAAATCTGTATGCCAAATACTGTAAGACAAGTGTTTTGATACAGAGAAGCATGAAATGGGACAATTTACCTAGGATCAGCATTTTTTTAATCAAAGAAATGCATGCACATCTTTAAGATTTAAACAGTTCTGTGTCCAGATAATTTTGTTCTCTCATCTCTCCTCTACCAACTTGGATCCCCAAAAGCAATAACTGTTAACTGTTCCTATTTTTACATCTTTTTGCAATTATATCCTTATCATTATTGTGGTGGTATTTTTATTTGTTTACCTTACATTGTTTATTGAGTTCTTTATGACAAATATAAATAGATTATTACCACCTCCTGGAGCCACCCTTCTATTCCACCCCCAGCAATTATTTTCACTTAATGGCAGTTCTCCTTTAATTTGAAATAGAATACTTAAAACTCTACTTTTTTATCCCATCAACCACAGCTTTTATCTTCTGACTCACATTTATAAAATGCAAACATTAGCACTTCCATGTTTATAATTTCCACTTTCCCCAGTGTATCACATCCTAACTTTGGCCAACTGCTTTTACATCAATGTGCTCAAGGTTTGTAATACTCAATTCCCCTTGTGACCCAAATGCTCCTACATTTAGAATATTCACTCTAAGCAATCACTGCCACAGTACATGTAAAGGACTTAAGAGTGGTACTTGGCACATGGGAATGCTCATTTAAAGGGAATATTATGTTCTTTGAGATTACAAAAAGTTAAATGCTAGCACACGGCATGACACATATTTGTATTAGTAAATATTAGTTTCCTCACTATTTGCCATCTTTTCCCCATTTCAAGGAAAACAAAATATAAATGCTCTTGATGTAATATTTAATATAGCTTTTAGCGCGAAGTAAGAGGAAAAGTTTGACTATCCCAAGTTTATGTTACCATTATTAAGCCATTTTCTTATTTAAAAGCAAATATACACAATATTTTATAGTTACAATATTTCATAAGTTAAAGATAAAAAATACAGATATTCTTTAGTGACTTACAACTTTTTCTATATTAATCCATTTACTCAATAATTCCAACATAGTAAAATAGTACTTATACATCCTTTTTTCAGTATAAAACAAACATTATAAAGAAAAAAATTAAGTGTTCTTCATCAATAATCAATTAAATAGTATTTAATTTATTTTTATATTTTACCTTATATATTTACTGAATTTTTCATATTTGGTTTTATTTTAACTCATGGGAAGATATGCATTAAAAGGATAAAAGTGGAGAGATATTTATGGTCATAATTAAATATAGAATTTGAACATAATTTTAAATTAAAATATGCATTGATTTTCCAAATGTATTTGATACATGTTCTTATATATGTTCATATAAGTGTATCATATATCATGTTTATATATTCATCATTTAAAATCTTATATTTATAGTAAAATAACATTTTTAAAATCTGAAAATATAGTAAGTGCATGGTCTATATTTTAGATTTAGAAATATTTTAGGATTACAATATAATATATTGAGGTCTAAGAAATTGAGTACTTTCAGATCTTCATGGACAGGCAACTTGTATTGGTTATAATGAGATATGACAGTTTTGGTTTATCTTTAACTTGTATAAATAGTTTTCTAAAGTTAATTTTATTATTATTCAAAGGTAATAGATGTACCTCATGGAATGTAATAAACAATGAATAAAGATGTACAGTAGAAAAAATGTAATTTCATTACCCAAAGAGAAACACCATTAACGTTTGGAAATATTTTTCTTCAAATTTTTCCCCAAGGATTCTGGAGATGAAGTGTTGAAATTTAAAAAGTGATCAAGTTACTTAAATTCTCTGTCTTACTTTCCTCTGATAGAGGAAAGTTAATAGATGAAAAAAAAAAACTAAGCATAGTGGCTGGACCATATTAAGAACTCAATAAATTTATTCATTGTTTTTCCAAGAATATTGCTCCTGTAGTCACCCATTTCTCCTGCATCATAAATATTCTGTAGTATCTCCCATCTTAGTAAAAACCATTTTCTCCCCTCAGATCACCCTCCAAATTTGGTCCCTTATCACTACTAACCAAACTTTCTAAAAGATTTGTCTACATTTCTGTCTTCAATTCCTAACGTGCCTTTTACTGGTCAACTCACTTCTGTAGGCACTACTTAAAGGAAACTTTTTTTAGATATGTCCAATGACCTCCATCTATCCAAATTCAATGGGTACTTGTCCTACTTTTATTTCTAAAATATACAATATAATTGAAAGCTCCCTCCTTATTGAAACTTTTTTTTTTCTCTTTATTTTCATACTTCTCTGGGTTTCTTTGTACCTCTCTGGCTATTTTTATCTCAGTCTTTTTTTTCAGTGCTTTTCCTGACTTGATGCCAGTGCTACTATCACAAATACTACAAACTGGTTTTGGCTTAATAGGAAGAATTTATTGACTCATGGTTTTGAGGTTAGAAGAAGTACTAAATCAACTATCTAATTGACTGCCACAAAAAATATTACCTCAAATAGTGGGGCTTGTGAGGGCTCTAGAGACATCCAGACACTATAGGCAGGGCAAACAGCTTAGGAGTTCGGCACCCTGCCAGTGGCCTTACCTTGGAATTTATGCTCCCCAGTGTGACAGAGTTGGACACATTTGTGGTTTCCCTACACATGGCTCTTTTGCCCCTTCTATTTGAACCTATAGTTAGTACTAGAATTGATAGGTGTATGTCCGAGAGACTTAAATCTTTGGTTCATTCATGTGCCAGGGGTCCCTGAATCTCAGCAGAGTTGCAACACCTACTCTCCAGATCATTGGACTCTCCCAGGACAATTAACAAGGTGATGATGATGGAAAACACCCATTCCAAGGAACAGAGAAAGTCTGCAACTGCAAGCAAGATAGTTCCACCTATCTGCCCCATGGGATCTAAGTCCCTCTCAATTTGAGGCAGAGTGGGCATCACCATCCACAAATCCTCAAGATTGGGGAATAAACAATGGACTACAGTTGACTTACTATTATTCTACTATAAATTTATTGTTATTCTAGCAATGAAAGAACTTTTATCATTGATGTGGAGGCAATGGCCACTGGAGGTTCTGAAGGGAGGAAGAGGGAAAAACAGGTGTAATATGGGGCATTTTCAGGACATTGGAGTTATCCTGTATGACGTTGCAATGATGGATACGGACCATTATATATCTTGTCATAACTTACAAAATTGCACTGGACAGAGTGATAACTATAATGCAAACTATAATCCACGGTTAGTGGCAATGCTTCAATATGTGTTCGTCAATTGTAATGAATGTACCATACTAATGAAGGATGTTGTTAATGTGGGAAAGTGTGGGAGGGGGAGGGTTAGGGCATATGGGAATCCCTTGTATTTTTTATGTAACATTTATGTAATCTAAAGTTTCTTTTAAATAAATAAATAAATAAATAAATAAATAAATAAATAAATAAATAAAAAGATATCAGCAAAGCTCTCTTTCTTCTGAGTCTGTAGCATTTTGGTGCTGGCTGCCAGAAATCCCCAGGGTTCCTTGGCTTCTATCTCTGCCTCCCATCACAGGGCGCTCTCTCTCTTTTTGTGTCTGCTATTTTTCTGGTTTCTGCTGACCTCCTACTTCTCCAACTCCTGGCTTCCCATTTTCTTCTCTTTTTAAGGCCTTCAGTAATATAGATGAACACCCACCCTGATTCATTTAACCACACCTTAACTAAAAAGAACGCCTTCAAAATGTCCTATTTAAAAATAAATTCATGCCATGGGAACATGGGTTAAGATTAAGTACATGTTTTTTGAGAGGATACCTAATTCAATCTACCAATATGTCTAAATATTCTAATTCTGTGGTCTTGTCCTATACTATTTGTTTTCTTCTTAACTCTCTCAAGTTGATTTCTTCCATGTACTCCTGATACAATCTGGAATTAGAGAAATGAAGTATAAACCCTATAATAATCATTTGGCAACGTTTCATCCTGAAGACCACCTATGTGGACTCACTTCCTGCATATTTAGATATGACCCAGCATCACAACTTAACTCCAACAGGATATGTACACTTACTGAACTATGAAATGCCTATTGAGGCCACACCAGTGTGAATTTGTAAAACAGGGCATCCTGAATCCTGGACGTTAGAAGGCTCCTTTACTTATTCTACTGCCAGTGTGCAAATTTTGAAAGTAATGGTTGCTGCAGGGGTTGGTGAGGACCTCACCATGTGGAAGGGCTAGTGATCTCAGGTCTCTGGAGAAAAACACCTGTGGGTATGCTGGACTTCCTGCCTTTATCTCAAGGCCTAACCATCTAAGGAAATGTGTATCATTTCTTCTTATCTCTAAGCTCAAGTCATCCATATGGTTTGACCAGAGAAAGACAATGACAATTGGAGTTGAGAAGAAAAGGAGAGGGACAAGAAAGTTTGAATCATAAAACAGGTTTTGACTACAGCAGAATAGCTGCCTGGTTCTATTGTTGATGAGGATTTGGCATTCCCCTACCAGAGGCAGATACTTGGTTCCTATATCTGCTTGGGGAGTCTTTTTGTTCTACTGGCCACTAGATAATATACAGAACACAGAGCATGTTTTTTCATCTAGTTTATTGATGCTGCAGTGAATGGAAATTCCTCTGATTCTAGTATGTGAATATATCTTTTCTTTTTTTCTTTTTGGAACTACTGGAAAATTTCTTTTTATTTTTTATGCATCTTTGTGGAAACTTAGATGAGAATGAATTACTACTCCTTTAATCAGGAAGTGCTAACTAAACCTTTCTCTCTCTCTCTTTTTTAAAATTTAGCATACATGCCTAGTGTACCTATCATTCCTTCCCTTGGTTATTAAATATTCTAATGTATCTTAGTCAGTTTCTCTAATATTGTCATCGTGCACATGTTACCTAACAGGTCAGAATTAAGTATGTTTCTTATTCTTACCACACAATTGTTGTCAGCAAAATGTAGAAAGAAATATGGTATTCTGTTTTGGACAAAATTAGATGACAAAAGGAAAGTTCATATAGCTGGCATCTACCACATCTATATATGGTCTTTATGTGAAATTTGAGGACATGCTAGGATAACATCCATATACTTTCTATCTTACTGATAGGACTATTGGTTTTGACCACATCACTATCATTTTTGTTGTGTTTCTTTCTCTCTTTTGACACTTTGCCCACAGGCTTTCAAATAAATATTTTTAATACAGTTTCCTTCCCAAATTCTATTAGGTTTCTGTATCTTGAATGAGATATTTAATTCCATTGTTACATTTCTATCATTATTCCACTTTCATAAACACTCAATTGTGTAATACAAGAGATAATACATACCTTCTTGTGTTAAACTTAGTTTCATTATCCATATCAAATCTAATATTTGAAATGACACCATTTTTAGTCCTATAATCCGTGCTTCTCAAATTTTTATGTGCCAAGAAATCACCTGGTGATCTTGTTAAAATGGGTATCCTGATTTAGCAGGCCTAGCGGGGAGCAGAGATTCTGCATTTGTTACAAGCTCCCGGGTGATGCCAGTATTGCTGCTCTGAATTTTACACTTTTAAGAACTGAGAAATTTCCACCGTGGGCCTTGCATGACTCTGTCCCTGCAGCTATCACTTCCCATCTCCTCTGCCACTTAACCTTAACCCCTCACTGTTCTTCCTCAGGCTTCTTGATAAACCCAGATTTTCCAGCCAATGTATACTAAACCATAAGATCAATTCTTCCCTCTTCCAAGAAGCAATTTTGACCAACTATTCTGAAAATTACATCCTTCTTCCCTGAGACAGAGTGCTCCTGTGGAAACTTCTCATGCCAGGCTTATGCTTACCAGTACTTGGGTTGATTTTCTTCCTCAGTAATAAGGAAACCTATTGTGTTGGTCTCGAAGGGTGCTTTTCTTTCGGTAATTGATGAAACATCTATTTAACACACCCTCCCCATTTTAAATCTTTCTCCTGTGTCTTCTCTCTCTCTATTAGAGTCATATAGTGTATATCCTGGGTTTTCAATAAACTTTAAAAGCATTTTGAGGTAAAATGATTAAACATGAGATATATTACCATATTTTAGTTTCTTTTCTTAAAATGTAAGAATTTAGATGTCCACCACAGGACTCCAAAATGCTAGAGTACAAGATATAATAATCATTGCCCGTGACTATGAGAATATTAGAATTTGCCAAACAAAACAAAACAAAACACAAAAGGTTCACTGAAAGCCTCATTTGAAGTGAAAATTGAGTCAGTTGCCATGTATTCCTTGAAACAAGGAAGGGCTCAAACCAGAAGTGTCCTGTTTAACATGTTTCTGCAACTTTCAATATTTCTGATTGCTTAAAATCTACTATGACTAAAATTAGTCCTTATTGTGAAAAGCTTTCCTTAATTTGATGTGAGTTTATTTGTTAATCCAAATAAAGAACAACATTTATTCTCTCCTGTAGCAATTTGGCATTATTTATGAATTCCAAAAATAGATATTGGATTATGTTTGTAAACTGGTCTGCTCCCCTGGGCATGATTAAATTATGATTAGGGCTTTGATTGGGCCACATCAGTAGGGCATTGAGTCCCTGCCCCTTGGTGAATGGACACTCACAGATAAAAGACATGGCAAAGGACAGAGTTGGAGTTCTAATGCTGAGTTTTGAGCTGGAGTCTGGGAAGTGAACACATAGGGGAAGAACACAGAGGAATAGAGATGGTTCCTTAAACATGGCAGAAGGCCCAGGGAGAGAGACAGAGCCATTCATCTGAGAGTCTAAGCTGACCTTGTGGAAAGAACCAAGCCTAAGCCTGGAAAGAATCCAGCCCATAGGAGAGAGACAAAGCCAAGAGAGCCTGAAGGCCTATAGCTGATATTGTAAGAAGCTGGGACCATGGAGCTTTAAGAGGAAGAGGAAGGCTGAACGTCGGCAGCCATCTTGCCCCAACATGTGGCAATAGACTTTGGTGAGGGAAGTAACTTATGCTTAATGGCCTGGTAACTGTAAGCTTCTACAACAAATAAATACTCTTTATAAAAGCCAACACATTTCAGGTACTTTACATCAGCACCCCTTTGGCTGACTAATACATCTCCAAAGTTTTTCACCTTGTTCCATCTGTTTGGATGACCAAAGGAAGAAATAATGGTGGTAACTGATGAAACAGCAATGGGCTAATAGAGAAATCAGAGCTTTAAAAGAGTTTTATGAAAACATGCCTTACATTCCTTTCATTTGGTCCATTTAACAAAACTTCACAGTGCCTCCTGTGTGCATGTCCCTAAAAATATAGAAATGACCCTCCATGTCCCTGTCCTCAGGGAGCTCATATTCCTGACAAGGGAGCAGCTACTTAATAGACACCACCCCAAGAATGAGTGACAGCACCCACCAAGGACCAAGGACTCCAGGGGTGCTGGTGAGCACCTCATCTGCTGTGGGACTCTGCTGCCCTGTGTATTTTAAACTATACTTAAACTATGAACAAATATAGATTAGAATATAATGAGCCCCTTAATCTGCCCCTTTAATTTAACTACTTCCAACACATCAAATTTGTTCAGAGCTTTTATTCATTAAGAAATAAAACAGGACTTCTGGGAAGATGGCGGACTAGTAAGACACGGGAATGTCTTCTACAGAAAAATAGCTAGAGGACAAGCTGAAACAGCCCTGAAAAAGATCTTCTAGGGTTTAGGACAGCAGGTGAAGGCTGCACACTACCCAGAGGAGAGAGGGACAGAAGAGGGAAATCGCGACTACAGAACTGTGAGCTGCAAGTAGCAGCTTCTGCTGCTGCCGGCACCCTCCCCCACACTCTTCAGAATTCTCGGGCCCCTGGGCCTGCGACCACAGACAAAGGGGGCTTCAGGGATCTGCCACACCCGGAAAGGGGAGAGAGAGGGACACATCCTTAGGCTGACTCAGGTTCGGACCTGAAATTTGGGCTGCAGAGCCTCACGGACCCTTCCACAAGGCGGTTTGCCCTGGGAGCCTGGAAAGGACCCTTCCACACGGCGGTTTGCCTTGGGAGCCCAGAAAGGACTGGAGATATCAGATCCTCGCAACCTCCCTCTCTTCTAGCCTGGACTAATTGTTGAGGACACCACGGGAGAGGGGAGAGAGAGCCTGGGGCCGACTCTGCTTTGGACTCCCAGGTTTGGTCTGCCCTGTCCTGAGAGCCCTTCCAGGCTGGGTGGGGCGGCACCATTGTTGGCCTTGGAGCCTGCAAGGGGCTAAAGAAATACAAACCTCCCAATCTCATCCTCTACTAACAGGGACTGATTGTTGAGGATTCAGAAGGGAGTGGAAATATCTCCTAGCTGGGAAAAGGGGGGCGCTACGAGAGAAGTCTGGAGAACTGTCTCAGAAAGTTTGAATCACAGGGCTCCTAGCCCCCAGACAGGAAGCTCTATCATATTGATCTGGTCTGTGTCACAACAAATACACTCCGACCAGGCATTGAATTGAGAGCAGCCAACAAGCGCCATCTCCTGGCAGACCAAGGAAGTACACATAAGAAAGTTAATAAGTAAGAGAGTCTTTTCCTGGCCTCTATAGCCTCCCTGCCCAAGGCCCTAGGAAACGACTCTACAACCAATTACTGGGTCCAGTGCCCAGTTTTGAGCAACCAGCAGAACAATCCTAACAATCAAGGTTGAGCCAAAAATCAAAGAGCGGTGGTAACTCACATCTGCCTGCCACTAAAACCCCATAAAAGAGAAAGAGATAGAGCATCTAAGTAAAATACAAACTAACCAGATGCCTAAGCAATAGCAAAAAATTACGGGCCATATTAAGAAATTAGAAGACATGGCCCAAGAAAAGGAATACAGCAAAGTTCCAGAAGAGATGCAGAATTTGAGAGAACTAATCAGTGAGATGAGCACACATTTCCAAAATCAAATTAATGAGATGAAAGAGAATATAGTTAAAGAGATCAATGACATCAAGAAGTCATTGCGCGAACGTAAAGAAGAATTTGAAATCATGAACAGAAAAGTAACAGAGTTCATGGGAATGAAAGATACAATAGGTGAAGTAAAAAATACAATTGAAGCATACAACAGCAGACTCAAAATGATAGAAGAAAGAATAAGTGATACTGAAGATAGAGCAGCTAAAATTGAAGAGAGAAAAGAACAGAGAGAGAAAAGAATGGAAAAAATTGAGCAGGGGCTTAGAGAGTTGAATGACAACACAAAATGCAAGAACATACGTGTCATTGGAGTTCCAGAAGGAGAAGAGAAAGGAAAAGGGGCAGAAAGAGTATTTGAGGAAATGATAGCTGAAAATGTCCCAACTCTCACGAAAGAAATGAACTTTCATGTCCAAGAAGCACACCGTACCCCAATAAGAATAAATCCAAATAGACCTACGCCAAGACACATATTATTCAGAATGTCAAATGTAAATGATAAAGAGAAAATGCTCAGAGCAGCAAGAGAGAAGCAAACGATCATGTACAAAGGACGTCCAGTAAGACTTTGTGCAGATTTCCCTTCAGAAACCATGGAGGCGAGAAGACAGCAGTATGATACAATTAGGAAAATGAAAGAGAAAAACTGCCAGCCAAGAATTCTTTACCCAGCAAAACTGTCCTTCAAATATGAAGGTGAATATAAAGTATTCACAAACAAACAGAAACTAAGAGAGTTTGCAAAAAAGAATCCACCTTTGCAGGAAATATTAAAGGAAGCCTTAGAACCTGAAAGAAAAAGACAGGAGAGAGAGGCTTGGAGGAGAGTATAAAAGAAAGAAAAGCAGAAAGGATAACCAAAAGAGTAAAAAGAGAGACAAAAATAAGATGACATATGAAAACCAAAGAATAAAATGGAGGAAATAAATAGTGCATTTTCAGTAATATCATTGAATGTGAATGGATTAAATTCCCCAATCAAAAGATACAAGCTGACAGAATGGATAAAAAAACATGAGACATCCATATGCTACTTACAAGAAACTCACCTCAGACACAAGGATACAAGCTGGCTGAAAGTAAAAGGTTGGAAAAAGATACTCCATGCGAAGAGTAAACAGAAAAGAGCAGGGGTAGCTATACTAATATCAGACAAAACAGACTTCAAATGCAAAAAAAGTGATAAGAGATGCGGAAGGCCATTATATATTAATAAAAGGGACGATCCTCCAGGAAGATATAACAGTCATAAATATCTACGCACCTAACCAGGGTGCCCCAAAATATATGAGACAAACTCTGGCAAAACTGAAGGGAGAAATAGACATTTCTACAATAATCGTCGGAGACTTCAACACCCCTCTCACATCATTAGATAGAACAACTAGACAGAAGATCAACAAGGAAACAGAGAACTTGAACAATATGATAAACAAGTTAGAACTAACAGACATATATAGAACACTGCATCCAAACTCAGCGGATTATACATTCTTCTCAAGTGCCGATGGATCTTTCTCCAGGATAGACCACATGTTAGGTCACAATACAGCCCTCAATAAATATAAAAAGATTGAAATTATACAAAGCACCTTCTCAGATCATAATGGAATGAAACTAGAAATCAATAACAGACAGGAAAAAAGGAAATTTGCAAATGTGTGGAGACTGAACAACACACTCCTAAATATTCAGTGGGTCAAA
>JAKSZT010053770.1:30595523-30639452 GCA_026826555.1 Tolypeutes matacus
TCAAAATGGATCAAAGATCTAAATATAAAAGCCAGGACCATAAAACTCCTAGAAGAAAATGTAAGGAAACATCTTCAAGACCTTGTAGTAGGTGGTGGTTTCTTGGACTTCACACCCAAAGCACGTGCAACAAAAGAAAAAGTAGATAAATGGGACCTCCTCAAAATTAAACACTTTTGCACCTCACAGGACTTTTTCAGAAGGGTGAAAAGGCAGCCGATTCAATGGGAAAAAATATTTGGAAATCACATATCTGATAAGGGTTTAATATCCAGGATATATAAAGAGATGTTACAGCTCAACAATAAAAAGACAAATGACCCAATTAAAAAATGGGCCAAAGACTTGAATAGACATTTCTCCGAAGAAGAAATACAAATGGCAAAAAAACACATGAAGAAATGCTCAACATCACTCATGATTAGGGAAATGCAAATCAAAACTACAATGAGATATCATTTCACACCTATCAGAATGGCCACTATTAAAAAGACAGAGAACTACAAGTGTTTGGAGAGGATGTGGAGAGATAGGAACACTTCTTCACTGTTGGTGGGAATGCAGGATGGTACAACCACTATGGAGGACTGTTTGGCAGTTCCTAAAGAAGTTGAATATAGACTTGCCACGTGACCCTGCAATACCACTACTGGGTATATACCCAGAAGAACTGAGAGCAGTGACACGAACAGTCATCTGCACACCAATGTTCATAGCCACATTATTCATCATTGCCAAAAGTTGGAAACAACCCAGGTGTCCATCAACAGATGAATGGATAAACAAACTGTGGTCTATTCACACGATGGAATATTATGCAGCTGTAAGAAGAAATGAAGTCATAAAGCATATGGCAACATGGATGAATCTGGAGGACATTATGTTGAGTGAAGCAAGCCAGACACAAAAGGACAAATAGTGTATGAATGCATTACTATGAACCAAATATATCGTGTAATATATTGTTTGATTCACACACACACACACACACACAAAAAAAAAAACAAGCAAAAAACAAAACAACAAAATTTTACATGTATCCATTACATTTAATTGAGAAATGTATATATTTATTTATCTGTGTTTACTTTTTAGTTTTTTATTGCTTATGTTTTCAATTATTAAATGTACAAAATGAAGTTAAAAAAAAAAGAAATAAAACATGATGGGAAAAGATAAAAATTTAAAAAATGACAGAAATCTTTGACTCACTTTGCTACTTTTAATTTCCTTCATGTTTGCTCATTTGTCTTGTTTATTGATTTGAATTTTATTTTTTTAATATTTTTGTTCAGCCATAATTTTTCCTCTTATTACTGCTTTGGCTATATACCAGACAATGAAATATGTATTTTTACCTTTGGTCTGTTCTAAATAGACCATAATTTTAATAATAAGTCCTTTCTAGCCCATAAGTTATTTGGAAGTACATAAACGATTTTCAAGCATATTAAAAATGTAACTATCATTTTGTTTCTTTTTTTTTACTATTATTTATTAGAGAAGCTGTAGGTTTACAGAGATCTCAGGAAGAAAGTAGAGTTCCCATTTTATCCTGGTACACATGCAATTTTCTGTACTATTAACTCTTTGCATTAATGTGGTACTTTTTGTTTCAATTGATAGAACAATTTTATTATAATTGTATTATTAACTGTAGCTCATAGTTTATATTAGGACTCACTCTTTGTGTTGTACTGTTATATAGTTTTTTTAAAAATTTTATTCTGGTTACATATATACAACCTAAAATTTCCCATTTTAACCACTTTCAAATATACACTTCAGTGGTGTTCATTACATTCACAGTATTGTGCTACCATCACCATCATCCATTACCAAAACTTTTCCATCACCCCAAACAGAAACTCTTTACCAATTAAGCATTAACTCCCCAGTCCCCAGCCTCACCTGACCCCTGGTAACCTGTATTCTGGTTTCTGAATCTATGAATTTGCATATTATAATTATTTTATATAAATGAAATCATATAATATTTTTCCTTTTTTGTAATATCTGGTGGTGAGACTATCTATATGATATTAATTCCTTAAATTTGTTGTGGCTTTTGTTGTGAACTTGTACATGGCAAATTTTAAAATTATTTCATGTGTGTTTGGAAATTTTGTGTATTTTATATTGTTGGGTTTGGGTTACTAGAATATCTCTATTTGATCAAGGATATTAATATTTCTGTTCAAAATTCCTATTCATTTACAAGTTTTTATTGTGCTTGATCTCTTGGTTTCTGAGAGTTGAAAAGTTCTCACTATTCTTGTGCCTTTGTAATAATCATATCTGCAGATATAGATAGATATATGACATATTGCAAATACCATATATTATATCTGCTGTAATATATTATATAGACACATAATATTGACCATATATAATAATTACATGTAAAATATAATATAAAAGTTATCAGAGGCAGCTATTATATAACATATATTACAAAATCTATCTGTATCTTTTGACCTATTTATTACAAATGATATATTAGTTCAATGTATGCAATTTTTTGATACATAATTGTATATTATATAAATTATACTATGTATTATAATATCTATATCTATGTATATCTATTTATTAAATGTCTACATGACTAAATGTCTTTATCTAGTTATCTCTGTATATTGATTGTTTACTTGTAAGCTGCCCTTTTAAAGCAGCATATTGCTGAAATTTTTTGAAATGATGTCTGAGAATTTCTATCTTTTAAAGTTTGAATTACACCATTGAAACATTTTCACAAAGAGAAATCTATGCCCATATGATTTAATTTGTCAATATTTTCAAGCATTTATGGGAAAATTACATCAATCTTACCCAAACCTTTTCAAAATAGTCCTAACACCAAAATTGACAAACATTACAAAATTAGAAAATTACACTCCAATATTCCTCATGAACATGAATAAAAAAACTGTTAAGAATTTATTCAACTATTAACAAGTTGAATTCAACAAGGCATACAAAGTTTATTTTATCTATTACTAATACAGGCATTGTAACCTGTTTATGTTTACGGTTTAGATGTTTGCTTACCATTTTATGCCAACTTACTTTTAACTAGTCTCTCATTTCGTATTTAAAGTGTGCCTCTTGTAGATAGTGTATCATTGGTTCTTGATTTTTTATCCCTTTTGATGATCGCTGTCTTTTGATTGGAGTATTTAAACCATTAGCTTTTTATGTAATTACTGACATGGTTGGATTTAGATTCATCGCATTTTTTTCTTTTTGTTCACACTTTCCTGACTTCTTTTTGATTAGTTGAATATCTTTATAACTCTTGGAATTAAATTTTAGAAGTTTTCTTTAGGGATTAGGATACACATTTTAATCTTTTCAGGCTTCCTTACATTACTTTGTCAATATTTTACCATTTAGCATACAATATGGAAAATTTAAACCAAGCAGATCCTTTACACATTCCCCTCCTGACTTCTTCATGTCTTTTATAACTGCCACATGTATTTCATCTAAATTCATTATAATTCCCATAACACATACACATATACTTTAAATAGTCTTACATATTTTAAAGAAAGTAAGAGAAAAAGGCTTTATATTTCCCCATATAGTTACCATTTCTGCTGCTCTTCATTTTTTTCTGAAGATACAGGTTTCCCTCTTTACATTTAACTTCAGTGTAAAGAACTACATTTAGTAATTTTTGCAGTGGAGATCTGTTGTCACCACATTCCTTTAGTTTTCCTTAATCTGAAAAATGTTGAATGTTTCTTCATTTTTGAAGGTTATTTTATAGGGATATAGAATTCAAGTTGACAATTTCTTACTTTCAGCACTTTAAAGATGGTGCTTTGTTGTCTTCTGGCCTCCCTGGTTTCTGATGAGACATCTGTGGAAATCTGAATCATTGGGCACTGCATGTAATGTGTTGTTTTTCTCTGGGTGCTTTCATAATTTTCTCTTCTGCAGTCTTTATTTCAGCATTATGTTATTTTTAAAAATATTTTTTTATTTTTTACTTTAAAAGATTCTAAGATTATATCAATGTTACACAAAAAATATAGGGATTCCCATATGCCTCACTTCCCATACCTCCCACACCCTCCCACATAAACAACATCCTTTATTAGTGCGGCATATTCATTGCAATTGAAAAACATATCCCGGGGCATTGCCACTGAGCATGGACCATAGTTCACATTGTAGTCTACACTCTCTCCTACACAATTCTACATGTTATGGGACAATATAAAATAGCCTATATCTGTCATTGCAATGTCATTCAGAACAATTCCCAAGTCCTGAAAAAAGCCCCTGTATTACAACCGTTTTTCCTGCTCCCTGCCCCCAAAGCCTCCAGTGGCCACAGGCTCCACATTAATGTTGTAATTTCTTCCATTGCTAGAATCACAATATGTCTACACTAGAATAACAGTAAGTCCACTCTAGTCCATAGTTCATTCCCCAGTCCATAGGATTCTGGGATGGTGATGTCCACTCCACCTCTAATTAAGAGGGGGCTTCAATCATATACAGCTGATGGATGGATGGGATCCTCTTACTTGAAGTTGTAGGCTCTCTTATTTCCTTGGTATGATGGTTGTCAATCCTCACCTCCTTCTTAGTTGTCCTGGGTAAGTCCAATGAACTGGAGGGTAGGTATTGCAACTCCGCTGAGGCTCAGGGCCCAGCTGGCACATGGACAGCCCAAAGATTCCACTCTCCTGGATGTATACCTACAAACTCCAGCACCAAGTATAGATTTAAATAGAAGGGACAGATAAGCCATGTGTAGGGAAGCCATAATTGAGTCCAACACTGTCACTCTTAGGAGCACAAACTCCAAAGTAGGGCCCACTGGCAAGGCACCAAACTCTGAAGCTATCTGCCCTGACCATAGGACCTGGGTATATCCATAGCCCTCAGGAGCCCCACTATTTGGGGTAGTATCCACTTTGGCACTCTATGAGATCCTGCTGAGATGTACATAAGCGTTACCTCTGGGATGACCGCCCGACTCACTTAGCTATATGAACTCATTTGTCTTTACCTATTCCCCTTTTATTCGAGGTCTCTTTCCAGATGCATTGGTCATTGGTGCTTGGTAGAAATCCCACGGTGCCAGGAAGCTTATCCCCTGGAGTCATGTCCCACGCTGGGGGGAAGGTAATACATTTATATGCTGAGTTTGGCTTAGAGAGAGGCCACATTTGAGCAACAAGGAGGCTGTCAGGAGGCAACTCTTAGACACACCACAACACTAGGCTAAGTTTCAATTTCAAGAGCAAAGGCTGTTAAGCATAGTAGTCAATATCAAGGGCCTATCAATGGATCATCTTCCTTTGCCCGTCACTGCCCCTGCACTTAGAAGACTGTTGCTACTCCATTAGGGAATGTGGCAGAGCTCTCCAGGATGGGAATTAAATATTCTCTCAGTTACTGTGTGAGTCTCCATCCACTGTGACAATGCCCCATGAACATTTGAATATATTTATATACTCTATATGTATGCCCAGGTAAACTTCCTCCCATGTATCCCCCATCACTCACACCCCACACCAATGATCCTCCCCTACCCCAGTTGTAACCCTTCTGTGATCCAAAGATTTTTCAAAAATGAAGCTAATAAAAGAGCCAAATACAATTAATAGGAAAATGAAATAATAATAATAGATTTAAATATAAGAAATAAAATAAATAAAAAATTTTAAAAAACTAAAAATAAAATTAAATTAAAAGATTGGGATATTAAAAAATAACGACAAATAATGGAAAACATTTCTTTTGACACTTTGCCTTTCATCACTGTAATATCCGTTGTCCTGTATGTTGAGTGACATTTTCTTCCATTTATTCTTCAGTGTCTTATTTTTTCTCATTTTGTTGTCAAAGAAGTTTTAGGTCACAGTAAAGTCACATACAAAATACAGGGGACTCCCATATGCACAACACCTTCCCCCTTTTCCCCCTTCCCTTATTCATACCTTTTTATAGGTGGATGGTACCATTGTTACAAATGATATACAAATAGTGAAACATAGCTACTAAACATGGTCAAAGGTTTACTTTATGGTTTACATTTAGGCTGTATACTTTAAAAAATTAATGATATTTAACATGGCCTGTGTCCATCATTGCAAGATCATATAGAACACTTCCATTGCCTACTAAATACCCCCTGTCCCATCTATTCTATTCCTGGCTCCCACTGCTCTCGAGGGCCCCCTTGCTTAATTCCTTAGATGGCAAGATTCCTAGTTACTTAAAACAACACTGAGGTCTTGACACACTGGTTTGTCCTCCCATATTAGAAGCCACCCATGCTTTTGAGAGACTCCCAACCCCCCTCTGTTTGTAAACATATCGGTCCTCACCAGAATGGGAGTCCAACTCCTTCCCACTCGTTATGTGGGTCTCCACTCACTGATACAACACATTATGACAAAATGATCACTCATACACTCCCTAGAAGCCTGCTCCAGGTGTGCCCTGTCCTGAATCCCCCCGATCCAACACCCTAAACCAATAAAATTTCCTTGTCATATTGCCATAAGAGTGTCCCCAACTTTGTACTTTCAACCACATACCCGCCAATCCCTAGTATTCACCAGGTCCATATCCCAATTCTTCCTCCAATTTCCTGGACATTCTAACCCACCCTCTCCAATCTACCCAACTGTCAAAACTGCACTGCCCAAATCAATAGTATCACTACCCTCTTGTCAAATTCCTTCAATGTACAACTACACACTTTCACCTTATCATAGATTATGTCAATATGGGCATTGGCTCACAACCTTCTTTTCCCTTTCTATTTCCTGTAAAACTATCCTCCACACAATTGCTCTCTGACTTAATTCATATTAGTGAGGTCATGTAATATCCATCCTTCAATGCCTGGCTTGCTTCACTCAACATAAGGTCCTCAAGATTCATCCATGTTATCCCGTGTGTTAGCACTGTATTCCTTCTTACACCTGAGTAATATTCCATTGTGTGTATGTACCACATTTTGTTTATCCATTCATCTGTTGGTGGGCATTTGGGTTGATTCCAACGTTTGGCAATAGTGAATAATGTTGCTATGAACATTGGTGTGCATATATCTGTTCTTGTCTTTGCTTTCAATTCTTCTGGGGATATACCCAGGAGTAGAATTGCTGGATAATATGGCAGTTCTATAGTTAGATTTGAGGAACCGCCAAACTGTCCTCCACAATGGCTGAACCATTCTACATTCACACCAGCAGTTGATGAGCATTCTCATTCCTCCACATCCTCTCCAACTATTATATTCCTCTGTTGTTTTTTTTTAATAGTAGGCAGTCTAATGGGTGTAAGATGGTATCTCATTGTAGTTTTGATTTCCATTTCCCTAATAGCTAGTGATGTTGAGCATCTTTTCATGTGCTTTTTAGCCATTTGTATTTTTTCCTTGGAGAGGTGTCTTTTCAAGTTGCTTGCCCATTTTTTAAATGGGTTGTTTATTTTTTTATTTTCAAGTTGTAGGATTTCTTTAGATATGCTGGATATTAAGCTCATGTCAGATATATGGTTGCCAAATATTTTCTCCCATTGGGTAGGCTGCCATTTTACTTTCTTGATAACTTCCTTTGAGGTGCAAAAGTCTTAATTTTGAGTAGATCCCATTTATCAATTTTTTCTTTTGTTGCTTGTGCTTTGGGTGTGAAGTTCACAAAATCATTTCCTATCACAAGGTCATGTACAAGCTTCCCTACATTATCTTCCAAAGTCTTTATGATTATGGTTCTTATATTTAGATCTTAGATCCATCTTGAGTTGATTTTTGTATAAGGTGTGAGATAGCATTCCTTTCTTTCTTTTGGTTATGAATATCCAGTTCTCCAAGCACCATTTGTTGAAGAGGCCATTCTCTGCCATTGGGTGGACTTGGTGGTCTTGTAGAATATCAGATGACTGTATATGCAAGGATCTCCATCAGAAATCTAAGTTCGGTTCCATTGGTCTGCATGTCTATCCTTGTGCCAATACCATGCAATTTTTTTATTTTTTTTTATTTTTTTATTTTTTTATTTATTTATTTTTTTTTATTTATTTTTTTTTTTATTATGGGTAAAAATCAAAATTCTCACAATACATACAAACATTTGTAAAATGATATATAAATATATATGCATATATGTGTATTTGCTTACAAAAATGTTATTTTTTATATATATATATACATATATTTTAAGAGGTGCTTAGATTACCTAAAATATTATACGGAACCCACTCGGATTCCCATGTTGCCCACCTCCCACACCTCCCATTTTAAATCAGCACACACCACTCAGAACTGAGTGGGAGAGAGTGTGGTCTACAATACCATGCAATTTTGACCACTGTAGTTTTGTAGTATGTTTTAAAGACAGGTAGTGTGATTCCTCCATTTTCATTTTTGTTTTTCAATATATCTTTGGCTATTTGGGGCCTCTTACCCTTCTAAATAAGTTTTGTAGTTAGTTTTTTTCAATTTAGTAAAAAATGCTGTGTTGATTTTTATTGGGATTGCATTAAATCTGTAGATTATTATGGGTAAGACAGACATCTTAATGATGTTTAGTCTTCCTTTCCATGAACAGGGGACAATCTTCCATTTATTTAAGTCTTCTTTGATTTCCTTTAACAGCGTTGTGTCATTTTCTGTGTATAAATCATTTACAGCTTTAGTTAAATTTATTCCTAGGCTTTTGATTCTTTTAGTTATTATAAATAATATTTTTTTTATTTCCTTCTCTGCTCATTATTGGTGTATAGAAATGCTACCGATTTTTGCACATTGATCCTATAATCTGGACCTTTACTGAATTCTTTTATAAGTTCTAGAAGCTTTGTTGTAGATTTCTCAGGGCTTTCTATGTATAGGATCATGTTATCTACAAATAGTGAAATTTTTAGTTCTTCCTTCCCAATTTGGATGCTTTTTATATCTTTTTCTTGCCTCAGTGCTCGAGCAAGTACTTCTAAGACAATGTTAAATAAGAGTGGTGATAATGGGCATCCTTATCTTGTTCCCAATCTTAGAAGGAAATCTTTTGGGATTTTACCATTGCATATGATGTTAGCTGTCAGTTCTTTCATATGACCCTTTATCATGTTCAGAAAGTTTCCTTCTATTCCTATCTTTTGCAGTGTTTTTATCAGAAAAGTGTGCTGTATTTTGTTGGATGCTTTTTCTGTGTTATAGCAAAGATCATGTGATTTTTTTCTTTTGATCTGTTATGTGGTATTACATTGATTGGATTTCTTATGTTGAACCATTCTTGCATATCAGGGATGAAACCCATTTGGTCATGGTGTATAATTTATTTGATGTGTTGTTGAATATGATTAGCAATTATTTTGTTGAGGATTTTAGGATCTAGGTTCATTAGAGACATTGGTCTATAATTTCCTTTCTTGTGGCTTCTTTGTTTGGCTTTGGTATTAGGGTAATGTTGTTATCATAGAATGAGTTAGGCAGTGTTCCTTCTTCTATTTCTTGGAAGATTTAAGCAGGATTGCTGATAGTTCTTTCCAGAATGATTGGTAGAATTCACCTATGAAGCCGTCTGGTCCTGGCTCTTATTTGAGAGGTTTTTCATGACTGATTCTATCACTTTACTTGTGACTGGTTTGTTGAGTTCATCAATTTCTTCTTTTGTCAACATAGGCTGCTTGTGAGTTTCTAGGAATTTGTCTATTTCCTCTAAATTATCCTTCTTGTTGGCATATAATTTTTCAAAGTATTCTCTTATGATACTCTTTATTTCTGTGGTGTCAGTGGTGCTATCTCCTTCATTTCTTATTTTGTGTATTTGCATCTTCTCTCTTTTTTTCCTTTGTTAGTCTAACTAAAGGTTTGTCAATTTTATTGTTCTTCTAGAAGAACCAGCTTTTGGTTTTGTTTATTTTTTCTAGTGTTTTATTATTTTTTATTGCATTTAGTTCTGCTCTAATCTTTGATATTTCCTTCTTTCTACTTCCTTTGGTGTTAGTTTGTTGTTCTTATTCCTCCAGGTGTACAGTGAGGTCTTCAATTTTAGCTCTTTTTTTCTTTTTTGATATATGCTTTTATGGCTATGAATTTATCTCTCAGTACAGCTTATGCTGCATCCCATAGGTTTTGATATGTTGTGTTGTCATTTTCATTTGGTTCAAGGTAGTTCTTGATTTATTTTGAGATTTCCTCTTTGACCCACTGTTTGTCTAAAAGTGTGTTGTTTAACTTACATATCTTTGTGCCTAATCGGGTTCTCTGGCCCTTACTGATATCCTGCTTCATTCTATTGTGGCCAGAGAAATTACTCTGTATAATTTCAATCTTTTTGAGTTCGTTGAGAATTTTTCTGTGGCCTAGCATGTGGTCTATCTTGGAGAATGATCCATGTGCACTTGAGAAGAATGTATATCCCTCTGTATTTGGGTGAGTGTTCTGTATATGTCTCTTAGGTCTAGATCCTCTAATGTATTATTCAGAGTCTTTGTTTCTTTATTGATTCTCTGTTGAGATGTTCTGTCTAATGCACATAATGGTGTATTAAAGTCCCCCACTATAATTGTAGAGGCATTTATATCTCCACTTAGTTTTTCCAGTGTTTGTCTCATGCATTTTGAGGTGTCCCGATTAGGTGTATAAATGTTTATTATTGTTCTTTCTTCTGGAAAGATTACCCCTTTTACTTATATACAGTGTCCATCTCTGTCTCTTACAATAGTTTTGCATTTAAAGCCTATTTTGTTCAATATTAGTATTGCTACTACTGGCCTTTTTTGTTTATTGTTTCCTTGTAAGATTGTTTTCCAGCCATTCACTTTCAGCCTCCTTGAATCCCTGGGTCTACGGTGAGTTTCTTGTAGACAACATATAGATGGGTTATATTTCCTTAACTGTTCTGCCAGTCTGTGTCTCTAGACTGGTGAGTTTAATCCATTAACATTCAGTGTTATTTCTCTCAAAGAATTACTTACATTAGCCATATTTTCTTTTGGTTTATGTATATCATATGTTGTTTTTATTTCTCTTTTTGTCTCTTTAGTTGTTCTTACACCCTGTTTTTTACTTTCAACCTGCAAAATTTTTTTAGCATTTTTTGAAGGGCAGGTTTCTTTTTTTTTTTTTTTTTTTTTTTTTAAAGATTTTATTTATCTATCCACTTATCCCCCGCTTGCTGCTTGTGCTCGCTGGGTCAGCTAACCACGTCGTGCAGGCAGGCCTGCCTTCACCAGGAGGCCCCGGGAACCGAACCCGGGGCCTCCCATATGGTAAATGGGAGCCCCACTGATTGAGCCACAGCTGCTTCCCAAGGGCAGGTTTCTTATTTACATACTCTCTTAATTTCTGTTTATCTGTGAATATTTTGAACTCTCCATCATTTTTGAATGCCAGCTTTGCTGGATAGAGAGTTCTTGGCTGGAAGTTTTTTCTTTTAGTACCTTAACTGTGTCATACCACTGCCTTCTTGCCTCTGTGGTTTCAGATGACAAATCAGCACTTAATCTTTCTGAGCTTCCCTTATATGGGATCGTTCTCATTTTTTTTGCTACTTTC
Source organism: Tolypeutes matacus (assembly GCA_026826555.1). Lineage (NCBI taxonomy): Eukaryota > Metazoa > Chordata > Mammalia > Cingulata > Chlamyphoridae > Tolypeutes > Tolypeutes matacus. The sequence continues at coordinate 30,607,057 of JAKSZT010053770.1, forward strand.
AGTATTTTTACTTTGTTTTGAGCATTGGGTATTTTGATCAGTATATGTCCTGAAGTAGGCCTGTTGGGATTTATACTGTCTGGGGTGTGTTGTGCTTCCTCAACATGTACATCCATCTCCCACAGTAAGGCTGTGAAGTTTTCAGTCATTATTTCCTCCAGCACTCTTTCTCTCCCCATTCCCTTCTCTTCTCCTTCTGGGATGCCTATAATATGGATGTTTGTGCAGTTTGTGTTGTCATTCAAATCCCCAAGTCCCTGCTGGATTTCTTTTACCTTTTTATCTATCTGTTGTACTGTGTATTTGATTTTAGATGTACTATCTTGCACATTGATAATTCTTTCCTCTGCCTGTTCATATCTGCTGTTAGGTGCTTCCAGTGTCTTTTTGATTTCTTGGATTGTGCCATTCATCACCATCATACTGGTTATCTTTTTACGTATCTTTATAATTTCTTCAGTATGTTCTCCCAGTGTCTTCTTAATATCCTTAATCTCTTCCTTCACTTCATTAAGTTGGTCTATGGTATTTATTTGGACAGCTTTGATTAGTTGTTCAATGTTCTTTATCTTTTCCTGGTTTTTAGTTTGTTCATTGGACTGGGCCATGTCTTCATGTTTCTTAGTATGGTTTGCAATTTTTTGTTGCTGTCTGGTTATCTTCTTAACTTGAGGGGTTTATTCAGTTGATTGGCTTCTCTCTTTACTCTAAGGTTTTATTTAATTGCTATTTTTGTATGTGTGTTACATTTTCTCTTTGACACTTTGCTCTTCTTATTCTATTTCCTTGCTGTTGTCTATGTTCTCTTGACAGAAAAAATTAGGGTCAGGGAAAGTGAAAGAGGAAGAAAAGTAAAAGGATAATGGTAATAATAACAGTAATTGTTAGAATAGAAACCATATAAGACCTTGGAAAATGAATATTTAACTCATGTAAACAGTGTAGAGTAATGGGAATAAAAAATGGAATACCACTAATGAAATGAGAAACCAAATACAGAAAAATATATAGAATGAATTAAAAGGTCAGCATGATGATGAGAGAGGGAAAGAGAAAAGAAAAGACGAAAAGAATAAAAGTTAGTAAAAGAAAGAAAACAGATAGAGGAGATAGAAATAAAAACCAGAAAAATTGAGGACTAAACAAAGAAAGGTGGAATGTAAGAACAACAACAGAAAGCAGAAGATAGAAAGATGAAGGAAGGAAAAGAGACAGTGTTGGTAGACAAGTTTGGTACACACAGAAAAGGAGAAATCAAGGAAGAGGAAACACAGCAACCAAGAATCAAGCCAGCAGCACCTTGAGGAATTTATCTCTTTTTCCAGTTCCCTCCAGAGACTCCTACTGTGTGGGTTCCCAAAACAGCTCACTTGGGCAGGATCTTGCCCCCATTCAGCTGTTTTTTGCAAGAGAGATCTGTGTATGTTCCTTTGAAAGAAAAAAAAAATTAGAACCAGATAAAAGGAAAGAGATAGGAAGACAAAAAGAATAATAGTAATGATAATAGAAAAAGGTAGGAGAGCAACCATACAAGACCTAGGAAACTGAAAAATTAACATGAGTAAAAGCACAGAGGAATAAGTTTAGGAAAGTGGAATAGAAACAATCAAACATGAAACAGAATAGAGGAAAATATATATAGAATGAATTAAAAGGCTGGAATGGCAAGAAGAGGGGGAAAGAAATGAGAAAAGAGAAAAAGGAAAAAGTGAAAAAGAGAAAGTAAACAGAAAAAAGGAGAAAGGGAGAAATACAAATAAGAAATATTGGAAACCAAATAAAAGAAGTTGAAATGAAAGAACAACAACGGAAAACAAAAGATAGAAAGATGTAGGGGTGAAAAGAAATAGCATAGGTAGAATAGATCAGTAATCAAAGGAAATAAAGAAAAAAAAAGAAAAATAAACAAGCAGAGAAACAAAGGAAGGGGATACAAAACAAGCAAGAAACAAGACAGCAGCGACTTGTTTTTTTTTAAAAATGGAGACACAAGGAAAAAAAACATGAAAAAACAACCTTCTCTCTTAGACGCCTACGGATCTTTTCAGGCTGCTGGTGTTTCTCAATCGCTCACTCTGCACCCTGCCCTCTGTAGGTTTTGAACTGGGTTTTAGTGAGTAATTTAAAGGAAATAAAAGAAAAGGAGCCTTAAAAAAAAAAAAAAATTCAAGAAAAGCTAATTACAAAGAAAATGTCTATATGTTCCCTGTCATAAAGTTTCAGCTGGATGTCTGATAACCTGGTGGATCACTTTTCAAGGAAGAGCCAGAAATCGGACTAGGGACTTCATACATGCTAGGCAGGAACTCTTCCTCTGAGCTATTCTGCCTCCTTGGGTTGATTTGCCTTTGAGAAGGCTATCTGCCCCTTTTCGCTGAGACAGGTTAGATCCCCTGCAGTCAGCTGGAGTGGTGCTGATCGCAGCCTGTCTCTGACCCCTCACTGATGTAATTCCTCTCTTTACCTAGGTGGCTGGGCATGAGTCCCTGCCTGAGGTGAACCCCTTCCCTCTCCCTGTCAAGTCGGGGTCCCTTCCGATATTCAAAGGGGGCCCAACTGGCTGAAGAGAGCACTCTCCACCCTCCCAGATCCCTCTTCCTCACAGGGAATCTGCCATCACACTCCTATTTGCAGCAGGGACTAGGGTCTCCATCTAGTCTGTCCACCCTGAGGGTGGAGTATGTGTGCCCCTTCCAACCACTGAGGTAAGCAACCTACAATTATTCCTGGCTTCCCTATCTGTCCAATACCCTCCTAGATAACTCAGAGCACCTTCTTGTGGAGGTGGACGTCTGCTCTACTCTCAGTTAGATACAATTCGCCAGGAGTTTTACCCTCACTTAATATCATGGGGGTGGGGTAGGGGAGCCCTTCCTGGCAGCCGGGAGGTGTAAAAACTCACAATTACTTGTTTTGTCTTCTTTGTGTCTCTGACCCTCACTCTGCTGGGAGTTGGTAAGCAGTGTCCTGGTTTGCTGTGTCCCAGAGCAGGTCCCCATGGCAGCCTCTGGTTTTTTCTTAGCTGTTTTAGTGAGAGCTAAGACTTATCTGCTTAACCTGTCAGCCACGTTCCCACAATCTTCCCAGCATTTATATTATGTATGTTTTCCAGTACCATCCATACAAAAGCAATAGAAACATAACAGTCTTAACAAGTTTAAACTTGAATATTTGAACAAAGAATCTGTACACATTATCATTTACAGCAATTTAACGTGGAATTGGTTGTAAAAACCTGTTCTTTCTAAATTCCTTCCATTGCCTTGACTCTTTGAGTATTACAGGTAGAAGAGCCAACCTAAGCATGATTTACAAGTACCCAATCGAGACAGTACAACTGCCATAAAATTTAACAGCTCAATTGAACTCCTCCGACTATTCAGTACTCTGTATGAAGAAAAAATCAACCTTGACATCGTAACAAAAGGTCAAGAATTAAGTTTACATAACGATATTAAAAGCATCCAATTCTGAAAATATTTTGTCAGATAGCAGTAAAGAAAAGCTGGCTCTACATTGGTCTGTGAATAAATAGTAAAATCTAAACCTACCAACCTGACAGGTACCAAATTAAAGTTAAAATACATGTGGAAAATCAAAGAAATCAGGTGATTTTGGAGGACGACAGGGTTTAAGCAATTAAATTTGTTGCGAGATTGCTACAATTGCCTTCTTACTTGGATTTAGTCTCATTTACAATTTAAAATATGCAAAAAAACCACTCTACATCACAATATATATTGTATTCATATAATTTTACATATACTATATATATTATACGTATTATGTGTCTAGTCATGGTCTTCTGTGAATTTAATCTTTTTTGTTGTTTGCCAAGTTTCTTGAATCTATAAATTTGTCTTTCGCCAAATTTGGGAAGCTTTTGACCATTTTGTCTTCAAATATTTTTTCTCCCCGATTACCTCTTTTTTCCTTACCTCTTCTTTCCTTCTGGGATCCTGATTAGCCACATGATAGAGTTTTGAATATTGCCCCACAAGTCCCTGAAGATCTGTTCTTTGTTTTTTTTTCCAATCTTTTTTTTTTCTCTTCTTCAAATTGGTTAATTTCTAGGAAGCTATCTTTAAGTTAACTTACTATCTTAGCTTTTCAGGCTGCTATAACAAAAACCATATAATGAGTTAGTTTAAACAATAAGAATGTATTATCTCGTGGTTTCATAGACCAGAAGTCTTGCTTTCCTGAGGCTGGTAGTGTTCTGGTGCTGGCTTGCTGCAAGCCTTGGGTTCCTTGGTTGTCTTTCTGTCTTCTGTCACTTTGCAATGTCCTCTCTTTACCCTTTTGGGTTCTTGCTGACTTCCTGCTTCTCTCTGTGGCATTCTCCTTACAAAACCACCAATAATCCAGATTAAGACCCACCCTAGTCCAGTATGCCACATACTTAACTAAACATAACATCTTCAAGTGATCCTATTCATAATGTATTCACACCCACAGAGAATGGAGTAAGACTAAGAACATGTTTAAATTGGGTAATGTAATTCAACCTACCACACTGACTGTCTCCTCTGTCATATCTATTTTGCTATAACCCCTTCTTGTGAAATTTTATTTCAGATATTATCTATTTTACTTCTAAAATTTCCACTTAATTTTTCTTTACATTTTCAATTTATTTGCCAATATTTTCTAACTTTTCATTTAATTCAAGCTTATTTACCTTTATTTCATATTAAGGTCATAATAGCTGTTTTATGATTTTGGACTGATAATTCCAAGAGTTAGGTTATTTGTGTTTTATTTTTCTTTGATAATTTCACATTTTCCTGGTTCTTTGTATGTTGAGTAATTTTGGATTCCTGGGCATTGGGAATGTTATGTTTTGTAGACTCTTGTTCTGTTATAGTCTTCTGAAAATTGTTGATGCTTTCGTTTTAACAGGCAACTAACTCAATTAGACTAACCCTGTAAATTCTACAGGCAATGTTTCAGATCTTAGTTCAATTTTTTAAAACATTGATATAATACTTTGCATCATTTTCACACATATATGATCCATGAGTCAACCTGAGATTTCTGCGTAATCATTTATAGAATTAGATAGACTTTTTATTCGAGTTTTGGTTGCACCACAACATGCTCCTCTGAAGCTACAACTTAATCTCAAGAACAGATTGTAATCTTGAGGATTTTGATATGGTGACGCACACTCTGCTTCTAATTGAGAGGGAGCTTAGATCCCATGGGGCAGATGGATAGGACTATCTTGCTTTCAGTTGCTGACACTGTCCGTTCCTTGGGATGAGTATTGTCCATCATCATCTCCATGTTAGTTGTCCTGGGTGAGTCCAATGAACTGGAGAGTAGGTGTTGCAATGCTGCTGAAATTCAGCGCACAATTGTCACATGGACGTATCAAAGATTTAAGTCTCCGGGACATATATTTATCAAGTATAGTGCTAATTATAGGTTCAAATAAAATTGAATTAAAATTCAAGTATAGGTTAATTCAATATAATTCAATTATAGGTTATATTATAATTCTAATTATAGGTTCTTTAAAACTAGGGAATGAACAAAGGACTAAAGTAGGACTTATTATTATTCTACTATAGACTTACTATTACTCTAGCAATGGAAGAACTCTTATCAGAGTTATCAGAAAGGCAGTGGCCATCAGAGGTTCTGATGGTTGGGACAGGGAAGAATAGACGTAATATGGGGGCATTTTCGGGACACTGGAGTTGTCTTGCATGACATTGCAGTGACAGATACAGGCCTTTGTATATTTTGTCATAACCTAAAAGATTGTGCAGGACAGAGTGTAAACTATAATGTAAACTGTAATACATGGTTAGTAGCAATGCTTCAATATGTGTTCATCACTTGTAACAAATGTACCACACTAATGAGGGATGTTGTTGATGTGGGAAAGTATGGGAGGGGGAGGAAGTGGAGCATATGGGAATCCCCTATATTTTTTATGTAGCATTTATGTAATCTAAAGCTACTTTAAAAATTAAAAAATTATAAACAAAGGAACATAAAAAAAAAAGATTGCAAAAAATGGGGAACTCACTCTCCATCAAGTCACTTTTCCATGTTTTGAGTATCACCCACAATATACCTCCTTTTGTTTTCAATATCCTTATTAGTTGTTTTTTGTATTTTTCCCATAGTTTATAGTTGTATCAAGCAGGAGGGGTTGCCCAATAGAGGCTTATGCACATATACCAGAAGCAGAATCCAGTCCTGTTATAATATCCAGATACTAAGCTTTTGGGAAGCTTGGCTAGGTTACTGGTTGAGAAAATATACCTGTGTTCTTTTCCTTCCTTAGGTGCCTAGCTTTATAAAAACCAGATCTCTAGGCAGAGTGGGCAGCGGCATTTCCAACTTTTTTTCAGAAGGGCTAGTAGGAGGACCCCAGACTCAGATCCTGATATCGTGCAGTTAGCTTTGCTCATTTCTTCTTGTATGATATGAGGGTAGTTTTAATCTTTGTTGCAGAAGAAGTGGACTTCCCTGCCATTTCTCCTAGCTTCTGACTAATAGCTAGTAGACTAATAACTTTTGCTGAACTTGTCATTTTGCTTATCTATGGGGATGTTTACTCTTTCTTTGGGGGGGGGATCTTTTATTCTGTATATGTTTGCCTTTCTCTCTTTTGATTTTTATGTGATTGCTACTTGGAAAAAATGGAACTCCTTAAAGTTTAAACTTATAAAGCCATTTAAACAAGAAATTTCAAACATTATCTTATCAGTGTAGTATTCTCCACAGAGTATAATATTGCACTTAAAAAATATTTCTTGAAATATCATTAAAAGACATCAACATGAAATTTTAAATTTTCTAAAAAGAAAGAAATAGAAATAAATCATTCTGATTAGAATCTGTTCTTTGTTTTTCAGTGGCTTTACCTTTACATTGCAACTTCTTAAAGAACAATTGCAATGTGATTCAATTTACATAGCTTTGATTCACAGACAGCTTTGTAAAGTTAAATACACCATCATTCCTATGGACTCTGTCATTTTGCTCCAGGGGCACCAAGTAAAAATCTACCCTAACTTGGTAAGGCATAGCAGGAAGACCTAGGCTGTCACTTCAAAAGAAAATTAACACCTTTGAATTATCATTCCAGTGTGCTTTTTGGTCATCTCTTAGATACACGATTGTCAGTCTTCCCAGATTTGTCAGGATATCTAACCTTTCTCAAGCTATGAAATTTATCGGATTTATGTGTTGTGATTGATCCCTGTTTCCTTCTCTCAGATCAGCAATCCTCTCATTTGTCTTTTGTCCCTATAGCTCTTCCTGTCCCTTTTTGGAAGTTGTGGCTTTAGAGGTTGAACAAGCTCTGCTGTGTTCCAGATTTTTCTCTCTTTCTCCATTTACTTGATTCCTTCCTTCTTTCTATCTTCCATTTATTAATTCCCTAGTTCCTTGTTAAATATTTTGTATTATTTATGTTGCCTTAAAAGCTTTGCAAAGATAGGGATCAAGTCTAAAATGTTCAATGCCATATCATACCACTTTATGCAGTACCTGATACATAGTAAGCAATTCCTAATATTTCTTGAAGGAATGCTTTGAAGTCATTTTCTAAATGTTCCTCCGTTATGGCATGCTTCATTCCATCCACCATGACATACTCTACAGATGCCACCACATGGGCCCAGCTGCTTTATTACTTGTATCACATTGTAATTTATCTATTTGTTTATGTGTCTCCTCCCCTCCCAAGTTTCTGCAGGCCCAGCACTTGGCACAGTGTCTGGCAGATAGTAGTTGCTCTATAAAAGTTTATTGAGGGGGATGGATGTGGCTCAAACGGTTGGGTGTCTGTCTCCCATATGGAGGGACCTGGGTTCGATCCCAGGGACCGCCCAGTAAAAAAATAAAAAAATAAAATATATAAATTAATAAAATAAAATGTTAAAAAAAAAAAAGTTTATTGAACTGTTGAATTAACAGTTGGATTAATTTGAATTAACAGTTGAATTAATTTACTAATGTTTTGAAGTGAGGCAGACCTTACAGATGAAAGAGGTACATGTCAGCTGGCAACAGTTACATGGAATAAAAATTTAGAAGACTGTAATTTCCTTGAAAGGAGGAACCATATCTTTTTAACTTTATTTTCATGGGACCGAAAAAGCTGCCAATCAGGACATAAATTGTTATGGAATTAAATTGAATGAATAGGCAGTAGTAAAGAATTGTAGTGAACAAGTATGGGTAGAAGTACAAGTTAGCTTTGGACTTTTTTTTTAATTCTCAGATTAAGAATTTGGAGTCAATTTGTTGGTTTTAAAAACACAATTGATTTTATTGAATGCCATCACTCGTCTCCTTAACTCTGATATTCAAGAATTATTCCCAGGTTTTCCTGCATCATTTATAAAAACTTCTGAGTCTGCCTTTCATTTTTTACTACTATCTTCTTTCTTTCCCTTCGAGGTACAGTCAGATCAAATATTTCCTCCTTCATGAAATTTTCTCTGACTTTTCAGGATATATTTTCTTTCTCCTCTGTAAATTTTATGAGACTTACTAATTTTGCAGTGGGATGGAAGGGCATGTTTTTTGCAGTTAAGGTGTCTGTGAGCCCATGTGCTAGAGCCATACTTGCTGGGTTAGAAAATCAACTGCACCACTTACTAGCTGTGTGACCTTAAACAAGTTTCTTAACTTCTCTGTGATTTGATTTTCTCTCTTTTTTATAAAATGGGGATAATAAATAGTCTATCCTCTTTGGAGTGTTAATTTGTTATAATTGTTAAATGGGTTAATTCATGCAATGTATTTAGAATAATGCCTGGCACAAACTAAATGTTATTTTAAATGTTGATTCATGTTATATCTCCATTTATTACATCCTGAAACTCTCTTGAACTCTAAGTTTCAAACAACTTATCTTACAATTAGGATGAAAATATCTACTTCACAGAGTTATTTTAAGACTGTAATAACTGAGCAGTGAGAAGTAGTCTACGGTAATGGCTAAGAGCACAGATGCTGGAGCCAGACTGCCTGAATCCAAATGCTAGCAATGCTGCTTATTGCCTCTGTCACCTAGGCCAAGTCACTTAACCTCCTAACCTCTCATACCCTCAGTTTTCTCCCTATAAAATGTGCATAATAGCATCTGTGTAATAGGGTGATGCTAAGAACAAAATCAATTAATATATATAATGTAATATGGTTAGAAAAAGTGATTGGCACATAATAAGTATGCTAAAAGTACTAACTGTTTTTCCTTTAAAATAATTCAGCCTAATAAATTAGGACACATTTCACTATATTGGTTATTTTGAATATAAATCTTCTTTATCCCCTAGATTATAAACTGCTAGTGGGTGGGGACAGTTTTTTTCTCCTGATATCCTGATTTAGGTCCAGGCTTTATTCCTTATTCTATCTGTAAACTTGTACAAGTGCTGCTGAACCTTACCCATCTGTTAAAAATAATATTCCCATGTCACTATATCATTTACCGATTGTATTTAACTTGGGTACCAAATATACGTATTCTATAAGAGTGTGGTTTAAATAAATTTGAGATGTATTTTATTACATGCCACAAGATGCCAAGAAGTAGGACCTGGTTCAGTATCTCCAAAGATATCAGGGCCAATGTCTCATGATGTTCTGGGTTTTTTCCACATAGTTGCAATATTACTGCTTTGGTAACTCCAGGCTTCTGGTCTTCATGGTTATGTCTTAGTCAGGAAAAAAGAGGAAATGGAACAGATAAAGAAGAGACCCGCATCAAGAAACAAAGGCTTTCTTGAAATCTTCCAGAGATTTCCATTTACTCTCCTTGGCCAGAATTGTGTCATGTGGCCTCCTCCAGATGCAAGGTGGTCTAGAAAGATGAGTTTCTAGCTTGGCAATATAGGAAATAAGGGAAAACATGTCCAGAACCAATGATGATTGATTATACTTATTGTATAAGTAGATTTATCTCATAAGGCCTTTTTGCTCATATGAGTTAATAGATAAAAATTTCCTTTGTAAATTTTATTTTAAAAATACATATGCAAAAATAGAAACAGTCATTGAATTTCCCAGAACATCTAATTCCTAGTCTGCATAACATGATTTCTCCTAAAAAGAAAAGACATTTTTTTAAAACATTTTGTTAACAGTTAACCGTTTTCTTCTTTAAAATTAGTGATTTTACTTCCCTCAAAACACTGTAATAGCTTAAATCCACTCTGAAAACATTAAATATTTTCCATACATCTCATTTATTATTTTAACTGTCTGTACTGATTATCTTTAAAATGGGAGACAGGTTCATTCACTCATTCATGCAATATAACAAATTCCTTCCATGATGCAATAAGTGGGACCCAGGAACTTCAGTTTAAAAATGCAGGATAGTGTTATTGTTAATTTAATTATATGACCAAGGCTGATCCTGTGTAAAGAACCTACCAAGAGTTTTAATCTGAACTGTGGTTTTGCATCACCTGCTGTCGTGTCCACTCTACCTTAAACGTCAGTGGGATTAATTCCTGTTCTTATGGCTGAATAGAACATCTGGGACAGTAGCAATACTTTTGGCAAATAAAGGGTTAATTGGTGCCCATTTCTTTGACTAATCCAGAGAGAATGGGCTGGGAGAAATATTGGGGAAGTCAAAAAACCCTTTTGTGACATGAGGTTGCCTGTAGCTAGCCTTGCATCTCACCCCCTCTACCACATCCTCCCCTCCTTCCAAAGATTCAAGACGTTGCCTCACCTTGTTTGAGAATAAAGCTAAGGGAATTTGCCTTACTTTGGGGTTTTACTTTAAATATTATTTGGTGTCAATATATGTGGCAAGCACTGTTTGGAATTAGAGACCTATTGGTAAATGAACAAATAAATATACACCTACTAATTGGGGTAAGTCCTTTGGGAAAAATTAATAAAGCACTATGATAGACAAAAATGGTGCCAATAAAGGTTACAAAAGACTCAGTGAAGAAGTTACATTTTAGATAAGAACTAAAGGATGAGAGGGTTATCAGTCCTGGAAGGTCACTCACGATATATTCACATGGTCAAATATTATTGTAGGCAAAGAAAGTAAGGTATTTTAACTGCAATCAGTCACTTTTCATTTTGACTTCCCCTCTTTCATATTGGGTGAGTTTGGACATGGAGGAAAATAGCCAAAAGAAGTTAGATTTGGGATATTTGGGTTTAGTGGGCTATAGGGTTTGCAATCACTTCTATAGAAGTTAAGTTAATTTTTTGCTGTTCATGTATAATGGTGTTGAGGAATATTTCTACTGTCCAATTGCTGATTCACTCTGGCTTAGAAGGCATAAGTCCAGAGGTCTGAGCACTATTTAGGAATGTATCCTAAGATGCCAATCACCAGAAATAAGGAACTAGTGAAGAAAAAGTAACAGCATTTAAAATGTAAAGAACCAGAAGATAGTCTGTGGAAGTTTTTTCATCATTCAGACATGTCAACATTTCAAACACCGGATAGGTCGCCAATGCTTTGTCAACATGAAAATTCCTCCTAGCAATACATTTAAAAATGCAGTGGGTAAAATTTAACAAGTACCAGGCATTTTTTTAATGATGGGAATTGCACAAACTATAATTTATCAGTTTTCCTATATTGTAGAACATATAAGAAAAAATACAAATATCTTTATGTAAAGACACACATTTTACAAATCTCAACTATCAATAAAAATATTTTTGATTAACCACACTGGAAGAAAGACTGAATTATCTATTTTCTCAATAGAAAAATATATTATAAAATTAATATTGTATGAAGAGGCGATCAAAGAATATGCAGTGAAATCATGTATAAAAAAACAATATAATAGAGATGTGTTAGGGAGTTAATTAATATTATGTTTTTTCCCCAGATTTTGTAATATTTTCCCTAGATGTTTCTGATAATTGTCATTTTTAATTAATTCTTTGGTGATTTCTGAACAGACAGAGGCAGAAATTTTTCAGAAAAGAATTATTTTTTACAGTGAAAAAGGAGACAAGCAAATGTGTAACAGATTTCCAATGATTTACTTCATTTGTCCTTAATAAACCGTCTCAAACTGGTGGCATGGCCGGAGCCATTTCTGGGAAGATACTGCTTACTTTATTGTTAGAAAATGCCAACAATCTGTTCTGGTCAATTATAATCATTAATTCTCAGGAAGCGAGATGCCTATGTATGAGAGAGAACTGATCACTACTAATGAATAACTTGAAAACAAAGCTCAATGACATCATGTAAAGAAATTGGATAACAGCCTATTGTAAATATTCTTGTTGATTAAAGACACTATATAAATATACTCCAAATGGCAACATTTTTAGGCAGCATGCCATCTACTAAATCATATATAACATAAGAATATTCATTACATGTGTTCAATATTCAGATGTCTTATTGATGATTCATAATTGTTATTAATCCTTTTATTAATAATATCTATAATTTTATCTCAAAGTAATTTATTAAATTATACTAATTATTTGTTTAAACAAATCAAATTATTTAAATTGTCCTGTCTATGTTAACCCCAGATATTGTCTTTTGCTTCTAAGTCATATCTTTGGAAAAAATAAACCAGTCTTGATGTTAAATCCTTCATACATTGCAAATAATGTGTATGTAAGTACAAAGTTAAAACTGTAAGACATTGGTACTTATCATCTTAGTCTTTTTAGGTCTTTTAGTGAATATATAGGTTTCCACAGGACAGCCAGAATAATATTTCTAAAACATTAAACCTATCACATCACCCACATGTTTAAATCTTTCATTGACTTCTCAATGCATCTAGGATAAAAGCCAAATCCTTTAACAAAACCTCAGGCCCTGGCACATTTCTCAAAGTCTGCCATTTCCCACTGGGTTCAAGGCACCCTGAGCTCTGAGTTCCATGGCTAGATCCTGCTCTCTTACTACAGGCTTTGAAGCATGCAAGTTCCTTTTTGTGGAACAGTCTATCTTCTCCTCTCCAGCTGACAATCTCCTGCTCTTCCTTTGAATTTCCGTCAAAAGTAACTTTTTATTTTTTTAGATTATATCTTGACCAATATAGCAGAGGTGAGTTGCCTCTACTTTGTGATTTCCCTGGAAAGACTGTGATTTCTGGTTTGCTATTCTCTTTTTCTGCTAAAGTAGAAGAACAATTAGGGAAAGGACCAAGTCTGTCACATTTACATGTGCAGAATGACTGGTACCTAATAGGTACATGGAGTGGATTCTTGTATTCTTTTTCAGCAGGCCTGGAGATTAGTTTGCCATTTCAACCATTGTGCTAAATGAACAAAGATGAGCTTTTCTGTATCCAATTGCTGTACTATTTCCTGAGTGTGGCAATGAACAGAGCTGTAACTTACATCCTTGGGCTCTAATTGGGTGAATTTATTCAGGCAGAGGAACCCACATAGGCAAAGATGCAGCACCAAGGGATTATACAGCCAATTAAAAAAATTCAGAGATGTCAGTCCAGGGTGGCTAAAGAGTAAGTGAGAAAAGACACTGACTGGAAACCAGACTGGAAAGATAGGTTAAGGGCCACATTATTTGGAGCTTTCAAAGTTGTAATCTTTTTGTTTCATGTTATATATTTTAGCTATAGTTTCTATTGAAGATTTGTTATGGCATTATCCAATATTTTTATGGCAGATGACTCTGCTTACTGTGTGGGTCTGAGAGAAGAAAGATCCTTGGATAGAAGGATTAAAAATTTCCAGTGATAGGATGTGGACTTGAAAGGGAGGGGAGGCAAGAAAGGGCAGGAGCCTGGTAAAGTGGAGGGGAAATAATGGGAGTTGAGTGGTGGGAAGTGGGGTAGGGAGGAAAGTGGGGATAAAAGAGGTGAAGGAGGAAGAGAAGTGAAAGGAGAAGAGATTAGCCAAGTGGAATAAGAAGCAAGGGCTTTTCCAGAGCAAAAGGAGAAAGGACATTGGCACCAAATGGATGTGGGAAATGAGGGTGAAATGAATGGCTTTGTTATCTCTAGCTTTCTTGCCATTTGATGTACAGGTTTCTGGTAATAGGACTCTAGGTTCCACGTATAACCTATGGAATGTACTCTGTATAATTTCAACTATAATCATTTATTTGTGAGTTATTATTCAAAAGTTTTAAAGCTAACCTGATTATCAAGAGGCTTTTCAAAGGCAGAAAACTGACCCTTTAGTGACAATAAGCATGTGCTAGTTATTTGCTCTGTTTAGTTTTAGGATACTTTATGGAGAAAAATTTCTAAGACTGAATCCTTCTTAGTTTTTTTGGTGGTTTTTGTTTTTTGTTTTTTAGGTTGGAGCCATTATAGATAAATATAGCACTAATTTTGGAGAACCTAACATGTTTTATCTTTACATATGAAACGTCTAAATTTTTATCTGAATGGCAAATATTTTAATTTAGAACTAATGGAATTAGAAATTTGATCTGTCAAATTTGACCTGATTAAAACTGTAAAGATTTTTCTCTGCTTGACAGGCATTATTTTGCTGAAACTACTAATAAAATGTAATTGTATCTCTTTCCTGTCTTTTAAAACCCTGGATCTGCTTCTTGTAAAGGGACTGCAAGATGATATACATGTCCAAAATTCTATTTGCTCTGATAGTTTCTATCCCACTGGTCAATAAGCAGTTTGAGCTTTCTCTGAAGAACATTTTTGTTACATTTTTCCCCTGACTGAGTAAAATCTGTATTGCACAATTGAATTCACACTCTACATGCTATCTATTGAAATTGAGGTTGTGGTTAATCCTACATTGTCTGGATAATAATTTTTATATACATTTTGAAGCAAAATAAAAATTTATACTTTATTCCTTGCTCTGTTCTCTCATATTGATTTTAGTGAAAATTAAACTTACTACAGGGATATGTTTTTAAATATTTAAATATTTCAACATAATAGAATTTATTTAGTAAATTCTGCTCATATTGTTGTATTTTGCCATATTTTCAAAATGTCTTCTGGCTTTGTCAAGTAAAAAATGTAATTATAAATAGAGGAGCATTTTTCTCTATTAATACCAACATTCAGTCACTTTTCATGGAATTATTCCTAATTTTGCAAACAGCTAATTAAAAAACAATGATTATAAAGCATGTCCATTATATACTAAATTCTTCATATTGTTTTCGATGTGGCTTTTATGTTGAGTTTAATGTTTGAGTGATAGAAACTGTCAACATTATTGATGTCACTTATTGGGATAAGGTCATTTATATGTTAATTAAGGATCAAAGACTACAAGCTGATACTGTGTTCTTAAGTTTGAAGTAGGTACTGAAAGGCATAATTGTACATAAGAATCTCTTGTCTTCCATATAAAGAGAACTCTTGATACATATATGAACATCTATTTATTCCAACAAATAATTAGCAAACTCTATTATGAACAAGGAACCATACCCATAAAATTTTAAATAAAAAATAAGGCAATCTATAAATGCCAAAAAGGGTGGCACAGAAATTAAGTGTATAACAGGCATTTGGCCAAGCTTTGGATTTCAGTCCTAAATTCAGTCTTGATCAGAGGCAAATTAATAGCACAACAGTTGCTCTTTGACTTAAATTGTTTTGCAAAAGAAATCCTCCTGTCCTGTTCTCTCTGTCCTGTGCTAACTGCTCTTGTAGTGTGGTCCCTGCTAGAACTACCACCTCCCCTCCAGTAGGTGAGGTATGACCACTTCTCATGCAGGTCACCACAGCCTGGGTTGGAAGCTGGACACCAGAAGAGGCCTGGAGTGACTGGCCTGTGTAGTGTGAAAGACAAGGGCTATTGTTTTTCCATAAATTCATGCAGACCTCCATCTCCTGAGTGTTGCCAGCCAAACACACTACATACAGGAACCTTTTCTGTGTCCTTGTGTTTTCTTCTACCAGTGGGCTACCAGTCAGGTTTTCACTATTCTTTTCTTTTTAAAACAGACAGGTATAAAAAGCTCTCATCGGACCAATTGCTGTGATTCCTCAGCTTGTGTAGAGTTTTCTTTAAAGAATTACTTTTTTTTAGCAAAAGATCATTCCAGATCTAAGACTTCACATTTGTACTTTTTGATACTGAATATTCAGAAATTATAAACCTCATCTTGGAAGAAGAGCCCTTCTTTGCTTCCTTGTTATCATCAAACACTCTCTACCAAACTTCTTCACAATCTTCATCCTCTGGTCATATGTTTGTTTTTTGTTTTGTTTTTTTAATTTTTTTTATTATTGTTGGTCATATGCCTTGATCTGTCAGCTGATGGATGGTTTTACTTAGGGGACATGAAGAGATGGGAGTGGTAGTTTAGGGTCAAGAATTTCATAGCAGAATGGCATCCCAACAGAATCAGTCAGGCAGATGATGCAACTGGGTAACCATGAATAAAAGTTGACATGATTGAGTGAACAATATAAGAACTAAACAACTGAGGACTTCTGGGGAAGATGGCAGAATAAGAAGCTCTAGGATTAAGTCCTTCTACCAAAACAACTATTAACCAGGCAAGAACTGTCTGAAATAAATATTTTGAAACTCCAGAAAAGCACTGTACAATTTCCAGAGAAGAGTGGGAGAAAGAGGCTGATAAATTATGCCAAAAACTGTAAATTGCTCTCTCTATGCAGTAATTACTTATACCCATCCCCAATTCTCTCAGCAGGTCCCTGGCTAGCTCACTGGGGACAGAAATGGACATAAAAGTCCTCTTCCCCAAGACCAGGAGCAAGCACAGCTGATCACGGATCACAGCCTTTGATTAGAGCCTTCAGAATGCTGGGGTTCTAGCTCTGAGTACAGCCATTGTTTCAACCTGCCCTGCAAAGGCAGCAGCAACCATTATTTCAGCTTTCCCCAGACAGGGGTGGAAATGATGGAGACATAAAGATGCTGCATTTCCTTGGGGATGTGGGGGACAATTAGCTGAAGGACTGCATTTGTTGGGTAGGCCAGGAAAGCTTAGCTTTGGGAACCATTGGAGAAGATTTTGGTGCCCTTCCTGACTCCTCCCAAGGGCACTTAGGAGCTGGTCTTTGCTCCTTTGTGGGTCCGTGGCTGAAAAAGACCGACTTGGGAAAGTCCTCTCCAGGGTGACTCTCATCCTAGAATTTACTCTCCAGACAAAAGCAGCATGAGACAATGAAAGACGTATAAACAAAACTATGAAGACAGAAAATCTGGGACAAAGGTCTGCAGGATTCAATTACACAGGAAAGGAAGGTCTGACCCCTGGGAAACACAGGGGCAACCAAACTCCTATGAACAAGGAAACTCCAAAATAACTAACAAGCAGAAGCCAAGGACAAGACAGAGGCCCAGAAAACAGGGAAAACCCTGCACACTGCATTTTCTATGGGCAGACCTTCCTGATGGGAGGGCTGAAGCTCAGGAAAATCTCTGTCTTATCAGCAACTGGTTACAAAATCAAGAAATGCATCCAAGGGAGTAAACTTCAGAGTTAATATTTTAAAATATTAAAATGTGCAGTATGAGGAGTATAAGACAAACAAACAGGAAATAATGGGCAATTGAAAGGAAAAAGGATAAAAATACAGAAAACACCAGTGAAGAAGATAAGAATGTAGACATATTGAAAAAAAAAAAGTTTTAAAAACAATGATTTTAAAAATGATCAAGGAGATCAAGGAGAGTACAGAGAAAGATTTAAAGATATCAGGAAAACAACAAATGAGAGTCTTAGCCAACTCTGAAATAAATCCTAGTAAAAGTGTTAGACCTTAAATAGAAATAGAATTCTATTCTTAAACACCCCATCCTGGTTCTGGATTTTAGCACTGTGCATATTCCATAAATGTCCACTGAATGGAGAGAAGAAAGGAAGGAAAGGAGGGAAGATGGAAAGAAAGAAGGAAGGAATAAAGGACATTGATATTTCAATGGCTTTAAATCATGTTTATCAGATTCAATTTGATAAATATGTTGTATTATGGCTATTATTGTTAGAAGAAAAATATACTGTTCAAATATCTATCCGAGATTTGCAGCCAAATCTTGAAACTGGCTGAAAAACATCTATTGAATTGCTTTAAAATTTGTCTGTGTATGTGTGGAGTAGTCTGAAAGGAAGGGAGAACAATCTGAAACTATTCAATATCCCTCAACTTGGGTACTTTTCTTGACCTTAGCATTTATTCTACCCAAAGAAATTTTCAACAAAGAATAACTTTCTCCAAACTGTATAATCTCTGAATTTACTATGAATGAGTAAAATATAATTTTTTTCCTTTATATTCATTTCTTTTTCAAAGAGTGACATAGAATCTTTAAAGAGGGACATGCATTTTTCATATTCTCACTATCATAATAACAATGATCATTTCTTTCACAATTCCCATAATGTGTTCCGAATTTCAGCGAAATGAGGGAAAGATAACCATGTTCTGTGGTAAAAACACATCACAATATATGAGACCAACAGTAGTAGGAACAGGAAATAGAATCACTCTGGAGCAAGGTCAGCAGGAAATGAGATGAAATCCAAATGAGTTTTTTAATTGGCAGAAAAGCTTGACTTGACTCTTAAGTCAGTTAAAACACGATACAGAAGACAAAACTTTTTTTTTTTAATTACAAAAGCAATAAAGGTTGTTTCCATCTTTTAAAAATAGCTTTTTAATGTTTCATTTATATTTATATACATTTAAATATTTTATTTTGTCTTATTTACAGTTTCAAATGTCATTAATCTATTTAGACATATTTAGCCACTCATAAGTAATGAGATATGTATACTACTATATCTACATTTTTTTCAGATGGTTCACTAATTATCTCAAAAGTATTTGCTGAATAAACTTCTTACTTCACAGATTCTAAATGACATATTTATTATTGACCTAAGTCTGTTCTGTTGAACTGACAAAATTTATGCAGAACTAGTTATTATTTTCAGACTATCCTCAGTATCCTAATGTTTAATTTTTTAATATTTTTTAGAATATTTAGTATAAAACTTTTCAATTTCCATAAAACCTTTTGGTTTTTCACTGGGATCACATAAACTGAAGGAAGATTAACATCATTATTATATTTGGCATTTTCTATTTAAGAACAATGTACTTCTTCCCATTTATCCAAGTCTTCTTTGTTTGGTTTGGTTCTTTAGTGGAGTTCAAAAGTTTTCTTCATCTAAATTCTGCACATTTATTTATTTTGATGTACTTTGTTTTTCTCGTTGTTGCTGTTGTTACAAATGCAACTGGTTTTCCTTATAGTTTTTCATTGATTATTCCTTGTAGAATTGAAAAATGACTTTCTATTATACTCTCATTGCATCTATTTCTTTACCTTATTCAACGTCACTCTGTATGAATACGATAAAGCATTTTTTTCAATTTCTTCATTAATAAGAAGACCTTGGTCATATCATTTAACCAATTTGTGTACCTTTATTCATCTTTCTGAGTGCTGGAGTAACAACTGAATACATTTTTTAGTATTAAATAAGATAAATATCCCTGGACAGGATTTTCTAAGGAAATGCTTCCATAATTTGTTAAGTTGCTTTTTGTCTCTTATTTTATTTTGTGAAGTTGAAATAAAGTTTACTAATTTTGAAAATATATTCATGTATTTGGAAGAATCTCTTGTATATTAAATTTAGTTTTTCTAGGAGGAGACGCAGGTGTCAGAAACATAGTAATTAATAGTAATGATGTAACTATCATTATGCAAATTGAGTGATATTTACATGTTTTCCATTTAAAAAATATTTCTTGCTTGGCTCCAGAACTGGTTTGACCTATCTACTCTAAAACCAAACATGAATCTGTTAAATAATGATGCAAAATATTTTCAAATTCTTAGCCTTATTCTATTAGGAGAAAGGTACATTGTGATGGGTAACTTCATGGTTAACTTGGCTAGGTTATGGTGTCCAGTTGTTTGGTCAAGAAAGCACTGGACTGATTGTTACTGTAAGGATATTTCATAGGTGGATTTGCATCTAGTCAGTTGGTTACATTTATGGCTGATTACATCTAAAACAAACAAAGGAGATTGTCCTCAGCTATGAGGGGAGCCTCCTCATCCAATTATTTGGAGGTCTTAGATTCAGAACTGAGTATGTCGCAAGTTAGAAAGAATTCCTACATGCCCTTCACCAGCCAGCTTCTCCTGCGGAATTCAACTTCACCTATATCAGAGTTTCCAAATTATGCTTTTCCAAATTGTGCTCTGCCCTATGGCATTCTGACTTGCCAATACCCACAGTTGCATGAGCCAATCCCTGTAGTAAATCTCCAAATATTTGCATATATGTATCTCCTATCAATTCTGTCTTTCTGGAGAATTCTAACACACATAACTTTAGCATAAATCACATTTTTGAGAGGACTAATGTCTAATAGATGTAAATAGCACAAATATACACTAAAACTATTGTGCAATATTATTTTATTACTTTTAAATATCTCCTTCTCAGTAAGAAAATCTAGGAGAAAAATAGTAAAGTTTTAAAAGATATTCTTTCAAGGTAAAATATTTTATTCATATATATATATATTACAGAAATTTTGTACTTGAATTTAATGGAAATTTTTTCCTACTTATCATTCTTTTATGCAATTTAATAATACAATTAGTAGACTAATAAACTGGCTAGTAAGTAGTTATCTTGTATGTTGCTGCAGAGAAACAGCATTGAAATAATGATTTTTCTGAAGTAACAGAAAACCTAGAATTTGAATGTTTTGTGAATGAATAAGAAATTGCCAGACTACTTAGTCTATCGGTAAGTTGACTCAAGTGTTTAGAAAAGGTTGGACTCACTTATGTCTTCCCTGCACATGCCTCATCTATTCCTTCTATTTAAACCTGTACTTGGTGCTGGAGTTTGTAGGTGTACATCCAGAGACTTGAGTCTTTGGGCTGCCCATATGCCAGCTGGGCAAGGGAACCTCAACGGAGTTGCAACACCTATCATACAGCTCCTTGGACTCACCGAGAACAACTGGCGGGGAGATGATGATGGACAACAGCCATCCCAGGGAATGGAGAGAGTCTGCAGCTGCAGACAGAATAATCCCATCCATCTTCCCCATGGGATATAAGCCCCCTTTCAATTGGAGGTGGAGTGGACGTCACCATCCCAGAATCCTTGGGATTGGGGGAAGTGCTATGGACTAGAGTTAACTTACTGGTATCCTACTATAGACATATTGTGATTCTAGCAATGGAAGAAATTACAACATTGGTATGGAGCCAGTGGCCACTGGAGGCTCTGGTGGTAAAGAGAGGGAAAAACAGTTGTAACACGGGGGCTTTATCGGGACTTGGGCATCGCCCTGAGTGACGTTGCAACGACAGATAGAGGCCATTTTATATCATCACATAACATGCAGAACTGTGTGGGAGAGAGTGTAGACTACAATATGAACTATGGTCCATATTCAGTGGTAAAGCCCCAAAATGCGTTTATCAATTGCAATGAATGTGCCACACTAATGAAGGATGTTTATGTGGGAGGGTGTGGGAGGTGTGGGGAGTGGGGCATATGAGAATCCCTATATTTTTTGTGTAAAATTTATGTAATCTAAGTATCTTTTAAAAAATAAAATAAAATAAAATAAAATAAAATAAAATAAAAAGAACAGGTTAGATGCAATTACTGTGGACTGAAAAAAAACAGTTTTTTCACAGCAAACAATTGCAAAATAAATTTAAAGGTGCTTACTTATATCTGCTGAATAAATACATGTTTATATATCATCTTTTACTGCTGAATTTAATTTACAATTAAATCAAAATGTATTTTACTGCATTTTATAGTCAATATATTTGTAATGATTTAAAATTTTAAAGTTTGATTGGAGAATATTTTAAAATTGAAAACAGATGTACTTAACCATAATTAGTTATAGATTATTTTAAATTAAGAAACCAGTATTGTTTTGGGAGTTTGACTTTTTTTTTTTTTTTAGTAACATGTACTGGGGATTGAACCTGGGACCTTATGCATGGGAAGCAGGTGCTCAAACCACTGAGCTATACCTGCTCCCAAAGGGTGACTTTTAATAATAAGAAATTTTATTATTTACCTGCTCCCAAAGGGTGACTTTTAATAATAAGAAATTTTATTATAAGGATCCAGAAAAATCAAATTTCTTTATTTTATTAAAAAAAGTAAAATTGATTTATGAATTTGGAGTAATTCATAATTTTTATATATGTTATAGACTTCTAAACACTTTCAAGTCCTAAGATTAGTGTCAAAATACAGGTTGGGTGAAGAGTTTGATAGTGGCTGAGTATTGGCAAGGCTCTTACATCAAAGTATGGCCCAGAAGCTTATTGCCTGTCACAGCCAGGGCTAAAGGAAATTCCAAGGCTTTGAATGCATGATTGAAGGAGTAGTCAACGCTGGTATAACTAACAAAAAGACAAGTCAAGGAACCCAGGGTGGACACACATCCATTTGAAATCTTAGGAACCCGCACCCATAAACTCACTAAAATTTGATAATTAAGTGTAATATTGGAAAACTAACATATTGTAATAATCCTCAGCTAAAATATATATATTTTTCAACTCAAATTAAGTATTTTAAAATCAGGTTAAAAGATATAATTGGCACATAAAGTGAATATAGTGAGGTATTTAATTGGCAAGCTTGCTAAATTGGGTGAGAGGTTTATGATATCTGCTTTTCTGTTTTTTTTAAATCAAATCAAAGATGACATAGGATAAAAACTTACTAAAAACAATAGCTTAGAAATAATGTGTTTGGAATAAAATATCTTTCCAATAGAATTATAAAGTAAAAGGAATGCAAAATCGTCAACAATGGCATCTAGTGCTCAATTTTTTGTTGTGGAATTCATTGAAAATACTATTTTCAACTGACTTCTTGAAATTATCCAAAGATCCCTGTGAGTCAAAACACCATGATACCAGACAGAAAATGTCAAATGCTGCTGAGGAGAACCATTTAAATAGTTGTAAAGCAAGGACAAGCTAGGCTTTTAACTTAACTGGACTAATTTGAATTGGAAAGAAAATCAGCATATGCTTTTTGATCATTTTGTTCTCAAATATGCTGCTGGAAAGTTACATAAAAATAGGGCCAAAGAGAAGACAGAACTGAACTAGAAGATTAAGGGATGAACAAAACAGACTATGTGAGATTGCATAATTAATGTAATGCCCAAATAAATGCCATTACTTTCACCCAAGAGATTCATAAATCCCATAGCAGGATGGCTTAGCACAGTTATCAAAGGAAATAGAAACATCATCCCGAGGCCGAGAGGCGAGGGCAAACTACTGCTTCAACCATCAAGAAAGAGATTATTACAATTGATAGGAGCAAAATTCAGGTGAAATACTGTAAAGAATTATTCAAAGCATTATACAAATACTGGATTTCCATCTTTCTGTTTAATAAATAATTTGAATTCCCAGCATTGCTATTGTATGCTACTTTTGAAGGGAAACTATTTTACTGACTTAAGCACAAAATCCTATTGTAAAGAAATTTCATAACTGATATGTTTCTGAAGAATGACATCCAGCTGGCAATACAAAAGAAAGAACAGGGGTAATTTGGATTAACATTAAAATTAAAGTCTGTGACCAACTGATTAAATTCAGTAGAATAGATTAAGGGGGGGGGGGAGAAGTACTAATAATTGTTTCACCACTATCACTAAAAGAAGAAATACTCTTTTCAAAGTTCTATTATGAGAACTAATCTATTATTCTTATCTATAATTTTTGGTTAAAAAACAATATTTAAATTGGTGATTAGAAACAAGCTAATCCCCAGCATTAAATTAATATAAAAATTAAATTACTTTGACAATATGGTGAATAGAATGCAAAATTTCCTACAAATTACTGTATATTTACATTTACAAAAAATAAACAATAAAAAGCAACTGATAATATTTCTATGGTTAAATAGTAAATGAATAGAAAACATACTTTAAATAATCAAATAAGTATCCAACCAAGGATAGATACTTATTTGTTTTTCAAGCAAACGTTAAAGGTCCTTCATTTAGAGCAAAGAGATACCATACAGGGAATAAACTTATTATTTGGGGTAAGGTAAAAATATATATTTTACCTATAAAGGAATACAATTATATGTGTGTTTATGCATCTGTATTTTTTTTTCTATTTGTATATTCATCTTAGTTACATCTGAAGAGTGAATTTTTCGATGTAGTATAAATTGTTTGAGATTGAAAAAGTTTTTTTGTTTTTTTTTAATGTGCTTTTACAGCTGCTGTTAAAACAATATACAATGTAAAGATTCACAGTTACATGCCCTGGAAATTTGAACCTGCCCTTCCTAATCCACCCACACCCCAGTGTTGCACCACCAAACCCAGGAACACCACCACCCATCTGCCCCATCCCCCAACATGCAACCACACTCTATCCCTTTACCATAGATTACATCCATATGGGTGATGGCTCAAAGCCTGCTCTTCTCTTACTCTCTCTTGTTAACCTATCTTTCAGACAATGGTTCTCAGAGACTGCTCACTTTCCTCAGTTCAGATCAGTGAGGTCATATACTGTTCATCCTTCAGTGCCTGGCTTGCTTCACTCAACATAAGGTCTTCAAGATTCATCCACGGCCACACTTGTGGGAGATGTTTGTGTGGAACGTGGTGGGAGGTGTGGGGGGTGGGCAACATGGGAATCCCAGGGGGTTCTGTGTAATATTTTCGGTAATCTAAGCACCTCTTAAAATATATTTATATATATATAAATAAAAAAATTTTTTTTTAAATAAAATAAAAAAAAAACACTATACAAGCAGATCAGAATTAAGAAAGTTGATTTTAATAGTATTACATGCTAATTGTAAAAAATTTAGAAATGTCATATCATTTCCACTATTTAGAGGAATAAGACAACACTGACATCCACATTTTACACATAGTTTTATAAAAAAACATTGTGGTAGGCTGAGATATGGTTCCCCAAAGATGTACAAGTCTTAATTACCAAACCTGTGAAAGTTATTTTACTTGTAAAAGGGACCTTGCAGATGTAATTAAGCTAAGAATCTTGCTATGGGGCATTCATCCTGAATGATCTGAATGGACTCCAGGGTCCTTGTAAGAGGGAGGCAGGGGATTAGTGTGAGGAGAATGTATGTCAATGGAAGGAAGAGGCTGAAGTGATTCCAGGAAGGGACCATAGTCAAGAAACGGAGGTGGCCTCTAGAAGCTAAAAAAGCAAGGAAGCACATCTTCCCCTGAAGCCTCCAGAAGGAATACAGCCCTACCAACTCCTTGATTTTAGACTTTTGACCTCCAAAACTGGAAGAAGTGTTAACTGAACGTGTCACTAAATATCACATAATCTTCCACAATCCAGATGCCTCATGAATTGTAAAATGATTTCAATTTTTGGACATTTAGACTGTTTCAAAGCTTTTCATGAAAATTCTGTGACAAACAACTGTGCTGATTTACTTGGAATAGATTCTTATAAAGGAGTTACCAGATCCAAAGGCACTTTTCATGTATAATATACTTTGACAAATTGTTTTAGAAGGAGGTTAGGCCTCCTCAGCACATTTTATTATATCCTCATCAGCAATGAGTATTAGTTCCTATTTTATATAAAGATTTCCAGTTAAAAAGAATGGTATCTCATTGTTTTAAATTTGCATTCTTATTTACCGGTCAAGAATATTTTCTCCACATGAATATTTGCCATTTGTATTTTTCTTTTGTGAATAGTTTTTTCATCCCCTTCCCATTGTTAGAATAGTATTTGCAATGTGAGTATTCTTTATATGATAAGGAATATAATATTCCATTCATCTTTATTGCAACCCCCATTCTAAATTTAATTTTGTTTTTTTACTTAAATAACAAAAATCTTTTAAATATTATGTAATAAAATCTGATGACATTTTTCTTTCTCAGTATTAAAACTTATCTCCTAAACAAGAAACAGTTAAAAAGAACCCAATACCATCATTTAAAAAATTTTTTTACAATTAATTATGAAATTTATCTGAATGATTGAGGTGAAATGACACTGTAATTTTATGTTTCTATGTTTTCCTCAATATCATTTTTTTTTTTTTTTGGTTTCTTCCATAATGTATGTCATTTGTGATACTGATTAACAATTATTGTTAACTGTAATTTTATAATACAGTTTACTATGTGCTATACAATTGTTGGGGATTGAATTAATTCCCCACAAAAGTCATGTTTGGACCCCAACTCCTGGTCCTGTGGATGTGAATCATTTTTAAATAGGACCCTTGAAGATGTTATTTTTAGTTAAAATGTGGCCATCTCAATGAAGGTGGGTCTTAATCCAATATGGCTGAAGTCTTTATAAGCAAAAGAAATTGGACACAAAATTAGAAGCTATGAAGAACAGGCAGAAGTCAGCACTCAGTTGGAATCTGGAAAGCCAAGGGACCTCAAGAATTGCCAACTTGACAGATTACTGCCAACCCAGAAGGAAACAAGACTTTTCTGCAACCATGGGACAAAAAATTCCCATTTTGGGAAATGAAGACAATAATATTTTGCCTTAATATTCAAACCATTCAGACAATTCCTTTGCTATTCTAGGCTACTTTTTGTTCCTTAGGAAACTTTGAATTTATACATTATCTTCACAGACACACACAAAAAAATGTTTTAACTGAGACTTTGATTGAACTTATAATATGCTCTAAGAAAACACAGTCAAGTTTCCAAAAGAGAAAATATGTCTCTTCATTTACTCAAATACTCTTTTTATATAATAAAATTTTACCATTTTTAAAATTGGATACAGTCATTTTACTTACTAAATGTTAATAATTGGCATAAAGACAATTGTTTCATTTTTGTTTTCTTTTAATTTAGCTATTTTGCTTAAATATTTTAAAAATTACTAATTTTCCCAGGATTTCTAAATATATAATTATACTGTTTGTAAATATTTTAATTTTACCCCATTATTTCTGTTTTTACAAATTATTACATTGGTTAGAACTTCCAAGTGCTGCTAAATAATTGATTTTGGACATTCTTATCATTTTTTTTTTTTACTATAGCGATAATATTTATAGCATAAGACATGACCTCTTCTTGTCCCCTAGTCTCTGCCTTCATTCCATGACTGATATCTAAGAAACTGGGTGGTTATATTTGTCCATCAAAGCAATGTTAGTTTTCTCTCATAATTTTAATTTGTCTTAATAGTAATACTAAATCTTCCAAAATTAATGTAAAATAATATAGACAATAGAGAACATTTTCCACAGTAATGTGTATAACAATAGTCTCATAATTTAGTAAATGCTGGCTGTTGCTTTAAGATGTATCATGTCCCACATCACACTGCAAATTTTGCTGCAGTACTAAAGATTTATTTTTTAACATCTTTTAAGCACTTATTAATATTTGCATGATGCTTTTGGTTGGATTCATTGATTTGTTGCATAATATAAATATTAGTTACCTTTGCAAATGTTTTTACTGTTGATATATAGACTTAGTCTAAATATTTGGAAATTGTAGTTTGGATTTTCTCAAAGAATCAATAGTTATATATTCAAAAAGGTACTTTTTAAAAAATGAATAAATTTCATACTTTTTTAGTTAGAACTTTAAAAATTATTTTTAAGTTCATTGTATTAAGTTCAAAGGAACGATACTAGAATGATTTCAAGCGTTTGGGTGAATTTTCTTTGGATATGTATTTGTTTTTTTGTTTGTGCAGATGCTAGAAAATGAGTAATAGTTTCCAAAAAGACCAAATTATTAAATTTATGTTTTAATTAGACTTCATGATATTACTGAAACCTAACATATTCGCTTTTCTTGCCTTCTCAATCTGTATTTGATCCACAAAAGTTTGTTAATACAGCTTGTAACAACAGAACGTATCTATCCATTTATTATTGTGTTTCTAAATGCTTGATTAATTTTGATGTAGTTATGTACATAAAGATCCAAAATTGATATATTTATTGTAGTAACTATTTTATCAATGTAAAATGACCCTATTTATCACTTTCAATTTTTTTTTCTGAATTCTGCTTCATTGGAAATTGATACTGCTACCACTACTTTATTTATTACCAGTCACATATTTGACTGTGTCTGAGGTATAAAAAATACATTGCTATTATATTTAAAGTTCATAAAATTTGAAAACATCTATGTAAAAACAGCAAATTAAATTAAATATAAAATTTAAATATTAAATTTACTGTCATATAAGTTTTCAGAATTTAAAGTTCTCAAATCTTTAAAAGCACTTAGTAAAATTAATAGGCAAGATTATTTATATAATGAGTATATACAAACATTCAATCAAAAATACTTAAGTGGTGCTGAAACATTTTAATTTTCAAATTTACTTACATTTTACAAAAATTTTATAAAAGCAAAACTATTTATAATTCTAACTATCAATATTCATCTACCTATAATTACAAAGAATAGTATCATGCTTCATGTACGTATCTAGGTGTACATTAAGAATTATATGAATTGCTTTTATATTGCTAAATATTCCTCATCCACCATTTTGCAACAAGTGCAATGTGCAGCTGGCTGCTAGTCACATGCCATGTCTGGAACCTAAAATTGAAAAAAAGAGAAGGAAAATGAATACTCAGCACCACTGGGAAACCATGTTTGTTATGTGAGAATCTATAGCACTCATGCTTTCTGAGAGGAAGGATTCCAATGTCAGAAAGGGCACACCCCAAAACTTTCGTTGCATTTGGTTGACACTTTTTGTTTCAAGGATTTGGGGGCAAGAAGTGTGTAGAATCGTCTTCCTTGGGCTTGATTGAATAGTATTGAATATAACATTGAATATCCATTGAATATTGAATAATACTGAATATAATTACAATTTCCTCTTTAAGCGTTTAAGTGCAATCAATTATGTGGCAGGCAAAAAAATAAATTCACCTTCATGAATATTTAGGATCATGGGTTTGCCCTATGTCTGTGCTGAGTGCCAGAGCGGAGTGACTTTTGTGTTCTTTAATAAATTCCCTGGGTGTATGTGTGTGTTTCTAAAATCTTAGTCTCTCTACAATGTGGACCCTAGGTAAGGGTACCTTTTCTAAGGCCAAGTGTGGTAAATGGGATCTACTCAATGTATGTTGGATTAGCAGCCTGTGCAGTGTCCTGAAGGAGAAAGAATTCTTAACTTTGTTTCAGCCATAAATGTTTTGTTTCAAACTTGAAGTGGTACATATACTATTAATGAATTTTTAATTCAACTCTCTGCCATTATAATTAGTAGAAATATATCCTATAATCTGACCACAGATTGGCTAGAAGATCCATTGTTTTGTGTAGTTAATGATATTTTGGTTTTCTAGTATACACTTTATGGAATTTTGGGCAGGTTGAGGATAGACTGCTAGACAAATGCCATGTCAACCTACAGGCCAACTGCTGAAAATATATGTTTGTACTTTAATCGATGCATTAAGAAAGTCCTTTGTCTCCTGTTCACACCCATTTTAGTGATAACTTTCAAAGAACTTGTTCTGCCCACAGCCCAGAATGAGCAGCCAAGATTGTACCATGATGCCACTTGAAAATTGATTTGCGGCTAGTCAGTCAAATTTCTAACTAACAATCAGATTCTTTGTCATATTTTGAGTTAAAAACAGCATGTAGGAGGTCAGATGTTACTGGGACATATAATAGAGCTATAAGGTCATGTAAGGCTTGGGACTACAAATATTTTTGGTAATTCGCAAGCTGAAAAGTAAACAGAGAGCTCAGATCTACAAAGAAAGAGAGTATAGCAAATGCAAAAAGTAGAGGAGCAGAGAACATATTAGTCTTTTTTTTTTTTTTTCCTGGTATAAACAATCTCAAAATCACAGTGGCTTACAATAACTCTCACTTACTTACATGCAGGTTCACATGTTGCCAGGGGCCTAGCTGATTTAGACCAGTCATGGTGGGCCAAACTGGTCTCCAGGCATTTAGATTAGCTCAGATTTGTTCGACTTGTCTTTTTCTGGGCCCACGCTAATGGATCAGTGGCTTACCTAGGATAAGCTCTTCTCATGGCATTTTACACAAGCATGAGAGGCCAAGCCAAACCATACAAACCACACATGTCTGCAAACATTGCATTAGTCAAAGCAAGTCACATGACCAAGTCCAACATTAATTATGTGGACAAATCTGTGAGGTACACACTAATCAAAGGGCTACAAAATTATGTGACAAAGACCCTTTATGTAATATAGAAAGGGTAAACCATTGGAAACTGTAATTCAGTGATCTTGTGAGAGAAAAAGAGAAAAGGAAGTAGATACAGAGGAGAGAGAAAAAAATGTATCTGATGAGTTCTATTTAGCACCTGAATACACCTCTTCAAATAGATCTGATGAGATTCCCCTGGAAGCTTCTATAGATCTCTATTCCTTGAAACCAAAGATTCTCTGAACAAGGGAGAAACTTTATTTTGAATCAAGCTAATTTTGATTAGAATGTATGTTAAGTGAAATTTTCCTAAATTAAAATAGGTGTGAAAGTATAAAACATAGCATGCATTGATCACAAAATTTTCTATATTGCCTTAAATTTCATTTTCACGTGTTTGTATGGTAATACTTTAGTCTTCTTCAATCATTATGATATGCTTTGTTTAATAAGTCCTTTGAAAGAAGACGTCTTCTTGCCAATTCACCCTCTCAAATAATGATGGTCTCTCAAGCGTGGAGAAGTGAAGAAGGAGTACTCTAAGTTTTACAATTATTTCCATGACATTACAAGGAATCTTCACCTTTTCATTATGTTTACGAAGTTAGCGATTTAAAAAAAACAATATCAAAGCCTTCACTCCATTTTTTCACTACCTTGCAAAGTAAAAGCAAAGTTTGAGCTTTTTATTGGGTGCTTTTCCAATAATATTGAGGACAACTAGGAAAACTAACTTAAAAAAAGTTTTATAATTTTTTATGCCTTCCTTAGTAGCTATAAAGCCAAAATTGAGGAGATATAGTGTGAGAATACAATGACTTAAGAAGGAAAATTTAAAAATCAATTGGCTTTCAGAGGTAACCTCTGAATTCCAAAATGTGACAATTTCTAAAATGAAAAACCTTAATTTTTTAGAGTTCAATTTTTATCAGTTTTCTAAACTCCTAGAGGAAAAGTTATAACAGAGAACCTGTATTAGTCAGCCAAAGGGGTGCTAATGTAAAATACCAAAAATGGGTTGGTCTTTATAAAGGGTATTTATTTGGGGTAGAAATCCACAAATACCAGGCCATAAAGCATTAAGTTTCTTCCCTCACCACAGTCTCTTGCCACGTGTTAGAGCAAGACAGCTGCTGGCGTTTGCCAGGGTTCAGGCTTCTGGGGTTCCTCTCTTCCCGGGGCTGCGTTTCTCTCTGGGCTTAGCTCCTGTTTCCTCCACTAGGTCAGCTGTAGACGATCAGGTGAACGGCTTGCTTCTCTTCTCCTGGGGCCTTCTTTCCAACATCAAAACTGCTTCTCAAAAGACTGCTTCAACTGTCCTTTGCCTTGCCTTTTATATTCGATTCCCCACCCACCAAGGGGTGGGGTTCAATGCCCTAATCCTAACCTAATCATGCCCAGATTAACAGATCAGTTTACAAGCATAATTCAATTATATTTTTGGAATTCATAATTACATCAAACTGCCACAGAACCTAAGAAAGAAAAATGTGCTGAGTACAATAGTACACTAATTTCTTATATTTTTATTATTCTATTAGTAATCTAAGCACTTTTTTTTTTGCCTTTAAAATATATATATATATATATTCATTTTTATTTCCTTTCTCTCTTCTTTTTTCCCTTTTTTCCTTCCCTTTATCACTGTGTTATCGGATGTCTGGTGTGCCATGACATCTTCCTCCTCTCAATCCCCATTGTCTCCCAATTTTTCATTTAATTTTCAAAGAAGTTTTAGGTCACAACAAAGGCACACACGGAGTGCCGGAGACTCCCAGATACCAAACCACCCCCCCTTCCCCACCCCATATTAACTCCCCCTCCTTTTTTTTTTTTTGGTTGTTAGCATTGTTATAACTGTTATGCAGATAGCAAAATATAGCAGCTAAACATTGTCAGTGATTTAGAGTATAGTTTACAATTTAGATGATACAGTTTAATAATTTTGATGATATTTACCATGTCCTGTGTCCATTACTGAAAGGTAATGAAAAACCTTCCCCATGACCACCAAACAACCCATTAGATCTTGACTGTTCCCTTCTCCCCAGCCCCCCAGGGCCCATGATACCCCCCTCTCCTAACCCATGGAATGTCAAGATTCACAGTTACATGCCCTGGGGATTTGAACCAGCACTTCCTAATCCACCCACCCCCCAGTGCTGTACCACCAAACCCAGGAACACCACCACTCATCTGCCCCATACCCCAACATGCAACCACACTCTATCCCTTTACCATAGATTATGTCCATATGGG
>JAKSZT010053770.1:30649452-30702622 GCA_026826555.1 Tolypeutes matacus
CTTGCTCTGGGAGCTTGCAGTGTGCGCCCTCCTACACCAACGCCATCTTGCCGCCCTCTCCTCTCTAAGCACTTTTTAGACAGTATTTAAGATATACCATTTGGAGATGGCTACTGTGTTAGTCATGAAAATCCAATTTTTTTAAATTATAAAAGAACTCTTGGCTAAAATTCACTTATACCTTTATAAAGTTAACCCCATCAAACACTGAGAATTGCCATAGACTATATTGCCTAAATATTCTCAAGCAGCAGATGAAGCAAAAAGAGTGAAATAGTTAAGTATTGCTCCATTTCATACAATGCTCTTCCATAAATACAGAGTTCCATGAACATATTTAAGAATTCATTAACTGAAATGATAACCTTCTCCATGATTTACCTTGTGTATCTGCTGTTTGATTTTCTTTAATCAAGTTCTTCTTAACTTTTGGGGGACTGGGAATCTCTCTGAGCATTTGATAAAAGATACGGATCCTTTCCTGAGAAGACCAAAACCTATATACTTATTCAAAATCTACTAAAGGACCCTTAAGACCTATCCAATATGTTTTTATTCAACTGTGTTTTCTTTCTAGTTTCTAATTGTTTATATTTTCAATTATTAAATGTTCAAAATAAAGTTAAAAAAAAAAAAAAGAAAAGACCTATCCATGTCCCCTCCAACTCCTTGAATTCCATGTTTACTACCTTAGCAAGTTTAGGTTAGCCTAATTTCTTTTTGCCTTCACTTTCATTTTCATGGTAATAAATGAGTGTTATCTAGGATCCTGATGAAGGAAAGCTGTACTTCTATAGTCCAAATGGTATTTATTGTAAGTATCATATAAGTAATTTTTTGGTCTTAATAAGGAAATATTAGTTCTTGGAAATGAAAATCAAAGTGATATACTTTCTATAAAGTAAAAACTAAAGGAAACCCTGCAGGGGTCCCTCTGGGTTCTTGCCTGAGCGGATGAACTGGACTCATGAGAGAAAGCAGGTTTATTAATGTTGGTGGAAGGACAGGAGACTGGGGTGTCTCAAATCTGTCTTCCCCAACCTAGGAGAGCAGGAATTTTTATGGATTCAAATAGGGGAGGGTGGAGTGGCAACCATCACAATGGCAAGTATACACAAGGGTGAGCCCAGTTCTGAAATAACCATAAACAAAGGTAAGTTCAGTCTAGAATTACCATCACAGTAGTAAGTATACACAAGGGTGAGGTTGAGTAACCATAAACAGGAGTAAGACCTGAGTAGAATAGCAGGTCTAGGCTAAATCCAGCCAGTTTTAGCAATTTCAGATATTAACCTTTTGCTATTTTATAATATAAAAGCATCTATCTAATGATTTTATAATCATAATTATTTGTTAATTCTTAACTCTCAGTTACAGTTTCAGTTTTCATTTTCCCTTCAAAACAAACTGAGCACTTTTGTTTATCAACTAAGCCACTATTTTAACTGTTTTAACATTAGGTCATAGAGGACAGAACAGCCTCAGTCAAGACCCGTGTGTTTATGGAAACCAAGTTAGGGCTGCAGGGTCTTTCATATTTAGCATCTTGTTTTCTATCCTAATAATCAAATGGTTAGGTGGGTAAGGCAAGAATTAATATTAGCCCCATTTTATAAATGAGGAAGTTAAGTATGGTAGGTTGAATTATGTACACCAGAAAAAAAACTTGTTCTTTATCATAATTCACATTTCTATGAGTGTGAATCTACTGTTAAAAAAAAAAAACCTTTTGAAGATGTTATTTTTAGTTAAGGTCTGGCCCAACTGAATGAGTTTGACCCTTAATCCTATTATGGAGACATTATAAAGAGAAAGCCACCAGGAGGAGGAGAAGCTATAATCAATGGACCCAGAAGAGAAAGAAGAGGACATGGCCATGTGACAGAAAAGCCAAGGGCCAGAGGATGCTGGTAGGCAGCCCTACAATGCCAGTACTCAGGAAGAAACTATCACCTTTTTGATTTTGGATTTCTCCTAGCCTCAAAACTGTGAACCAATAAATTCCCATTGTTTCAGCCAATATGTTATATGGTATTTGTCTTAGCAGCCTGGAAACTAAGAGAATAAGAATCAAGAGCTAAATAACTTGTCCAAAGTGATCCAAATAGTCATCTTTAGAGCGTCGTCTCAGAGTCTGTTCTCGTAGATCATGCTACAATAGGGTAAATCTAAATGAATGGATGGATTGATGAATGGATGAGTGGATGGATGAATAATGCAACAGTTTCTTGAACTGACTGTACATGTTATCCTATTTATTGAAAGGCTCTTGTAAAATAATTCTCTCCTTGATTCACTTGTAGATATTGGTTGACTATTTGGTTTGTACTGGCCTTTTTAGATGCTCTATTTACAGTGGAAATCATAGTCCCTATGAAGCCAAGGAAGTGTTGAATTACTCTAGATTCTTGGCTGTGTCACACAAAAGAATTTAAGAACACACTAGTTAAGTTAGGCCAGTAAAAAGAATTTATTGGGAAATGGGGGAGAACAGAGCTTGCTGAGAAATGGGAGAGAAAGACAGAAATATACACCGAGATTTGATGTGGGCTCCTCTAGGCAGAGAGAACGGGCTTTGGCTTATGTGGTCACCTTTTAAGCTATTAATTATTCCTCACCTTGCTACTGCTAAGGGGAGGGGCCCCAGCTGTTATTGGTTACCCCACCAATGGTGGGGGCCAATGATGAAGCTTTTTCTTTGGGGTAATCTGGGACCAATGGGGAGGCCTCTCTGGAATTATCCAGGGCCCAAATGGGACGTCAAGGTCAAGGTCAAGGTCTTGGTAGGGTTTTGTGGCCATGTTGTCTGTCGGCCATGTTGTGCCTTGTCTTCTCCTCATTTCCCTGTACTGATCTGCCTCAAATTCCCCCTCAGAGAGTTCATGCCTTTATTCTTAAGGAGGGTGCTGAGGGGCGATGGTCATTCTTTTGTAGTTATTTCCTGCTGGTTAGAGTAGTAGTCCCTGTCTGACAGGGCATAAACCTCTCTGGCTATTCTATAGAGTTGAGGGAAGTTCCAACTGCACCCTGGTTGGAACTGGATGAAATCCCCACATGTCTAATAAAGCATTGATTCTGTAAGAAATAAACTTAGTTAGAATTTTGAAGATACATGGTCCCACGAAAAGGATAAAGAAGATGGTGGTAAGCGGGCCCAAAAAAGGATGAGCTGTGACATACTGGGCCATGAAAATGGAAGGGCCAGGTGCCTTCAGAGGCTCCTTCCTCCCAAAGTTCATGTGAAACAACATTCTTCCTTGAGGTCTTTTATGCTGGTGGTTAACTCTAGGGAGAGACTGTGATAGACTGCTGGGTTTGGGTATAAACTGCCAACCCAAGTTCCCAGCAGTGGTTATGCTTAGGACAGCTAGGAGAGGTATGAAGAGAAGCACTGCCCTAGATATAAACTCACAAAGACAGTATAGGCAAAAACAAGACAGGCATATGACAAACAAAGACAGTACTTAAAAGAGCCATTCCTTTATCTTATAGGCACGTTCATTAACTACTTAGAAAATGAATTAAGTTTACCAGGACTTTTAACATTTCCAATATCCCTCTGCATATGATCTAGAATAGAAAAGATATCATCATAATCATCAAGGATATAGGTACAGGACTTAATACTAATCAATGCACAAGTACCTCTTTGAGCTGCAATTAATAGATCTAAGCTTCAGGTTTGCAATACCATATATGTTATCTCTCCATGGGAGCAGGCCATAATGCCAATTGTGTTTGTTTAAGTTCTACTCACAGTACTATGGTAATTGTTACCACTTTGTATGTCCTTCACACAGTCAGCATGCTGCAGCACAGTTGATCCTAGAGATATACTAGCAAGGTAAGGCTCCAGTGTTGCACTGGCCTGGTGCATAGTGCCCTTCAGCACTATGACACAGAGCCAGTCTGGAGGCAATGTCCATTGCACATCTGGCCATATTGAGCCATTGCCGGCCACTACAGGAGTCTGAAACTGCAATGGACTCTCCATCCACTTCAGGAGCATAACCAGAGATATAGTAGATACCTTTATTGTTTTAGGGGTAAGTGAACAACCTAGCTGATAACTCAAATGGAGAGACACTGTGCAGGGTATTTGGTCCTGGCTTGAATGCACAAGAGAGTTTGACAATACTCTATCTCTTAATCTTTATACACTTTCTAAACACTTCCTATGCAATGTATCAAATGAACTTGACTATTTCAGTACTTTGTTTTTTGCTTCTATTCGTTTACCATGATGATGTCAATTAACAGATATTTTACTTTAGCAGCACAGGAAAAACAACTTTCTCCACTAGTTTATGAAAACCTAAAATTCCCAGTGGAATGAGGATTATGGTCCTTCACCACCACTTTAATATGCAGACTGAGGTGGCATCTGACAGGTTTCCCTGTTATGAAGTTACTTTTTGTAATTAATATTAATTTAGGTTTCTAATTAATAATGGCTTCCTGGAATTAGCCATTTAAATGCTTCAGTTTAGGAGATGCTTTTACAAAACTCCTTATAATTAACCATAATCATACAGACTAATTACTTTACCTTTAAATAAGCTTATTAAATTACAGTTAGCAACCAATGAAATTTACTTTATCTTAATTTCATTAAATATGAACTTACAATTTTTATCATCTTAAAGATTTAATACATATAATGTCAATTTATTTACTTGGTATTCTATAAACCTATGGAGATAACACACAGGCTAAATAAAATTGAAACCATTATAGTTTATGCAAGGAGTGTTCTTTTTCCTTCCTTTACAGGAGGCTAAAATCTCTTTAATAAAATTCTAAAACTGTGAATAATCTTAAAAGCACACTGACTGCTAGATTCTGGAGTATATTATAATTGTTTAATTTGTTTTAGTTATAGTTTAGAAAAGATTTTTCCATTGCTTTCAAGGACTTTTTCCTTTACTTACTGAAATTTGGTAATAGGATTATTAACCACCCTTATTTTAAGGCTTGCAAAAAGTTTAAATTGGGACATTACAGGGCAAACTGATTTTTAATTCCCCAGCCTAGAAGATAGAGTTTTAATCTGCTATACCTAGCCGCTCCCTCAGAGCTCTTGCAAAGAGAAGGTCCTGAGGACTGGGTAGGTCAAAGAGTTCAGGAAAATCATTTTCCCTTTCCCAATGGTTTCTATATGACTTTCCATCCTGCTTAGCCTAATTCGGGCTCCTGAAATATTCATTCACATATATAACTGCATATTTAATTTTTAACAATTTGAATCAAGCTCTTTTAAGAATTTTCATTTGTTTATTTGATATTACCATTCCAATGTATTAAGATATACACTGAATAAATAGACATAAATAGAGGTAGACACAAACACACAACTCACTGATGTTACTTAAAATTTTTATTCTTTTACAAAATAAGTTTAACTGTAAAATAACATTTAAAAGATTTCTTTCAAGGCTATTTCTAATTACTCTAATTTGTATTGTGACCATGCAGTTTTGCACAAGAATTTTGTTTCTTTTAATTATTGGATTATAACCAAATTGTCCCCAATGCTTTAAAATACAACTTTCCTTTACTTCAGAACTTTGCTTATTTCCCATTTTGACTTTGGCAGACCGTGGATGAAAAACACTAATTCCAGTATATTCTCACTGAAGTCATTGAAGCCTCAGGGAAACTAGTTTCACTCATGAACTGCTGTTTTTAGGAACCTCAACAGTCGAGGTGGGAGGTCTCCTCCAAGCCCCAGTCCTCGGAGATAACAGGACTCTGGTGGCCACTGGACTGGATGAGTGGATGTTCAACCCTGAGGGTTGAGAATTCCATTAGGCAGCAATTTCGTCCACACTTGCAGTCAAGAGAGAAAGCAGCGTTATTGGCACCAGTGGAAGGACAGGATACAGGGGTATCTCAAGTTTGCTATCCCCTGAGCCACGGGGGGCAGAAGTTGTCATGAAATAACCATAAGCAAAGGCAATGGGTGAGGCTAGACTTGAAGTAACCACAAAGGCAAACTCAGTTTAGAATTATCATCACAATAACTGAAGTCTAAGGGCGAGGTGAACTAGTAAACTAAACCTAGGGTGTAGCTAGACCTGGAGTAACCATACACAAAGGTAAAATTAGTTTAGAATTATCATCACAATAGTAGGTTCTAGGCTAAATCCACCCAGTTATAGCAATTTCAGATATTATCCTTCTATTTTATAATTAAAGGCATCTATATAATGACCTTAACTCTTAGTTACAGTTTCAAGTAAGTTTCCACTTAACAATAATTTGGGCACTTCCATTTATTAACTAAGCAAGTAAAACAATTTTATTAGTAACAACTTTGCTAAGTTTTTCTGCTTTTTCAGCAACTGAATTAACTTCACTTGTGATTTCTTTTATACATCAAATTTACTTGCAAGATAGTATTGGCATTTAAAGACTCATTTTTAGGTTACCTTTCACCATTATTCAATTTGTAACAGGTGAACCCCAAATCTGATTTATGAGTTCCTAGGCACAAGCAGACTAATAAAATAAAAGCAAGCAGAGATTAGAACAGAAGAGAGACTTTTACACACTTGGCTTAATTTAGGGAAAGACCTGCCTTTAGAATCACCTAGACACAAAGCTCCCAGTGTCTGTCCACAGCAGAAACCTCATGAAGGACCCTCTAGCTTACTTCCTCCTGGAAAATCCTTGAAAAGCTCCTAAGGTTGGAGGTAGGGGATCCAGAGAAGCCCTGCTCCTGATGAGACATGAATTGGGGCTTCTCCGGGGGCTGTATCCCATTAGTTACCTCCTGACAAGGGGTAAAGCCCTGTGAAGACTTTTCTCACTGGAAGGATTGGAGTGTTACAAGGGAATAGGCAGGGAGGAGCTAGGAATAGTCAGGAATCTTTTAATCTTAATTGATGGCACATGAGGAGGTTCCTTTTTCTACAGGGGAGAGATTTAGTAAAATGGCCTAGGTCTTAATTCCCCATTCATTACCTCATTAGGCACAACCAAGGTTAGAGAGGTCTGGAGTATAGGCTAGGAGCCAGTAATTGGCTCCCATGTTAATTAAAAACACAACAGTTTTACCTGCAGGGGTCAACTGGGACTACTCTGGTTGATAGTTCACATGTGGTTTCAGGCCCCTTCCATCCTCCCCTGGGGCAAGGCCCCAGCAGTCAGTGTGGTGAGGCAGCTTGGGGCGAGGTTCCTGCTAAGGTGGATCCTGGATTCGGGTAACCCTGAGGTGATGGGTGACTTTAATGGCGGCAGTTAAAAGGTGAGCCTGTCCCAGCCCTGCGCCCGCCCTCCTTACCTTCTCCATCTTGGCAGTGTGGTCGCAATTGTTGAAAACTGAGAAGGCTGTTTCTAAAGGGAGTTAATGGAAGTTTAGGGATCCAGGGAAAGTTTCTGCAGCTTTCTATGGATACCCGAGGCAGACTGGAGTTCCTAGGAGATTCTATCCTTCTCTAGAGTTAGGATCTACCAAGAAGGTATATTTATTGCCTCTATGAGCTTTCTTTGAAATAAAACTAGATTCTAGGTTCTACCTCTGAGTATCTTCCCTGAGATTATTTAAAATTGTCTGGTTTGGTAGTACATTTCCTTACCCTTTAAGGAGATATGACCATATGGTCTCTAGCCCTCAGATTTGTCTGTCCTCTCTTCTCTCACACAGGTTTAACTGGAATTCAGAGTCCCATACAGAGCCCTGTTCACTGTCCCCATGTTCTGGGAATCAGGAACCTTATGTCTCTGGGTGTCCCCAGAGTCTTAGAGGTCTTGGGGGCGTCTGGGTCCAGCTCCCAGACTGAACATTCAAGCCGGGCTGATCCTAGGAAAGGGGCTGGCTTGAGACCTTTCTTTTGTCTACTTTAGGCAGTCTTAGGAGTTGACTACGAGTGAGCTCACCTCATAGCCACTCCCAGGGACTGAGTTCCTCAGTTAAACCCTGACATTTAAAGTCCCCCAAAACTAGAGACTAATTGTCCCGTGACTTGCCAGCAAACAGCCTCAGAGGCTCCCTGAGATAATCTCAGGGCTTTCCCACGGCAGAGAAGGAGAAATGCCTCAGGGCACTAACGAGGATGGGACTCAGCCTTGCTAACAAATGCATTTTCAGTTTCTTAGGCATTCTGAAGCATCTCACAGACCCAAAATGAGGACAGCAGTAGTTGGAAGATAATAGGTACTTCTAATTAAAAGGAGTTAACTAGTTGTCTAAGGAAACGATACAATGAGTAATAACCATTCTGAAGTCACAGAGAGGGCCTGGTAGACTTCCAGCGGACTTCTGCTTGACTTAGTCCACATGCCCAGTCATGTCTCAAGGACAGTTTCACTGGCCACCCAGAACTTCCTTGGATCTACACTGCATGGAGTCTCGCCCCTACAACCTCCAAAGAGGTGGGCAGGCAGACTCACCAGTACTTGCCTGGTGTCAGGGAGGGTTACCTGCCTCTAGACCTCCTGGCTGATGCTCGCCAGATGAAGCAGGGGAAGTGTTGGATTCCTCTAGGTTCTTGGCTATGTCACATACAAGATTTTAAGAACATGCCAGTTTTGTTAGGCCAGTAAAAAGAATTTATTGGGAAATGGGGGAAAAGAACAGAGCTTGCTGAGAAATGGGAGAGAAGGACAGAAATATGCACTGAGATTTGATGTGGCCTCCTCTAGGCAGAGAGAGTGGGCTTTGGCTTGTGTGGCCACCTTTTAAGCTATTAATTATTCCTCACCTTGCTAATGCTAAGGGGAGGGGGCCCAGCTGTTATTGGCTACCCCACCAATGGTGGGGACCAATGGTGAGGCATTTTGTTTTGGGTTATCTGGGACCAATGCAGAGGTCTGTTTGGAATTATCCAGCGCCTAAGTGGGACCTCAAGGTCAAAGTCAAGTCTTGGTGGGGTCTTGTGGCCATGTTGTCTGTCAGTCATGTTGTGATTTACCCTCTCACTTCCCTGTACTAACCTGCCTCACCTATTTACATAAAGTTTATGGTACACTCTGGGCTGTAGCATCAAATTTATCAGTCTGTTATGTCTCATTTAAAGTCAACATATTAAAGAATTTAATATTTTTGGTATGCAAGCTGAAATCCTGTTTGAGTCATTTAAACTACATAACCATCTTGTATGTTGTAGCAGTTTGATATTTTTAATGAATTCCAAAAAATATGTATAGTGACTATGTTCATAAACTGGTATGATACCCTTTGATTGTATTAAATTCAAAGATTTTACATTTACTTGACTAAATCAAGATTAGGGCTTTGATTCAACCATATCAGTAGGGTGTGACTCAGGATCGAGTCCCTGCCCCCTTGGTGGGCTGATAGAAACAGTCACTCAAGAAGACACACAGAAAAAGACATGGAAGAAGAGAGAACTTGGTCATTTTGGTCCTGCCATGTGACAGAAAGTAGAAAGCTCAAACAGCTAAGGCCCTGGGGAGAGATGAGCCATTCACCTGATAGTTTGCAGCCAAAGAAGAACAGAGCAGCTGAGCAGCTAAGGCCCGAGAGAACAGGGAAAGACTGCCTCCATCTTGCTTCAACACATGGCAACTGACCTTGGTGAGAAACAAACCTTGAGTTGGACTCTTTACGGCCTTGTAACTGTAAGCTTTTACCCCCAAATAAATACCCTTTATAAAAACCAACATATTTCTGGTACTTTGCATCAGCACCCCTATGGCTGACTAATACAGATGTGATGATATTTTGACTACTGATCAAAGATTGTATACTTAGTTGAAAATGCTCTTTAAATAGTTTTCCTGTAATAGAGTGATGTAGTACACTGATTTTTACACATTCTATTATCAGTAGCTTTTATAAGGAGGCTGTGTCAGTTTTTGGCTTGCTACAGAATTAAGTCATCTGGCACACTTATAATGTGTAAAATTTTTTTTTCAAAATATAGTAATTGTACAAACTGGTTGGAACTTGTTCAGAGATCAGAAGATCTCATAGAGACTTCCATCTTGGGCAGAAGGATTGATCATATATTGCTCAGGTATTACAAACTATTTCCTTCAGAATTTGGAACTGCTTCTGAGATTGCTTAGTGAATTTTTTCAGAAAAGGTGGTGGTGTGGGGGGGGCAGCAACAGCCCTGCTGTGAAGATCCATGTAGTAGATGCATAATCTATCAACTTTACAAATCTAGGATACTGAATATTTGTGTAAGTGTAAGTTCATTTCTGAAAGCACTCAAATTTCTAATGCAAGAGTGAATTAGTGTTGATAGATCTCTGCCAATAAACTTCACAGATTTGAAAGATGAAGCTAAATTAATTGATGGTTATAAGAACACACCCACTTGTACTTGAATAATCAACATGTTAGAATTCAAAGATCACCTGGAATTGGAAAAGCCTGTAAATATTTTCTCTGGAGTTGAAAAATATACTGTTAAAATATGTTAAAGGGTCACTGTTATTTGCCCTTGTTTGCCTAAGAGAATAAAACGAAGGACAAGAGTTTATGGTTAAAAAAAAAAAAGTGTACTCAAATTAAAATTCTATGGACCTAGAGCCAAGAAATTTTCTTAGACTTTTTAAATTAAGTGCCTTAACTAGCTGAAATTCTTTTAAAAGTGTTCTCCATTTCATCCTTTTGAAATGATGGCTTTGATTTTTAATGAGAAATGTACATTTCTTTTAAAATAGGAAACATAATGTCCTTGGATTAGTTCTTCCAAAAGAAGTAGATAGACCATTTTATGCGTAGTGAAGATGCAGATTGTGGTAAATTTATTTCAGTCATGCCAGACTGAAAAGCTGTTTCTACAGCAAAACAGGCTCCTTGAGTTTACTAAGCTTTGTTTTTTTAAATATATAAGAGGTTTCATGGTAGAGTAACATGAATGTCACCATCAAGGAGTTACTCTTTCATTTATTTTTCTAAGAAAACCACTTGAACACTCATCCACACAGCTGTTACAAGCCTATGTCAACCTCCCCCTCCCCCCCCACCATTATTCCTGAGCCTGTGGGCTGAGAACATCCTATCAAGTTTGCTCTCTCTGGCCACATGTTGGCTAATCTGTTTTTTCCATCTACCTATTGTTAAAGGTCTGCTTGGTTTCGTTTATGTTAC
Organism: Tolypeutes matacus; assembly: GCA_026826555.1. Classification (NCBI taxonomy): domain Eukaryota; kingdom Metazoa; phylum Chordata; class Mammalia; order Cingulata; family Chlamyphoridae; genus Tolypeutes; species Tolypeutes matacus. The sequence continues at coordinate 30,660,521 of JAKSZT010053770.1, forward strand.
TCTGAAAAGTGAATATATCTACCTGAACTTTATTTTCCAAGACACAACCACAAAATGTGGTGAATTATAGAATTATAGAACAAATTGTGAAACAATTTAAACTTTATCCTCAGGCCCTCTATTCCATCCCCGCCATGGGGTATCCAATCCCAGCCATCTCTGTCCTCAGTTTCATCCTAAAACCAGGATGTGAAGACCCAGACTCACCCAGCAGACAGCATTTTCTTCACTTCTCTTCTCCTAAGGTCCAGCTTACTGACAATTGATCCCACTTTTAAAACTGCATTTTGTTGTATACATACTTTAAAATTTTTAATATGGTCAATTCTTCCATGTTGTTCATGTGTGCTAGAAAAGCATGTATGCTTTTTATATAACAAAAGTTTGCCTAAAAAGACATTAGATCAAGTTTAATAATTGTGTTTAAATCTTCTGTGTCTTCTTTAAATTTTAGGGGTTTCCTCATACATAATTTTCTGAAAGAGCTGGGTTAAAAAATTCCTTCAAATTCTGTCCCTTTTGCATTATATATTTTTAAGAAATGTTAAAAAGGACATAGAAATTTGTGGTTTATATATCTCCTAGGTGAGTTTCTCCTTTTCCCCATGTGATAGTGTTTCTCTTTCTCTTTATTAATATATTAACTTAAATCTTTCATTCTGATATTATTATTTTGATAACCAGTTTCTGTTTGATAATATTTGTGAGGTAGAGATTTTCCAACCATTCTGTAGAGTTTTGGTTTTCTTGCAACAGTTTTATGTTTTTAGTAAGTAAACTAAATATGTTGTACTTACTTATTTTTTTTTTTTTTAATCTTTTATTGGAGAATGTATTAGTCAGCCAAAGGGGTGCTGATGCAAAATACCAGAAATCTGTTGGCTTTTATAAAGGGTATTTATTTGGGGTAGAAGTTTACAGTTACCAGGTCATAAAGTGTAAATTACTTCCCTCACCAAAGTCTGTTGCCACATGTTGGAGCAAGATGGCTGCTGGTGTCTGCAGGGGTTCAGGCTCCCTCTTCCTCTTAAGGCTCCATGGTCCCAGCTTCTTCCAATACCAGCTGTAGGCTGGGATAAGTCTCATCTGTCTGTAACAGCTTGTTTCTCTCTTGGCTCAGCTGCTCTGCTCTCTCCACAAGGCCAGCTGTAGACTATAGATGGTAGACTGTAGAATGATTCATCTCTGTTCCCAGGGCCTCTGCCATGTCTAATGGAGACTTCTCCCCTTCCTCATGTATCTGCTTCTCTCTGTGTTTACTTCCTGGGCTCCAGGATCAAAAAACTCTCTTCTCTGCAGTGAAGTTTCTCTGAGTTCCCGCTCATCACGGGGCCAGGGACCCAACGTCCTACTGATGTGGCCCAATCAAAGCCTTAATCATTATTTAATCAAGTAAAAATGAAGCCCCTGAATCCAATATAATAGTCTAATATGCCCAGAGGAACAGACCAGTTTACAAAAATAATCCAATATCTATTTGTAGAATTCATAAACAATATCAAACTGCTACACCATCCTATGACTACAAAATGCACCACTCTGGAATGGGTCCACCCTTAGAATGAAGTCATCTTGGTGGATGGTAAAATTGAGATAAAGAAGGAAATAGGTCTGTCATTGGGTCTACTGTAGCACCATTGGATTAACTGGACCAGAAGCTAACCTTACTCAAGACTTTCCAGTTATTTGACACAGAATTCCCTTATTATTTATAAACCAGTTTGGGAGAATTCTATAACTTGCAACCTAACAAGTACCAAAGTTGGATTAACCAGTGTTTCTAAAAAATTTCTTTGTTCTTTCTTCTTTTTCTTGAATCCCATTCCCCTTCTTTGAGTAAACATTTCTTCAGGTTGAAATGCAACCACTAATACTTCTTTCATTAAGGGTTCATTGGGATTAAATACTCTTATTTGTATTATTTCTGAAAAAAACTCTATTTTACTGTCATATTTAAATAGTTTATCTGAATGTTGCATTACAGATTATCAGTTATTTTCCCTTAACATTTTGAAAATATGACTCTTTTCTTCTGCTTGATATTGTTTCTAAGGAACAGTTTTCTATTAGTCTAGCTGTCATTAGATTATGGGTAATATTTTCCCTTTTGTAATTTTTAGGTCTTTTACTTTATTCTTGTTATTCTGCAAACTCACTGGGCTATATCTAGATATTTTCATCTTTATTTTCTTAGTCATTGAACCTGTTTTTTAGTCTTAGGTTTTCTCTATTTACTTCTGTGTTTTCCATCCACTATTTCTTCAAATATTGACTCTCCACCATTCCCTCTCTTCTCTGCTCTATATTCCTTTAGACATAAATTTCAGAATCTCAATCTACTACCATTGTCCCTTATTTTCCATTTTATATATTTTGATATCTCTTTATGACACTTTCTGGACAAATTCTTGAATGATATTTTTTAGACTACTTTCTCTCTTTTTTTTCTTTTTTTTTTTTTTTACTATAATTTATCTCACTGTGCTGTAAAATAAAGTAGCCACTAAACATGTGTGCTTTTGTAAACTTGAATTTAAATGAATTATAATTAAATAAATATAAAAAGTCTGTTCCTCCATCATAGTAACTACATTTCAAATGCTCAATAGCCATGAGCAACTCGTGGCTACCATATTGGAAAGTGAAATTATAGAATCTTTCATCAACACAGAAAGTTCTATTGGACAAGGCTAATGATTATTCTCTCTATTGATTCTTTAAATTTGATCACAAGTGTTCATTGAAGTATTTCTAATTGATTCTTTTCCACCTACTTTTGTCTTTGAGTAATTTCTGCCTCATTTTTCTTATAGTGACTTTTAGTTTACTAGTTGCTGAAATAAATACCGTAAAGTGGGTTAGCTTAACAACAGGAATTTATCAGCTCATGGTTTCAGAGGGTAGGAAGTTTGCTTTCTACCAGGATTGGTATCTTCTGCTGGTAGACTTTGGGGTTCCTTGGCTTTTCTGTCACATGGCAGTGTACAATCTAGCAACTTCTCTTTTCTCTTCTGGGTTCCGTTGACTTCCAGACTCTGACTGCTCCCCTTGGCTTCTTTTTTTCTATGTCCAATTTCCTTTGCTTGTAAGGACTTTAGCCGTATTGGATTAAGGTCCTCCCTCATACAGTTTGGGCACATCTTAACTAATAACTTCTTCAAAGTTACTATTTACAAATGAGTTCGCACACACAGGATCAGAACTGAACATGCCTTTTGTGAGGGACCTGATTTTAATACCCAGCAATGATTTTTTTTATTTTTATAGATTTTATTCTTTCTATTCTTTCTTTGATGATTTTAAAGATACTTATTTTAAAACCAGTGTAATTTGGCTCTGTTGTTTTTACATTGCTGTGACTCTTAAGTTTGTTGATTCTATTATTTAATGTTTTTTTTTTTTGGGGGGGGGAGTCTGATTTACAGGGCTCACTTGTTGGCTCATGTTTATGCTTAATTTTGGTTTATTGGGTTTCTGTTTTTCTCTTGCTCATCCTATCTTTGCATTTTCCTCTATCTGTACCATCTCTAACTCAGTCAAGAAGCAGGACATATATTAGAGCCTTGGCATCTGTTCCATGGTAATGCTGTCAATATCTCATATCCACTCATGGAGACAGCAATTAGGTTGGCACACATCCTTGTTGGGTGGCTGTCTCCCTGCTTCCTGCCAAACTAAGTTCATAGGTCACAGCTCTAGGGAGTAAATACCATTATGTTCAACCTCTTTCCATGGTTGGAGAAAGTCCATTCCTGCCTCTGATTTCATATTGCAAGCCTGGCTTTTTACCCACCCCATAATTTGTAGGGGGCTTTTGGTTCCAGTTACACCACAAGGACCAAACACCTGGCAACTTAAGTCTATTTCTGAATTTAATGCCAAACATGTCTGAGTCTTTAGTGCCTGTTTTATAATTTCTAAACTTCAGTGTTTTATGCTTTTTTAAAATTAGTTTTCAAAAATTAATATTGCTGTGTTACAGTTATAAAGGTAGACTTGAAAGTGTGAACTCAAGGCCATCTTGAATGGAAACCTCATGTCTCTTTCTTGGAAATTTTTCTATTATTTGATAATTTCCTATTTCCCCTTTTCCTGTTCTCTCTGTTTGAAACTTCTCCTTTATTTCTTGGATTTAACCCCTGGGCCTATCATCTTTTAACTAGAGCTTTCATCATTGCTTTATTGTACTCTGTGAAAATTCTTCAATTTTATTGTTTTTTAAAAAATGTTAGTCATTATATATATGCTAAATCATAAATATATATATATTTCTAAAAATTCTTTCTTCCATGTATGGATATTATTTGAATTTTTTCAAGGGAAATTTATATACATGCACACACATACATATACGTATGTGTGTATATATACACATACACACATATATAAATATGATGCTTTTTAATATTTTCTGAGTTGTTTATGTTCCCTCTGTGGTCACATTCAATTGTCATTCTCTTTCAACTTGTGGTTTTCCTCATATGTTTAGTGGCTTTCAATTGTCTTTCCGTATTTTAGAATGAATAAACCATAATATTTTAAATAGCTGGTGTGCATTTCTTTTGCTGTTATGTAAATAGGTATATTTTATGATAGTCCACTCACTTGAGTAGGAAATGTGATTGCTAGCATTGCTATGGGGCATGTTTAGTGGCAAGCTTTGCTTAAGTTTGAACTGGTACAAAGTTGATTTTACCTGAAAGATTTTTCCATTCCACAACCTGAATCTGGGAAGTTTACTGTAGGCCAGTACTTCTCAAGCCAATTGGTCTCAGGACCTATTTATATTCTTAAAAATTATTGAATACCCCAGTAAATATACCTATTAAAATATTATTTTAGAAATTAAATCTGAGAACATTTTATAGTTCATTTAAAAATAGCAATGTTTATTAAATGTTAGCATAAAATATACATTTTAAGAAAAATAACTATTTCTAAAACAAGAACAAGAAATTTAAAGAGTGCCATCATTTCATTTTTGAAAATCACTTTAATATCAATCTAAATTGCCAGATTTTCATACTTACTGTGGCAGTTTGATATTATTGATGAATTCCAAAAAGAAATAGTGGATTATGTTTGTAAACTGGTCCTTTCCTCTGGGCATATTAGAGTGTACTGGATTCAGAGGTTTTACTTTTACTTGATTAAATAATGATTAAGGCTTTGATTGGGCCATGTCAGTAGGACATTATGTCCCCACCCCTTGGTGGGTGGGGACTCACAGAGAAACTGTACCGTAGAGAAGGAAGTTTGGGGTTTTAATGCTGGAGCTCAGGGAAGTAAGCACACAGAGGAGTTTGGTTATGGGAAAGGAGAGAAGGCCCCAGGAAAAGGGATGAGCCATTTTCCTGATAGTATATAACTGGCCTTGTGGAGAGAAGCAAGCCTGAGCCCAGAGAGAGGCAAGCCCCGGGAAGAGAGGAGCCCAGGAAGCCTGAATCCTTACCGACATCGGCAGCCATCTTGCTCCAACACATGGCAATAAACTGTGGTGAGGGAGGTAACTTGTGCTTTATGGCCTGGTAACTGTAAGCTTCTACCTCAAATAAATATCCTTTATAAAAACCAACCAATTTATGGTATTTTGCATCAGCACCCCTTTGGCTGACTAATACACTTACAAAGACAGCTGTATTTTCAGAACTACTGTAGTATTCATTTTGTTTTTATTTTGGTTGAAGTAGAAGTAGAAACTCTCACAGATATGTAGTTGGAAAAGGGAGGACTATTTTATTAGACTTTTCAGATAACTGTGAATATCCTTCTTTGATACTAAATCAAAGATATAATGGTAGTTTCTTAAAAAGCTCATTGAAATATATAATGTGATAGAATATCAAAAGACTTTTTATACTCTGTTAAATTAAAATCTTTGGCCTTTCCATTTGAGCAGAAAATTTTCCCACACGTGATTTTTAACATCATACACTGGTTATTTTTGGAACTATTTTCTTTTTTCTTGTCTCTTGTACCAGTTAGACCTTAACCAGGAAATACCTTTTCCTCTGAGCAGCTTTTGAGGTGGTATAAAGTTGATCACTCAGTGCTATCTGTATGTTATATGTGAGAAGGAAAGGAGATCATTAAAATAATCTATCCTATTTCACTGGGCTGAGAAAACAGACATAAATTTAGATTTGAAAAACCCAACTGGCGAATGAAGAATTATGCTTTAAATGCAAGAACCTACCACATTCTATCCATTGAAATCTGGAACAAGTAAATTTGTGGTTTGCTAGGATATCAATTCAGCCATGGTGAAGCCTCCCAAATCTGAGAATCAGTTACCTACTAGGAAAACAATAAGAGACCCTAAAATATTATCAATATATCATTTTGAAAAATGTAAACTAATACTTAGAATACCTTATATTGAAATTTTTATTTTAGAACAGCAAAACAGCATGTGGCTCTCAGCACTGAATAAGGATTGAAGATAAATCTTTTTTTCAAAACACTGGCCTTTATTTCCTCAATTTGTCAATATTTGCAAATCATAAATACACCTAACATTGGCAAACAAAGAGTAAAACAAATATACACTGAAGTAATGGCTTTCTCTTTCAGAAAGATTTGTATACAGTATAGCAATTGAGATAAACCAATACTCTCTTCTGCCATGTTCTAAGACAATTATTCTTGCTATGTTTGGATGTTTTGAACTCCTTTAAAAATATGACCAAATCATTTTTTTTTTTCAAAAAAATGTCCTACATACATATTGTTTTTATAAATTTAAGAGATAGGGAGAGACTTTAACTTAAGTGGTTGAGTGACTACTTCCCATGTACAAGGTCCAGGGTTCGCTCTGCGGTACCTCCTAAAAACAACAAACAAACCAAAAAATCAGTTCTCATTAGGGAGCAGATGTAGCTCAGTGGTTGAGCTACCACTCTTTTTTTTTTTTTTTTAAAGGAGAGTAAGATATATGGGCTCCCTGAATCTGAGACTGGAAGAAAAGACAGACCCAAATTGCTATATTAAGGATGAAGAAATACAACTTATTAACTAGAACATTCATAACTTGGCTTTACCAGATACAAACATTTATTATAATAGCAACAATTACTCCAACAAATTAGACTCTAGTTAAATACATTGATGACCATCTTCCAAGTCATTTATGACAACAGAATGATATATTATTTTGTTGGAATTTGAAATTATACACCACATTAAGGCTTAAGAGGTGACAGAAAGTAATAAAATAACATAAAGTCAGAATAAAATAAGTGTAGATGGAAATGGGCAGTATAATTGCTGAAGGTGGGGGAAAGATTCCATGATGGCACTTCATCCAGGTTAACAAAACATGCTATGTGAGAACTAAACTTACCCTATAGTAATTTTTAAATTAATAAACTTTTAATTTTTCATATTAAATTTATTTTTAGAGCAGTTTTAAATTGAGCAGACAGTATGGAAATTTCTCATGTACACTCTCTCTCCTTTGAATTTCTCCTTATTGACATGTTACATTAATATGTTATGTTTTCTATATAATTGATGAACCAATAATGATATGTTATTATTAACTAAAGTCCATAGTTTACATTAGGGTTTATGCTTTGTGTTGTACAGTTCCATGGGTTTTGACACATGCATAAAGCTAATTTTTTTTCTTTATCATATTCCATTATATCACAGTCATCTATTGAAGCACGTCTTGGTTGATTCCAGTTTGGGGCAATTATGAATAAAGTGGCTATAGACATTCATGCACATGTCTATGTGTGAATATGTTTTCAACTCATTTGGACAAATGCCTAGGAGCACAATTGCTGGATCATAGGATAAATCTATGTTTAGCTTCAGAAGAAACTGTGAAATTGTCTTTAAAACTGCATGTATCATTCTGCATTCCCACTGGCAATGAATGAGAGATCCTTTTGTACCACATCCTGGTCAGGATTTGCTATCATTAGCATTAAGGATATTAGACATTCTAATAGATATGGAGTGGTATTTCATTCATGCTTTAAAATGTGATTTTCTGGTGTATGATGTTGAGCATCTTTTCATATGCTGATTTCTCTCTGCATATCTTTTTTGGTATAGTATCTATTCAGACCTTTGTCCATTTTTAAATTGGGTTGCTTGTTTTCTTATGGTTGAGTTTTAAGAGTTCTTTGTATATTTTGAATATATATCCTTTATCAAATATATGCTTTGCAAATAATTTCTCCGAATCTATGCCTTAACTTTTCATTTTTTCAAGTCTCTTTTCTAGAGCAGATGCTTTACATTTTAATGAGGTCCAGCTTACTAATTTTCCTTTCATGGCTCTTGCTTTTGATGAAACTTCAACAGAGACAATCATGTCATCTGGAATCCAAGAAAGTTTTATTGATATGACACATGACTAATTTATTTTACTATTTGGTCCATTAATGTGATGATTACATAAACTGATTTTGAATGTGAACCAGCCTTACTTATTTGGAATAAATCATACTTGGTTGAGGTGCATAATTATTTTTATATATTGTTGGATTTGATTTGCTAATATTTTATGAGAATTTTTGCATCTATGTTCATGAGATATATTGGACTGTAATTTTCCTTTGTCTTTGTCTTTGTCTGGTTTGGTATTGAGTTATACTGGCCTCAAAGGATGAGTTCAAAAGTGTATTATCTCTTTTCTGGAAGAGATCGTAGACAATTAGTATAATTTCTTCCTTAAATGTTTGGTGGAATTCACCCATGAAGCCATCTGAACATGTTGCTTCCTGTTTGAAAGGTTATAATTACTGATTCAATTTCTTTAATACGTACAGGCTTACTCAGATGATCAGTTTCTCCTCTAGTGATATTTGGTAGAATGTGCCTTTCAAGGAGTCGGTCTATTTCATCTATGTTATTAAACTTGCAGGCACAGAGTTGTTCATATAATCTTTTATTAGCCTTTTAATGTCCATGGGATCAGTATGATGGCCACTCTTTGATTTTTGATATTAGTAATATTTGCCTTGTGTCTTTAATTATTGGTTAGCTTGGCTAGACATTTATCAATATTATTTATCATTCATAGAGAATGAGCTTTTGGTTCTATTGACTTTTCTCTTGATTTCCTTTTATTAAATATCATTGAATTCTACTCTCATTTTTATTATTTCTTTTCTTCTGTTTAGTTTGGATTTAATTTGTTCTTCATTTTCTAGTCTCTGAAGTTGAAAACTTAGGTTATTGATTTTAGATCTTTCTGCTTTTCTAATAGGTGCATTCAGTGCTATAAATTTCCTTCTAAACATGGTTTTGTTGCATCCCCAAACCTTTGATAAATAGTATTTAATGTTCATTAAATTAAAAATATTTTTAATTTCTCTTGAGACTTCTTTGACCTTTGTTATTTAGATGTGTATTGTTTAATCTCCAAAAATTTTGGGATTTTCCAGCCCTCTTTCTGGTATTAATTACTATTCAATTCCATTGTGATCTGAGAGCATATGTCATATGATTTCTATTCCTTTAAATTTATTAAGATTTGTTTTATGTCTCAGATATGTGGTCTATCTTAATGAATCTTTTATGTGACCTTGAGAATATCTACTCTGTTGTTGTTGGATGAAGTGTTCTATAAATGTCAATTCGATGCGTGTAATTGGTGGTGCTGTTCATTTCAGCTATATCCTGAGTGATTTTCTGCCTACTGAATCTGTCATTTACTGATAGAGGGGTGTTAAAGTCTCTAGTTACAATAGTGGACTTGTCTTCTTCTTCTTGCAGTTCTGTCAGTTTATGCCTCATATATTTTGACACTGCTGTTAGTCACATACACATTAAGGATTTCTTTTTTTTTTTTTTTGGGTCTTCCTTGAGAATTGACCCCTTTATCATAATATAATGCCCCCTTTATCCCTGATAATTTTCCTTGCTTTGTGTTAAATCAACGTAGCTAATCCATCTGTCAGTTGATTATTGCTATCACAGTATATCTTTCTCCCTCTCTTTACTTTTAATATATCTGTGCCTTTATATTTGAAGCAGGTTTCTTGTAGACAACATATGGTTGGGTCTTGTTGTTTTTTTGTTTTTTTTTAATCTATTCTGATAATCTCTGTCTTTCATTTGATGTCCACTCTTTCCATTAGAGCCCTTAGCATATTAATCAAAGTTATTTTAAATACCTGATAATTCCAAATTCGCTGTCATATGAGTTTGGTTCTGATGCCTGCTCTGTCTCTTCACACCAGATTTCCCCCTTTTAGTATGGCTTGTAATTTTTTTTGAAATCCAAGCATGAGGTATAAGGTAAAAGAGTTGACATGCTTAGGCCTTTGGTGTGAGGTTTTATATTTACTTGGCTACAAGTTAGGCTGTATTTACTGTTTGCTCTAATTGTACATGTCAGAGGTTAAAATTACCTCAGATGCCCCTGTTTTTACCTCTCTTGTTGTCTTTGGGTTTCCCTAGAGATTGCTGTGTGAGTAGACTTTAAGCCTGGCTGCTCTTTTGCTATAATCCACTGTTCTTATATAGGGACTCTGCTTATGTGGCGATAAGGTATGAAGGGAGTTGAAAATTTCTAAAGTCCTATGATTAGGTTTCAATCTTTTAGTAAGACTGGGCCTCTGGGCTGTGACCTACACAAATGCATCCCAGTTTTGCCCTCTGCCCCCTGTCCTAAGGTGAAATAGGAAGTTAGAGGGGACAGGAGTTGGGTATTTCCCTACCTCCATTGTGGTTAAGTTCTGATAAAACAGTTTTCCTTGAAGGCAGGCCATTGTTAAGGATTACAGAATGCTCTGAGTGTATTTAAAAATGGTTACTTCCCCCTCCCTCTGTTAGAAGCACAAAGGAATTTTCCTCTGATCTTTACCCTGAGAATCTGGTAGAGTTCTTGAAAAGGTGGGGGTCCCTTGGGCTTGGTTCCCAGAAGGTTTTATCTCTCAAGCTAGTCCATACTTGGGTCTATCTCCAGCAATTAGTATATTATTCTTTAATTTGGGGGTTCTTAACACGGGAGCCATGAGCTTGAATTTAAATTAAAGAAAAAAACAACAAAAAAAAATGTTATCCTTGTGGGGATGTGTTGGTGCCAGTGTGATATATTTATTAAATAATACACAATATAGCGTGGACTTAGGGGTCCATGGTTTCACCTGACTAACAAAGGAGTCCGTGGAACAAAAAAAGCTAAGAACCCCTGCTTTAAATGTTCCTATCCCTTGTTGTTTCCAGCTGTGGCATTTCTTTTCAGTAAGCCATGATTCACTGTATCAGCCTGCCTCTCCAGTTTTCGGTATGGCAGTTTGCCCTGTGACCTCAATTCTCTGATAAATCTAAGAAGAGTTGTTGATTTTTAGTTTGTTCAACTTCTTTCTTCTGAAGACAAGAGTAATGACTTCCAAGCTCTTGCCGAGAGCTAGACCAGAAACCTGAAGTCCACAAGACTATTGAGAATGTTATATCATCAGAAACACTAGGGATAAAGACTAGACAAAGTGAAAGAAGGTTGTTGAGTTCCCAAATTCTACATGCAGGAAGTGAGCTGATAAGACTAGTTAGCTGTAAACATATGGTGCTACACTTTCAGAAAAAGGGAAAATTACTCCAAGGGGAGTGTTGTAGATGCAGAGACAGAGGCCATAGATGGCAGAACTGCCACTATAGGCCCAATGAATGGAGCATTGAGTCACAGATAATTATTTTCTGGCCTTAAGATTTAATGGAATTTGCCCGTCCAGATTTGGGCCTTTATTAGGACTAGTGACCCCTTTATTTCTTCCAATTTATCCATATGGGAAGGGACTTTCTATGTTATGCCTGTGCCCCATTGCATTTTGGAAGCAAACAAACAAACAAACAAACAAAAAAACCAAACACACAACAACTTTGTTTTCTAGCTTTATATGTCCACACATTAAAAAGAATTTTGCCTCTGGGTGGGCCATACCCATAGTCTCTCCCATACCTGACCTAGATGATGAGATTTGGAACTTTTTGAGTTGACAATATTTAGATGACATGTTGGATTTAAAGTTGATGCTGGAAAGATTAAGACTTTGGGGGATGTTGCAATGGGGTGAATGTATTTTGCATGTGGGACTGATGTGAATTTAGGAGGTCTAGGGGCAGATTGAAATGGGTTAAATGTGTCTCCCCCAAAATTCATGTCCAACCAGAACCTCAGAGTATGACATTATTTGGAAATAAGTTCTTTGCAGATGTAATTAGTTAAGGATTTTGAGATAAAATCACCTTGGATGTAAGGTGGGCCCTAAATCCAATTATTGGTGTCCTAAAAGGAAGAGGAGAAAACACAGAGAGAAGTTGTTCATTTGAAGACAGAGGCAGATATTGGATTGATGCAGCTACAAGCCAAGGCATGCCAAGGATTGCCAGGAGCCCTCAGAAGCTAGGAAGGATTCTTTCCTAGAGCCTTCAGATGGAACATAGCCCTGCCAACACCTTGATTTCATGTTTCTAGCCTCCAGAACTGTGAGAGAATAAATTTCAGTTTCAAACCAACTAGTTTCCACATTCTCTCATAAAGTTGAAATGTGTTTGTCCAGGGTCTGCATTCTCATCTGACAACCTGATCAGGGAATGATCCATTTCCAAGCCCATTCAGTGATTGTTGGCAGTATTCAGCTCTTCATGGGCTGTTGGAATGAAGGCCTATATTCTTTTTTAGATGTTGACTGGAGGCCACCCACAGGGTTTTGCCAATAAGGCCTCTCCTATTGAGCAGCTTGCTTCATCAAAGTATGTAGCCAAGAAGGCAACAGAGAGAGTGTTAGCAAGATGGAAGATATACAGAGTTTACTAATTTATTTTCCTTATTTGAACACATTGTTTTACTTTAAAAAGCAAGTTTATACCCAATATTTAATTCTTGTGCAAAGCTGCATGGTCACAGTGCCAATTAGAGTAATTTGAAATAGCCTTCAAAGAAATCTTTTAAATTTTATGTTATAGTTAAACTTATTTCATAAAAGAATGAAAGTTTCAAGTAACTTTAGTATGTTGTATTTTTGTGTCTAACTCTCTATTTGTGTTTGCCTATTTGCTTCATACATTGGATGGTAATATTAAATTAACAAGTGAAAATTTTTAAAAGAGCTCTAATTAAATTGTTAAAAATTAAACATGCAAACAAAAGAATTAAAAAAAAAAAAAAATTAAACATGCAGTTATATATGTGAGTGAATATTCCTGGAGCCCAAATTAGGCTAAGCAGGATGGAAAAGTCATATAGAAATCTGAATGTAAAAACTAATGGGAAAGGGAAAGTTTTTCTGAGCTCTTTGACCTACCCAGCCCCCAAGGCCTTCTCTTTGCAAGAGCTCTTAGGGAGGGTCTGGTGTGGCAAATTAAACCTGGTAAACAGCCATAAAATAAGGGAGGTTAATAATCCAATTGTCAGATTTCAGTGAGAAAAGGAAAGGTCCTTGAAAGCTATGGAAAGATCTTTTCTAAATTATGATTAAAACAAATTAAACAATTGTAACATAATCCAGAACCTAGCAGTCAGTATGCTTTCGAGATTATTCACAGTTTTAGAATTTTGTTAAAGAAAAGAGGTTTTAGCCTCCTGTAAAGAAAGGAAAAAGAACACTCCTTGCATAAACTATAATTGTTTCACTTTTATTTAGCTTGGGTGTAATCTCTCTAGGTTTATAGAATACTAATTAAATAAATTAACATTATATATATTAAACCTTTAAGATGATGAAAGTTGTAAATTCATATCTAATGAAATTAAGTTAAAGAAAGAAATGTAGACCTGCTACCCAGAACTTCCTTGGATCTGCACGGCATGGGGGCTCACCCCTACCACCACTCAAGAGGAAGTAGGAAGTCTGGGCAGACCAAGTTTATGTCCTGTGGGAGCCCTATCCAGGAATCCCCTTTAAAGTGGCAGATTAAAGGCGCTTCTAATTAAAAGGAGTTAACTAGTGGTCTAAGAAAATGATATAATGGGTGCTAGCCATTCTGAACTCACAGAGAGGACCTGGTAAACTCCCAGTGGACTCCCACGCAACTTAGGCCACAGACCCAGTCAGGTCTCAAGGACGATTTAACTCGCCACCCAGAAATCCTTGGCTCTACACGGCTAGAGGGCTTGCCCCTACAAATCCAAAAAGGGAGGCAAAAGTTTGGGTAGACTGTGTTTATGTCCTGTGGAAGCCTATCCTGGAACCCTCTTTAAAATGGCAGAAACAAAAGATAGCACAGACAGGCCTTAATTAAAACTTACCAGTCTCCAGAGGAGGTAGGGGAACACCACTCGTCTTTCTGTCTCCTTGCCAAATGAAGCTGGGGAAGTGTTGAGTTCCTCTAGGTTTTGGGCTATGTTATATAAAAGATTTTCAGAACATGCCAGTTCAGTTAGGCCAGTAAAAAGAATTTATTGGGAAATGGGGGAAAAAAGCAGAGCTTGCTGAGAAATGGGAGAGAAGGACGAAAATACTCACCAAGATTTGATGTGGGTTCCTCTAGGCAGTGGAGGAGGCTTTGGCTTGTGAGATTACCTTTTAAGTTATTAATTATTCTTCCCCTTGCTAATGCTAAGGAGAGGGGTCCCAGCTTTTATTGGTTACCCTACTAATGGTGGGGGCCAATGGTGAGGCCTTTTGTTTTGTGTTATCTGGGATTAATGGAAAGGCCTGTTTGGAATTATCTGGAGCCTCCCCTTGGCCCTGGAAAGAGACCTCAAGGTCAAGGTCAAGGTCTCAGCAGGGTCTCACAGCCATGTTGTCTGTTGGCCATGTTGTGGCTTGTTTTCTCTTCATTCCCCTGTACTAACCTGTCTCATAGGAAACCAGACCCTGGCCAACAGCTAACAAATTGCCAACATTTTGAGTGAGTGTCCTTGTAAATAGTTCTTCCAAACTTTCAAATGACTGTAAATCTAGGTAATATGAGTGTAGTCATATGAAAGATCTCAAGCAATAATTATGCACCTGAGTCCTTCCCAAATTCATTACTGTTAGAGAAAACAGTGCTCACTGGGATGCAGAGATTGACGATTGCGGGCAGGAAGTTTATTGGGAAGCTCTCCCAATGGAGGGAGTCTGAAGAATAGAGTTCAGCACCGCCCCCCCCCCTCCCTGCTGTACCGGCATGGTGGGGGTCTATGGCAAGTAGTGGATATGAATTTATACAGTACATCAATAGGAGGGGAAACCGAGTATAGCCTGGGACCAAATGGCCAGGGGGGAGTGGGCTAGGAGGTCTTGGAATGTGAGAAGTGTTGAGGAGGGAGTGATGGCCCTTATCTGCTCCATTTTGTTTATTCTTGGGAGGGGATAAGCTACCCATAGGCTATGGCTTGCTCAGTCAGTTAGGTGGGTTATAGCTGGAGGTTGCCTTTCCTCAACCTACGCCACATGGGCATTGATTCATGGTCCTATGACCTGTCAATCATTGCAAAGCTCAAAAGGAGGAAACTCTAACATTCCTAACTCTTTGATTTTATATATATGGATCATATATATATATATATATATATATATATATATATATATATATATGATGAAGGACTTAAGTAATGGGAATATTGGGAATACTAGGCAGAACAGAAGGATGAGGGGATTTGGGACGTTGACTCAGTCTGGCTACTTCCTGCTGTTATGGGGTGGTGAAGGGTTCCCTTCCATTCTATACAGTGGTTTCTGATTTCTGGTCCAGAAGAGGTTGGTATTGATGTTCATGTAGCAAGAAGATGCTGTCCACATATTCATGAGTTGTTGATGGTACAATTCGGCCTGTGAATCAGATGAGAAGCTATAAGAGACGAGGACCAAAAAGAAGCAGCAGGAATAATAACAGTAGTGGTGTTATAATGGGTAAAAGGATTGATTTTAGGGGTGAGAAAAAGTAAGAGAGAAATGAGGATAACCAGAATTGATTTCCATAGTTGTTGTCTTGGGCCCTCTGAAAGATTGAAATTTTAAGATGTTCTTCTATCTGCCCAGTTTTGTTAATATAAAAACAAGTTTCATTTATGATTGCACAGGTACCTCCCCCGATCTTGTGATATTCTCATAGATGGTTTTGAGATTAGTGCATCCTGTTGGATTAGGGACGGGGTGGAGGTTGGGGGCCATCTGTTATTGGGGCAGGGGAGACCTGCCGGTGCTAACCGGGGTCGTGGGGGTTATTTTCCTAAATGGGGCTAACAATTACTTAGAGAGACCACAAGAGATGATAAAAGATTATTGTTATTTTAAACCATTAATTTTGGGATGATTTGTTATGCAGCAACAGATAGCTAATACACCAAGATAGTATAGTATTAGATTCTAAATTTAAACTAGGATTTTCATATCCATTTGCTGTAGTGCTTTGAATTCATATAATTCTATGCCAAATGTAATAGCCTAAGAATTCAATACTTCCAGCTATTTCTAGAAGAGGAAAAAGTAGGGCCTGCCTGGAATCTGTTTGCATCAATGTCTTAGATATATCATAGGAAATAATTCAACTTAAAGGAAGGAAAAGAAAAGGGTCAAAGGTCTTTGTGGTCATGTTTCTCTCTTTTATACATTATGTGCCCTAATAAATTGTCTCTAGGCTTAAAATATTAGATATTCTATGCAGGTATGCTCTGACTACTGGGACAGCTATATTTTCCCATGAGACATCCTTTTTGAATTCTGTTTGTATATGTTTTGCAATTTTCCATAATAAGGTTCTATTGCTGCTTCTATGCTCTAGGTGAAGAATTACCTCTTCTTATTCCTCTTGGTAATCCAACATCACCACAAAACCCATGTTTCTACTTACTTTATAAGCCATAGTCAGTACAGGTAATTATTGATTAATCCGTGGAATGAACAGGAATCATGTAACCTGAGTTAGTTTACTTTTTCCTCAAAAGACTTTTTAACCACTTTTCAAATTTAAATCTCTTATGGCAGGTCTATCTCTAAATTTTGTTAAGGGTCACAGGCAGGGATACAAATGAAGGCCTAAATACTAAATCTCTATATATTTCACAGCTATAAATCATGTTAAATCAACTAAAATATAATCTATTTCCTACCTTTTTTTTTTTTTCAGGCCAGTATAAAGAATTTATTGGGAAATGGGGGAAAAGAACAGAGTTTGCTGAGAAATAGGAGAGAAAGACGGAAATATACACCAAGATTTAGTGCGGGCTCCTTCAGGCAGAGAGAGCGGGTTTTGGCTTGTGTGCTCACCTTTTAAACTATTCATTATTCTTCCTCTTGCTAATGCCAATGGGTGGGGCCCCAGCTGTTATTGGTTACCCCACCAATGGTGGGGGTCAATGGTGAGGCCTGTTTGAAATATCTGAGGCCTACCCTCAGCCCTAGAAAGAGTCTAAAAATTTGTAAAATCATATGACTGAGAGTTGGCAAAATATCAAATACAATGGAATTTAACAATTATTGTTGCATTGATGGATTAAATTATGATAGTCTGAGTAATAAAATAAGGATATCTAATTCATAAATTATTAAATATGTATTTCATAAAATTATTTTTGCTTTCATTTCAGCAAAATTAATGACATTCACAAAAGTTGCATTCTAGTCTTTACAATGCCAAAGAGAACAATTTTTTTTCAGTCATTAGAGTTCTTAAGTATTCTTTTATTCATATCAATTTGGAGACATTTTGTTCTGCTGAATTACTAAATTTCTTAATGCAATATTCAAAAATGCACCATGAATTTTACCTAAAATATCCAAACATTATAAAGGGACCACAAGTGATGAATTATCTTGTAACATAATGAAAAACTTGTCTGGTCTGTTTTCCCCAGTTCTTGGGAAGGTAGCCTGTACATCTTTGGAATCTTCCATGATAGGAGTGTCTTTTGTTATTCATGGTGGGCCCAGGACACACCAGATAGTTCATATGCTAATGAGATGACAAGACGGGCCAGTCACACATGCAGTGTTAGGGTGGGGGCTGGCCACAACAGGAGGACCAACGTTTTGAGACACACTTGTAAGTGCACCACATCCCCCAGCTCTGGGAGGGAAGGGAGACTACAGATTGAGTTCAACCAAGTGGACAATGATTCTACCAATCATGCCAATGTAATGAGACTGTATAAACTTGGGAACTGGAAACCTGAAGAGCTTTCAAGACTGAGAAGATACATCACTGTGCTGGGAGGGTGAAGCATTCTGATTCCCTTTGGAGAGGATATGGAATCTTGCATTTGGGCTCTTCCAGACCTTGACGTATATGCCTCTTCTTTTGGCTTCTTCTTATTTGTATCCTTTTACCATAATACAACTACAATCTTATATATCTAGCACTTTCAGTCAGTTGTATGATTTGTTCTAGCAAATTATTCAACTGTGTGGGGGTGGGGTTCCCCTAAACTTGCAACTAGCTCCTGAAGGACAATCTTAAAGAGGATTGCCTTAACCTGCAGAGTCTAGCCTAACTCTAGGAAGAGTCGGAATTTTAATTGATTGAGTTACTGCAAATTTGCAGGTGGTGGCAGAAGCTGTTGGAGTTTTCATAAAACTTTTACATATCCTTATAAGAATATTACAGATAAATTTGTTATAAAACTCAGTCTCGGGGAGTGGGTGTAGCTCAGTGGTTTGAGCACCTGCTTCTCATGTACGAGGTTCTGGGTTTGATCCCCAGTACCTCCAGAAAAACAAACAAACAAACAAACAAACAAACTTAATCTCATTTGTGCAATGATTTTGGTTTCCTCTTAATAAAATATTTAGATGGATTTAGTAATGTGAGGAATTGCTTCATGCTTCATTCAAGTTAAATCTAGACCTATGGATATATAAATTTGAGAGTAATATGAATTGCTTAGTTTTGCAGCATATTCCTCCTCTCACCATGTACAGTTTTGCAAACATGATAATTCCTGAATACTTCTGGAACCCAACTTTGAAATACACACAAAAAGAAAGAAATGGGTGGTAAGCATTACAGAGAAATGATATTCCATGATGCAAAAATCTGTTGTAGTCACACCATTTGAGAGGAAGGATTACATGTTAATGAATTTGTCTATTCTCTAACCTAAGAATTCTAACCAACGAAATCCAACCAGCGCTTTAATACGATGTCCCTCTCCAATGTAAAAAATAGTCCAACCCACACACCTTCATGTCATTTGGACACAATTGCCTTGTATCCAGGAAATAGAGCTGGAGATGTTGAGAAATGTTTCCTTGTTACTTGCATTCCTTACAAGAGTAGATATTTAAAGTTACTGATTGTGTCCTTCCAGTGCTGAATATTGGATTTTAAGTGACAGATGAATCCATATATTTTTTAAATTAAATTTATAACTTCTTTTGCGTGTGTGTGTGTTTGAGAGTGAGAGAGTAAGACAGAGATGGTTCAGAGAGAAAGAAGATAGAGAGAGAGAGATAGAAAAAGAATGAAGTCATTTACAACATGGGGCTCTCAGAGCATAGGACCCAGGTCAAGGGCCCCTCTTGCACAGGTCTAATATGGGTATTGTCCTCCATTCAAGAGAATGTGTGATAATGACAGTGCTGAGTTCAGTCCTAGTAGATCTCAGAGCATGCAGAGGCCACTAATGATTCTGGCACACACGCAGGCAGCCTCTGTCTATAGACTGAAACAACTAGGTTTAATTTAGTAAAAAAGCTTGGACAGCTGGACTGTTATAGTCACATGACCAGATTTGGTCTGATAAGATAGGACGGGCTGACTCTGCTCTATGAACTATTATTGATCATATTTTCAGGAAATCTGGATTCATTCAATAGGGTAATGATTATCTGAGAGTCAGACAGTTCATGTGCAACTATTCTATTTTCTGGATGGCTGCTGTTCTCATCATCTGTTCCCTAATGCAGTGATTATGGGCTTAGTATTACATGTACACAAACTTTGCTTGCAATTTTAGAAATTTCAGCTATCAAGCATTGAAATGCTCTTACTAAGTTGATTTTTTTTCTCAAATGTTCAATCGTTTTAATGCATACATATTATTTTACAGTTATTAAAATTAGTTTTAAATGAAGGCTTAAAAACTGATAAAGCATACAATTTCCAACACAAATGTATTACTAACATCTTACTAAGCTGGCCAGTGTAACCTTTGTTTTTTATGAATGGAACTGTGTGCTATTATTTATATAACTATTGTTTACATAGGCAGATAACAAAAGAATTTTAAAAATCACCAGTTGTTTTTTCTTTTCATTCTCTATTCTTACGGTAGCTTCATGTTAGTCTGTTTGTTAAAATTAAAATACATTAAATCATGTCATCATGAAATACAATTTGTAAAAGTGGAAAATCAGTCATATAATGTTATGTTTGCTGTGTTTTAGAATTTTAGAATATTTCCTTTGTTGAATTCAATTTGGATTGTGTTAGAGATACCACTGAATAATAATAATATAAGTATTTATGGATTACCTACTTTATTCTTGACACTGCATTTACTTGCTATACATTTTAATTTAACCTTTTCAGCAATAAGATCGGTAACTCAGTTATATTTGTATGCAACTAACAGAAAACTTGATAACATCACCTGTGGTAGACTGCATTATTTGCTGAACTTATTCACCACTCCCTGAATCCAATGCCCTTTGTCATGTGACTTTATAGTTCCTTCTACTAAATGGTATAGAGACTATTCCCCACCTTTTGACTAGGTTTAGCCATGTGAATTGCTTTGGCCAATAGACTGAAACATCCCAGCTCTTAAGAGGTCTTTTGGGTTTCCATTTGCTCTCTTGTATTCTGCCATAACATGAAAAGAATTTGCCTAGGCTATGCTGCTGGTCTCATGAAGAGGATGGAAGCTATGTGGAACACAGCCTTTCCTGCCCAGCCACCTCACCTGGGCCTAAAATGTATTATCTGCAGATAAAGGAGTGATAATCCATTGAGTTTGGGAGATCATTGCTATGAAGTAATAGTTAACCAATATATTTGTGGTGTTTACTTATATAACAAGAATTCTATAACGATATCTTGGTCTGTGGGCTCTTTCAACTATATAATCATAAACCCAGATCCTCCAATATTTCTATTTTATCAATATTTATCTTATGGTTTTTTCATCCTTATGGTCAGAAAATGGCTGTTGTACTTACAGACATCAAATTCAAGTTCTAGGTAGGAAAAAAGGGAGAGGAGGAAGGCTGGAAACAAGAAGGCTTTGAAGTCTTTACCTTTTAAAAATCTCTCCCATGAAGGGGTATAAGAGAGTATGGGATTTTTCTGGAGTAATGAAAATGTTCTAAAATTAACTGAGGTGATGACACCACACAACTCTGATGAAAATGAGAGCCACTGAGTGTCCACTTTGAATGGATTGTGCAAAGCATGAGGCTGTGTAACACAGGGAATCCAGTGGTGGAAGATGGACTGTGGCTAACAGAACAAATATGAGAATGTTTTCTCCTGAATGATAACAAATACATAATACTAATATAGGGTGTCAATATTTGGGTGGTTTGGGTGGAAAATTCAGCAAATGCAAGATATGGGCTATAATTAGTAGTAATATTTTGACAATGCTATTTCATGGTTTGTAACAAATGTTTCACAACTGTGCAGGGTGTTGGTGGTGGGGTGATGTGTGGGAGCCCTGTATGATGATATGCATGTTTGTTTTGTAAGTTCACAAATTTTACTATACACTTACTGTTTGTGTATGTTTATGTATAAATTTTATTCAATAAAATTTTATTTAAAAAAAAAATCTCTCTCAGAACTCCCCAGATTAGGTTCAACAAACATCTCATCATTTAGAACAGGGTCAAAGGGCCACATATATCCTCAAGATAGGCTGAGAAAATGGATATTTTTACTTTATTGCCTCCACAGTAGAGAAAGGCAAAACAAAAGGTAGTTACCAATGCCCTTTGGGTAAACAATCATGTCTGCCACCATCTATCCATTTAGCCACCTAGTATCCATAATAAATCCCCTCCTTTGAGAGACACATTTCAAAGCTGTAATTCAGTTGTTATACCCAAATTCATGTTTATGACATCTGGGTGATGTGCAGTTTTTCTGCCAGGTATAAATGTGGCTTGATGGCATATAAACTTGTAAGAGAAGTCTTCTGCTTTCACATATCCAATATATACTGGTAGAGCACCAGGGGTATATCTGTAATTTAAAAATCCCATTTGGAAAAAGGGAGAGAAGAAAATGAAAAAAAAAAAAAAAAAAAACTTATCCATAACCATTATCAAATCCTGCAGTTTAGTAATAGGGAGGGCACTGCTCTGGTGATGGTGAAAATTCCTTAATGAATCTATCTGGAAGTCCTTGGTTCTATTCTTGGGAAGAGCTTCCTTATCTATTAACCTCCTTGGTGATATGTGAAGTTGGTATTGGGGAGGATTATTACTGTTCTCTAGGGAAACATAACCAAGAGGAGATATCTGTAAATAGTATGAGATTTTATAAAATTGTCTTTGGTGACCATGGGATGCACAAGTCCAAATTCTATAGAGCAGGCTGCAAGCCAGGGACTCTGAAGAAGGTCCCCAATAAGGTCCCAGAAGATGCTGGCTGTGTGAAGTAGATATGGAAATTCTCTTTCTGAATGCTGAAATCACTTCTTCTTGATTGAATGAGACATCACTCATTGCCAAAGGCAATCTCCTCAATTGATTGTAGATGTAATCAATTGAGTCAACTCAATTGATTACATATATGCATATATGCAGTCAACTCACTGATGATTAAAGGCCCTGAAATGCCCTTGTGTTATAATTAGCCTAGTGCTTGCTTGACCAAGCAACTGGGCACCATTACCTGGCCAAGTTGACACATTTGCTGACCATCACCAGGAAGATATCCTCACTAGGAGTTGCAAAGCCTTCTCAGGTCTCCTCCTCCTGGTCTGAGTTTGGAGGCCAGGAATTCATTTCTATTTTGAACATTCTCTGACTCTTAAGATCTTGGGGATTGTTTGGCTAGTCAATCATCTCTAAAATTAGTCAGTGCTCAATTTGCTTTTGATATTTTCCATGAGAAGGTAATCATAGATCTTATCTATATTTAGGTTTTAAAGCTCAGAAGTTTTGGCCCTCTATTGCTTGTCTTTGTGCTCTATCCATTTACCTAGACTTTAATTTGATGCTATTTTTAATAATGGAGTCTTTAGAAAGGTAAAATACTTAATTGCATCTTTGACAGCCACTTCCAAACCTTTGAATGCGGAGCATTTTTGATAAGGGAAGTGCTGGGACCCTAAGTCCCCTTGGCAGAAACCCACAGCTTTAGGAAAATAAACTCCCCTCGGTCTGGTCCCTTTCTCCCCTCCACCCCACCCCTTTTCTCCATGGAATCAGGAAGATAAGCACTCCCCACCTGCCCCTTTGAATTGAAATTTACAACTCTAAACAGATAATGACTCTTTTCCTCCCTAATGGGCCTCTGCTTTTAGGAAGATAAGCTAACCTTGCTCCTCTGCTTTTATAACCCTGCCTGCCCACTTGCTTAGGAATTTGCCTGCTTAGTGTTCCTAACTTATGAAAATTGAAAAACAGGGTTCAGAATTTGGAGATTGAATTCTCCTCTGGGCCCGTGCATAATAAAACTTCATTCATCCATACCCCCAAGAGTGCCGCTTGGGTTTCTTTCCACCCACCGCAACATTTGGTTCCCTAACCGGGAAAAACCCAATCGAGCAGGCCTGTTGTGCCTCTGGCTTGGGGCTGATGGGTGAGGCCGATGGTGATCTCCTAGCAAATGAGGGGGACGCCACCTGTCCTCTTGATGGGACCTCCTTCTGAGGCAGTCCCCACAGGTCACGGCCCTACACCCAGGCCTGACTCAGTGGGGAGGTGGACTGAACAGTGCCAGAAGACTCTGGAAAGGTAAGGTCCCAGGTGCCAAGTCCTCAGTCAGGCCTGTCTCCAGACGGAAGTGGAGACTGATCACCTCCTGAAATCTCGAGTACCGAGATTCCAGAATAGGACAATCCCTGTGGGAGAGACTGCATAACCTCTGAGTGACTGTGAGTGAGTGAGGTTGGCAGAAGCTTGCATCTGCCATACCAGTCTGTGACTCCAAAGCTTTATGCTACGGAGCCCGTGTGGGCCCTAACCTGTTTTCCACGGCTACATCATATGGCATATCACCCACACCAAACTTTACCCGGGCGCCTTAGCTAAGATGAGCCTAAGTTCTTGTGAAAGCCGTCGACAGGCAGGCATCAGAGTGGCCTCAAAGCGACCCCTTCCCTTGTCTTGTCCCGCACCACCAACTCAGGGTGCAGATTTAGCACTGTTAATCCCTGTAGGAGGGACTGCATAACCTCTGAGTGACTATGAGTGAGTGAGGATGGTAGAGGTTTGTGTCTGCTGTACCAGTCTGTGACTCCAAAGCTTTATGCTACGGAGCCCATGTGGGCCCTAACCTGTTTTCCGCAGCTACGTCATATGGCATATCACCCACCCTGAACTTTACCCGGGTGTCTTAGCTAAGACAAGCCAAAGTTCTTGTGAGAGATGCAGACAGGTGGGCATCTGAGTGGCCTTGAAAGAGGCGACCCCTTCCCTTGTCTGTCTTGCGTCACTGATGCAGGGTATGAGCTCATCACAGTCAAAACCTACCATCTTAAACTACATGCTCAAGAATTTCAAGAAGAGTTTTTCTGGAGATTATGGCATCCATAACCCCGGCACCCTCCAAACCTTATGTGAAGTAGAGTGGCCCACTTTTAATGTTGACTGGCCCTCAGAAGGGACCCTGTACCTGCCTGAATGTTGTTCCCCTGCTTGGTAGGGACCTCTTAGACAAACTGGGAACCCAGATTACCTTCAAAGCCAGGGTCTGCGCAGTGTGGCTGGTGGTCACAGGAACTCCTGGCCACCCCGATCAGATTCTGTACATCAACTCTTGGTTGGAGATAGACCAGAATCTGCCCCTTTGGGTTCAATTGTGCACTGGAAAAAAGGGACAGAGCAAGGTCTTGGTTGCACAGGGAATGGGGCTCCAGAAGCCAGTCATTCATCAAGGGTCCTCAGAGGACGACCCACCCCCCCCACCACCGCCATACACTCCAGCCACTCTAGCCTCTCCTCCTAGCCCAGGAGTGCAGGCAGATCTCCCAGAAACACCTCCACCTTCGGTCCCTCTGGGAACATTGACCCCCTCTGAAGAAAGCCCTGCAACCCCACTAGCAAGGAGGCTCCAGTTGGCACAACCCGTGTTCCAGATGCCCCTCTGTGAAACACAGGGTCTGGCCCAGATTGGCGAGAATGGGACCATCCAACCCAAGAAGCCTGTATTATATTACGAGCCCTTCACAACTACAGACCTCTTAAACTGGAAGCACCACACCCCCTCCTACTTGGAAAAGCCCCTGGCCCTTATTGATCTCATGGAATCCATTTTCCAAACCCATCGTCCTGCTTGGAATGATTGCTGCCAACTCCTCCTGACTTTGTTTAATACAGAGAAGAGACGATGGATTCTGACAAAAGCCTGAAAGTGGCTGCAGGAGCAGGCCCCTACTGGCGTCTTAAACCCAGAAGATCAGGCACGAGAAGCAGCACCAGAAGTCCAACCGAACTGGGACTTCAACACTGATCAGGGACAGGCTGCACTCCAGCAATATTGGGAAGCACTCCTCCGAGGGGTCTGAGAGGGGGCAAAACGACCCACAAACATGACGAAGACTACTTTAGTTACTCAAAAGCCCAATGAATCTCTGGGAGATTTCTATGAACGGCTTTGCGAGGCCTTCAGAATCTACACTCCTTTTGACCCAGAAGCTCCAGAAAACCAGAGGATGGTGAATGCCGCCTTTGTTGCACAGGCAGCAATGGACATTAAAAGAAAGCTGCAAAAATTAGAAGGGTTCACGGGCATGAACATCTGTCAACTACTGGAAGTCGCCAACAAAGTATTTGCCAATCGAGATGAAGCCACTGAATGAGAAGCCAAGCTTCCTTACTGGCACAACCTTGGGAAATCCTGACCCCACCAGATGAGAAGGGCCACCTCGAAAAGGGGGGATAAGCACCAGAAGGGTGCCTCTAGCCAGAGACCAATGTGGCTACTGCAAAGAAAGTGGACACTTGAAAAATGAGTGCCCCCAAAGACTCAGGCACACAGATGGAACATCCCTAAAGAGAAATACCAACCTGAGCCCCAAGACCATCTGATCGGGCTGGCAGGACTCAATCCTGAATAGGGGTGACCAGGCTCACTGGAACTTGGCCCCCACGAGCCCATGGTCAAACTACAAGTCGGGGGCCAGTCAGTGACCTTCATGGTGGACACTGGTGCTGAACATTCTTTGGTAACAACCCCTGTTGCCCCCTTTAGCGGAAAAACTGCTAATATCATAGGAGCAACTGGGGACCAGTCGAGCCAGCGGCCTTTTTGCCAGTCAAGAACTTGCCAGCTTGGTGGCCACGAAGTGACTCATGAATTTCTGTACCTGCCTGAATGTTGTTCCCCTGCTTGGTAGGGACCTCTTAGACAAACTGGGAACCCAGATTACCTTCAAACCTGAAGGGCCAGCAAGCTTAAGCCTCGGGACCGGCCTCACTCTTTTCATCACCGTACCCCCAAGCGAAGAATGGAGACTTCATGAGGAAGAAAGTTCAGGTCAGAATCTGGAAAAACTGCTGGAACTTTCCCCCCAGGTTTGGGCAGAAAAAACCCCACCAGGAATGGCATGGAACCATGCACCCATCATTATCGACCTGAAGCCTGGAGTGGTCCCGGTCCGGCAGAGGCAGTATTTGATCCCCCGCAAAGCGCAATTGCCATAGTTGAACACATAGATCCCTGAAGAAAGAAGGAATTCTAATCGAATGCCAGTCACCCTGGAACATCCCATTATTGCCAGTAAAAAAGCCAGATGGGACCGGATATAGGCCAGTGCAGGATTTACGAGCCATTAATAACGCCACTGTCACCTTACATCAGGTTGTTCCCAACCCGTACACTTTGTTAGGACAGCTGCTGCCTGAAGCTGCCTGGTTCACTTGCCTGGACCTGAAAGATGCATTCTTCTGCCTGCAGCTGGCCCCTCTGAGCCAGCCTCTGTTTGCCTTTGAATGGAAGATCCCAAAACCCGGCAGAAAACTCAGCTAACCTGGACCTGGCTCCCGCAGGGCTTCAAAACCTCCCCTACCCTTTTCGGGGAAGCCTTGGCAGCAGATTTGGCCATGTACCCTGGGAAGACTGCAGGTGTGCCCTCTTACAATATGTAGATGAACTCCTACTTGCCAGTGAAATGGAAGAGGACTGCTGAAGAGGGACCCAGACTCTCCTACAACTTCTAACACAGACTGGGTACAAAGTGTCTTGGAGAAAGGCCCAGATCTGTAAACAGCAGGTCAAGTACCTGGGGTTCAGCATCACACAAGGGCACCGGACACTTGGACCTGAATGAAAGAAAGTGATCTGCACCATCCCTACCCCCTCCACAAAAAGAAAGCTTTGCGAGTTCCTTGGGGATGCAGGGTTCTGTCGCATCTAGATTCCCAGGTTTGCAGCCATGGCCAAGCCCCTTTACGAAGTTCTGATGGTCCAGAAAAAGAGCATCTTGCCTGGGGAGAAGCTCAACAGGGGGCCTTTCAAAACATCAAAAGACAACTCGGCAGAGCCCCTGCCTTGGGGCTCCGGGATGTAACTCGAAACTTTCACCTGTCCCTGCATGAAAAGAACAAAGTAGCATTGGAGGTTCTCACACAAACAATAGACCCCTGGCAAAGACCCATCGCTTACCTCTCCAAGCAGCTGGACCCCGTGGCTGCAGGGTGGCTTGCCCTGCCTGAAAGCCCTGGCAGCTACTGTAGCCCTCATCAAAGAAGCCGACAAATTAACTCTTGGACAGACAATTCATGTTATGGTGCCACACGCAGTCACTGCCCTAATGAACTCACACGGGCATCGTGGATATCAAATCCCCAGCTCGCACATTACCAAGGTTTACTCTATGAAAACCCCAGAATGACAATAGAAACAGTGCGCAGTCTAAACCCTGCCACCTGTTTGCCAGATGAGGAAGGGGCTCCTGAACATGACTGTGTTGAAGTGACTGAAGAAGTTTATACCAGTC
Source organism: Tolypeutes matacus (assembly GCA_026826555.1). Classification (NCBI taxonomy): domain Eukaryota; kingdom Metazoa; phylum Chordata; class Mammalia; order Cingulata; family Chlamyphoridae; genus Tolypeutes; species Tolypeutes matacus. Next base: position 30,688,518 of record JAKSZT010053770.1, read on the forward strand.
GCCCCAACCTCCAAGACAAACTGCTCCCTTCCCCAGATCAGACACTGTTTACAGATGGGAGCAGTCTTGTTAAAAATGGGGCAAAGCTTGCTGGATTTGCAGTCATCACTACCAAATGGGTGGTGGAAGCAGAGTTTCCACCACGGGGATGGTCTGTGCAATGAGCAGAATTCGGGGGCTGGTCTGAGCCCAGCAGCTAGCCGCCGGGCAAGCGGTAAACATTTACACTGACTCTAAGTACCACTTGCTACCATTCATATCCACGGGGCAATTTATAATGAAAGAGGTCTCCTAACCTCAGGGGGAAAGGAAATCAAAAACAAAGAAGAAATCTTCCAGCTGTTAGAAGCAATCTGGAAACCAGACAAAGTCGCCATCATCCACTTCCAGGGACATCAGAAAGGAATGGATATGGTCGCTCAAGGAAACAGGCTAGCAAACAAAGCAGCTCAGGAAGCATCTAAAGGAAACCACTGAATACAAGTCCCAGAATTAACACTGCAGCTGTCCCTTTTGGGAAAAGAGACTGATCAACTAAGCTATACCTGGGAAGAACAGGAGTGGGCTAAAAGAGAAGGGGGAAGCCGAACCCCTGAAGGAACTTGGCTGCTCCAGGATGACCAGATTTTTGTACCAAAAGGAGCTGCTCATGCCCTCATCCAGCGATACCAACAACTCACCCACCTAGGGAAAACTGCGCTAGAAGTCTTGCTTAGGAGGTACTACTACATAGCCTGGCTAACTTCTCTTTGTGCCACCATAGCAGCCAGTGCCAAGTTTGTGCCAAAAACAACCCTTTGCAGGGCCCCTGTGCTCCAGCAGGTGTCCAGCACACAGGGATGGCCCCCTTTGAAGATCTCACAGTAGACTTCACAGAAGTGAAACCAAGTCGGAGGTACAAATATCTGTTGGTGATGATATGCACCTTTTCAGGTTGGGTCGAAGCTTTCCCCACTCGCACCGAAAAGGCAAGAGAAGTGACTAAGGCTTTACTTAGAGAAATCATTCCACGACACAGGCTGCCACTGTCAACTGGAAGCGACAATGGCCTGGTCTTCGTGGCTTCCATAGTCCAAGAGCTAGCAAAAATGTTAGGAATCAAGTGAAAACTCCACACTGCTTACAGGCTCCAGAGTTCAGGGAAAGTTATACTCATAGCCACCCTAGCCAAATTCTACCAGGAAACTGGTCTCCCCTGGGTAGACTTACTTCCCTTGACCCTTCTCTGAGTTAGGTGCACCCCAGGACCCACAGGCTATTCACCCTTTGAAATTCTATTTGAGCAGCCAACACCAATTATCCGGGCTTTCAAAGGAAATCTCAAACTTCTGGGGGAGGCTAGCCAAGATTACATTCTCCAACAGCTGAGGAAAACTCTAGCTGAAATACATAAAACTGTCTTGTCCTAGAATCTCTTCCCCCTGGGACACCCGGTACACTCCCACTGGCCAGGGGACCTCGTCTGGGTCAAAGACTAGAATAAAGAACCCCTTCAGCCTTCCTGGACAGGTCCACATACTGTGATCCTTGTAACTCCTACTGCTCTTAAAGTTGTAGGCATCATCCCTTGGATTCATCATTCCAAGGTCATGTCTCTGATAAAGAGCAGGACAGCTGGACAGCCCATCCCGTACCCAGCCACCCCTTGAAAGTGCGAGTCACCTGGGATCCCCGAGCACAGACCTCATCAAACGCCTGCTGAATGGACCCCTGCTCCTTGTGGATCCTGTGCTTATATGGCCTGCTCATCTTGGTATTTGGAGTTGGACTCGCTGCTGTGGCTCCTGCAGACTGCACTGTTGCGAATAGAGCCCTAATTGCAATTGTTTACTGGTGTATAGTAGGATGCTTCTGTGCCTTGATTTGCTTTTCCTTTCCTTCCTTGCCCCCTCCCTAAAATCTATGGCAGCTGCAAATTAGTCAAAGCTGGGGCAAACAATCCATGCTGAATGCTTCAGTCCCGTTCTCAGCAGGTACAACTTCAGCCTCTGTAATATTTGATGCTTGTAGGACAATCCAAGATGACGCTCCTTACACCTTGCTGGTTGCCCCATACCCCCATGCTCCCATACCTGCCCTGAGGAGAGGATGTAGGGGTCACAACTATGGGAGTTATGACAAAAACCTCTGCTGAGACCCCTAAAAGGCAGAGGATTCTGCCGCTTTTGGAGCTTGCTCATAGGTGCCACCACTCCCCAGAAAGGGGTCCCATCAACTTCTCCATATCTCCTACAGAAAATCCCCAGCCCAGTAGGCTGTGACCCCATAAAACTCACCATATAAACATATCCACTGGATCAGAAAATACCTTTTAAAAGGCCCAAACAGGACTAAAACTAGGAATTGGAATATATGACCCATCAGGGCTGGACCCAGGGGAACACATACTGGTCCAACTGATCCCAGTAACCCAACCCCCAGAGAAAACCCGGATCAAAAATATCAGTAAAGCTGCCCAGACGCTAAAAGTCAAAGTTAGAACACCCTCCTGCAACGTTCTTTTGAACCAAGTTCAAAATTTCCACCAACTCCTAAATGAATCTCGGCCCGACATAACTGCCTCCTGCTGGCTATGCATTTCCTCAAGTCTAAGCATCTTCCCCGTACCTGTCCCATGGAACGTAACCCTCCTGACCCATGACAGCTCTGCGGCGGGAACCAGGCCTCTCCCAGTCCACATAACTGAACCCCTAGGAAAACTGGCTAACTGTAAAAGCATAACTACCAGGTCTCATTCAACCATCCTCCCTCTTGGAAGGGCCAATTGTAACACCACCCGCCCACTCAATGAGTCTGACTGATGCACCAGAAACTCCACCACCTGGGTCTGTGGCACCAACGCCTACTGGTGCCTACCCCAGGAAGGCCAGGGCATCTGCTACCTGGCTTGGCCAGTACCATCGTTCTCAGTGTATGGAGATGAATTGCCTGGAGAGCTCTCCCAAGCCAAACGAGCAATACAGGTAATTCTGATACTCTTAGGACTAGGAGTAGTCAGGAGCGCAGCAGTAGCGGGAGCCTCACTCACAGGTCAGGAGGGCTTACAAACACTACCATGGGAAACATCAAATGACCTTGAAGAAATATCGGGGGCTCTCAACGGGTTGCAAGACCAGGTAGACTCATTGGCAGAAGTGGTTTTACAAAACAGGCGAGGATTAGGCTTGCTCACTGCAAGTTCAGGGGGGATCTGTCAGGCCCTGGGGGAAGAATGATATTTCTATGCAAACTCCTCAGGAATAGTTAGGGACAAAGTGGCCCTGCTGAAAGAACGAGCCAAAGACCATTTAAACCATGTATACCAGGCATCTGCCAGCGGGAACTACTTCCAGTAGCTCCTCTCCTGGATTTTGCCATTTATGCCAGCGATAGCCTCAGTCTTTTTCCTCTTAAGTTTCGGGCCATGCCTGCGGTACCTAACACAATACATCACTTCCCGCCTAAATGCCTTAAAACACCAAATAATGCCTCGTGTTAAATATTAGCCCTTGGGGCCTATAGAAAAATCCCCATGTTAGCAGATGATGTCCCATAAAGAATTATAAGGGCATCAAAAGGGGGTAATGATAAGGTAAGTGCTGGGATCCTAACCCCCCTTGGCAGAAACCCGCAGCTTTAGGAAAATAAACTCCCTTCAGTCCCTTTCTCCTCCCCCTGCCCTTTTTCTCCATGGAATCCACATCAGGAAGATAAGCACTCCCTGCCTGCCCCATTTGAATTGAAATTTACAACTCTAAACAGATAATGACTCTTTTCCTCCCCATTGGCCCTCTGCTTTTAAGAAGATAAGCTAACCTCACTCCTCTGCTTTTGTAACCCTGTCTGCCTGCTTGCTTAAGAATTTGCCCACTTAGTGTTCCTATATAAACTTACGAAAATCAAAAATCAGGGCTCGGATTTGGAGACTGAATTCTCCTCTGGGCCTGTGCGTAATAAAACTTCATTCATCCATACCCCCAAGAGTGCCACTTGGGTTTCTTTCCATCAGCCACAACGTTTTAACAAGCTAGAGAAATGTCTGAGACCCAATCTTATTTCCTGTATGGTCAACACAATACCTGCAGCTTTTAACCTGTTCAAATGCACAGGCTTTTTCTGTTTTCCTGATTCCACCATCCTGAACATGAATTTTTCTTTTCAACACTTACAAAGCTCCCAATTATGGAATCATGGATTCCATCATGGATTACAAGTAGTAAGGGCACCTGCCTTATCATTTGCAAATTTGGTAGACTAAATCTGGAAGGTCTAACCTTTCTTGTAGGAGTTCGCTGAAATTGGCACAGACCAACTTTCTGAATTTTTCTTATTTCTTTATGGCATACCCTGGGTCAGCATGTGGTCTTTAGCAGGCTATAATTAGAATGAATATTTTGTCTTCACATAACAAGAATGAATACCCTTCTACCCAGGAATTGTCAGGACTTTGCCTCACAGTGTCAATATTTTCTTTTTCTTTTTGTTTTTTTCAGTACTCTATTTTCAAGTACACATTTTTTTTTTTATTGATTAGAGTTCTGTTTGGCTATAAATAACAGGAATCCTAAATAAAAACAGCTTCAACAATTACAGGATTTTTATACCTCACTATATAAGGAGCCCAGGGTAACTGCTCAAAGACGGAATTCTCCCAGTTTCTTGATTGCCTCACCTATGCATGCAACTTTTGTCATTCTGTTCATAAGATGGTCCTAGACTCTTAGACATTACATCTGCATTCAGGGGAAGAAAAGGGGAAGGCAAAAGGCTTAATGTAAGTTGGCTAGCTTAATTGATTCCCTTGAAAGCCTTCCTGGGCCCCACACCCAGTGACTTCAACTTACATTTCCCTGGTGGACCTGGTTCTGATGTCACCTCCAGCTGTAAGGCACACAGTGAGTATATTTACAGCCAAAATATTAGGAAGGAAACAGTAAATTTGGTTGTGAATGGCTTTTGTGTAGATAACTCACAGTGTCTTCCTCAATACTTATTTTTTCTCTATTTGATTAAGCACTCATAACTTTAGTCTTTAAATTATGTCAAATTGTTGGCACTTGCAATTGGGAATATCTTTTCTAATAAAAGTCTTTCTGTTACATTTACAATATCTAAACCCACTCTTCTAAATTTCTTTAATTCTACAGTTTGGCATTTGTTTCAGATTAAAGAATGTTCTTTATCTCAGCATGTACTTATTAATAAAAACAGATAAATATTTTAATTTTAGAAATCCCAAGGCTTCATTTTTAGAGTATCATGACATATACTCAATTAGTAAAACTTCCTAGGTGTATTAGTTGGTGTTCTCCAATGAAACATGACAAATTTTATGTATATATTTATAGATATTTATATATATATATAAAGCAATTTATTTTTAAGAGCTAGCTCAAGGGATTGTGGGATTTGCTTTTGTGCAAGTCTGAATTTTGTAGAGAAATTGTTGTAAGATTAATGTTGAAGTCTTGAGTTGGAAATCCTTTTGGGAGATTAGGCTAGAAACCCAGAGAGGAGAAGAGGGTGTGGCCTTCAGGCAGGATTTTTTCACCTCTGTGGAATCCTTAGTTCTTTGTTCTTAAGGCCTCCAGCTAATTGAATGAGGCTCACCCACATTGTCTGTGAGTAATCTCCTTTACTTAAAGTCAACTGATTGCAAATGCTAATCCCATCTACAAGATGTCTCCACAGTATCACCTAGGCCAGTGTTTGACCAAACAACTGGATACTATAACTTAGTTGACACATAAAATTAACTATCACATTGGGTAAAATGGAAAGATAAAGGAAATGGAGTTAGTAAACTTGTCTTTTGACCAAATACTAGAAGACCTTTGAATTTCAATTCCTTTATTCTAAAAGATGAAATTATATCTGTTTCATAGGAATGTTGTAAGATTTAATTGAAGATAATGTCTGCCAAAGTAGTTTGTGAAGTCTAAAGCACTATGAATCACAAATATTAGTTACCTACCCACTGCAAACTAAAGGGAAGTTGTATTTTGTCAAAGAAATATATACAAAATGGGCTTACATGTTTTTTGTTCTTTTAACCTGCAACATTAAGATCCTTTGACATTCATGTCCATGTAAAATTCTTCTCACCTTATTTTAAGATATTAGAAAGTCCACTTTCCTGGATTTTTCTAAAATTATAGTTCTCTTATCTCTTAGGACACTTAGAGAAAATTCATTTGAAAAAGTTTGACCTTTTTCAGGGTATTGTAATTAGAGTACACTGGTGAACTCTGTAAGACCTATTGCTTTCTCCCACAACTGTCCATGGGGAAATATGTTAATAATGTGCCCTTTGTGATTTAGATGGACTATCATTAGAGAAAAGTTCAGGAATGACGGACAAGTAACTCTTAGGTGAGTCATATCACTGATAAAGCACAATATAGGATATAATCACAACTCTGTTATCTAATGCCAATCATAAACTGATTACATTACCAATTCTGCAAAATGTATCTTCATTCTTGCCTTTTATTTCACTCCTAGAACACATTATTATCTATGAATCTTCTCTGGAGGATGCTGGGATTAAACAAACACAAATGATTAAAATAACATGAAAAGAAGTAAAAGAAAACAAAAGTATTTCAGATTTCTGTAGGCTTTAAAAATAAGAGAATATAATCACTTTCTAAGCAGCCAATAGAATTTCTAAAGGATTCAAATATCAATTTCAGAAATTTCAAAAACACTTATTCTGTTTGTAGAAGAATCATATTTCTAATCTGCACAGTCTAAATTTCTTAATGTATTTTGTACTTTGAATTGGGGGGATAATTAATAAAGTGTTCATTCATATACAAAATAAAATGATTTTTGCAAATATTTTTGGTTCTCAAAAATTAGTTGGTTATTGTTTACTCCATTAAAATTTAAAGAATTATATTGCAGTTTCTCTTTAGTTACAATCCTAATATATTGACTTTTTTTAATGAATTTGTATTTCTAGAAGTATAATGCTTGTTTGCTGGGCTAATAGGCAATTGTAACCCAAAGATTTTTTGCACCAACTGACAAGGAACAATTGGGTAAAAAAAAAAAAAAAAAAAAAAAAAATCTCCATTTGTCTCATGTTGTGAATCTCTCTATTGTTTGTGCCTAGGAACATCTAATGGTAATGGCACTAGTTTCATTTTATAACTGTTCTTATGAGGCTGGCAAAGGAGGGAAATGGTGAGACACACAAACTACAAAATTTAATACAGTTATTGAAATATGTCAGTAGGTACCTAGCTCTGTAGCCGTTAATGCTGTTATTTCCCACTGATACTGCTGATGAGTTACATGTACCAAAAATCATTTTCAGTTAGTGGTAAATTATCCAGGCTCCTCTACTTTTCACAGTATTGATCAAGTGTGTGTCATCCCCATCAATTATTATGCAGTCTGTGCAACATGCCACAAACCTAATAAATAGTTGATTGAAAAATTGTAATTTTTGTCACAGCAAACTCTATGGCATGCAGATATTCTTTTAAAAATTGTGAAGTTATTATAATATCAATATTGCTCAACTTTCTGAATAAAATCAGCCATACCTCGAAAAATCTGTAAGGATATTACATTTATTTTTCCTTTTTTACAATGGTATACAAATGAAAACTTTTCCCAAAATTTGAAAAAATAAAATAATGCCGTAGTCATCATAAATTAAGACTGTTGCTTAACTTATGGTGGCTATAGGGAAAAAACAGTGGGAATAAATCCTCAGGTAACATCCAAAGAGAGGGAATATAATTATAATGCTAACATTCATCAATCTTGGAAATGACTGATTTTGGAGCAGACTAATTCTTTTATCTCTCATGACACCATGATCTCTATTTTATTTTTACTTAAAAAAAATTTTTTTTTTCATATTTATTTATTTTTACAAACCCTTGTTTTGAGGGCTGACTTTCAATAGATTGCAGTGAAGGAGCTGCTCTGCTTCATACAAAACCCCAAACCATGATCACTAAAGAATATAGGTAAGCACATTTCAATCAGGAAACAATGAAATAGAATATTTTAACTTTAATCTTAATTGCATTTAGTACTTTCTCAGTCAGCAGATTTTTTTCAGTGTTTCCTAAATGCCAAGTACTGTGCTCATAATTGGATTTGATGTCACAGTGGAGATGATGTCACAGTCATTGTCCTCATGGTACTCACAGTGTAGTAGACTAAATTGGACAATCAACACAAGCTCATCAATAGAGATATACAAAATACACACTATGAGCCTACAAGGAAGATATATTAATGTCCCTAAAGGAGTCCAGAAAAACTTAATGGAGGAGGAACTATATTTATTTTTGCTTTTGTTTTTTGTGGTAGGCAGAATAATGGCTTCCCCAAAGGTGCAAATCCTAATCTCTGAAACCTGTGAATATGTTACCTTACATAGTAAAAGGAACCTTGCAGATAGGATTAGGTTAAGAACCGTAAAATGGGAAAATCAACCTGGATTATTTGTGTCTTTATAAGTGAAAGAAGGAGGTTGGAGTTGGCGAAGGAAATGTGACAACAAAGGTTGGAGTTTAGGACCATGAGCCAAGGAGTGTGGACAGCCTCCAGAAGCTGGAAATGGAAGGAAATGGATTCTCCCCTAAAGTCTCCAAAAGGACTGCAGCCCTGCTTGCACCTTAAGCCAGTAAGACTCATTTTAGACTTCTGACCTTTAGTATCATGAGATAAGTTTTGTGTTAAGTCACTAAATCTTTGGTAATTTGTTACAACAGCAATAGGAAACTAACATCATTTTTGGTTTTGTATTGTTACTTAGCATCTGAACATCTTTTACATATTTTGGTAATTCTCCAATGTATGTATGGGAGCAAATAATGCCAGAGAGGGCTGTTGTACTCATCTCTCTGGTAGGTAAAGCATGAACAGGAATCCTATGCTTGATCATTCAGACCCTCCCACCAGGGCTAATGGGAAATCATCCTGATATTAGTATAGTAGTGCCTCCAACATCCAGTTTCTAGGAATAGTAGTGGCAGTGGTGCCATCTTTGGTCCAGTGAACATAGCAACTCTATTGCAATCTGTGGTCTCATCTCCTTTTGTCCCTGCCACTTTTTTTCTTTCTTGGTTTTCTGGCCTCCTCAATGATTTTCTGTGCTATTGGATATCCTTTCAAAAAATTCCTTATCAGCTTGAATCACTCAAAGTCAATTTCTGCTTCCTCCAATTAAGGATGTTGGATGCTATAAAAAGGGGAAGGAGCAAAGTTATAATAAATACCTAGAGGCCTGAGGATGTCAGGTGTGTTGAGATAACATCAACTATCTTTGAATTGCTGGAGTGTTAAGTATGGGGAGGATGGTAAATGAAGATGATATGGGACCAGTAAGCAAGACCCTAAGGGAGATCACAGGTCATGCAAATAATGTTAGATTATTTAGATTATTAGTTTTATCCTCTATTGAAGTTGGGGTCATTGAAGAATTATCAACAAGAGAGTAAAATAATCATATTTGGATGTTAGAAAAATTACACAGGGAATAAATGAGACAAGAAGCACAGAGACTAGAAAAGAAACTAATTGAATAGCTTACGGAAGAATTGGATATTTGGCATGGAGGTTAATAGAGCAGGGATGGACATAGAGAGACCAGTATGAAAGTTTTAATTGTTTCTTTCAGGAGGAAATGGTTGCTTCATGATTAAGTGGAGATGGGATGTGAGGTTGAAAGAGTTATCTAGGCAGACTTCTTATTAATTTTTTTGGTGTTTTGAGTTTTCAATATACAGATAGAAATGATTATGAGGAAGTAAATATATTAGCCTGAAGTTCAGGAAAGAGATATGGGAGTCATCAGCTTCAAGATTGTCAGTAAAGCCTTGGGTATGGGTAAGATCTGCTGAAGAAAAGACGTGAAAATGATAAAATTAAAATAAATCTGGAACTCATTTGGTCTAAAAGTCACATTTATTGAATCTATTTACTGACTGACAGTAACAGAAGAAACTATACTCTTTTTCTCAGAGGAAGTTGAATAACTATGTGTGTTAACTTGGGCTAGGTAGTAGAGCAGTAAAAGCCAAAAAAATTTTTTCTAGTTGTTATTTTACACAAATCATTTGCCTACCATCAAAAAATGAAAGTGAATGGTCCTCTTTTAACACTTCACAAAACTTTCAATTACATGTAGGTGGAAATGGAATTTATTTAGCTTTCCCTTTTTTTTGAGTAGGATTTAATAAGTAAAGCCAGCTGGCATAACTGTGTTTGACATCGGCTGTAGAGCATAACATATTGCTGAAATATTTCTACAGACAAGAAGAGAGAGGATGTTGAAATATATATCAAAGTTTATTTGAATTATGAAGCTCGCAAGGATGGAAGGGCACTTTAAAAAGAAAGGAAGAAATGAAATAAAGTACTACTCTGAATTTCAAACATTCTGCTTCTACTGGCTTGAATTTTGGACTTTCAGAGTTCATAGGAAAGCTATGGGTTAGGGCTATCAGACAAAGTTAAAATTAAAGTTAGGAGATTAAAAAATAATGTTATCTGAGAGAAAAATTTATTTGCATCTTGTCTCCAGGAACCACAGAATAAGACAAAAGAAAATGAGTCAGAACTGTCATAAAAAAGATTACAATGATACGAATAAGAACAGAGCAGCATATTAAACAATTAATTAATTAGTATTACATTGAGCATACTTCTTTGGAGGTATTAAAAAGTAGTAGCAGGGAGCAGATGTGGCTCAAGAGGTTGACCTCTTGCCTTCCACATGGGACATCCTGGGTTCAGTTCCTGGTGCCTCCTAAAGAAAACAAACAAAAGCAGACAATGAGCAAAGATTGAGCAAAAACAATGCCAAAAACCAAAACAAACAAACAAACAAACAAACAAAAAACAAACAACAACAATAAGCAAACAGAGGAGGGAGGCATCTCGGTGGGAAAAAAAAGTAGTAGCAGTTCTCATTTTCTCAATTTCCCTGAATTCATGTTTGGTTTTCAAATAGAATTTTCCTTATTCTGTAGTGTTCTAAAATTTTATTTAGAAACTTGATTATTCTTTTTATTTAAAGCAGTGGTTCTCAGCTCTATAAGACCAAATGTTATTGATTTATACTAAAGTTTCAATGCAGCCGCTTTGGAGTTAAAAATATAAGATACAGAAATTTTCAAAAGTTTTCCCTGTGGTTTGGGCACACAGCTACTTATGAGAAACCCACACTAGGAAACGTGCAGCTAGAGTAAACTCTAAACCAGGGGTTCTTAACTTTTTCTGTTCCACAGACCCCTTTGCCAGTCAGGTGAAAACCACAGACCCCTCAATTCCACACTATATAGTGTATTATTTAATAAATATATCACACCCACAGCAACATGTCCCCACAAGAATAGTGTTTTTTTGAATTTCAATTCAAGCTCAAGGACCCTTGTTAAGAACCTCTGCAAAACCTTTCCCCTTTCTCTGTCTTCTAAGGAGTGTAGTTTGTGTTGTTCATCTACTTGGACCATTAATGAGCTGAGCAAGTGTTGGTGGAAATACAGAACTGAAAGAACAGGGGCAATTCAAGAGTCCCAAAATAAGAATTATAGCAAGATAAGGGAAAATTTAGAAATCAACAGAGTTGGATAAGGTTGATGTATTTAGTACAGGAAAGGGTTTTTATACTACTTTTCTCACTGTTTTTGATAAGAAGAAGGAAAAATGTAAAGATGGAATACAAGGAGAGAGAGTGGCTGACAACTAAGTCATCAATCAGTTCCAGAGTACAGCCAAGGTATTTTTATATCTTGTTACCCAACCAAACTCTGCTATTCCTAAAACAGTGTTCAGCCTTGGGAGCTCTCAGGAGTTTGTTTGTCTAAGGCAGTGATTCTTAACTAGGGGTCCGTGAGCTTGAATTGAAATTAAAAAAAAACCATTATTCTTGTGGGGATGTATTGGTGCAGGTGTGATATATTTATTAATAATACACATATAGTGTGGACTTAGTAAGAGGTCCATGGTTTTTACCTGACTGGCAAAGGGGTCTGTGGAACAAAAAAGGTTAGAACCCCTGGTCTCAGGTTATCTAGTAGGTTAGGCTCAAGTCCACTCAGAATTATGATCCAAGTTTCCTGACCTGCAGTCTTTCTCATCCACAACCCTGCCACTCTTTCTGGTCTCATGTGTTATGTACTCAATGAACTGTGGACTAAACATGAGTGATAATAGTTTAATGTTATAAATTCAAAATGAGACTCCAAGAACCTGAACCTGAGTCATATTTACTTTTTTTTAACCCCCCACCCCCACCCCCACCCCAGATGGCTCCCTTGTCTGTTTGCTCATTGTTTGTACTCATTGTCTGTTTTTTTTAAAAGAGGCTCTGGGAACTGAACCTGGGGCCTCTCATGTGGGAAGCAGGCACTCAACTGCTTGAGCCACATCTGCTCCCTGCTCATTTTTTTTTTTTTTTTTTCTCATTGTCTGCACATTGTCTTGCTCATTTTTTTTGTGCTCGTTGTCTGCTCATTGATTTTGCTAAATATCTACTCATTCTCGGCTTGTTGTTTGCTTGTTGTTTGCTCCTTCTTTAGGAGGCAACGAGAAGTGAATCCAAGACCTCTCATGTGGAAGGTGGGTGATCAACTGCATATTTACTTTTTTTTTGCATCATAGCTGTAACACAACTTGGCGATTGGGGGTGATGGGAAGTAAAAAGTGTTGATGTTTTCCAAGTTCCCTTTTATCTTTTTGCCTTCTAAAGATCTTAGCTGTACTTATCAGCTATTGGTAATTTTGTTGAGCTGGGAAAGGGTCCTTAGTGGAGAAGATGAACTAAAAGAACAGAAAGAATTCATGTGTCTTCATATAGGAAAGAGAGAGAGTAACACCTGAAGGAAAGGGCATGGAACCACTAGATTTACAAGTGGGAAGATTTGAGCATGCTGCTATGTGCAATAGCCTCATGGAGAGAGCAATATATAAATGTATTTAGGAAGGTTGCATGCAATGTTTTCTTTCTTTTTTTTTTTTTTTAACTTTATTTTGTACATTTAATAATTGAAAACATAAGCAATAAAAAACTAAAAAGTAAACACAGATGAATAAATATATACATTTCTCAATTAAATGTAATGGATACACACAAATTTTTTTGTTGTTTTGTTTTTTGTTTTTTTTTGTTTTTTGTGTGTGTGTGAATCAAACAATATATTACACAATATATTTGGTTCATATTAATGCATTCATGCAGTATTTGTCCTTTTGTGTCTGGCTTGCTTCACTCAACATAATGTCCTCCAGATTCATCCATGTTGCCATATGATTTATGACTTCATTTCTTCTTACAGCTGCATAATATTCCATCGTGTGAATAGACCACAGTTTGTTTATTCATTCATCTGTTGATGGACACCTGGTTGTTTCCAACTTTTGGCAATGATGAGTAATGCGGCTATGAACATCGGTGTGCAGATATCTGTTCATGTCACTGCTCTCAGTTCTTCTGGGTATATACCCAGTAGTGATATTGCAGGGTCATGTGGCAAGTCTATATTCAACTTCTTTAGGAACTGCCAAACAGTCCTCCATAGTGATTGTACCATCCTGCATTCCCACCAACAGTAAAGAAGTTTTCCTATCTCTCCACATCCTCTCCAACACTTGTAGTTCTGTCTTTTAAATAGTGGCCATTCTGATAGGTGTGAAATGATATCTCATTGTAGTTTTGATTTGCATTTCCCTAATCATGAGTGATGTTGAGCATTTCTTCATGTGTTTTTTTGCCTTTGTATTTCTTCTTCGGAGAAATGTCTATTCAAGTCTTTGGCCCATTTTTTAATTGGGTCATTTGTCTTTTTATTGTTGAGCTGTAACATCTCTTTATATATCCTGGATATTAAACCCTTATCAGATATGTGATTTCCAAATATTTTTTCCCATTGAATCGGCTGCCTTTTCACCCTTCTGAAAAAGTCCTGTGAGGTGCAAAAGTGTTTAATTTTGAGGAGGTCCCATTTATCTACTTTTTCTTTTGTTGCACGTGCTTTGGGTGTGAAGTCCAAGAAACCACCACCTACTACAAGGTCTTGAAGATGTTTCCTTACATTTTCTTCTAGGAGTTTTATGGTCCTGGCTTTTATATTTAGATCTTTGATCCATTTTGA
>JAKSZT010053770.1:30702632-30819053 GCA_026826555.1 Tolypeutes matacus
TTTGACCCACTGAATATTTAGGAGTGTGTTGTTCAGTCTCCACACATTTGCAAATTTCCTTTTTTCCTGTCTGTTATTGATTTCTAGTTTCATTCCATTATGATCTGAGAAGGTGCTTTGTATAATTTCAATCTTTTTATATTTATTGAGGGCTGTATTGTGACCTAACATGTGGTCTATCCTGGAGAAAGATCCATCGGCACTTGAGAAGAATGTATAATCCGCTGAGTTTGGATGCAGTGTTCTATATATGTCTGTTAGTTCTAACTTGTTTATCATATTGTTCAAGTTCTCTGTTTCCTTGTTGATCTTCTGTCTAGTTGTTCTATCTAATGATGTGAGAGGGGTGTTGAGGTCCCTGACAATTATTGTAGAAATGTCTATTTCTCCCTTCAGTTTTGCCAGAGTTTGTCTCATATATTTTGGGGCACCCTGGTTAGGTGCGTAGATATTTATGACTGTTATATCTTCCTGGAGGATCGTCCCTTTTATTAATATATAATGGCCTTCCGCATCTCTTATCACTTTTTTGCATTTGAAGTCTGTTTTGTCTGATATTAGTATAGCTACCCCTGCTCTTTTCTGTTTACTCTTCGCATGGAGTATCTTTTTCCAACCTTTTACTTTCAGCCAGCTTGTATCCTTGTGTCTGAGGTGAGTTTCTTGTAAGTAGCATATGGATGTCTCATGTTTTTTTATCCATTCTGTCAGCTTGTATCTTTTGATTGGGGAATTTAATCCATTCACATTCAATGATATTACTGAAAATGCACTATTTATTTCCTCCATTTTATTCTTTGGTTTTCATATGTCATCTTATTTTTGTCTCTCTTTTTACTCTTTTGGTTATCCTTTCTGCTTTTCTTTCTTTTATACTCTCCTCCAAGCCTCTCTCTCCTGTCTTTTTCTTTCAGGTTCTAAGGCTTCCTTTAATATTTCCTGCAAAGGTGGATTCTTTTTTGCAAACTCTCTTAGTTTCTGTTTGTTTGTGAATACTTTATATTCACCTTCATATTTGAAGGACAGTTTTGCTGGGTAAAGAATTCTTGGCTGGCAGTTTTTCTCTTTCATTTTCCTAATTGTATCATACTGCTGTCTTCTCGCCTCCATGGTTTCTGAAGGGAAATCTGCACAAAGTCTTACTGGACGTCCTTTGTACATGATCGTTTGCTTCTCTCTTGCTGCTCTGAGCATTTTCTCTTTATCATTTACATTTGACATTCTGAATAATATGTGTCTTGGCGTAGGTCTATTTGGATTTATTCTTATTGGGGTACGGTGTGCTTCTTGGACATGAAAGTTCATTTCTTTCGTGAGAGTTGGGACATTTTCAGCTATCATTTCCTCAAATACTCTTTCTGCCCCTTTTCCTTTCTCTTCTCCTTCTGGAACTCCAATGACACGTATGTTCTTGCATTTTGTGTTGTCATTCAACTCTCTAAGCCCCTGCTCAATTTTTTCCATTCTTTTCTCTCTCTGTTCTTTTCTCTCTTCAATTTTAGCTGCTCTATCTTCAGTATCACTTATTCTTTCTTCTATCATTTTGAGTCTGCTGTTGTATGCTTCAATTGTATTTTTTACTTCACCTATTGTATCTTTCATTCCCATGAACTCTGTTACTTTTCTGTTCATGATTTCAAATTCTTCTTTACGTTCGCGCAATGACTTCTTGATGTCATTGATCTCTTTAACTATATTCTCTTTCATCTCATTAATTTGATTTTGGAAATGTGTGCTCATCTCACTGATTAGTTCTCTCAAATTCTGCATCTCTTCTGGAACTTTGCTGTATTCCTTTTCTTGGGCCATGTCTTCTAATTTCTTAATATGGCCCGTAATTTTTTGCTATTGCTTAGGCATCTGGTTAGTTTGTATTTTACTTAGATGCTCTATCTCTTTCTCTTTTATGGGGTTTTAGTGGCAGGCAGATGTGAGTTACCACCGCTCTTTGATTTTTGGCTCAACCTTGATTGTTAGGATTGTTCTGCTGGTTGCTCAAAACTGGGCACTGGACCCAGTAATTGGTTGTAGAGTCGTTTCCTAGGGCCTTGGGCAGGGAGGCTATAGAGGCCAGGAAAAGCCTCTCTTACTTATTAATTTTCTTATGTGTACTTCCTTGGTCTGCCAGGAGATGGCGCTTGTTGGCTGCTCTCAATTCAATGCCTGGTCGGAGCATATTTGTTGTGACACAGACCAGATCAATGTGATAGAACTTCCTGTCTGGGGGCTAGGAGCCCTGTGATTCAAACTTTCTGAGACAGATCTCCAGACTTCTCTCATAGCGCCCCCCTTTTCCCAGCTAGGAAATATTTCCACTCCCTTCTGAATCCTCAACAATCAGTCCCTGTTAGTAGAGGACGAGATTGGGAGGTTTGTATATCTTTAGCCCCTTGCAGGCTCCAAGGCCAACAATGGTGCCTCCCCACCCAGCCTGGAAGGGCTCTTGGGACAGGGCAGAGCAAACCTGGGAGTCCAAATTAGGGTCAGCCCCAGGCTCTCACTCCCCTCTCCCGTGGTGTCCTCAACAATTAGTCCGGGCTAGAAGAGAGGGAGGTTGCCAGTATCGGATTTCTCCAGTCCTTTCCGGGCTCCCAGGACCAACCACCGTGTGGAAGGGTCCGTGGTTCTCTGCAGCCCAAATTTCAGGTCTGAACCTGAGTCAGACTAAGGCTGTGTCCCTCTCTCTCCCCTTTCTGGGAGTGGCAGATCCCTGAAGCCCCCTTTGTGTGTGGTATCAGGCCCAGGGGCCCAAGAATTCTGAAGTGTGTGGGGGAAGGTGCCGGCAGCAGAAGAAGCTGCTACTTGCAACTCACAGTTCTGTAGTCGAGATTTCCCTCTTCTGTCCCTCTCTCTTCTGGGTGGTGTGCAGCTTTCACCTGGTGACCTAAACCCTAGAAGATCTTTTTCGGGGCTGTTTCAGCTTTGTTCTAGCTATTTTTCTGGAGAAGAGATTCCTGTGTCTTACTAGTCCGCCATCTTCCCGGAAGTCCAATGTTTTCTTAACTCCTGCTTTACTGTTGTCAAGAATCTTCCAGAAAAGTTCTCTCTATAATCAGTACTTTTGACTTGTTAGGTTTGTGTAGTGGTTGTTTTGTTTATTTTTTAGACATAATAGTATGCTGACACTGTTCTCAACTGAAAATAAGGGTCCAATTTTCAGGTCACAAAAAAAGAAGTTCTAGGTGGTTCACAAAGATAATAGATCCTATTTTTTGAGTCCCATATATGTTGTTTCATCTTATCTTCAGTAATATTACTTCCATTTTACTGTTTCAAAAACCAAGGCAAGTTTAAACCAAGTTTTTAAAAATATACACACACATATATATAAAGATACTTAGATTACATAAATGTTAGTATAAAATATCGGGGATTCCCATATGCCCTGTTCCCTACACCTCCCACATTTCCCCACATTAACAACATCTTTCATTAGTGTGGTACATTCGTTATTTGATGAACACATTTTGGAGCATTGCCACTAAGCGTGGATTATAGTTTATATTGTAGTTTACACTCTCTCCTGCACAATTTTGTAGGTTATGGCAAGATATATAATGGCCTGTATCTGTCATTGCAATGTCATTCAGGACAATTCCCAAGTCCTGAAAATGCCCCCATGTTACATCTGTTTTTCTCCCTCCTTGTCCTCAGAACTTCCAGTGGCCACTGCCTCCACATCAATGATATAAGTTCTTACTAGTGACATAGCTGAATTAAGTGTCAAATACAAGTGTAGAGGCTTTTCCCACTATGTTAAACTGATCCATTCATTGATCATATTTATTATTAGTTTATATAGCAAATTCATATTGGCAGTTGTTTCTCTGTTTGTACTCCACTACTTGTAAACACATAATTTTGATAATTTTTCCTGATACCACAGATAGCACTTTAATCTCTCTGCTTCTCTTAATCCCCTTCTCTTTTCTGTGGCTTGCTTCCAGGCCATCCTTTATAGAATCCCATGTCCTATAATTATTTAATCATTATTGCATAAATATTATTTAATGAATGTTATTGCCAATTTTTATAAATGTTTTGATGCTTACTTATTAAATCATATTAAACATGATCCATGCTTACCGCAAGTGTCACTTTATATATGTGGAATATGTGTTGCTATTTTCCATACTTGCTTTGCCTTTCAATATAATAAATGAAAAGCTTTTCATATTTTTATTTCCAGATTTAATAAATGACTTTTGAATTAAAAAATATAGTATTTCCAATATTCAAGAAGTGATGGACTTTTTTCTAACTATATTCATTTTTTTAAATTATCAACAATGTTAACATTGCACACACACACACACACCCATCTACCCATGCAAATCACACCAAATTTCAGACATATAATTTTATCTGTAAGTATTTCAAAAATATATCTCTAAAGTTAAGGGGTGCTTTTTAGAAACATGATAAAATGAAACTTTTATAATTAAAAAATCAAAAGTAATTATTTAAAATCACCAAATAGCTAGTTAATAGTCATATTGTTTTATATATATGTATATATGTGTGTGTGTGTATATATATATGTATATATTTCTTTTTTAAAGCTTCTTTCTTTTAATGAATGTCCAAGTAATGTCCATGTATTTCAATTGGATGATATGAGCTTTAGGTATTTTAATCTTAGGTTCCATCTTTATGTTTTTGTTTTTTTTTCTTTGCAATTTTTTGTTGAAGAAACAAGGTCATTTGTCCTTTAGAATGCCCACCACCATAAATTTTGCTAACTGCATGTCAGGAGGTATTTCAACATGTTACTCCATCCATTGTATTTTCTGTAACTTATAGCTACATCTAGAGGCTTTATCAGATCCAGGTTTGATACTGGGAACAAGAGCAATTCATAGATGGTGCTGTGAACTGCCATCAGGAGGCACATAAAAACTGGTTGTATCTTTGTGATGTATGAAGCCATTGATAATCATTGACTAGATCTATTAATTTGTTAACTAATTAATTAGGGTTTGGCAATATGGTGGCATTAAATTGTTTTTGCCCTTTGGGTATAATTCACAGATAGGCTCAAATTACTACTATTTTATATCACTCGGGATAGTAGCTGTGCTACTAACTGGATACACAAATAAGTTCATTTGTTTCATTTTATTTTAGATTTTTAGGAATTGTTTTTTAAAATTTAATTTTGTTTTATATTTATACAGTATATTAAGATATTTCCAAATTTAGTTATTTATATTAAAGAAAGTCTAACTTGTATGCTGTTTCTTTTTATAGCTTCATTGAATCCTATTTTCAGGACATGCCATAGTTTGTTCAACCAGCTCCTTGTTGAAGGATATTTGAGTTGTGAAATAGAATTAATTATTTATCCCTTCATTATATAAGCTGAGGACTGAGATAAGTTTGCACTTTTGGGCTTGCTCTCTTGTGCATCTGCCATCTTCGTGAGAAGAACATATTCCATGTAGCCCACTGGGGACCCCAGGTAAACAAGAGCCCAGGGAGACAACCTGAACCCTTCCTGAAGCCTGGGGTCAAGACCAGATGAATATCTCCTAAAGCTTAGCTAAGGTAGGGAAGGCATGAGCAAGGAATAAATGAGAGTGTGCATAAGCCTCTGGGATATGTAGAAGTTTGTTTCAAAAATTTGTTGTGATGATAGTTGACTGATAATAGGTTGTTAAAAGAAATTAGCTTGTAGTATTGTGAATATAATTAATACCAGTGAAATGTACACTTTTAATGGTTAAAAGGAGAACTTTTGAGTTGTATGTATGTTATTGCAATAAAAATTGGCTAGTTGCAATGAATAAGGTCTTTTTATATTTTTGTTAGTTTATTGATGTGATAGATCCCTGGAAGTGAGATTGCTATGTCAAAGGGTAAATGCATATGGAATTTTACTGAAAAGTGACATCTTGTAAGTGCTGTACTATTTTAAATTCCTGTTTGCATTATACCTTTTCCCCACGGCCTCATTGATGATACTATGTTTTTTAACTTTCGGATTTTTGTTTATACATAGGTGAAAAATGGTACCTAGGAAAGTATGATTTGCATGTCTCTATGAGCAAGATTGTGCCTCTTTTCACAGCAGCTTATCTTTATTTTATATAGACTAATACTTTTTGTTTTAATATAAGAAGACTTTCATAAATTGATTTTTAAACTCACTACTTTACTAAATTCTCTTTGTGCTAGTTTTTCCATCTATATCCTAGAATTTTCCATATATATAATCATATCAACCTTAAATACACTTTCTCTCTTCCTTATCAATTTTTATGAGCTGAGGCATTTTAAAAAAATCATTCTTCAGCTTTTGATACCAGTGAGTGATTTTCATTTTCAAGGCCTAAGTAATAAGAAAATCTTTAATTTCCCCACCTTTTGCTTCCTGAAAATAAATGCTATTCTAAGGTATTATAAAAGTCTCTATTTTTCTTACTTGTATTTTCAGCTGCTTGTATAATTAATACAAAGGCACATCTCATTTGGCACTTACCTTGTAAAATATTTTAATTAGTGACCTCAAATCCGTGATTTGAAACTTAACCAATACCTCCTTAAAATACAAATATAAAGGCTATATTTTCTAGAGATAGCCTTTTCTGTTTTTCTATTTTATGCTTGTTTCTAAATGTCCATTATCCAATGTATTCATGTCATAGTAACAAAAGAAAAATGCCCATGAATATTTCAGTTTTACTGAATAGTATGCAGGAAAGTGTTTTTACTATCCCATTATTGTGTATCTTTTTTTTTATTATGAAGGTTACTTTCTCTTTTAGGTTTTCCCATGTTTTTTAGTGTTTCACAACATTAAGATGGAAAGGAGTCACATATATCATAAAACTTATTAGCAATATACTTTAAGTAATTAAGATAAATGAAAAAGCGAACACTTTCAAAAATCTGCTATTAATGAAGAACCAAATTAATTCAATCAAATTTTTCTATTTTATATTTTTTAGAATCTTCATTTCTCAAAATATTTGAACACAGTAGTTTTTATCCCTAGATTGTGATACAAGAGAGTCAAATAGAGAAAAAACAAAATGGATGAATGAATATTTGAGAACTATTATGATATTCAATATTTTGAGACATTCATAGATTAATTATAGACAGTTTACAATAAATCCAAGCATTATCCTCTCTACATCTCCCCAATTCTGTATGCCCTGCTGTATATATTTGCTTTTATTTTTATTTATTTATTTATTTATTTTTAATTTTTTTAATTTTATTTATTTATTCATTTATCCCCCCCTTGCTGCTTGTGCTCGCTGGGTCAGCCAACCATGCCGTGCGGGTGGGCCTGCCCTCACCAGGAGGCCCCGGGAACCGAACCCGGGGCCTCCATATGGTAAACGGGAGCCCTACTGATTGAGCCACAGCCGCTTCCCTGTATTTGCTTTTAGAAATATGTTAAGAGTAGCACATGGTCATAAGATTCTTTTCCAGTTTATAAACATCCCATCCTTTATTTTATAGGCAATTTTCTAAGGGTTATAGAAATCCATATATAAATGCTCTTTTCTCCCCCCCTAAGATTAATAAGCTGCTGCTTCTCTCAATTCTGGAGAAAATTCTTTCAATTTCTTGCATTAGGGGATTATTTGTCTTTGGAAACAATCCTTATTTAAAATATCAGCAACTTACTTGCCCTCCCTTTTTAGAAAGAGGGGTTCTCATATACTTGGTTAATTCTTGGCTATACTGAAACAATGATCCCCCAGTAAGCTGATGTGGATTTTCCTCCATTTGAGGGAAGTTTTCAGCAGCCCCTTCCAGGAGGGAGCTGGAAGTAGGGAGGTTGGCAATATTTTTGTGCATGTGATATTGCAAATTCTTCATGTCATATTGTTTGATTAGAATTGCTTAAATCTTGGCTAAGAGAGTAAAGAGGAAAACAGCAGGCCAACGAAACTAGAGACATTGGAAAGCAGATATGGGTCTGAATGTTTAGATCTTGGGTAGAAGCAAAGAGGACCAGGAAGCCCTGGTAACTCAGCCTGATGTTATTGAGTAAAAGCTTGATAACACCTGGTATCAATAGCGCCAACCCCAGAAGTAGCTTTTATGGGTAGAGTTCTTTGATCTCTTTCTGATGTCCTCTAGGATTGGTGTAGTGGACATACATAATAAGAGCTGCCTTTTTCATAGTAGGAACATAGAGTACCTACTATGTTCTGAATAACAGGCAGTTTATATAATCTAGTGTTGGAACCTGAAAGAGTTGGAGTTAACCTTTACTAGCTCAGAACCTCAGTTTCCTCATCTGTAAACTGATGTTGATAATACCCATTTTATAAAATGTTAGTGCATATAATTGATAATGTATTTTGGTGCCTGAAACTGTATTTGAAACATGAGTGGCACTTTAAAGTTGATGCTAGTAGTTTATAGTTTATCATTTTATTATTGTTATTATTGTATCATATTGTTATCATTGATTTATTGCTGCTATTATTATAAATAATATATTTTTAATTTTGAGGGACAGGGCATACTTTGGGCTGCCCAACTGCCTCTGAATGAGAGAAGCAACAACAGCACTGATGGGCCTGACCTTACATTTAGGGCCAGAGTCCTTATGTGGGCCCCTAATCTTCCTCTCTCCAATATCATCAAGGTTTTGTACTCTGCTGAATTGTCCCCAGTGTCATGCAAACATGCCATTATTTCTCCAATCTTAAAAAAGTAAAACTTTCCTCTGATCCCATTTGCTCTATCAACTACCATTTCTTTGCTCTCCACTGCTGCAAAAGAACTTTCCATTCTCTCTCTTTCCAATTCCACACCAGCCATTCTTTTGTAAACCTGCCACTCTGCAGGAACTCTCTGAGCAAGGTCACCAATTATTTCCAAGCTGCTAAATTCACTGTTAATTATCAGACCTCATCTTATTTGACTTATTCACTATATTTCATATTTAATCACATCTTCCTCCTTGAGAGTAAAATAATGTTTTTATTTGCTAGGCTGCCAAAATACAAATACCAGAAATGGGCTGGCTTTTACAAGCCAGGGGATTTATTAACTTACAAGTTTACAGTTCTGAGGCCATGAAAATTAAGGTATCATCAGGCCATGGAAATTAATGCTTTCTCACCTGAAGACTGGCTGCCAGTGATCCTGGACTCCTCTGTCACATGGCAAAGCACATGGCAGTGCCTGCTGGTCTCTCTCTTCTAGGTTTCATTGCCTTCAGCTTCTGGCTTCTGGGGCATTCTCTCTCAGCTTCTGTGGGTTTCTTTCTGTCTCTCCTTCTGTATTTATCCTGTTTATAAAGGACTCTAGTAAGAGGATTAAAACCCACCTTGGGTAACTTCTTACTGAAGTAACCTAATTAGAAGATCCTACCTACTATAGGAGCATGAAGGAATGGGCCAGCTATTTTTTTTAAAGCAATTTTATTGAGACATACATACCATAAACATCCATCTAAAGTGTACATTTGATGGCATTTGGTGTAATCACAGAATTGTGCATTTATTACTGTAATCAATATTACAGCATTTTCATTACTCCAAAAAGGAAAAAACCCTACCCTTTAGCAGTCACCTCTCAGTCCCTCTATCCTTCCCTTGCAAACATATCCATTAATCTAATTTTATCTCTATAAATTTATTAGTATTTACAATTTATATAAATGGAGTCAAACAATATGCAGTACTTTATGTCTGGTTTCTTTCACTTATCGTAAGTCTGTCTTTATTTACAATTGATGAAAATATATTAATATATTACTGTTCACTACAGTCCATAGTTTCCTAATAGGTGTATTTTCCCCCCAAAATCATCCTATTATTAATGTCTGGTAATATTAACATACACTTCTGGGGTACATAGAATCTTAAACTACCACAGATAGGTATCATGATAAGGTCCTTTTCCAAGATATTTGGGAGAAAAATAAAATATATTTTACAATTTTGTTAGCTATAGTGTGCTATAAATGTATTGGTTATTTTTATCTGATAATTTCAGAATAAGCAAAAAACTTTTTTGTAAAGATGTAGAATATTTATATACTGCAAACAAATCTGGTGAAATTCAAAGAGAAACTTTAGTAAGGGTGAATGGAAAGGATTGCCAAAGTCAACAAAAATTCTATATATCAATATCCATAAATGATATAAATACATAATTCTAGATGTCTACCCAGCTCTCTCTTCAATTGTAACCTGGAAAGTCACAAGGAAAAGACTATGAAGGAATTCTGGTAGTGAAACTCCTTTGTATATAAATTGCCTATTTTGACTTTTCTGATATTGAAATCAGTAAACTACCTGTAAGATTTAGTGCTAAAAAATTTTAAAAAGTAAATGCCCATGAGACAGTAACTACAGTATTTTAGAAAGCTTCCTAACTTTATTTATACCGTCTTTATAGAATTATATCGTATTTATTCAAAATGTGTTTAGACATTTATTAGGTATACCCTTTGATAAGTATAGTGTGCATCTACTGATGTGATTATTAGATTTTCTCCTTTAATTTTTCTGTGGTTTATTACATTAATTGATTTTTTTCCATTCCTAAGAAAGGTCACAAGAGTTATGATACATTAACTGTATTATAAAGTGTTGCTTCTATCTCATATATAGCATTTTGTAGGAATTACTAAGGGAGCAGATTTAAGTCCATTAATACATGTCTAGGCTAGTGATGGGCAACTATACAAATCTGCAAGAAGTTATCTTTGTAGTAATTTTTTTAAGTTGCTTGATCTTAGGGAAGGAGTGGCTTTCTTGGAAGTTTTTCATAACACTGATACATATATATGTATATAGCTAGATTAAGTTTTGCTATTTGTTTAGAAATAATTTATATATATAGCTAGATTAAGAAATAATTTTTATAATTAAGAAATAATCTAGCTATAATTATTATTAAGAAATAAAAGAAATATATATATAATATAATTAAGATATAATCTAGCTATATACATATATATAGCTAGATTAAGATTTGCTATAGTTTAGAAATATTTTTTATATATATAGCTGGATTAAGAAATAATTTTTATAATTAAAAATAATTTATATATATGGCTAAATTAAGATTTGCTATTATTTGTTCAGAAATTTTGCACTTATGTTCACTAGTAGTATTAGCTTAGAATTTCTCTTTTTCATTCTATTCTAGTCTAGTTTTAGTATTAACAGTATGTTGGCCTTATAAACTATGTTTCTAAATATTGTCTTTTCTATTTTTTCATAATAGTTTAAGACTAGAATTATTTTTGCTTTGATTGGTAGAATTGCCTGGTGAAGTCATTTGAGTTTGGAGTTTCCACTGTAGAAAAAATTTTGAAAGCTGGTTTTATTTATTTAATTGTTGTGGTACTATTCAAGTTTTCTGTTTCTTCTTGTATTAGGTTTTGTAAATTTTAGTTTCCTAGGAATTTGTCCATTTCCCCTGAAATTATCAAAATTACTTGGCATACATTAGTTTATAATATTCTCTAATTAGCCTTACAGTGTCTGTGGTTCCAGTTCTATCTCCCTTTTCATTATTGATATTGTTTATTTGGGTCTTTAAATATTATTCTTCATCAGTTTCACTATAAATCTGTCCATTTTATAAATATGCTCAAAGAACCAATTCCTTGCCTTTTGATCTTGTCTCTTTGATGTTTTGTTGTCTATTTCACTAATTGCTACCCTTTATTAATTTCATTTTTAATTTTTCTTCAACTTTCTTTGAATTTATTCTGCTGTTTTCTTTTTTCCTAATTTCTTTTAGTCTCTCTCATTTCTAGTTTAACCCTTTAAGATTATAAGTATCTTTAATCTTTGATTATTTTGAAATCTATTTCTTAATCCAAAGATATAGTAATTTTCTGTAATCATCTTGGTATTTTTACTTATAACTTAACTGCATTTTTAACTAGATAATATATAAATTATGAATTCCATTTGTAAATGTGTTGAGAATTGTTTCATGATCCATTATATGGTCAATTTTTATAAATATTCTATGTGTTTGAGAAGAATGTATTATACAGCTAATCACTGCAATTTGTTATATTGTTGATTAGGTCAAGAATGTCTATCATGCTTTTCAGAATTTCTTTTTATTTACAGATTTATTTTGGCTTCTTGTTCTATTAATTAATTAGAGGTGTGTTAAAATCTGTCATTTATATATATATGGGGATTTAAAAAAATTTTTTGTAGATCTGTCAACTTTTGCTTTTTTATATTTGAAGACATCTTCTTAGATATATACAGATTTAAAAATTATATTTCTGACTTATTTAACTATTTTATTAGTATGGACTTGCCCTGTTATTTGAAACATGGCTGTTTTCCTTAAAGACAATTTTGTTTGATATCAATATAATTATACCAGCTTTTGTTTGGTAAACATACACACTTGGGATGACAGGCGGTTGCAGTGCTCTGCTCCTTTTTCACTTCTATCTCCATTCTTTCCCAGCCTCAAAATGTATTACTTTCTTGCTAGCTCAAAAATATTATTGGAAGTTTTTTGTTTTTGTTTTTGTTTTGCCTAAGGAAAGAGTCAGTCCAAATACCTAACTAGCCATATTACTGGAAAGAGATGATTATTTCATTTAAAATGTTAAGGAACTTTTGGAATAAGCAGAAGTCATTAATTAGCAAACAACTGATAAAAGATGGAATATGAAAATGTACAACTAGAAGTGAAAAAAGAGTTTAGGTATAGTGATATAGATTACAAGTGGGTTTTACTAGTGTATAAAGCCATAGTACTTCACTCTTAGTATTGAAGCTATAGGAGAAAAGAGGGATATTTAGTGCAAGAATAAAGAGTATTCAGGATTGAATCCGAGGCAGGTAAAACCCAAGATATAGGCAAAAATGTCAGAATGTTTGGAGGAAGACAAGAAATTAATCATGGCATGTAAGACAAGATAATTCATAGAAATCATAGAAATAACTCAAATAGTAATCTGAGTTGCCTTGCAGTTATACTAATTTTCAGTCCCATATAACAAAATTATTTCTAAAGAAAGATTAAATTTATCCTCCATCTATATAAAAACAAGTAGATCAAGAATTAGAATAATTGGTGGAATCTTTAAGTCATGATTCTGCAAACTTCTGGGCCCAGTAGTAAACTATTGGGCTTGGTATTGTAAAGCAAGCAATCTATAATTAATCTATAATTGTGAAAATATAATCTATGAAATGTTCAGAATGACTTCATAGAAATGTTTAACATATTTTGCTGCTGATTGCTTTTCTTGTATTGCCAGGGTACCAGGTAAGAAAATAAGATTGGTTTTCAGAACATCATCTTTAGCCTTGAAATATAACTCCATTTTTGTATAGGTTAATCATAATAGAAATTACAGGATAAAATGACATATATTAAACATTTGATAAAAGCTCAACCCAACCCTTTTAATCCAGCATACAATCTTATCCAACAAAATGAAACAAGATGGCACACACTTCCAATCTTCTTGAATTGCCATACAATCTGATATAGCTGTACTGGACAGTAGTTTCTCAAGAAGAGATGGTTAAATAAGCTTTAAAGCACTCTAAATATTACTGGCAAATCACCCTTAAATGTAAAAGTTTTAAATAGTACACAAATGCACGGTACAATAACAAAACACAATGAGAGGTAAATCATAAGGCATGGCTATTCGTTTCCAAGTCTGTCTCCTGACCACACACACACACACATAAAACAACCATATCATATGTGGAAGCACATATAAATAAAGTCTTTCTCTCTTTTTAAACAATTACACTTTATTGGATATAGTTCAGACATAGTCCAACCTCATTTATATTTGGGCTTGTTTTTTTGCTGTATTAAAAGATAAATTTTCAATAGTTCAGTAAATATTCATCTGTTAACTTTTTTGCTTTTTGGGGTCATGTAAGACACAGAGATTGTGTTTTCCTTTTTTTTTCCAGGTAAAACATTTGCTACTCTGGACTCATAAACATTCATGACAAGAAAATGTCTAGGTCAGTATGCTAAAATGGATAATTCCACAATATTGGCCTCTAACTTATGTACGTTTTTTTCTGTGTCCTTATGACTTTCAGTTATCTTGATTGTACCATTTGGACTTACTTTCTTATAATTGATTTGAGGATAAAATTAATCTTCATGAAACTTTTGGCCTCAGTATTGCCATGCTAAAACAGATGCATTTTCCTGATCACAATTTGTCATCTAACACACTCTCTGTGTTTTAAGTGCAGTAGAGTCATTTTATTTTTCCTATCATAAATAGATACACTATAAAATCCATTCTACTTTTAAGGAGATGATTGAGGGTATCTCCATACATAAAACACTTTGGCTGAAAGGTGCTGTATTCTTGAAATAAGCTTTCATTATTTATTGGCTTACTCTACCGTATAATTTTTTTTTTGAAGCACTTTTGATCTGTTTTATAAATATCGTGTTTTCATTTTGAGAAGTATTTAGCATGCTGGAAAACTTTCCACTTAAAAAAATTATCATAATGGCCCTTCAAAGAGAGTTTGGTTTGAATAACCAGTGGCAAAATCTGTTCTTGGACTAAGGCAAGCTTTTGAGAGCAAATCATGGCCTGGCTTTGCGCAACTGTCAAAGTGGTTAAAATAGCCAGGTTAAAATACACTAAAGGTAACGAGGGGTGGTAAATTTGGGAGAGGAAAGACAAGGTGTTATTACTCTGATACTTAAACATTTGCTTTAGCATGTCAAGGTAAAGATGCTAAAAGCAGCTTTTAAATATTTCTCCAGACAAAGGGACAGTATTAGGGTTCTCTAGAGAAAGAGAACTGACAAGAGATATCTGTACATTTTATGAGATTTTATAAGATTGTCTCACATGACTGTGAGGGTGCACAAGTCCAAATCTGTATGGCAGGCTGCAAACCAGGAACTCTGATGAAGGTACTCAGTGAATTCCCTAGGAACAGCTGATTGACGAAAGTAGAGATGAAAATTCTCTCTTCTGACAGCTGAAATCCTCACTTATCCTTTTAAGGCCTTCACCTGATGGTATAAAATGTCTATCATTGTTGAAGGCAATCTCCTCAGTTGACAGCAGTTGTAATCAGCCATAGTTGCAATCAGTTCACTGATGATTTAAGTTCACTGTGAGGACAGCAATGATCCGGCCAGTGCTTGTTTGACCAAACTACCAGGCACCATTACCTGACCTACATGACACATGAGCCTAACCATCACAGTCCCTCCCTTGTCAAATTGGCAGCCATACACATTATCTTTAACCATACTTCATATTTAAATAAAAACAATAACAGACATATTTTTCACTTAACATAACTCAACTGTCCTGCATTCAACCAGAAATGCACTAAATCTCTCTAGAATAGGGTCCAGGTTCTGGAGTAATATTCACTATTACATGTGATATCCTATAACAAATATTATGACATGAAGTTAATACAACTTATGTCATATGATAAGGGGATAAGCTAGGGAAGAAAACAATGATATTTTCTTTATGTACATATACAAACATACTTATAACAAAGCAAGGAATAAATATTCATAACCATTACAGTCCTCATTTCTGTAACTGGTCATGTGGTCATAATTCACATTTATCACTGCCTTCTCCCACTACCCATTCCATGTTCCCTTTACCCTCAGCAAGCACCTCACTTGGCTGTGGTTCTCTGATAGGTGGGGTGACCCAAACCTTCATTCCTGAAAATTCTGGGCCATTTCTGAATCACAAGGCATGGTAGTACTATGAGACCTCCTAGAGGATCTCCTGTATTCCAGGAAAATTATTCTTTTCCTCCATTGTGTAGTTACAGCACTATTTCCCCTTGATAGTTAGGATCAATCACTCCAGTCAGTACAGCAATTCCCTTCTTTGACTGTTAATTCAGAGGCACAAGGAGCCCAAAGTGGCCACGTGGCAGTCTTAACTTCTAGTTCAATGGAATCTTTGTTGTATTCCCTGGTGGAAGCACTCCTCATTTTGTACTAAGTCCCGTAGGCCAGCAGAGCTTAAAGGTGCAGGGACAGGAAGCAAAAATTTTTCTAGTGCATCACTAAGGGTAATAATAAGTGTTACCACTCCCATTTCCACCCCTTGATTCCTGGACCTATGAATCCTGGCTATGGAAGAAAGAGCACCATAGAGTAGATGCTGATTTAGAGCATACACAGCCTCCTGGAGAACACTGCTCCAGCCCTGTAAGGTAACTGAGTTTTCAAAAGGTCATTCCATCATTCTATCAATCCAACTGCTGCAGGATAATGAGGAACATGGTTGTATTAGTCAGCCAAAGGGGTGCTGATACAAAATACCAGAAATCTGTTGGCTTTTATAAAGAGTATTTTTTGGGGTAAAAGCTTACAGTTACCAGACCATAAAGCATAAGTTACTTCCATTACCAAAGTCTATTGCCACATGTTGGAGCAAGATGGCTGCTGATGCCTTCAAGGGTCCAGCCTTCCTCTTCCTCTTAAGGCTCCATGGTCCCAAATTCTTCCAATATCAGCTGTAGGCTGGGATAAGTCTTGTCTCTGTCCTGGGGCTTGTTTCTCTCTGGGCTCAGCTGCTCGTCTCGCTCCACAAGGCCAGCTATAAACTATTAGGCAAATAGCTCATCTCTTTTCCCTGGCCTCTGCCATGTCGAATGGAGCCTCCTTTCTTTCCTCATGTATCTGCTTCTCTGTGTATTCACTTCCCAGAGCTCCAGCATTAAAACCCCAAACTCTCTACTCTGCCATGTTGTTTGCTCTGTGAGTCCCCACCCACCAAGGAGGTGGGGACACAGTGTCCTACTGACGTGGCCCAATCAAAGCCCTAATCATAATTTAATCAAGCAAAAGTGAAACCACTGAAGTTAATACAATCTAGTATGCCCAGAGGAACAGACAAGTTTACAAACATAAGCTAATATCTCTTTTGGGAATTCATAAACAATATCAACTGTTACAATGGTGTATTAGTCACCCAAGGGGGTGCTCATGCAAGGTACAAGAAATCTGTTGGCTTTTATAAAGGGTATTTATTTGGGGTAAAAGCTTACAGTTACAAGGCCCTAAAGAGTCCAACTCAAGGCTGCTTTCTCACCAAAATCAGTTGCCATGTGCTGAAGCAAGATGGTGGGCAATCTCTGCCTGGTCTCTCAGGGCTTCCTATATCAGTCTTTGGCATTGGGCTTGTTTCCTTCTGGACCTTCTCAGCTGCCCAGCTGCTCTGTTCTCTTCAGCTGCAAACTATCAGGTGAATAGCTCATCTCTCCCTGAGGCTTTAGCTGTTTGAGCCTTCTCCTTTCTGTCACATGGCAGAACTGAAATGACCAAGTTCTCCTTTTCTGTGCATCTTCTTGACTGAGTGTCTGTTTATATAAGCCCACTAAGGGAGTGGGGACTCAATCTGAGTCATGCCCTACTGATGTGGTCAAATCAAAGCTCAGAGGACATACATTTTACTAGGACTGTGAGGAAATACATTTATAAGACTAAGTCCATCTTCCCTGAAGAGCACGGTAGTTGCTCTTCTCTATAGGTCAGATATTACCTTGGAAACTTCTGTCACCTAACTGGGATCCTTTAAAAAAATGGGAATTATTGCATCCTGATTGGCAAAAGCCAAGTGGCAGTACTTAACTACCAAAGACAAGGTGGGTGTGGCTACCACAATGAACAGCAGATGCAAGAAGTAATCAAAATAGTCTATAGACCTATGGCATTGACTAATAGATCACAGGGTACCTAGAAGTAAAATAGTTGAGCAGTCTACTAAATTCCTACTTAATCTGCATAAGCAGAAGAATTTTAGTTAAGTGAACAAAAAATCTCACTTGAATTACAGAGACAGAGTGTCACAGCTCCTTAACCAATTCCCAGACTTGAGAAAGTTTAAAGACCCAGAGCCATTTGAATGAGAAGAAGGCTGGGATCCCTTGGGGAAAGACCCTGTTACACTGACAAAACTTTATACTTTTAATCTTCTTCCCAGCCTTCCCCAAATAGACCTACAACCTTTTACCAGGATAACTGTGCATTGGGGAAAAGGAAATGATCAGACATTCCTGGAATTTTTAGACACTGGTTCAGAATTGACATTAATTCCAAGAGACCCAAAATGTTATTGTGGTCCATTAGTCAGAGTAGGGGCTTATGGAAGTCAGGTGATCAATGAAGTTTTAACTCTGGTCCACCTCACAGTGAGTCCAGTAGGTCCCCAGACCCATTCTGTGGTTATTTCCCCAGTTCCAAAATGCATAATTGGTATAGACATACTCAGCAGTACAGAATTCCACTTACCAAAGCCAATCTGGCTACAGTCACTGCTCAGTGTCCAATCTGCCAGCAGCAGAGACCCACACTCAGTCCCCAATATGATAATATTCCCCAAGGTGATCAGCCTGCTGCCTGGTGGCAGGTTGATTACATTGGATCACTTTGATCATGGAAGTGGTTCAATTTGTTCTAACTGTAATAGACACATACTCTGGATAAGGGTTTGCTTTCCCTTCACACAATTCTTCTGCCAAAACTACTGTCCATTACAGAATGCTTTATCCACCATCATGGTATTCCACACAGAATTCCTTCCAATGAAGGAACTCACTTCACAGCAAATGATATGTGGGAATGGGCACAAGCTCATAGAATTCACTGATTTTATCATGGCAGTTTGAGATTATCATGAATCTCAAAAAGAGAGATTATGTTTGTAAACTAATCTGTTCCTCTGGGTGTGATACCCTTTGAATGCATTAGATTCAGCTGACATGTCTTGATTAAAATACCTGTTAAGATTAGGGCTTTGATTTGACCACATCAGTAGGGCATGACTCAGATTGAGTCCCCACTCCCTTAGT
Source organism: Tolypeutes matacus (assembly GCA_026826555.1). NCBI lineage: Eukaryota > Metazoa > Chordata > Mammalia > Cingulata > Chlamyphoridae > Tolypeutes > Tolypeutes matacus. The sequence goes on from JAKSZT010053770.1 coordinate 30,721,442, forward strand.
GGGCTTATATAAACAGACACTCAGTCAAGAAGATGCACAGAAAAGGAGAACTTGGTCATTTCAGTTCTGCCATGTGACAGAAAGGAGAAGGCTCAAACAGCTAAAGCCTCAGGGAGAGATGAGCTATTCACCTGATAGTTTGCAGCTGAAGAGAACAGAGCAGCTGGGCAGCTGAGAAGGTCCAGAAGGAAACAAGCCCAATGCCAAAGACTGATATAGGAAGCCCTGAGAGACCAGGCAGAGATTGCCCACCATCTTGCTTCAGCACATGGCAACTGACTTTGGTGAGAAAGCAGCCTTGAGTTGGACTCTTTAGGGCCTTGTAACTGTAAGCTTTTACCCCAAATTTGCAACTCAAGAGATGCATGAAGGATTTGACTGTTTCTATGTGTGATCTTAAAAAATATATATTGTTTCATGTAGCTGCACTCTTGAGATCTCTGAAAACCAGACCCAGAGTTTCATTGTGTGTGTAGCAGAGTTACAATGGTAACTGAAATCTCAACCTTGCAGTATGTCTGCTGGTAAAGTGAAGACATTGATTGGAAAGGAGTAGAATTCTGAGAATTGGAATGGATACCTATTGGTTGATAATGTTGGCAGTGGGGACATTGAATCCCTAAATTCTGCTGACTATTTGTCAGATAAACCTGTAATAGACTGTCATGAGAAAACAGCCACCAGACCTGCTGCCCACCCTGAGGAATCAGCTTCCCTATATGCAGTTTGCCTTAAGGAGTCTGCCATTCAACATCCACCTTAAGAGATTAATCCTGTCTCACCAGATGAACCTACAAATGAATGCCCTGAGATAATTGGCATGCAAGAAACTTCTAATCGTTTTTGTTACCCACTCCCACCACCCCTCTTTTATTCCAGATCTATAACTAAAGTCCCAACAGGCACCAAAGGGTGAGGTACAAAGTATGAGAGCTGCATATGTTTTCCAATTTATAGAGACAAAAGCTTAGAGAGAATGGAATACTAGAGTGGACGTATCATGTAAGGTCTGAGATGAGTGAGCAGACTTTACATGACACATCCACTCTAGTATTCCATTCTCTCTAAGCCTTTGGATCCCCTCAGCTACAATATACCAGGGCCATTCTGGCATTTTGACTTCAGGTAATGTCAGCTATCTTTTGTTCTATATTTCAGCCAGCCACCTGAATAAACTGTTAGGGCCCTTTTTAACCCCTTGAGCTACAACATTGAATCCAGAATCTCTGTTTAATTGGCCAATATCAATAAATCCATCCTAATCCAACTTTTCATTCCTTCCACTATTATCCTACACCTTTAACATCCCTTCCCACACATATTCTCCTGATTTTTGTGTTACCATTGTAACTCTGATACACACACAGTGAAACTCTGGGTCTGTTTTTCAGAGATCTCAAGTCTGCAGCTACATGAAACAATATATATTTTTAAGAGCACACATAGAAACAGTCACATCCTTCATGCGGCAATTGAGTTGCAAATTTGTTATCTTCAACTCATCCCTTTCTTTTATTACCGTATCCAGTACATTTAGTAACAACCAGACAACATCTTTATACCTTTTAATTCCATAAGACTCTGTTAAGGTGTCAAAAATACTCTCACTAGAGCCTTGCCTCTTATAAGCATGTGAGTAACCATATCCAGTAGTGATATTTTGCTTCTCTCTATTACCAACTCAGCCGTTGACTATCGTTGGTATCTTGATTATTGGAAATAGAGTCATTGGTACCTTTGAATCTAGTCAGAGTAGAGTGCCAATTGCAAAAAAAAACCAGAACCAATTTAGAAATCCCATTTTTAATATTCTGCTTCTCAAGAACCACTCCCACTACTAAGCTGTATTAGTCAGGGTTCTCTAGTGAAACAGAACTGACAGGAGATATTTGTAAATATTAGGAGATTTTATAAGATTGTCTTATGCAACGTAGGGGTGCACAAGTCCAAATTCTGTAGAGCAGACTGCAAGCCATGGACTCCAATAAAGGTCTTGGATGAATTCCCCAGAAGGAGCTGGCTGGTTGAAGTAAGAGATGAAAATTCTCCCTCTTCTGACTGCTGAAATCATCACTTCTCCTTTGAAGGCCCTCAACTGATTGGATGAAACATCTTTCATTGCTGAAGGCAATCTCCTTAGGTGATTGTAGATGTAATCAGCCATAGATACCATCAACTTACTAGTGATTTAAGTCCACAAAATGTACTCACAGTAACAATTAGGCCAGTACTTGACCAAAATACCAGGCACCATTACCTGGCCAATTTGACACATGAGCCTAACCATCACAGGTGCCTTTAAAATCTTGATACTAGTCAGGTACATGAAGTTCAATTAAAATCTGCTAATAGTATTAGCCCATGAAAAATTTAGTCTGTGATGCCTTAACTCATCCTGGGAGTGATAAAGGAATTATCTGCTGTCAAGAAAATGTATAGAATAATATTTTGCACATAATAGTAATAAATATCCATTTAATGATTCAATTTTAAAAAAAATCCTTGATCCCACAGTCACAAATTTGGGTTTGACTTACTTCTTCAACTTGTTCTTTTTTTTTTTTTTTTTTTTTTTTCTGTGGGGCTTCTTCCTGGACCACGTATAAGCTCTTGCACTTTTGGTCCTTCAATCCTTACTTGGACCCATGGCAATCTGTTCCAGCCATTAAGGTACTCTTTTCTTTTCATCTTATACATTTATTCATTCAAAAGTCAACTTCTTTGAAAAAACTTCACTGAATGTTTTATCTAATGTAGCCATGGCACCTTGCACTTTAGCTATTATATATATTTTATTTCCTTAATACTAGTGCTATCTAAAATTGTGATGTTTGCTTTTTTGTTTGCCTGTGTATTCTCTTTCTCTCACATATAGAATGAAAGTTTGTCTATCTTATTTACCATTGGCTCTCTAGATGTGTGCTGGCACACAGTAGCCACTAAATAGCTTTTTGTTAAATATATGAATGAGTCCCTAAAATGTATGATCACCTGCCAGGTGAAAGTGAGAAACTTAGAACATTTCCCTGTGGAGAGAATCTATTGTTATTCCATTTACTTCCACATAATTTGTAACTCTTCTAATGCAGTCTCTGGCAACAAAGGAAATAAGTATTCATTCATGTATGTATTTCCTTATCTTATTTCTAGCAATTTGCCATAGGAAAACACTACTTCTGAATTGTACTTAAACAGTATCTTTGAGGAATGTCTAAGATTCTACCAGTTAGAGACAGGTGGATCTGTTACTTCCTCAGCAAAGAAATGGCATGCGGTGTGAACATGGAAAATATTTTGGGAGTGGAAGACAATTGGCATATTAGTGTGGCAGTAACAAGGAGTTAAGGGGAAAGCTACTTGATGACTAAAATCTGTGGCTTATATAAATATATGTCCAGGGTAAAGTGAAACTAAATAAGTAAGACTGAATATATGTGGACATTTAATTAGTATTTTTAATAAGGAATGAAACTGAAGTATTTTTAAAAATAGCATCTTTGTGTTATTCCATGTCCAAGAAGACTTATCAGTGTGATCACAGTGTTACCAAGGCCCGTTTACTGCATTAATTCTCCCATTAAAAATTTAATTTATATAAATGTCCAGATTATTTGTAAGAAGTATTCAGCAGATTTAAGCTACTGCAGGGAAATATTAAATAATGGCTTACTCTGAGTTAAATGAACCTTGCATTTGATAGACCACTATCTAAAATGTTTTTGCTTTTGTTAATAATAAATGTGTTAGAGAAGGAAAGTGAATATATAGGTGTTTACTGAAATTTAAAAAAATCATTAAAATGATTATGTGGTTATAATAAACTTTAATTTTGCTTGTTATGGCCAATAAGAGGAACTGCACAAAATGGCATGGGGTTGGTTGTGAGGTAGGGTAAGATTAATGTTTTAAAATAACAGGTCATATTACAAAAACCTCATGAGTTTTAACAAATATATTATTCTTATTAATAAACTCATGTAGTTGTGTTTAAAAGGTTAATGGGGAAAATAATCTTACTCCAGGGAAAGAATTCTTAGGCTCCAAGAATCCTTTCCTTGGGGTGTTAGTGAGTGACCTTTTACTGAAGGCTCCACCAAGACTGTTAAAAATGGACCAATTATGGAGAGTGATTATCTTTTAAATTCGTCACTGATTATCAACTAGTTCCAGGGAATGGCAGTTTCAGTAAAATAAATAGATAGTAATTTGTTTCAAACTCTCCTACTCTTTTAGAAATGGCCAGGGACTCTTAATCTCTGTAGTGTAGAACTTCTTACATACTCTTCTAATTCTCAGGAGATTGGACTCAGTTTGGGAATAAGGTTACTTTTGAAATGTCAGCTCTAAACAAGTAGCTTTTGGTGGATTCTTATGATTACTGTACTTTTTGGTATTTTAGTCACATGGGAAGAGAGAAAATGGTAATAGGATGGCTGATGATAGAGATGGGCACAGTATAAAAGAATATAATAGTTACACAGTAGTCCACAACAGTTACACAAGTAGTAAAGCAGTACAATAATTTGAATATGTTTAGTGCCTTCCATTTGCTAAATTCTTTCATACATAATCTCTAGATCTTCCAACAATCTTTCAAGATAAGTATGATAACCCATTCAACTCAGTAGGAATACTAAGTTCAGAAGATTTAATAACTTGTCTTTTTTACACAGCTACTAAGTGGCAGAGCTAGAATTTTGACTCAAGTTTCTCTCTTCTCTAAATATTGTGCTCTTAAACAATAAACTATATTGAATGGCTATGAGCCTTCATATCTTCATATGCAAAATGTAATATCTACCTCCTGGAATGACTATATAATAATGAAATAAGGCAAATGCATGCAAGATACTTTGCACAATATCTTCCTTCCCATAGGAAGTGTTAATAAATATTATGTATTTTGTTATTACTATAAGAGTGATAATATTTGATATTTGATTTTGAACTAATTACTCTGGTCTCAAATCCATTCCTATTTAACTTTTCTGCTATTCATTTTGAGAGACATCTCATTGACGATTTGAAAATATTTGCCTAGATAGAAAGGAAAAATATTATTGCTGTGTGTTTTGTTTCTTAAGACATTTGCATTTTCCTGAAGTATGCTGAATTTTAATATGTTTGTTTTTTTTTTTTGGGGGGGGGTTACATTAAATATGGTGCATAATTAGATATTACTATAGTCCCAGTGAATGCCATTAAAGACACAAAACATTCAGCCACAGGAGACAATAAGCAATTCAGGTAGATAAAAAAAGAGAACCCAGGAAGAAATGACCCTCATCCTTTTAAAGTATTTTATTTTCTCAGTTGCTTTCTATTGTTATTGACAGTACCCGTTCAATGTGGTTTTTTTTTCCTTAAACTTTTCTTCATTTTCCCCCATATTCATTTCCTATGTTTTTCTATGACTTTTCTTTGTAATTTTTAGATAGAGAAAAAGTGGATAGTTTTGAAATATTAAGATTTTTTTACTTCAAAAAGATTTATTTAACCTCTTTTGGAATTCATGAGCTCCAGTAGTTCATTTGAATGATAATTCAACTTATACTTTGATTAACACTAAATCATCAGTCAAACTGATGCATAGTTATAGAAGCAAAATGGAAAAATAAAATTGTTTAATACATTTTTTAGGAAAGTCCAAGGGAGGCATGTACAATGCAAATTGCACTGGACTTGGACTCAAGATAACTTATTATAATATCAGCTCTGCTGCTAATTAACTGCTTTAACTTGGGGAAAATCATTTAACTTCAGCTTCCTCGTCTGCACCAGGAAGTAGCTGAATTAAATCTGTGGTTTCCCAATTATGGAGAAGTCCTAAATCTCTTCAGAATTTCCTTGCCACTGGTATTAGGTAAAGTTAGAATTTGGGATTTCCACCCATTTCTGTCAAAATCATCCAACACAGTTCTGCTCCCATCCGATTAACTGAGGTTCCCAGAGAATATTCATTTGCAAAGAAAGGCTTATACTGCTAGTAATATTTGAATCATAACTTCATTTCTAATGTTATTTCTAACATTTTCCAGTATCCCAAATAGGGAAATTGACCCTGCAGTGCATATTATCTTTGAGAAAGTACTTCAGGCTTTCAGAAAAGAAATGTTTTAAAAATAATATTTATGTAACTATTTGTCAAAGTAGTTGTAAACAGTTCAGGATTTTGAGGATGAGAAAAAATTGTGTCTGTTTACAGTTTTCCCTTCATACATGTGCTCTGTTTTCACCCCAGGCCTACTTCAATCACTTGCCATCAGTGTATCACCTCATACTGACTTACATTTAGGCTAATATTTGGCAATTGAAAGTAACAAAGAAGGAAAAAGAAATTAGGACGTGACAGTGAGATTTTAACTAAAATCATAACATGACATTGCAATGTATGCAATTTTATACATCTTTGTAGGAAATTATGAGATCAATTATAACATTTTGTTAGTATTTCTTTGTGTTTGGTAAAGACACATTTGGATATCCTGGATCATTAATGAAAGATTTTAATCTTATATTTGATTGCAATGTACAATAATGCTGTACTAGGAAATTAAATGTATTCCACATTTCATTACTTCCTCACTGGGTAAACTTAAGAAAGACATTTAGACTTAGAGTAGAGTTCTAGATTAAATCATAAGATCCCCAACAACTCTTAGACATACCATTTCTAGGACAGCTTATGTTTTGTTATAAAACTTTCTAATCTTGTATTCTTTCATTTCCACTAGCTGTTTATTTTTGTATTTAAATAGTATAGCCAGTGATTGGCTTATTTATTTCCTTTGATTTTATTTATTTACTTTGGTTTTAAAATGTATTGTTCTGCTGTTGGTTGATTTATCTTGCAACATATTGTGTGTGTGTGCATGTGTGCAAAATAATGCACTGTTGATGAAATAATTCAAAGGAGCAAAACTGCCTTTTTAAAATTTATAACTGATACATTGCTGCTAACTTCAATTTAATCCCTTTCTTTGCTAATTCTTACTCTGCCTTGGGAAATTGTTAGATCATTTTGAGACTGAAAATATTTGTCCTGATATTTCTTCTGAATTTGGGGACATGGTGTTGGTGATGGCATAGTTTCTAATCTCCCTGAATTCCCCACATAAGAAAACACAGAACAACTAGATTAGTAAAGCCAAAGCCAGAGAAACAGTGTGTGCACCAAAATAACTGTCCCCTAAATCAAAACAGGTGATGGGTTAAAGGAGTACATAAGCTGTAGGGAACAGAGTGAAAAATCAGACTGCTTTGAACATTATTTTGATAGATTTAAATTTAGAAACATGCAAATTATAAAAATATGAGTTATAAAAATCATTCCCCCAAATTGAAAGTAAAATGAAACAAATTAACCTAAATGTGTATCGTGTTAGTTCCTATACTGCAAGGAACTAATCCAAAGACTTTAAAACATATTTATGGACTGTACATCACGGTGGGAAAATACACACAAAAAAGAGACTTTGAATAAAAAAGTTAAACTGTTTTCATAAGCATATTGATATTGGTAGTGATATTATTATTCTGAATCTGTTTTCATGTAATTTGGAATACAAAGCCAAATTAATAGTTTTTGGTGTCATGGATATCCAGAATATTTGGCTTGGAGAAAAGGAAATACAGATGTAAGATATTGGAAGTATCAGTATAAAGTCATGTTGCACTTTATATATAAGAAAATATACATGTCCTACCTCTGTCACTGAAGAAATACTTGCAAATAGAAATAATGGCTAATGCCATAGCAATGAGCACTCCTATCACTTAGACTATGGTTTTTAAATGTAATTCATATGAAAACGTATTTGTCCTTCTTGAAAAAAATGACTGATCCAGGTTTGAGCGAGTGGACAGGAGATGTACTAGATGAGCCTGGAGTATATTTTCACATCATCAAGCAATGCATCTCTCAAAGACTACTAAGTCATGTCAAAAGAATCAGAAGCCAAAGTAGTTAGGCCCACACTGGTCATATTTGTGGACATTTGATTATCTAGATAATGAATACTTAGCAATGGATTGAAAGATATAAAATATGATTAAGTCCTTTGGTGCATAATGATACTTAAAATCTTCATCTTTAGGAAATTGTAGGAAATTGACTCATCTTTAAAATTAAGTATAGAGGGAAAGCATCAAACATTTACTGTATTTTTTTATTCCATAGAATCACAGTTAACAAAATAGTTGATAAAAATTTTCTTGTTATAGAAGTAGCCATATAAAAATGAAGATGGAATCATAGAATTAGAATATCATCATTTTACAATTCTTAATTAATTAGTGGTTCTGGAAAATCATCATCAATAAGAGGGAATAAACCAGGCAATATGTACCTTCTGGTGGGAATGAACACATCCAAATGTGAAAAAGTCTTGCAAAACCAAGAAAAAAAAACCCAAAAACTAAATCTTATTAAGTCTTAAAACCAATTTATAGGAAATACAGGAGATAGAAGATTACATTAACATCACAGGGAATGCAAAGGAGAAAAATCTAGGACTAAGTATAAAATTTCTTCAATAAAAGATTTCCAGAAAAAATATAAAAGACAAACCTCCATTACAAGAAACTTAAGAGGCCTTTCAACCAATTGTAATATATATATTGTATTTGGGTCTTAATTTGCAAACAAACCAGGAAAATATAGATATTTGATGACGATATGGACTTTTGTCCATAATGATATTGTAGTATAATTTTATTGATATTGTTATATTTAGAAAATATATAGCCCTTATATTTCAGAGATTTATACCAAAATATTTACCAATAAAAAGGTGTGCTATCTGGCATTTGCTTAAAATAATTAGGGGTGTGGTGAAGTGGCTTGGGTATAGATAAAACCAGATGGCCCAGAAGTTGATAATTGTTGATCTGGATAGTGTGTATTTTAGTTTCCTGGCTCCTTAAACAAATACCATACAATGGGTTGTCTTAAACAATGGGAATTTATTGATTCACAGTTTTGAGGCTAGGAGAAGACCAAAACCAGGTGTCAACATAACAATGCTTTCTTTGCCAAGATTGTGGCATTCTGGGGCTGCTGCTGGTGATCCTTGGTCCTTGGCTTTTCTATCACATAACAGTGTACATGGTGGCCTTTTCTCCTTTCTCTTCTGAGTTCTGTTGACTTCCAGCTTCTGACTGCCCCCTGTGGCTTCCCTTTTCATCTGACTTTCATTTTGTCTATCAAGGACTCAGTAATTTGGGATTAAAGCCCAACCTGATTCAGATGGGCCATACCTTAACTGAAGTAACGTATTGAAGAAATTTTATTTACAATATATCTACACCCACCAGAATGTGGACCAAGACCAAGAACACACCCAAACCAGGGTACACAATTCAATACACCACAGTGGGTAAATGGAGTTCTTCTATATTATTATTTCTACATTTGCATATGTTTGACATTCTCTATAAGAACATTTTTTAAAAAGATCCTACTTGGAAAGAGTTTAGTTCATTTCTTACAGGAATTTTTATTCTACAGCCAGGGGTAATTACAGACCCACTTATGCTTCAGTGAGTAGCCCTGTTTCATGAGTCTTTATCTTAGATGGTGGAAGTTACATTTCCACTTTTTATTTCACCCTTAATTATAGTTATGTATATCAAATATCATTAAAATCTCTTGTTGCTATCACCTCCGCCCATTCTCTACACAGACACAAACACTTGTGAGGAAATTACCAATTAGTTTATCAGTTTAGTTATGAGACACATACATTTTAACAAAAATAATTTTAATAATGTAAAAATGACTCTTAGTAGACCTTTTGACTCTGCTGTATTATTTTCAGGCACTTAGAATTGCTGTGTAGTACACCTTTCAGTCTTACTACTAAAAACATGAATTTTGGGTTTATTATGGGTCTGGTCTAGAGTGTGATGCTCCTAGTTGTATGGTCACTAAATCAGTCTTCTGTTAAATCAGAAATCTTGGGAAATTGAAACCACTTAGCTTTCTCTTTTTAACATTGCTCCATTTCCTTTTCATTTTGAAACTGCTCTATTATTGTTGAAATCTATTAGATGGCCAGATGGTGCTATTCAGAAGCTTCAATTTGTCCTAAAATCAAACTCTCATGAAAAAACTTCAGGAAATTTCTTGCTAGTGAAAATTATGTTTTAAAACCTTGCAGTTGTTTTATTTACTTTACAGGTATTTATAGTTTCTTTGACTTTTTAAAGAAAAGTTAAGAGGAATCCTCTTCCTTGAATATATTTTCCCTGTAAATTGAAGCTAACATTCAATAATATAGCCCAATTAATTATATCAAGGTGATGTATTTAACTCATTACTTTTAAATGTATTTATCTCTGGATATTCACGCTATATAGTTTGTAGATTGAAATATTCATTATTATAGAATTTTAATCTATTTCAATGTTTCTTCACTGAGCTTGGAACACATTATACTTAGAAAGCTAAATATATAATAATTAACTTTGTTTGCCATGTTTTGATAAATATATTTTTATTTCACGGAAAATGCTGTGTAGGAACAGCTTGCGCTATTACATCAACCTGGTCTACCCCGGTATAGAGTGCTATGGTACACTGTCAGGTTGCCTACTCGTGGCTCTCAGCTGAATCTCACTTCAGGAAATGCCTTGGGCCCAAGGCAGCCCTCCTACCAAGGGTTATACCCATTCTCCAGGACAGATTGCATCTAAAGACTGGTTGATGTACAAGTAAAAGCCCACACTTCCTGCTTCAATTCAGGAATTTTGGAACTCCTTTTGGAATGGTCTGAGGCCTCTGATCAACTGCATCATAGTTCAACTACCCAATCCTACACCTCCCTCCCCCTCTAATTTGGGATATTTATGAAGTCATTTCCCAGTAAACTTCCTGCATAAATATCTCCCAGGGAAGCAGCCTGCAACAGTTGGTTTAAGAAATGGTGCTAGGAAGATTACTCTAAATTAGGATTTTAGAAATGGATAATGTTGGCAATCATGGCTGGTTGGCTATCAGTAGTAGGTGGAGTACTGATAGTCCTGGGATATTGTAGCTTTGCATTTGTTAAAACATTTACCTTGTTGAGCTGGGATGGATTAATGGTGGGAAAGACTACAATGGCAGATTTAATTTCTTGGGCATTTGATATATTCAAGGTAAGTCGTAATTATAAGGACTATAAGGTTGGAAGACTTTTTCTGGAGAGAAATCAATATATTGGAGAAAATCTGAAGGTTATTGATCAAGAATTGAAGGTAAAGTATGAATCCTGAGGATCTCTGTGGCAGCATATAAGAGACTTTCATCTCCTGAAATCAAAGTGCAGAAATATCTGAAGATCATATTTAAGACTTACCTTTAAGTATAGCAGAACTCCAAGGAAGGTATAAGTCTCAAATATAGAAAGTCTCCTATACCAAAGCCGAGGTGCTAATAGGGAAGATGTGGTACACATTGGAATGGGGATGTCTAGATCAATGCACTTGGAAATCTTGAATCTTCAGTTTCTCTTAAAAAATGATTTACTCCAGTCTCTGGATTTAGGTATTAATTATAAAATAGTTTTGATTTATTGGTTTAAAACAGCTTAATAAGATTACTCAATTGATAGTTGTTTACCAGAAGGAACTTGATAGTATAAAGGGAAAAGTTATTATAAAGTTATTTCCTAATTTGTTAAACATTGGCCTTTGAGTGCAAGTATATGTGTAAGCTTAAGTCTGTAACAAAATTATTTTAACATGCTCAGAAATTCTGCTAAGAAATTGCAGCAGGTACTCGTATGAACTCTAGAGGAAAAAAATATTTTTTCCTCAAAAGATCACTAGATGACAGAGTTGACAATTGCAAAGTACCAAGTGGCCAAAAATCAGATATAAAAATTACATGGTATGAAACAATTACTTTATTTTCAGTGGTTCCCCCAGATATCAAAGAAAAACTACTATATAGTTCAGAGCATTGACAGTTATTCAATTTCTTATCCTTAAGATCCTTGACTTATTATTTAAAAATATATATTTCTGATTATGCTCCTTTCTGTTACCCCTTGATTCATTCATCCCATCTCATTACATGGTAAATATTTTTTGCTTGTGATTTAAGGTAAGAAATAGCATATTAATCTCCAAAATGTGTCTTTTTAAAAAACACACTTGACCTTGTAACTCAGTGTATTTTTTAGATCAGCATTTTTGGTATCACTAAATACCTTGTAGAAATATAGAGTTCCAACCCTAGATGTTCTAAACTAAAATGTGCATTTTAGCAACACCCCCCAGATGATTATATACACGCTTAAGTTTGGGAAGCACTGAATTAGAAAAGAATTTTTGAGTTTTATCAGAACAATGTTTTCTAATTTCAAAATTGAAGGAAATTTCACTTGAAGGAAATCAGAGTCCACAGTGAGACTCCAGGTTGATCCCCAGCCAGGACACCATGATATATTTCTTAAAGGCTTCTAGGAAATATCACTTTAACTGGGAGGTCTTGACATTCCCCTAAACAAAAATATGACCTCCTTTATCTCTCCCTACACTGTGTACTTTCAAAGACCCTTTACTTGCCCTGTCACAAAACACATCACATATAATTTTAAACCCTGTCTTCTTTGTGCATGGATGCCTATTGGATAGTAATTACGGCATCCTTTTCTGGTAATTTTCCCCATCCCATTCCTACCTGTATGTTTGCAGCTGTAGCCGTGGTGATCCTACTTTGCTCCCCTTTTGTTGTCCAGAGAATTGTTTCAGTGGTAACCATTTGACTCATAGGGAGTAGTCTCTTCTCTAGGAATTTGGAGCTTGGAGAGAATGTGGGTGCCTGGATTATCACTTATTATCTGAGGAGAAGCTCATGGTAGCTGTTTGCTGCTATTTGATCTGGAAAACAGGAGAAGCCATTCTGCATTAGGAGACTCCAGATACAAAGAGAAGCAAGAACAATGGAAAATAGGGACGACTTTTGTGTTTCTGTATTTCAATCTAGGCCTTGGTTCCATTCTAAGGCTGCTGCATCCCTGTCCTAGAATCTATAGAAAAGGCCACTTTCCTAACACATCTCTTTCTTTCTTAAACTAGTTCAAGATGGGTTTCTAATATTCTCAACCAGTAGAGTATTAATATAACCTGAAAAACTGCAAGCTTTGTGATGGCAGAAAATGTGTACATCATGTTCAATGTTATAATCACAAAAGTGTAGAAGAGGTTATGGTAAAAATTAGGCTCTCAAAAAGTATTAACCCTGTTTAATGAATGGATGAAGATCATGTTTACCATTAAGGGTATTGTGTGATCATAAAAGTGTGATTTTTTTTCATTTTCCAAATAAAGTTTTATATTTTGGATGACACTCCATGACTTGCCCTCTTTGATATCTCTAGCACTTCTATTGCAGTGTACCATTTGTTGTTTGTGTCCGTCTAGCACCCTTCCTCTGCTTTGGCTAATGAGTCCCTATTTCCTGTGGGAAATAAACAAAGCCATAAGCAAATTTTAAAAATGGAGGAAATACTTGCAAACACATGACAAAGTTAACTTTCAGCATATATAAGGAAATATTATAAATATTATAAATAAAAAAAATGTGGTACAAACATTTAGGAAAAATGGGAATTGTATGGAAATTAGTAAGTCACTGAAAAAGAAGTATAAATATCTAGTAAACATAAGAAAATATGTTACCCTAGGAAATAAGCAAGGGTACTGCATGAGAAAACCTATTGTAAATTGATTAGAAATTAAAGAGAAAGATGTCACTGTTATCTCAATAGATAGATACCAGAAAAGTATTTTATAAAATTCACCTCTCATTAATTATGAAAATACTGGACAAAGAAGGAATAGAAAGAAAGAACACCTGATTAAGGGGTTCCATATCAAGCCTTCAGCAAGCAGAATAAATTGTTGTGAAACATTAGAAATGTTTCCAGTAACTTCAGGATCATTTAAGAAAGTACCACAAGATGGCAGGATAGAAAACCAATATATGAAAATCAAAACTCTTATAAAACAATAACTTATTTTTAAATGTAAAGAAAATAGATAAATCCCTTCAAAATAGCAACAAAATCTATAAAGTATCTCTGAATAAACTGAACCAGAAATGAACAAAACATTTATAGAGAAAATTATAAAAAATTATAAAAGCTACACTAAAGATATTAAAGGAAAAAATAGAAATAACCTTTATTCATGGATACTAATTACGGTAAAATAGGTTATTCCCCTATCTATCTATCTATCTATCTATCTATCTATCTATCTATCTATCTATCTATCATCTATCTATCTATCTATCTATCTATATATCTATATAAATTTTAGTCAAACTGTACTGCAGTTTGAGGATGGAAATTAGCAAGCTGGTTCTACACTTTGTATGCCGTCTTAGAAAGATCAACTTAGGAAAAGAAGAAAGAAGGGAATTGTTCTATCAAATACCATAATATCTTATAAGTCTAGAATATTTTAAAAGTGAGGTTTGAATGTTTCAAATCCTAAAATCAGATCTACATCTCACATCTTTCTGAAAAATAAGTTCCATATATACTGAACACATGAAAGGAAAAATAATTAAAAATCTGGGCTGAATATAAAAGAAAATATTTACAATTTTAAAATAGCAAAGGCCATGTTCCAAAAAAAGCAATATCCATGAAATAAAGTATTTTAATTGACAATTAAACTTCTGTATGTTAAATGACATCATAAGCAAATTTTTAAAGTATGCAAAAAAAAAAAGTACAGGCACTTAGTAGAAAGAGATATTTGTGATGTGTATTATGGACAAAGAGTTAGGGACCAGCATATATAAATTTCCTATAGATTAATTTTTTTTTTCTACAGAAAAGGACATAGTCATCAAAAGGAATCAACACAAAAGATATTAAGAGGAAATTCATAGGAGAGGAAATTCTGGTGGCTAATGAAAGAGTGCAAAGATGATCTCCCTAATCAATAGGGAAAGACAAATAAAAATAACCAAATCACAAGTTTAATAATTACTAGTATAAGTGAGACCCTGGCCAAACTGCTATCTTCTATAATACTATGGGTGTGCAAGTAAAAAAGTCAAATTTGTGAGAATCAGAACATAATCTATTTACATTTTATATGCAAAAGCCCAAAGGAAAATAAAAAACAGAAACTAGATACCCATTACTGGGGTAAGTAGACAATTGCTGAAGTTAATTTTCTCAAGGTAATTATGAAAACCTAATTCACCACATTGTCAAATTGCCAGAAGTCAATTCACAGAGTGAGTGATTTTCCAAATTGGAATTTTTAAAAATATTTTTGAGGTTTACAACTATTTGTATTGCATGGAATTTTTAAAAACAATTGTTTAGGATGTTTAACATTTTTTTTATTTTTCCTTGACAGCATTTTAAGGAATATCTAATTGTGCTTCAGCAATATACAGCAGCAGCTGGAAGGTTAGAACAGAGAGGGAATACACTGTCAGGGACAAGATGGAGAAAAGTGTCAGTAAACAAAAATCCCCGGTTGATGAGGTCAGAAAGGCAGGTGTATGAGGGCCAGAGAAGGGAGTTTGCAGAGCAGGTGTTTAGAAGTATAATTACCCAGCTTCTGAAAAAAAACATTTTTAGTACCTAAACAAGTTAAATTTAGCAGAAATATGCCAAAGCAGATGATACTAGCTTACTGCTCCAAATTGTTACAATTTCTATAAATAGTTAAAATTTAAAAAGTAAATATTGCCAATTGTTTATTTGTTTAATTGCTCATTTGACAAAATGGCTTTCAATAAATTGACTTTTGGTGCATTGGCTGAATGAATTGTGCTACACTCATATGGAATAATGCATTACAGTTTAAAATAAGGTAGACCACATAGTGTGAAATTATGTCATTTATTAAATAAAAATGGCACAGAACAGAATGACACATTCTTGCAGTTATAGAGTTAGAAGGATATACTTTCAAATAATCATATGGCTATCGCTGAGTGAGGGGAGAGACTTTAACCCCAAGTGTATAAGTAAAATGTGCTAATGTATTATTAACAAATTATTAATTATTAATTAAATTTATGTTTACAAGTAAGTTAAAGAGAGTGTAATTAAAATCTTTCCATTCTCTTGTTACTTTGGCTCAGGCCTCCATCCTCAGAACATCAGGCTTACTATGAAATAGCATAACAGAACTTGTGGCCTCTGGCCATACCCAACTGCAGGATATAAAGAGTTGAGAAAATCAAAGATTTCAGAGGTGGGTGTCCATTAAGAGAATTTTTGTCCAAAGAAGGAGGGTTGTTAACCCCACTCCCTCTCTAAGGAGTGGAATAAATGCTTTTCTACACGTAAATACTCTAAAGGGTTTCCCTATCTTAGGAGTATGAAGATCCAGAGAGTTATTTGGAGAATATGACCGGTGTCTCCTGGATATTGGGAAGCCACCAATTCCCTGCTGAACTGAAGAACCTAGAGAAGTTTACCAGGAATGCTACTGCGGTAGGCAGAATAATGACCCTCCCCCTACCCCTTAAAAAAAAAGATGCTCAAATCCTAATCCCCAGAACCTGAGAACATGTTACTTTGCATGGAAAAAGGGACTTTGCATAATTGACTAAATGAAGGATCTTGAGATAGAGAGATTATCCTGGATTATCCAGGTAGAATTAATATAGTCACTAGCATCGTTATAAGAGAGAACCAGTCATGTCAGAGTGAGAAAGGAGATAAAATGATGGAAGCAAATGTTGGAGGGAGGCGCTTTGAAGATAGATAAAGGAGCCACAAGCCAAGAAATGCAGGTGGATAGAGAAGATAAGGAAGTGGTCTTTCCCCTAGAATCTCCAGAAGTAACAGAGAAGGAAAAAACCTTGATTTTAGTACCGTAAGCTTCATTTTGAACTTTTGACTTCCAAAATTGTTTGGAAAATAAATTTGTATTATTTTAAACCACTGAGTTGCTGGTAATTTGTTACAGCAATAAGAAATTACTAGAGCTACCAGTACTCCAGCTGAAAACTGCAGTGGCTACCTAAGCCATATGTATCCTCTTATCCCTCCTCCCTGCCTGATCTAGTCCATGATAAATTAGCAACAAAAGCAGGCAGAATATAGAAAAACAAAAGGGGGGGGGGGGCGGGGAGGGAGGGAAAAGAAGAGAAAAGAAAAAAGAAAAGACAAGACAAAGCAGACCATATCCATTTCCCTACTATAGTTTCTCCTGTCAGTGTCTGTCTTGAGTTGAGGAAAAGCAGAGAATTTTTAAATTATGACACTGAGGTTTTGATTTAGATGGGCTTGAGATTTCTCTGACCTAAAAAATAAATATAGTTCTAGTGCCTGAAAGTGATTTTAAAACCATGGGGGTTTGTCAGAGATATTTTACTTAGGATTTGGGAAAGAGAGCGTATTGGAAGAGCAAAAATAGATGGAAAAGTACTTATGTCCTGATTGTTCTTACAATGTCTAGTCCAGTCAATGTGACATTTTATACACACAAATGCATATAGTTTGTGAAGAATTAGGTTGGGTGGTGAAGGATAAAATATTTTCATGTTTTACTTCATAGAAATAACTGTTTTACAATTAGTTTAAATGCATGCCTTTGTAAAAGAAAATTAAAATATTTAAAGACATAACTATTTAGCTCTAGATATAGCCTCAAAGGCATGAAAGAAAAGATGTTTTGTTTTCCTTTTCATTTACCATGGGACTGAGAAGCCCAATACCTACATGAGATGAGAAGGGAGAAAGATCAATAATTTCTTTTAAGAAGAAAATGAGTAATTCAGCTTTTAAAAAAGTGTAACATTCCTAACACTCTCTGGTAATATTGATGTGGGTGTGAGTGGTTGTGATAAGTTTCCCACCACTGATTAGGATGCTCATATGTCATTTTTATTTAAGTATCCTGGGACAAGATGACTCCAGAAGGCTGGAGAATTTGAATGTGTATGTGTGCTTATTTGTGTGTAAGAGTATATCATCTTTCTTTCTCTCTCTCTCTCTCTATATATATATGATATACAAATGTAGATAGATATAGATGAAGATGATAATGAAATAGACACAGAGACACAGATACAGACATAGACACAGATACAGATACAGGTATAGTTATAATGTCTTATTTGAATTTGGGTCCAAATTCCAGATGGAGAAGTTTGGTGCTTTTTAAAAAATCCATTTCTCTCTCTTCAAATGACATTCCTTCAGACTTCAAGTTGTGCCAGATGTCCACAGGTCATTATGCTATCTAAATGTTTAAATTATATATTATAGACTATCGTAAAGTAAGTGTTTAGAATAAATCATTAATCATGTAGCATCAATAGTAATTATGAAAGAAAGAGAAATTGGAGGCCTGCAGAGACTAAGCTTATCAGGAAATCTTCAGGGGTGAGGGGAATAGCATGAGCAAAGATGTGGAAGTGAATTGATATAGATGATAATGTAGTGTGTGCTTCTTGGAAGGTGACGATTGCAGCTTGGCTAAATCCTTACTGGCAATATGTTCATGAAGACAGTGGGCTGCTATCCATGCTAAAGGATTACAAGATTTGTCTTTATATTATAAAATGGAACACAGTAAATATAGAACAAGTTGTCATTTTACAAAAATAAGTTTTTGCTACAAATTTTTTCCCACATTTTCATTGTTTGAATTACTTGCATGACTTACTTCTGTTCTAGGTACTTTAGGTCTTAAGGACTTACATTTCACGCCCAGTGACATATTCTCTGCTACTAAGAGGCATTCCATTTTTGCTATTTAGTGACATGTCTATCAAAAATAATGGACTAAATTTCTCAGCACTTAATTTGTATTAATTTTGAGGAATGTATTTCAGTTTTCAATTATGTTAATAAAGATTTTTAGTTTGAGGACAGAATACCCCATCAAATAAAAGTGATTTAAAAATCTGTGCCAAAATAAAATGGATCTTTTACAAAAGTATAGAAAGGATTTTGAAAGAGCCTCAGTGTCTAAAAATCTTTTTAATTGAAATCCTCTTAAGTGCAACTCATACTTTAATGGGGCACTATATGGCAACACTGGTCCCAGAAAATGGCCATTCTTAAATATCATGACATTAAAGCATGGAATTAAGAATGCTCCATGACAATTTTGCAATATATTGCATACACAAATTGAGGTAATGATAGCTAGGTAGTTTGTACTAATGGACTCATTATATTGATGCATGGTCTGGTAAGACATAGACACCAGCTTTTCTTCTGCTCAGAGTTAGAAAGTATACCTAGGATAATTACAAAAGGACATGCTGAAATAGAAAGTAGATGGGACCTTGTCAATGCTTTAGGCCAAATAAACTCAAATGTTTCATTGAAATTCAACATCAGAATATATGTTTTAGTGATTATAAGTATGAGAGAATCAGAAGTACTAACCAGTTTTGAATATGGAACATTGTAATCATAGAGAAATGAGTTTGAATTCTGGCTTTGCCTCATACATCTACACAAATCAAGATTGTCATACTTTTCTGTCTACACTCTTATGAGGATTATATAAGTATTTATAGGACTTAGCAGTAGTTGGCATGTAGTCAGCATCCAATTGTCATAGTCATCGTCGTCATCATCATCATCATTACTGTTCCAATAGGCCTCAATCATTGCTGTAGACTTTTTGTACATTTTTTTCAATTGGAATTTTGCCATCTATCAATTTGCTATTGCTGCTTCACAAAACATTCTAAAACTCAGCAGCTTAAAGCAATTCCTTATCATTGCTCACACTCTGAGCGGAGGCTGGGGTTTGACTGATTTAACATGGCCTTGTCTGGGTCATTCTGTTGATCACTGCAGGTCTGTGGGTCCCCAGGTTGCTTACCAGCCTCAGGCGACTAGTGGGCTAGGCAAGGCATGTTTATCTTATGAGGAAGGAAGATCCACAAGGGAGTGAGTGAAACCACGCGAGTCCTTTTAAGGCCTAGCTCATTCACAATGTCATGCTTACCTTCTTGCCATTGGCTAAAGTAACAGGCCAACCCCAACATCAAGGAGCAGCAAAGTACACTCTGCACATAGATGAAGCCTTGCCTAGGGGTAGTGGGTAAAAATTGGGATACAAAATTCAATCCATCTTAGTTTGAACTGGTTACTTTGTAAGTCACACTGAACTGGCCAAGGGACCTAATGGGCATCAGCTCAGTGTCACATGGGCTGCCTATCTCTGGCTGAAAGGACTAAGCCAAGGACTTTGTCCTTGTTCCTTATCCTTGCTCTTTGTGCATCCAAGCCTGTCATATAAGAGGAAATACATCAGCATTTATTCATATCGCTAAACCTTTAGGACTAAAAGAGCCCCTTCTAAAATTCTCTCTGGCTGCTTTGTTCATATGTATTAGTTCCTGTCTCTTTGTTCGTCACTAGTTATGTTTTTATCACAATGTTTTGAGGGATTGTTTTTGTGTCAGCTTTTTCTCTATTCATCGATTCATTAATTTATTCCACTATTAATTGGATGTATATAAATACAGTGGGTTAAACAAGACACATCATATCCCAGCTTTTGTATAACTTTCACTTTAGCAGGGAAGAGGGACATTTATAAAAGAAAAACTTGTACAAATACTAAATTACAACTTGAGGTAAGTGCTATAATGAAGACAAAGAGTGCAATGAAAGGCTATAACAAAGAACTGAACTAGTCTGGGATCTTAGAAAACTTCTTAACTGGAATGACAATTGACTAAGCTCTAAAATAGTGCTGTCTAATAAAAATATAATCTAGCCAAATATGCAATTTTAAATTTCTTGTAGCAGCATTAAAGAAAGTAAAAAGAAACAGGTGAAATTAATTTTAACAATATATTTTATGTAATCCAAAATATTCAAAATATCATGCCAACAATCAATGTCATCAATAAAATATGTGATGAGATATTTTACATTCTCTTTTTCATTCTAAGTCTTTGAAATCCAGTGTGTATTTTAAAATTTCAGCACATCTTAATTCTGACTGGCCATATTTCAATTGGTCAAAAGCCACATGTCCAGTGGCAACCATATTGGCCAGCACAGTTTTAGAGGACTAACCAGGCAACTTAGGGAAGGGAAATTTTGTAGATAGAAGGAAAACCCCAGAAAGTTCAAGCCTTAGATGGAAAGTATCATGCTGCATTAGAGAAACTAAAATGGGCAACCTTGCATGGAATGCAAGTTTCCCACAAGATAGCACAAAATGGAACTGAAATCACATGGGGTCTTAGAGGCCATGTTAATATTTGTATTCAAAGCATTGTGAGAGGCAATTGAAAGATTTAAGCAAGATGCACATGTTCCTATTTTCATTTTTAAAGATTTACTTTTGATGCTATGTGGATAATGAATTGAAAGGGACAGGGGTGGATATAAAGGAAAGTATCCAGGAAGTTGTAGTTAGCACTTGCTAACTTCAGGCAAGAGCAGCTGGTAACTTGGACTAGGGAGTGGCAACGAAGAGATATGGTTGAATTCAAGATATTTAAGGGGTAAAATCAATAAGAACTGGGTTTTTAAATTTGAAAATGGATTATGTAGAAGTTTTTTTTTTTTTTTTTTTTTTTTTGCTTTCTGGCTTGCACAGTTAAGTGGATAATGTGTTAGATTTGAGGGACAAAATTGGTTAACTCAGAATTGTATATATAAAGGCTGAAGAGCCAATGAAATATCCAAATAGGATATCTAGTAGAGAACTGGCTATGTGCGACCTGAGCCCAAAGAAGAGATCTGGGCTGCTGCTTTGAATTTAATAAGTGGCAGCACTGATTCTTAAAGATTTTGAGTACTGAAAGGTGGTTCAGCTTTATATCTTTAGAGTTTAGTTGCCCAGCCTATAATTGGTACCCAACTAAATGTCTGCTGAAGGTACTTCATTATGAATACATTCCTGCCTGTGGCAAGGTGCTAGTTAAAGCCCCGAAGTCAGGCAAACAGACCTGCAGCAGTGTCAGATTGGCATGCCTGTGATTCTCCCCCCATCCTCACACGGGTCTTTGCTTCCATTAAGGACTACAAGGACTGTGCTACGGCCCATGCACAAGCATCCTTGAGTCGGAATATTCAGTCAGTAAATTCACATCGTTCTTTCTGGTTATTAAAGTCATTAATGCTTTTAACAAATTACTTTGAACCTAAAGGGCTAGAAAAGATTGGAATGAATAATATAAATATGAAATTACAAATTATATTATGTTAAGAGTACAAAATCAATCCAAATTAATTCTATAAGTGAAATGGGATCGATACAAATTTCTATATGATGCTTTCATGCTTTTAATCTTGGTTATACTGATAACTGCAAGGATTTTACAGAGAAAATTCTCTTCAGAACTGCCTTCCCCATCCTGCTGAATAATTCTTATGCCTTTCTTTATGCATGTAACAAAAGTAGAACATGGCATATAAAATATTCAGTAAAATCTGATAAACTTCAGTCTTGAAAAGTAGTATAGGATACTGGCACTAACAATGATACAAAAATCATGGGTTCCCAACTTTAATTTTAATATAAGATCTCATTTAGGGACTTACATAGGCCTAAAATTTTAGAAACTAATCAACCAACAGCATTTTAAAGTACCTATTATGCAGTGCCTTATATAGTTAGGAATATTGAGTAATGACAAGTCCTTACCCTCAAGAAAATGACCATATCTTTGAGAAAGCAAAGTGAATTAAATGGAGAATAGTTGGTGACAAAATACGTGATATTATTCAAAGGTAGTGGACATCTTTGGATTTACTTGATAGGGTAAGGTTTGGTTTGTTGGGAATGTTTTAGCTTGCTCTTTTGGGCTGAGGTGAGAATAGAGAAAATTAGAGAGGTGAGAGGATTAAATTGACTTCTGGGTATTTGTGCCATAAAAATGGTAGAACCAGAATGAAGAAAGTCATATGATGGGGAGGTAGTCCAAGAAGACTCTGGTAGCAGATTGATTATAACATTGTCCTTAGAGGCATTTAATAGCATTGTATTAAATGAATGAATAAAGTAGAAGATGTGACAGTAATTTATGTTTCTGTCAAATTTTGACAGTGATAGTCACTTTTCCTTTCTCCTATGATATCTTGAAATTGAACATCTGGTAGGTGATAAGCACTATGCTGAGTGATTAGGATAAAAAAACTAAGAAATAGTCCCTCTCCTCTAGTAATTCCTTCTCAGTGCCATTTTTCTTATTTCAGACCATCAGTATCTTTCATTTGGACTTCCCAACTCATTTCCCTAGTCTCTCTCCTCACTTAACCAATCACCCATGTGCTGTCCATGATTGTTTTCTAAAGTACAGATCCAGTTGAGTTACTGTTCTGATTAAAAATCTTCAATGATTTCTCATTATATATTGAATAAAATCTGGATTCTCTAATGTGACATGGGAAGTTCTTAACAGTTTACATTTTCTCTGGCCATGTTATATATATTGAAGCCCCACAGAATTACTATTTCCCAAATATATGTTGCTCTTTCATGGCTCTGGGTTAAAGAGAATGCTTTAACCATATTTTTGCTGTGAAATAAACATTTTCACAAATTTGACTCACTCTCTTGTTTATCATCTGTATTTTGGAGATGATGCTTAGGCTGAGCCAATGTAGTTTCAGAGTTCACACTGCGAGGATGGTATATACATGCAGTGTGTGGTAGGTGGTAGTGTAGGGCCTTCAGTGTCACACTGAGCATTTGGACTTTAGTTTACCAGCAATGAGCAGCAGCTGAGGGTTAGAATTTTCTTTCTTTTTTTTTTGGCAAGAAAGTAATTTGTTGAAAAGAGTGCTTCAAGGCACTAGTTTCAAATGGACCTAAATTAATCTGGAAGTGGAGGCATAATTTGGAAGCATATTGCAATAAGTCAGTCATAATGTGATTAGTGTCTGTATTGAGATGAGTATATAAAGAAAAGGTAAAAACAATAAAGTTGGGTCATTTCCCTGGGAATCTAAACAGAAAATTTCTAAAAAATAAAATTATTCAAAATGAGTTTCAAAAATAGCCATTATAGTTTAAAACTATAGAAATAAGTGATTTGCCCTGTGGTGATGGTATGATCTCACAGGCTCTAAAAAAATTGGTCCAAGCTCCCAGTGATGGCGGATCTATTTGCTATGGGTGGGAGGGACAAATTGCAACTAACAGATCAAAACTGCCTCTTTCAGAGATTATTTTTTGATGTGAAAAATCTAATAAATTTAATGGCACAAAGGCGTTTATTACTGAGCAGGAAGTATTTTGGTATCTCCATCCTAAAGAAAACTAAAAAAGAAAATAGGATAGGAAAGACATCTTAAGAAATTGCATTTATTTAAATATTATCATACTGATTAGTAGTGAATGCTGTACCATCATAAGTGATCATTCAAGGTTAAATTGTGCCCTCAAAGAGATAGGTTGAAGTCCTAATCCCCAATACCTGTGAATGTGACCATCTTTAGGGTCTTTGCAGTTGTAATCAATTTAAGATGAATTCATACTGAATTAGGTTTGACCCTAAGCTGATAGGGCTGATGTCCTTGTAAAATGAGAAGAGACAGGCACAAAGACACAGAGACAAGAATGCCATGTGAAGACAGCACACCAGGAGAAGACAGCCATGTGAAGACCAAGGAAGAAATTAGAAGTATGCTGCCACAAGCCAAGGAATGCTGGGGGCCACCAGAAGTTATGAAGAAGCATGGAAGGCTTCTTCCCTAGAATCTTCACAGGGATCATGTCCCTGCTCACACCCTGATTTCAGACTTCTCACTTCCAGAACTGTGAGAGAATAAATTTCTGCAGTTTTAAGCCCCTAGTTTGTGATAATTTGTTATGGTAGCCCTAGAGAACTAATACTGAGATTATGAATGGAAGTTACTTAAATTGTTTTATACTGTTGTTTCTTATACAAATACCTGGGATGACTACATAAAATGGCAGTAAAAAAAAATTGGAATATTCTCCTGTAGTTAAGAATTGGACCTTCATAATACATGAATTCGGAAACATTTTTTTTCTTTTTTATTTATTTTTAATAAAAAAATACTTAGATTACATAAATGTCACATAAAAAATATAGGGGATTCCCATATGCCCTGCTCCCCATACCTCCCACATTTTCCCACATTAACAACATCCTTCATCAGTGAGGTACATTCATTGCAATTGATGAACACATTTTGAAGCATTGCCACTAAGTGGATTGAAGTTTACTTTGTAGTTTATACTCTCTCCCACCCAGTTCTGTAGGTTATGACAAGATATATAATGGCCTGCATCTGTCATTGCAATGCCATTCAGGACAATTCTCAAGTCCTGAAAACCCCCTTCATTACACTTGTTTTTTCCTTTCCCTGTCCCCAGAACCCCCAGTGGCCTCAGCCTCCACATCAATGATATAATTTCTTCCATTGCTAGAATCACAGTAAGTCTATAGCAGAATACAAGTTAAGTCTACATTAATCCATAGTTCATTCCCCAATTCTGAGGACTCTGGGATAGTGATGTTCACTCCAGCTCTAATTGAGAGGGGGCTGCGATCCCATGGGGTCAACGGATGGGACTCTTGCTTGAAACTGTAGACTCTCTCAGTTCCTTGGTATGGTGGTTGTCCATCTTCACCTCCTTGTTAGTTGTCCTGGGTGAGACCAATGAACTGGGGACTAGGAGAGCCCCTTGAGATTCAGGGCCCAGCTGGCACATGGACAGCCCAAAGATTTAACTCTCTTGGATGTACACATACCAACTCTAGTACTAATTATATGTTCAAATAGAAGGACAGAAGAAACATTTAAAGAAGGTGATATAAGATTTTGATACAATAAATTTCTATAATCGGGAATTTT
Organism: Tolypeutes matacus; assembly: GCA_026826555.1. Lineage (NCBI taxonomy): Eukaryota > Metazoa > Chordata > Mammalia > Cingulata > Chlamyphoridae > Tolypeutes > Tolypeutes matacus. The sequence goes on from JAKSZT010053770.1 coordinate 30,747,229, forward strand.
TTAGTTTTCTGCTGTCACATTATAATTATCTTTAGCTTAAATTTAGAGTGAAGTTAATGGATTTATGTTCCTAATCTCCTGTTCTCCTGGTTTTAGTATTTCTCAAATAACCTTGTACTATCTCTTAGTTTGGGCATCTGTACTTTGGGTTATATCTATGAGTCTCTGGAGACTATGATTTGGCTGTGTGGTACTGTGCTTCTGACTGAAAAATAAGTAGAGGGAGTGACAAGGAAGGAGGTAATGTGGGAGTATAAGAGAGGAGGAGATAAAAAGCAAATTGAAAGGGTAAAGATATGAATAAATGATAGATATGAAGTGTCTGATGAAATATTTCATGCATAAAATGTAAAGGGTTCTATGGTATTTTATTCACCTGTGGATGGTAAAGATGCATCTCTTGAGATTTTTTTTAAACTAACCTTTATTTTCTTGAAGAAAAGTCCATTATGTTATAGCATCTTGGTGTCACACATATAACAGATGAACAGACCTAGTGAAATGAAAAATTCTAGGTGATGACTCAGTCCTTCATCTATTTCTCTTAATAAAGTACCCAGTATTTCAAGAGATACCAGTGTTGAACCTGACCTTGTTATCTCAAGTTTGTTATGGTTGTCAGCCACTTTGTAGATCACTAGCTTGGAGTCATCAAATAAAGGCTTATGTACTACAGGCTGGAGAGTCATGTAGACATGCTATTTATCACAAATATTGATTTATTATTTTAATTTCAAACAAAATAATAATCTGCAAACCTGATTTTTCTAACCAGACAGCATACCTCAAAAGAATAAAAAGCTGAATTAATAAAGATTTCTCAATAATTGAGAATCTACATGAAATTATTATTCAATGAATTATACCATTATCAATTTTATTTAGTTTAACTTAGATTTATATTATAATGTAGTGAGATTGGTTTACATACACAGAACCATATTCTATTAAAAGAGTCTTTTGTTAGATACTATGTAAAAAAATCCTTAATTAAGGTTATATGCTGGTTTGTGCAAAGATTAACTATAATAATAGCATTTCATTTTATAATTTAAGTTGGAATATATTTCCATTTCAAATACTAATTTTCAGAAAAAGGTGAGTAGATGATATGGGATAGATTCAGATTCTTGTGTTTGTCAAAGATATATAAGGTGGTCAGCCATAAAATGCTTCTGTATTAACATTTTGCTTCCGACAAGTTTTTGTCAGACTGAGAATGACTTTCTATTTTCTGTTTGGCGATAACATTGCTAATGGGAGTCTGAAACGAAACTGGAAATAAGAATTCTATAACAAAAGTCAGGTGATAATGTAAATGTCTTGCTTAATGCTTGGAGGTTTAAGTAAAAATTTTACATCATATTTACCAGACAGCTATGGATAAAAGGAAGCAGGAAAACTCACTTATAGATGTAAGAAAAAATAAAATATAGGTATGTAAGGGAGAGATTGCAAGTTGCATGAACAATATTCTTTCTATCTTCTACGGTAATAGAAATGTTAGGCACATGGACACTATAGCAGTTTTTATTATTTATGAATTCCAAAATTAGATATTGGATTATGTTTGTAAACTGGTCTGCACCTGGGGTTGATTAAATTATGATTAGGGCTTTGATTGGGCCATGTCAGTAGGATCTTGAGTCCCCGCCCACCAAGAGAAAAACTACATGGCAGAGAAGAGAGTTAGAATTTTGAGCTGGAGCCTGGGAAGTAAGCAAACAGAGGAGCAGAGCAGCTGAGCGAGGAGAAAATCAAGCCCCGGGAGAGAGACAGAACCCGTCACTTGATAGTCTACAGCTGGCCTTGTGGAGAGAGCAGGACAGCTGAGCCTGGAAAGAAACAAGCCCCAGGATGAGAGGAACCCAGGAAGCCTGAAGTCTTGGCAGACCTCAGCAGTCATCTTGCTCCAACATGTGGCAACAAACTTTGGTGAGGAAAGTAACTTACACTTTATGGCCTGGTAACTGTAAGCTTCTATCCCAAATAAATACTCTTTATAAAAGCCAATAGATTTCTGGTATTTTGTATAAGTACCACTTTGGCTGACTAATACAGACACCAAGCTGAATATTACATTCCATCTTCACAGTTAAGTGTGGCTATAAGGTTAGTTTTTGGCCAATGGGATGTGAAAGGAAACAATGTGTGCTAGTTCAGAGTTATGTGCTTAAAGGAAAAGCATACTCTTCCCTTCTCTTTATTTCCAATTTGTTGGAATATGAACATGATGGTGGGAGTTGGAGCAGCCATCTTAAGACAAGAGATGGAGCCTGCATGAGGAGGATGGCAAAGCAGTTTCCTAGCAAAGTCCTTGATATCCGACATTATGGAGTAAATTGCATCAACTTGGACTGTTTTCAAGAGAATACTATGTTTCCATCTAACCTGAGCCACTGTTCTTTTTCCTTATTTACAACCAGCCACACCACACTCTAAATAATACATTTTAAGAAAAGACCCAAAAATGGCTACTGCGGGAAGAAAGAGTTTTGGGGTCTGAATCATCCAAAGGAATGGTCTGACTTGATCATATTGTAGATCAACTCTATCCAATAAAGCTATCTAATACAGTATCCCAAACATTTATGTGCATAGAAAAGACTGGAAACTGTTCAAAGGCACTATCCAATACAGTAGCTACTAGCTACATGTAGCTATTAAATATTTGAAATGTGGCTATTTTCACTGAAGAGTTGAAGTTTTAATTTTAGTAAATTTTAGTTAATTTAAATTTAAATGGTCACACATGGCTAGTGGCTATAGTATTGAAAAGCAGTTATAGATAATATATTTATTTATCTCTTTATTTTGTCTGATGGAGTAACGAGAATCTTCACACACTGCATATATATATGGGAAGGCAAATTAGCACAATTAGCTTGGAAAACATTATGGCAATATCTACTATAATTTATTGGATATATATCCCCAATGTCCTAACAATCCAACACCTAGGTATATACCAAACAGAACTGCATGTATTGTATACCAAAAGAATATTTACAAGAATATCCATAGTATCATTGTTAAGTTCATATATGGAAAATAACCCAGTTATTCATTAACAGTAGAATGGATATATAAATTGAGATACATTCATATAATGGAATGCAACTATATGCAACAACACAGATAAAGCTCTTATAATGTTAAGGAAAGAATAGCAAAGAGGAATATATGTAGTTTTAATCTAATTTTTAATTTTATGCCCAAGGTTGAAATTAGCTAGCAGGTACCACTGAAAATACACTTTCACTTTACAAAAGAGTGTATAGTGATTATGCATTAATAAAGAATTTATCACCCATATTCCTCTAGTGAAAGCAGCCAGATGCAGTTCTTGCTATGAAAAGCTGTACCTGAACAGAAACAGGCTTATTTAGTCTATGCCCTGGCTAGAGAATGTCAGTTGTTTCCAATAATGCTTAAGTGTGTGGAATAGCAAAAATGTAGAAACTTACATTCATCTAATATTAGCATTTACAATATTCATGACTAAGAGAGTGAACATTCAGAGGAACTGCTACTCAGCAGTACCACTAGGCTCCTTTTAACAGTGATCGCATTCACAGGGAATAGAAATTTCAAACATCTGAGTATTAACAAATAGGTAAACCCAAATAGACCCACACTGCAGCATATTATATGCCAAAGATAGAGAGAAACTTCTGAAAGATGTAAGAGAGAAGCAGCATGTGCATGCAAGCTTCAGTAAGATTAAATGCTGATTTCTCATCAGAAAGCACAGAGGTAAGAAGGCAGTGAGATGACGTATTTAAAATACTGAAAGCAAAAAAAAAAAAAAAAAATGCCAACCAAGAATTCTATATCTGGCAAAACTGCTTTTCAAAAATACAGAGGAGGGAAGCGGCTGTGGCTCAATCAGTAGGGCTCCCGTTTACCATATGGGAGGCCCCGGGTTCGGTGCCCGCACGGCGTGGTTAGCTGACCCAGCGAGCACAAGCAGCAAGGGGGGGATAAATGACTAAATAAATAAAATCTTTAAAAAAAAAAAAATACAGAGGAAAAAGAAAGAAAATGAGAGCGAGATTAAGACTTTCCCTGATAAACAAAAGCTGAGGGGTATTCATCACCACTTGACCAGTCCTATATGAGATGTTAAAGAGAGTTCTATAGAATGAAAGGAAATGACAATAGATAATAGATTGAAGCTGCATGAAGAAATAAATATCTCTAGTGAGGGTAATGACATGGGTATATATAAATGCCAGTACTGTTGTATTCTTGGTGTGTAACTCCACTTTTTACTTCCTACAGGGTCTAAAAGCAAATGTATAAAATTTAAGGATAATTCAGTGGATTTGGACTCATAATGTGTAAACATGTAATTGATGACAAGAACTACATAAAGATGGGGGAACATAGGAATATAGGGACATAGTTTACATATACTATTAAAAGGAGAGGGGGAATGGGGAGTTAATGTATAATAGATGTATAGTTTCTGATTGGGGATATGGGAAAGTTTGAGTATTGGAAGGTGGTGAGGGCATTGCTATATTGTGAATATGATTAATCCTATTGAATGGTATGTTTGGGAGTGGTTAACATGTGGCGCAGCTGAATGAGGGTCGGTCTTAATCCAGATTACTGAAGGCAATATAAAGAGAACTGAGAAGTCACAGAAGCTAGAAAGGGGAGGGCATAGTCATCTGAAGAAAAAGCCAAGGAAGTCCAAGGATAATCAGCAGCCAGCACCAAAATGCTGTAGTATTTAAGGGAGAAAGTCAGCCTTGCCAATATTTAAATTTTGGACTTCTTCTAGCCTCAAAACTGTGAGTCAATAATTTATTTTTTTTAAAGATTGATTTATTTATTTCTCCCCCACCCCACCCCCTTATTGTTTTCTACTTGCTGTCTGCTCTCTGTGTGTTCTTCTGTGTCTGCTTGTCTTCTCTTTAGGCAGCACCGGGAACCAATCTGGGAACTTCCTGAGTGGAGAGAAGTGCTCAATCTCTTGTGCCACCTCAGCTCCCTGGTCTGCTGCGTCTCTTATTGTCTCTCTTCTGTGTCTCTTTTTGTTGCATCGTCTTGCTGCGCCAGCTCTCCACGTAGGCCAGCACTCCTGTGCGGGCCAGTAGTCTGCATGGGCCAGCTCTCCACTTGGGTCAACTTGTCGCATGGGCCAGCTTGCCTCTCACCACAAGGCCCCGGGAATTGATCCCTGGACCGCCTATATGATAGGAGCCCTATTGCTTGAGCCACATCCAATTCCCAATAATTTCTTATTGTTTAAGCCAACCCATTGTGTGGTATTTGTGATAGCATATCTGTCAAAGATACATTGTGAACAACAACAAAACCATAAATTTATTATTATGTGCCCAGCAGAATTACTTTTGAAGGAGGTTAGAATAGGGCTTTTATAGATAACCAAAGCATGAGAGTTTACCATTAATACATATATTCATTTAACAAAATTTTAAGAAATGTACTTCAGTAATCAAAAAAAAAAAAACAAAAAACAAAAAACAAAAACAAAAAAGGAGGAACAAAGGGTGAGCAAAGAAATAGGTAAGCATTTAGGTTAAATATAAAGATGAATGGTTTGTATAAATTAATTTTTAAAAATCTACTTTACATATATGAAACATTTTTGTTCACCAAAATATAGCATATTTTAACAATTTCAAATCATCATACTGTAGCAACATCTATCATTCAAATTAGAAGCAAATACAACTCATAAGCTTTCCTTTTTTTCCCTCCTCATTTATGTGTATTTAACATATAAATCTCACCTGTTGACATTTTAAGTTTTTGTATACAGATCTTTTGGAAAGTATAGTTTCTTTCCTTGCATTTTCTTTTTTATTTTGCTTGGTTCTACCTGAAATGAACTGCTGGCATTTAAATTGATGCCAAATGTGCTTCACTCTATGCAGGCAGAAGCTATCAGTCTTCATTTTATCAAATGGCCTCCACCGTCCAGTCATCTGTCTTTTCCAAGTAGACATCAGTTAACCAAGACACATTTCTATCATAAGGTCATTGACAATGTTTGTTATCAATTTGATTTATAATTTCAAATAGATAGAAAATACTTTAAAAACTAAGCATTGATTAAATACATCAGATCTTCCTGAGTACAAAAATAAAGCAAAGATCTATGAGTAAAATTCTCTGTTACTGGGCTATGACCACACTGTCTCCATGTACTATTCTTTTATATTGAACAACTCAGCTCACATTCCTCAGCCTCATGAATTCTCTTCAGAGATACTTCATTTTTAGTACAAAATCCTGAAAACAGAAGCATATTTTTGTCTGGGCTAAACTTAATATTTAAATTGATTCAGTTTGAGTAATATCCACATCCAACCAAATACATACTTAGATTTACTTTATAATCATTACAGGCTTACAAGAAGAATTTAAATGAGATATTGTAGTTATGATGCTGGAAAATCATTTTCTTGTGTATAAAAAAATGTCTCAGTTCAGTTCTGGATTTTCAATGCCAGGGAAAATTGAATAGTTTATGGTGGCTTAAGAAAGATTCAAATCCAGACAGAAATATAAGGAATTCCCTCAGTGAAATCATGGAAAATATGCCAGTGCTTAATTCTAGGAGGGCACCAAAGTTTTGAATTAATTACTTTAGCTCGAATAGAGTTATTATGCCACGATAAGTATCATAATAGTCTTAAAGAGTGCTCCTAATTGTTTCTATATACAGGGTTCTTTTATACTATAATGACATATTTTAAGTACACAAAAATTAGAATATTAAGTGGAATCCCAAGAGCACACCTCCTAGCTTAAGAAATAAACTTTATAAGTACATAATTAAAGTTCCCTTCATGCATCTTCTCAATTCCATTTTTTTCTCTTTTACTCCCTAGAGGTAACCATTATCCCTAGTTTGGTGTTTATAATTACCGTGCATATTTCATACTTTTATTAAATATGCCTGCATCCCAAAGCATATAATTTTGTGTTGTATGTCTTTTAACTTTTATATAAAAATATCATTCAGCAGTTAATTTTTATTTTAATATTATATTTTTGATATTTATTTGTGTTGATATAATTATCTGTATTTTATTAGTTTTTACTACCCATACATTCTTATCTTGATAGACAGCCAAGTATTTTCCAGTTTCCTTGTTAGAAACAATTCAGCAATGTATGTTCTTGTACATGTATCCTTGTACACCTAAAAAGAGCTTCTTTAGTTGTAGATCATGACCAATTAATGGGTTTTTAAATAAATTTAGTAGAATTCAGCTATGATCTTTAAAAAAAAAAAAAGAAAGAAATGGGATAAAACGGCATGAAAGAGAGAAGAACATAAAAGGAAATACCAGAATAGATCACACATAGTAAGATTATTTTTTTCATGTAATTTTTTCTCTTAAAAAAGTATATGTGCATTTGATTTCAAAATCAAAAGTACTTTACTGTGAATGGTGGTTAATATTTTCTAAAAAATACTGCTCTAAAATATGTAACTAGGAGTGGAATTTCTGAATAGTAGATTATAGGAATATTCAACAATCCTTATTTCCAAATTTTCCTCCAGAGCAGTAGTGCTAATTTAAATGCCTCCAGCAGTGAGGGAGAATTCCTGTTGCTCTACAGCCTCACCAATGCTTGCCAGACTTTTGATTGTTTATCATGGTTTTTATCTGCATTTCCTTCACTGGTTGTGAAGTAGATTATCTGTTCATATCCTATTCATCATTTTATTTTCCTTTTTAGTGAACTGCCCATTCATAGTTGTGGGAGTTTGTTATTATTTATGAATCCCAAAAAGAGATATCTGATTATGTTTGTACACTGGCCTGATCTTCAGGGCTTGATATCCCTTTGATTATATTAAATTCAGAGGTTACACTTTTACTTTATTAAATCAAGATTAGGGCTTTGATTCTACCACATCATTAGGGCGTGCAAGATTGAGTCCCTGCCCTCTTGGTGGGCTATATAAACAGACGCTCAATCAAGAACACAGAGGTAGATACACAGAGAAGATTCACAGAGGAAGAGAGACAGCTCCATAGACAGGGCAGAGGCCCCAGGAAGAGAGATGAGCCATTCACCTGAGAGTTTACAGCTGACCTTGTGAAGAGACCAGAGCAGCTGAGCCTGGAAGGAAATGAGCTCCAGGAAGAGAGACGAGCCCTATGCCAGCTTACAGCTGAGATATGAAGAAGCTGGACCCACAGAGCCTTAAGAGGGAAGAGGAAGGCTGAACCCTCGCATTGCCCGCCATCTTGCTTCAACATGTGGCAACAGACTTTGGGTGAGAAAGTACTTCTTATGGTACCCTGACTTGGGCTCTTTAGGGCCTTGTAACTGTAAACTTTTACCCTAAATAAATACCCTTTATAAAAGCCAACAGATTTCTGGTACTTTGCATCAGCACCCCTTTGGCTGACTACTAGAAAAGTCTTTGCCACCATCTCCTTTTTATCTATTTGTATTTTGTCTTATTATTGTTGTATTATGGGGATTCTTTATACATCCTTGAATCTTATCCTTTTGATAACCATCTCATTCACAAGTATTTGCTTACAGTCTGTGGTTTACCTTTGCACTCGTTATGTGATACACAGAGTTATATTTCTCAATATATTTGAATTAATTGAATTTTTCTATTTTAAGAATTAACTTCTCTAAGGAAAAAACTCAGGATTTTTTTTATCTGAATTGCTTTGAAATTATGGGGATATTTTTATGTAATTCATTTTTAAATAAACTTTCAATTTTATAGCCCAATTTGTATTTAATATAAAGGCTGCTTACTGTCAGCATGACTTATCACTATTAATATTAACCTTGATCTCTTGCCTGAGGTAATGATTGTCAGGTTTCTACAATGTAAAGTTATTTTTTTTTCACCTTGCTATCCCATTCTCTTTAGAAGGAAGTCACTATGCACTATGGGCAGCCTTCATTTAAGGAGTGGGGAGTTAGACTCCACCTTCTTCAGAGGAGAGTTTCTACATAAATTTCTCAGATTCTTATACATGCTAGATTTGTCTATACTCCCCCATTTTTTATTTATTCAATAATTTATTTTTCCTTAGATAAGTTAATTCTTAAAATTAAGTGGAAGAACACCTACTCTTCCCTCTCCCATCCCTCAGAACCTTTAGGGGCACTGCCTTTATATCAATGATAAGAGTTCTTCTGTTGCTAGAATAATAATGTCTGTAGTAATATGGGGGCATTTGGGGGACAATGGAGTTGCCCTGCATGACACCTCCTGCCTTTAGTGACATCACTGGGCAAATGTGCCTCTCTGCCATGGTTTCAGCTCCCTCCTGACTGTATGACCATGGGTCAAGCTTCCCCCAGGTGGGTATATGTCTTGGGCTCTGATGACACTCCTTCTTTCTTTTGTTCTGTCTGCTATTCCTAAAATCTAGATTGATTCAGTTTCCTCATTTTGCTTCTCAATTTGCCCTTTACCTATTGTCTCTATTTTCCTGGTTGGATCCTGACTGATACAGTATATGGAGTTAACACTGCCCCCCTATCTTGTCTGAGCATCTCTGTTAGTTCCCACTGTGGCTACTACTATTCACTATCTCTCTTCCCTACTCCAGTATTAGTTTTATGAGAACAGGATCCAAGCTATTTTGTTCATTGACATATTTCCACAGCTTTGAGAACAGAAAGTGCTCAATAGAAAAAGAAAATGAATAAGTGAATAGGAGTGAAGTGGTATCTTATTGATGTTTTAATTTGCATTTTCCTAATAACCAATGATATTGAGCACCTTTTCATATGCTAATTTCCATCTGTGTATCTTATTTAGTGAGGTGTCCAGATCATTTGCCTATGTTTGTTTTCTTGTTGTTGGATTTTAAGAGTTCTTTTTATATTTTGGATACAAATCTTTTATCAGATATGTGTTTTCCAAATATTTTCTCCTAGTATGTGGTTTGACTTCTCATTCTTTGCCAATTCATTTTCAATTTCACGATTTACTTGTAAGTAATTAACAAAGGAGTTATGGTTTCTTTTTTATGTTATTAAACAGCATGTTATCTATAGTAGAGAAATGATTTTAATTTCGGCAATGGGTTCTAATAAGATGGCAATTCCCATGATTTATTGACCTTGTCCAAGTTTCAGGAAGAGCTGCTTGATCAAGTTATCCCATTCTTGTTTTGACAAACATCACAAAACATTGGTAACAACTATTCAATAAACAAAAATTTATTGAGCACTTTGTGTGGGGGGGGGGGGGGGGAGAAATGCTGGGGCTTCCCCCTTTCTATGCTCCAATCTTCTGTGAAGGCTTTCTATTGACTGAACCCAGCCAAAAACCATTCTAGTAACACAGTCTGCAGGAACCAGGTTCTCTGGAATGCAGAACAGAGGAGGTGAAGGACAGGAATGTGCCTGAGAGTGAATAGGCCAAGACTTGGCACCCATACTCAGTACTGTGTGAATTCGTTTTTGAAGTAGTATAATTTTAAGGGATCAGTGGTAAAATAAATATAAAACTTTGCAAAAATAACATGGAAGATTTGTCCCTCCTCGAGCCCCACCTCCTATAATTCCAAACACTACTGGCCAATTAACTTTTCTTCTAGCATAATGTTAAGAGAAATACTGGCTAATTGTTACTGAACAGTTACTAAATGCCAGGCACTGTGCCAGGTACTTTCTAGGAATCAACACAATTACTCTAAGGAACGACTTTAGAGCTGAGGAAATTGAGGATTTATACTGATTTAGTTCATGTTAAGGTCTCATAGATACTAAGTGGCAAACGAGATTAAACCAGATGCATCTTATTTCAAAACAGATACATGCAGATTCAGTATTATTCTAGATATTTGGGATTCAACCATTACTTCAAAGTTATACATAACATACTAAAATTCTAATAGCTTATTTTAGGAAAGTAAAATGTAGGGCATCTGCTTGAAAGAAGGATATTAAAAAACACAAAGGATATTTTGTGAAATAGTCATGTTGCTGCAGCCAAGACCATTTTTGTTACCAAGTACAGAGATCCTCATAGATTGAATAAATCATGGACATTTCCTTGAACCAAGGTAGCCTGAAGTGTCATATATTCTCTTTGTCTTTTCTAGCCAATGTGGTTTCACGTCATTTCTGGTTTCTGTGGATCTGCTCAATTTCTCTCTAACCATTAGCTTCACCCATTGCCTCATAGTTCCTGGACCTTACAACTTATTTTTCACAAATTTCCAGTCACAACTTCCTGACATAAGTATGCCTTTATATCCTCACACTTTTCTATTTCAGGTCTTGGAAATGTGGATGCATTTGTATCAAGTGCCCATCCAGGATCCCATAATCTGTGGAAGGTTTTGGGGGAGGATAGGGACATAAGAGCCTGTGACAGAAAAGATTTCTGCTGCCTTTTCATCAGGAAATTTTGGACAGAGTTGACTAGAAGCCAAATATTTACAGAGGCAACTTTAGTATAGGTTTTGCTTCCTTGAATTCTAAGAAATTATTCCCTTATCTATAGGTATTGGTATTAGAAAACATGGTCCTTATAGAAATGACAACTTTCATTTTTCACTTTTGTATTATTTCTGCTGGCTGCTGTAACAAATTACCACAAACCTGATGGCTTAAAAGAGCAGACATTTATTCTCTTACAGTTCTCGTCGCCGGAAGTCTGACATCATTTTCACTGGGCCAAAAGTCAAAGTGTTAGCAGGGATGTTACTTCTAGGGGCTCTACAGGAGAATTCCTTGCCCTTTATAGCTTTGAGAGATGCATTCCTTGGCTTTCTCCTTCAAAGCCAGCACCACAGAATCTTTTTTTTTTTTTTTTTTTCACAGATATTTCTTTTATTCCTGAAGAGCAAAAGGATAGCTAGCCCATTTCTTTGGTATTCCCAGGATAAAGTTTGAACAGGGCCTTAGGCCAAAATGATTCTCATAATATCAAAACACGTTCTCTCGTCTTTTTCCATAATCACCATTCACCTGGATGTAATTTCCGAATCAGGTTTTTAAAAAACTTGTTTTTAAAAATGTCCTTTACATCATTCTTTTTTTGTTTGTTTGTTTGTTTCATTATTTTTTTAACATTATTTTGTACATTTAATAATTGAAAACATAAGCAATAAAAAACTAAAAAGTAAACACAGCTGAATAAATATATACATTTCTCAATTAAATGTAATGGATACAGGTAAATCTTTTTGTTGTTTTGTTTTTTGTTTGTTTTTTTTGTGTGTGTGTGAGTCAAACAATATATTACACAATATATTTGGTTCATAGTAATGCATTCATACAGTATTTGTCCTTTTGTGTCTGGCTTGCTTCACTCAACATAATGTACTCCAGATTCATCCATGTTGCCATATGCTTTATGACTTCATTTCTTCTTACTGCTGTATAATATTCCATCGTGTGAATAGACCACACTTTGTTTATCCATTCATCTGTTGATGGACACCTGGGTTGTTTCCAACTTTTGGCAATGATGAATAATGTGGCTATGAACATTGGTGTGCAGATGTCTGTTCGTGTCACAGCTCTCAGTTCTTCTGGGTATATACCCAGGAGTGGTATTGCAGGGTCACGTGGCAAGTCTATATTCAACTTCTTTAGGAACTGCCAAACAAACCTCCATCGTGGTTGTACCATCCTGCATTCCCACCAACAGTGAAGAAGTGTTCCTATCTCTCCACATCCTCTCCAACACTTGTAGTTCTCTGTCTTTTTAATAGCGGCCATTCTGATAGGTGTGAAATGATATCTCATTGTAGTTTTGATTTGCATTTCCCTTATCATGAGTGATGTTGAGCATTTCTTCATGTGTTTTTTTGCCATTTGTATTTCTTCTTTGGAGAAATGTCTATTCAAGTCTTTTGCCCAGTTTTTAATTGGGTCATTTGTCTTTTTATTGTTGAGTTGTAACATCTCTTTATATATCCTGGATATTAAACCCTTATCAGATATGTGATTTCCAAATATTTTTTCCCATTGACTCGGCTGCCTTTTCACCCTTCTGACAAAGTCCTGTGAGGTGCAAAAGTGTTTAATTTTGAGGAGGTCCCATTTATCTACTTTTTCTTTTGTTGCACGTGCTTTGGGTGTGAAGTCCAAGAAACCACCACCTACTACAAGGTCTTGAAGATGTTTCCCTACATTTTCTTCTAGTAGTTTTATGGTCCTGGCTTTTATATTTAGATCTTTGATCCATTTTGAGTTGATTCTTGTATAGGGGGTGAGATAGGGGTCCTCTTTCATTCTTTTGGTTATAGATATCCAGTTCTCCCAACACCATTTGTTGAAGAGACTGTTTTTTCCCATCAGCGTGGGCTTGGTAGGTTTGTCAAAAACCAGTTGACTGTATAGGTGAGGGTTTATTTCTAGATTCTCAATTCTATTCCACTGATCGATATGTCTATCTTTATGCCAGTACCATGCTGTTTTGACCACTGTAGCTTTATAATATGTTTCCAGGTCAGGCAGTGAAATTCCTCCCACATTGCTCTTCTTTTTAGAATACTTTTGGCTATTCGGGTGCACTTACCCTTCCAGATGAATTTGGTAATTGCCTTCTCTAATTCTGTAAAGTAAGCTGTCGGCATTTTGATTGGTATTGCGTTGAATCTATAAACCAGTTTGGGCAAGATTGACATCTTCACGATATTTATTCTTCCAATCCATGAACACAAAATGTCTTTCCATTTGTTTAGGTCTTTTTAAATTTCTTTTAGCATTGTTTTGTAGTTTTCTGCATATAGGTCCTGTGCTTCCTTGGTTAAATTAACTCCTAGGTATTTGAGTCTTTTTGTTGCTATTGAAAATGGAATTTTCTTCCTGATTTCCTCCTCAGATTGTTCAGTTCTAGTGTACAAAACATTGCTGATTTTTGCGTGTTGATCTTATATCCTGCCACTTTGCTGAACTCATTTATTAGTTCAAGTAGCTTTGTTGTGGATACGTCAGGATTTTCTAAATACAGGATCATGTCATCCGCAAACAATGAGAGTTTTACTTCCTCCTTTCATGTTTGGACGCCTTTAATTTTTTTGTCTTGTCTAATTGCCCTAGCTAGAACTTCTAGTACAATGTTGAATAACAATGGTGACAGTGGGCATCCTTGTCTTGTTCTTGATCTTAGGGGGAAAGCTTTCAACCTTTCCCCATTGAGTATGATGTTGGCTGTTGGTTTTTCATATATGCCTTTTATCATATTGAGGAATTTTCCTTTTATTCCTATCTTTTGAAGTATTTTTATCAAAAAAGGATGTTGGATTTTGTCTAATGCCTTTTCTGCATCTATTGAGATGATCATGTGGTTTTTTTCCTTCAATTTGTTAATGTGGTGTATTACATTGATTGATTTTCTTATGTTGAACCAGCCTTGCATACCAGGAATAAATACCACTTGGTCGTGACGTTTAAGTCTTTTGATATGCTGTTGGATTTGATTTGCAAGTATTTTGTTGAGAATTTTTGCATCTATGTTCATGAGAGAGGTTGGTCTATAATTTTCTTTTCTTGTGGAATCTTTATCTGGCTTTGGTATTAGGGTGATGTTGGCTTCATAAAATGTGCCGGGTAATTTTCCCTCCTCTTCAATTTTTTGGAAGAGTTTAAACAGGATTGGTATTAATTCTTTTAGAAATGCTTGGTAGAACTCACCTGTGAAGCCATCTGGTACTGGACTTTTCTTTGTTGGGAGATTTTTGATGACGGATTCAATCTCCTTAATTGTGATTGGTTTGTTAAGTTCTTGTATTTCTTGTTGTGTCAGTGTAGGTTGGTTATGAGTTTCTAGAAATTTGTCCATTTCATCCAGGTTGTCTATTTTGTTGGCATATAGTTTCTCATAATATCCTCTTATGATTCTTTTTATTTCTGTGAGGTCATTTGTAATTTCCCCCTTTCATTTCTGATTGTATTTATTTGCATCTTCTCTCTTTTTTTCTTTGTTAGTCTAGCGAGGGGTTTGTCAATTTTATTGATCTTCTCAAAGAACCAGCTTTTGGTTTTGTTGATTTTCTCTATTGCTTTTCTGTTCTCATTTTCATATATTTCTGCTCTTATCTTTATAATTTCTTTCCTTCTTTTTGCTTTGGGATTGGTTTGCTGTTCTTTCTCTAGTTTCTCAAGTTGTTCAGTTAAATCTTTGAGTTTAGCTCTTTCTTGTTTCTTAATATAGGCATGTAGGGCTATAAATTTCCCTCTCAAAACTGCCTTTGCTGTATCCCATAAGTTTTGATATGTTGTGTTCTCATTTTCATTTGTCTCAATATATTTACTGATTTCACTTGCAATTTCTTCTTTGACCCATGAAATATTTAGGAGTGTGTTGTTCAGTCTCCACACATTTGCAAATTTCCTTTTTTCCTGTCTGTTATTGATTTCTAGTTCATTCCATTATGATCTGAGAAGGTGCTTTGTATAATTTCAATCTTTTTATATTTATTGAGGGCTGTATTGTGACCTAACATGTGGTCTATCCTGGAGAAAGATCCATGGGCACTTGAGAAGAATGTATAATCCGCTGAGTTTGGATGTAGTGTTCTGTATATGTCTGTTAGGTCTAACTTGTTTATCATATTGTTCAAATTCTCTGTTTCCTTGTTGATCTTCTGTCTAGTTGTTCTATCTAATGATGTGAGAGGGTTGTTGAAGTCCCCGACTTTTATTGTAGAAATGTCTATTTCTTCCTTCAGTTTTGCCAGAGTTTGTCTCATATATTTTGGGGCACCTTGGTTAGGTGCGTAGATATTTATGACTGTTATATCTTCCTGGAGGATCGTCCCTTTTATTAATATATAATGGCCTTCCGCATCTCTTATCACTTTTTTGCATTTGAAGTCTGTTTTGTCTGATATTAGTATAGCTACCCCTGCTCTTTTCTGTTTACTCTTCGCATGGAGTATCTTTTTCCAACCTTTTACTTTCAGCCGGCTTGTATCCTTGTGTCCGAGGTGAGTTTCTTGTAAGCAGCATATGGATGGCTCATGTTTTTTATCCATTCTGTCAGCCTGTATCTTTTGATTGGGGAATTTAATCCATTCACATTCAACGATATTACTGAAAATGCACTATTTATTTCCTCCATTTTATTCTTTCGTTTTCATATGTCATCTTATTTTTGTTTCTCTTTTTACTCTTTTGGTTATCCTTTCTGCTTTTCTTTCTTCTATACTCTCCTCCAAGCCTCTCTCTCCTGTCTTTTTCTTTCAGCTTCTAAGGCTTCCTTTAATATTTCCTGCAAATGTGGATTCTTTTTTGCAAACTCTCTTAGTTTCTGTTTGTTTGTGAATACTTTATATTCACCTTCATATTTGAAGGACAGTTTTGCTCGGTAAAGAATTCTCGGCTGGCAGTTTTTCTCTTTCAGTTTCCTAATTGTATCATACCACTGTCTTCTCACCTCCATGGTTTCTGAAGAGAAATCTGCACAAAGTCTTACTGGACATCCTTTGTATGTGATCGTTTGCTTCTCTCTTGCTGCTCTGAGCATTTTCTCTTTATCTTTTACATTTGACATTCTGAATAATATGTGTCTTGGCGTAGGTCTATTTGGATTTATTCTTATTGGGGTACGGAGTGCTTCTTGGACATGAAAGTTCATTTCTTTCGTGAGAGTTGGGAAATTTTTAGCTATTATTTCCTCAAATACTCTTTCTGCCCCTTTCCCTTTCTCTTCTCCTTCTGGAACTCCAATGACACGTATGTTCTTGCATTTTGTGTAGTCATTCAACTCTCTGAGCCCCTGCTCAATTTTTTCCATTCTTTTCTCTCTCTGTTCTTTTCTCTCTTCAATTTTAGCTGGTCTGTCTTCAGTATCACTTATTCTTTCTTCTATCATTTCGAGTCTGCTGTTGTATGCTTCAAATGTATTTTTTACTTCACCGATTGTGTCTTTCATTCCCATGAACTCTGTTACTTTTCTGTTCATGATTCCAAATTCTTCTTTACGTTCGCACAATGACTTCTTGATGTCATTGATCTCTTTAACTATATTCTCTTTCATTTCATTAATTTGATTTTGGAAATGTGTGCTCATCTCACTGATTAGTTCTCTCAAATTCTGCATCTCTTCTGGGACTTTGCTGTATTTCTTTTCTTGGGCCATGTCTTCTATTTTCTTAGTATGGCCCGTAATTTTTTGTTGGTGCTTAGGCATCTGGTTTGTTTGTATTTTACTTAGATACTGTATCTCTTTCTCTTTTATGGGGTTTTAGTGGCAGGAGGCTGTGAGTTACCACCGCTCTTTGATTTTTGGCTCAACCTTAATTGTTAGGATTGTTCTGCTGGTTGCTCAAAACTGGGCACTGGACCCAGTAATTGGTTGTAGAGTTGTTTCCTAGGGCCTTGAGCAGGGAGGCTATACAGGCCAGGAAAAGCCTCTCTTACTTATTAATTTTCTTATGTGTACTTCCTTGGTCTGCCAGGAGATGGCGCCTGTTGGCTGCTCTCAATTCAATGCCTGGTCGGAGCATATTTGTTGTGACACAGACCAGATCAATGTGATAGAACTTCCTGTCTGGGGGCTAGGAGCCCTGTGATTCAAACTTTCTGAGACAGATCTCCAGACTTCTCTTGTAGCGTCCCCCTTTTCCCAGCTAGGAAATATTTCCACTCCCTCCTGAATCCTCAACAATCAGTCCCTGTTAGTAGAGGATGAGATTTGGAAGTTTGTATATCTTTAGCCTCTTGCTGGCTCCAAGGCAAACAATGATGCAGCCCCACCCAGCCTGGAAGGGCTCTCAGGACAGGGCAGACCAAACCTGGGAGTCCAAAGCAGGGTCAGCCCCAGGCTCTCTCTCCCCTCTCCCGTGGTGTCCTCAACAATTAGTCCAGGCTAGAAGAGAGGGAGGTTGAGAGGATCTGATTTCTCCAGTCCTTTCTAGGCTCCCAGGGCAAACCGCCGTGTGGAAGGGTCCGTGGGGCTCTGCAGCCCAAATTTCAGGTCCGAACCTGAGTCAGCCTAAGGCTGTGTCCCTCTCTCTCCCCTTTCTGGGAGTGGCAGATCCCTGAAGCCCCCTTTGTCTGTGGTCGCAGGCCCAGGGGCCCGAGAATTCTGAAGAGTGTGGGGGAGGGTGCCGGCAGCAGCAGAAGCTGCTACTTGCAACTCACAGTTCTGTAGTCACGATTTCCCTCTTCTGTCCCTCTCTCCTCTGGGTGGTGTGCAGCCTTCACCTGTTGACCTAAACCCTAGAAGATCTTTTTCGGGGCTGTTTCAGCTTGTCCTCTAGCTATTTTTCTGGAGAAGAGATTCCCGTGTCTTACTAGTCTGCTATCTTCCCGGAAGTCTCCACAGAATCTTTACATCTCTGTTTCTTGTCGTCACATGTCCTTCTCTCTCTTCCACAGCCAAATATCCCTCTGCCTTTCTCTGACGAGGACACTTATAATTACATATAAAGCCCACCTGGATAATCCAGGATAAACTGCCCATCTCAATATCCTCACCTTAATCACATCTATGATGACCCTTCTTCCATGTATGGAAATATTCATAGGTCCAGGGATTAGGACCTAGATATATTTGAGGGCTATTATTCATCCTACCACAACTTTTATGCCCATGTATGTGACTATGGACTATGAACAATGTGAGAGAGAGAGATATTGAGATAGAGATAGATAGATGACAGATAGATCGATAGATAGATCGATAGATCGATAGATCGATAGATCGATAGCTCGATAGATAGATAGATAGATAGATAGATAGATAGATAGATAGATAGATAGAACAGCTCTAGGTCTTGGGAAATATCCAAGGTTTCATTCTTTTCTCTCAAATTAGATTAAGGACCTATACAGTTTCATATTGAAAAAAATCCCCTGAAGTACAATTAAGGGTTCATAACTTTTTCTTTCACCTTTGAAGCTATTGAATAAGAGAACCCAGCTCTTTCATATATTTGAGTCAAATGCACACATGTAAGGACATCAGTGAGCCGGAGTCTTCCCAATGCTTAAGAAAGGATAAGAGGCTCATACAAAGGTCCTCCTGCTAGGGCCAGAGTAAATACTTGCTGTCCCTGAGAGTGAGAAATTCTGCACTAGGAAACCTGAAGAGGACCACAGCCTGTGATAGGATCAAAGATAATGGAAAAGCTGTTCCATGTTCAGAGTCTCTTGCATCTTTATGTCTCATATTTTATATAATATTTTTCTGGCTTATATGCACACAGTTCATTAATTTCATAACATTATAAAAATAATGTTTACTTATTTTAGGACATGTGGATATTTCCAAACAAAATGCTCAAACTTAATAAAGTTTGGTTTGATGCTAATGTTTTATTTTAGCTCATTTTACTGAGATCTCAAATATTAATAAGACATACAGTGGACAGAAGACTTTCTTGAAGTCCTGGGGGAAACAATCAAAATGGATGTCAGGTATTGCAAACCAGTTGACTATTCGTTCCAATTCTCTAATTCAAATCAAGATTCTCAGATTCCAAGTTTGGGTTAGGCTTTGAGCTGAGGGATTCCAATAGCATTGCAGTGCTTTGGGTGCATGGTGGAATTCTTCCCCATATAATCAGTTCTCACCTTCAGAATCCTGAAGACCTTTGTCCACTGTTTGAAGACTTTCTACAGTATGGAAGGTATTTGCTGTGAAAAGCTTTTTCTACTACACTTTTTTTTTAACTTTATTTTGTACATTTAATAATTGAAAACATAAACAATTAAAAACTAAAAAGTAAACACAGATGAATAAATATATACATTTCTCAATTAAATGTAATGGATACATGTAAATTTTTTTTCTTTTAATCAAACAATATATTACACAATATATTTGGTTCATAGTAATGCATTCATACAGTATTTGTCCTTTTGTGTCTGGCTTGCTTCACTCAACATAATGTCCTCCAGGTTCATCCATGTTGCCATATGCTTTATGACTTCATTTCTTCTTACAGCTGCATAATATTCCATCATGTGAATAGACCACAGTTTGTTTATCCATTCATCTGTTGATGGACACCTGGGTTGTTTCCAAATTTTGGCAATGGTTAATAATGTGGCTATGAACATAGGTGTGCAGATGTCTGTTCGTGTCACTGCTCTCAGTTCTTCTGGGTATATACCCAGTAATGGTATTGCCGGGTCACGTGGCAAGTCTATATTCAACTTCTTTAGGAACTGCCAAACAGTCCTCCATAGCAGTTGTACAATCCTGCATTCCCACCAACAGTGAAGAAGTGTTCCTATCTCTCCACATCCTCTCCAACACTTGTAGTTCTGTCTTTTTAATAGTGGCCATTCTGATAGGTGTGAAATGATATCTCATTGTAGTTTTGATTTGCATTTCCCTAATCATGAGTGATGTTGAGCATTTCTTCATGTGTTTTTTTGCCATTTGTATTTCTTCTTCGGAGAAATATCTATTCAAGTCTTTGGCCCATTTTTTAATTGGGTCATTTGTCTTTTTATTGTTGAGCTGTAACATCTCTTTATATATCCTTGATATTAAACCCTTATCAGATATGTGATTTCCAAATATTTTTTCCCATTGAGTCAGCTGCCTTTTCACCCTTCTGACAAAGTCCTGTGAGGTGCAAAAGTGTTTAATTTTGAAGAGTCCCATTTATCTACTTTTTCTTTTGTTGCACGTGCTTTGGCTGTGAGGTCCAAGAAACCACCACCTACTACAAGGTCTTGAAGATGTTTCCCTACATTTTCTTCCAGTAGTTTTATGGTCCTGGCTTTTATATTTAGATCTTTGATCCATTTTGAGTTGATTCTTGTATAGGGGGTGAGATAGGGGTCCTCTTTCATTCTTTTGGTTATAGATATCCAGTTCTCCCAACACCATTTGTTGAAGAGACTGTTTTTTCCCATCAGCATGGGCTTGGTAGGTTTGTCAAAAACAAGTTGACTGTATAGGTGAGGGTTTATTTCTGGATTCTCAATTCTATTCCACTGATCGATATGTCTATCTTTATGCCAGTACCATGCTGTTTTGACCACTGTAGCTTTGTAATATGTTTCCAGGTCAGGCAGTAAAATTCCTCCCACATTACTCTTCTTTTTTAGAATACTTTTGGCTATTCGGGTGCACTTACCCTTCCAGATGAATTTGGTAATTGCCTTCTCTAATTCTGTAAAGTAAGCTGTTGGGATTTTGATTGGTATTGCATTGAATCTATAAATCAGTTTGGGCAAGATTGACATCTTCACGATACTAATTCTTCCAATCCATGAACACAGAATGTCTTTCCATTTGTTTGGGTCTTTTTAAATTTCTTTTAGCATTGTTTTGTAGTTTTCTGCATATAGGTCCTGTACTTCCTTGGTTAAATTAACTCCTAGGTATTTGAGAGTTTTTGTTGCTATTGAAAATGGAATTTTCTTCCTGATTTCCTCCTCAGATTGTTCAGTACTAGTGTACAAAAACATTACTGATTTTTGTGTGTTGATCTTATATCCTGCCACTTTGCTGAACTCATTTATTAGTTCAAGTAGCTTTGTTGTGGATGCGTCAGGATTTTCTAAATACAGGATCATGTCATCCGCAAACAGTGAGAGTTTTACTTCCTCTTTTCCTATTTGGACACCTTTAATTTTTTTGTCTTGTCTAATTGCCCTCACTAGAACTTCTAGTACAATGTTGAACAACAATGGTGACAGTGGGCATCCTTGTCTTGTTTCTGATCTTAGGGGGAAAGCTTTCAACCTTTCCCCATTGAGTATGATGTTGGCTGAGGGTTTTTCATATATGCCTTTTATCATATTGAGGAATTTTCCTTTTATTCCTATCTTTTGAAGTATTTTTATCAAAAATGGATGTTGGATTTTGTCAAATGCCTTTTCTGCACCTATTGAGATGATCATGTGGTTTTTTTCCTCCAGTTTGTTAATGTGGTGTATTACATTGATTGATTTTCTTATGTTGAACCAGCCTTGCATACCAGGAATAAATACCACTTGGTCGTGATGTATAAGTCTTTTGATATGCTGTTGGATTTGATTTGCAAGTATTTTGTTGAGAATTTTTGCATCTATGTTCATGAGAGAGATTGGTCTGTAATTTTCTATGCTTGTGGAATCTTTATCTGGCTTTGGTATTAGGGTGATATTGGATTCATAAAATGTGTTGGGTAATTTTCCCTCTTCTTCAATTTTTTGGAAGAGTTTAAACAGGATTGGTGTTAATTCTTTTAGAAATGCTTGGTACAATTCACCTGTGAAGCCATCTGGTCCTGGACTTTTCTTTGCTGGGAGATTTTTGATGACGGATTCAATCTCCTTAATTGTGATTGGTTTGTTAAGTTCTTGTATTTCTTGTTGTGTCAGTGTAGGTTGGATATGAGTTTCTAGAAATCTGTCCATTTAATCCAGGTTGTCTATTTTGTTGGCATATAGTTTCTCATAATATCCTCTTATGATTCTTTTTATTTCTGTGAGGCCATTTGTAATTTCCCCCCTTTCATTTCTGATTGTATTTATTTGCATCTTCTCTCTTTTTTTCTTTGTTAGTCTAGCGAGGGGTTTGTCAATTTTATTGATCTTCTCAAAGAACCAGGTTTTGGTTTTGTTGATTTTCTCTATTGCTTTTCTGTTCTCCTTTTCATATATTTCTGCTCTAATCTTTATTATTTCTTTCCTTCTTTTTGCTTTGGGATTGGTTTGCTGTTCTTTCTCTAGTTTCTCAAGTTGTTCAGTTAAATCTTTGAGTTTAGCTCTTTCTTGTTTCTTAATATAGGCATTTAGGGCTATAAATTTCCCTCTCAAGACTGCCTTTGCAGTTGTCTTACTGGACGTCCTTTGTACGTGATCGTTTGCTTCTCTCTTGCTGCTCTGAGAATTTTCTCTTTATCTTTTACATCTACTACACTTTTTATTTCTATTTCATCAAACTAACTTTCCCTACAGCACTCTGGTAGCATCTTCTGCATGTGAGACTATTGGTATATGACAAATTACCACAACTGGTCACCTACTGGAAAACTGAAATTTACTATAAAAGATCAGGGAAAGCTTATCATTAATATAATGTTAATTTATCTTATACATCACAGGATTGTCCTCCTAAGGAAGAATAGATTTTTATTGCTCTTATTATAATGCATAGTTGGAAGCTAAAGAATAAAAGCCAATGAATCCTACTAATGTTTTGTAATTTTAAAATATGTTCTAAAGGCTATGAATTTAAATTATTTATAATGTTACTAATAGTGTATTGTCCAGCATAGATGTCATGGATGTCAGGTATACACCTGACTTTCAAAATGGTTTTATTAACATAGATGGTGACTTTGCATGAACTTATTTCTAGTCTCATGAGTAATTCTCTTTGTGATAAATGGATTATGGATGTGGTATGGTTAGTTAAGCCTATGGCCCTTGCAAGAGCAAAGTTAGAGATCACAAGTGGGAATTGATAACAAGACATGGTTTTAATAACACAAAATTACAACAAATGAAAAAAATAATCACGGAGGTAGAATCATGATACAGTGATTCACATTATACCTAAAGGAATCACTTAGTTTTCCTCTTTTTTTGATAAATATTGTTAATAATACTTTATATTGTAATTTTAAAACATTTTTAAGTAAAGAAAAAGATGATTAGTCTAGAGGTATTTAAGTATATGAATATAAAAGATATAAATTAAAGTAAAGCATGAAGAATTTATGAAAGGGAGATGTTCAATTCAATAATTTTGATTACATAAACTGGATTATTACAGAGTAATACATATTTTAACTTTTGATCCATAATAAATTAAACAAACAAAAACATTCTATTATTTATGTCTTACTGGAAAAAAGTGGTATTTGACATCATTTTCCACTTCTTTCAAGTGGAATGGAATAGATTACTCAGAAGTTTAAAAAACTGGAAGGATAATTGCATCTTAAAAGTAAGAGAACCTGTTTGCAACTAAAAAGACTTTAGGACATTGAAAAGTAGAGGTTTAAATCTGACAAAATAGGAGATTTAAGTTGAGGGTTTCGAATGAAAGATATACCTCCCTTTTCATTAAAATAGGGTTTTGTTTCTTATATTAAGTTGCCCAAACTTAGTTGATACAAATGTCTTTTGTTTTTTCCTTTTACTGATTGAAGAGTTTTATTGTTTCATTTCATTGTAATATCATGCCTAGTGAAGCTTTACGTTACTCAGAGAAACCTCAATATATGTTATTTCAGGAAAGCTTAGCAAGCAATAATACCTACACTGAATTTTAATTCACTTTTTAGAACTTTCTCAAATGACTTCATGATGGATTTCCCTGGGTATTTCTGGTAATTGTAGAAGGATGCACCACAATCCAATTCTTACAATAGTGTCCTTTATCATCTCCTGCTTTTGTGCATATCAGCACTTCTGTTATAAACTATGCTCTTACAGATTTATAATATGGCTGTCATTTAGCAAGCCACAGGCAGGTAACTTGAGATACATTTTAATTTCATATATTAAATTAAATTTTAGTTGATTGGCATTAGACATAGGGCAATAGTGAGATATTTAGTGGTTAAATACTCATGCAGACATTAGTTTTGCAATTATCAATTTTCTTCAAAGTAGGAGAAAGGGAATCATTGATATGAACTAGAATTCAAAATTCACATTGAGCTGTTCAAAAGACATGTTAAACTAGTAAATTTTATTTTATTCTGGGTAAAAGCCTCATTCTTTAAGATAACTTTAGAGGTGTATCATTTTTGTGTTACACCAACTATGATTTGCAACAGACACAGAAGTGCAGTAGTTCTGGTTACCTATATGCTATGTTTCAGGAGATGTAGAGGCCATGGACTTTCAGTGAGGGAGACAGACAGGACTCTGTCTCAGTGGTCCTTTGACTGCTGATTATACTCGGCCTCAAACAGGATTGTTTAGACAGGGTGTTCCTGATGAGCCATTTAATGCTTATTCAGATCATTCTTGCCACAAGTTTAGAATCTCTTTTTTTATTACTTATTTTGGCTAGGTAGGCTCCCCCAATCACCAGTGGACTTTGCAAGCATTGAGAAGTAATCAAATTGCACAGGCAGTAAATGCATATTCCCCAGACAGCACACAAAATACAATTTGCAGTTACTTTTCCTTTTGCTTCTTTTTAAAAATTATTTTTATGGTACCAAATACTACAAAGATCATAAAGTCAAGGTTTGCAGACAGGCTGACTTCCTTGACGATTTGTCCTGAAGAAAAATTGAAACTGAGATGACAGTTGATGAAATATGCAATCTGTGATTCATTTGTCTTCCTCTAAATTCTAGAATTACTTTTTCCACTCATTTCATAAGTATTCAGAAATCTCAGGGGGCTCAAGACTCAGCCTTATGACACTTGGAAAAGGTACAGATAGAATATAGGGGTGTACATCACACACACAGACACACAGACACACACACACAAACACATGCTTTTTATCCCATCTGTGATTTCCAGGCTGTGGCGGTATAAGTGCATTTCTCCAGTACGGTGGCTGAAAAGTAGGAAATTGGAACTATTTCTCTTTTTCCTCTTCCACTTACTCTTCCTCTATCTCCTTTTTCTCTTTCAACTGTACTATTCTTCTTTTTCTTTATTCTGCTACTTACCTTCACTTCCTTTCCTCTGTAACTTAAAATGCTGATGTGGAGAACTATATTTTGATGACTTTGAGAGACATAGAAGGATAGCTGATGTTTCATCTTGAACATCATTTTACTCTATGTTCAGTTTAAATCAGAAAAAAAAGTCATCATAATACTTTTGAATGACCCTTTGTGATTCTCGGAACTTGAGAAAGAACTATCTGGTTAACATATGGGAAGGTAGCAGTAGATTGTGTTGCCTAAGAGCACAGATTTTGGGGTTAGATATAAATTTTAATCCTGTATATTCTATTTATTAGCCACATGTCCTTTTTCAAAGACCCACTTCCCTCATCTGTAAAATGGGGACAATGTTACCTTATAGCACTGTTAATTATTAAATTGCTTGTTGTGTGTCAATTGTTGAACTGAGTGAATACTTAACGAAAAAATAAATGTTATTTCTCTTTCCCTTGCTATTAATGCAGTATAATCCAGTAGTTAGCAGGAAGTTTGCATGATTAGATTAATGTACCCCTTAAATTGTGTTTGTTTGTTTGATTTTCAAGGAGGAGAGTCTCTCCAGAGAAGTTGCAAAGTCCAATTCCATGGCAGGATGGAACAATTTCCACAACTGGATAGATTCCATGTAATCCTGTAGGTAGGGATATATTAATTTTTCATTATTGTCAGGGATTTTTCCACCAGGGCACATGTCTAGTGTATGGATTGGGTGATTATAGTTTTGCCCACTACTGGATCTGGAAATTGGAGTAGCATGGTGTACTATATAATTAGCCTGACTTATTCAAACTTCATTAGTTAATTTTCCACATAACTGAAATATAGTTCACTCTAAATTGACACTCACTTTAATTGTAAGTATTTTACATGTGTGAGTAAAGTGTTTTATATATTAAACACTTTTGACTTAAGCAGAGCATTCAGAGGTAGAGAAGTAAAACTTTTTGCACGAGGGGCAGATGTGGTTCAAATGGTTGGGCGTCCGTTTCTCATATGGAGGGACCTGGGTTCGATCCCCGGTACCTCCTGGTAAAATAAAAACAAAAAAAACCTTTTTGCATGAATATAGGCATAAGTTTTACAATGAGACATCCAATAGCTACTGAGGACCAACCACTGTGTATCTCTCTACTATGTTAAACTTTATATAAATATTTACTTCGTCCCTCTCAGCGACAGTTCTATCTTGCTAGGGTCTCTCACTGGGGGATTTTTACTTAATTTACTTTTACGATAACAATGATTTTCTACCAGTATTTCAGAGCATTCTGCCTACCTATGATTCTTTGGGCAAAAGGTCTCCTTGATTGTGAAAAAGGACAAGAGTAAGCCCAAGGACCAGATGCTGCTGTGTGTGGCTAATGACTTCATTCTGAATATTGATATATGACCCTGAAACCTTATTTTGACAGAGCAGATAGGTCTACATTGTGTTTCAATATGCATATACACAGAACCAATGGCAAGAGGGGCCTTTATTGTTATTGGAGAATATTTGTGATTCTAAAGTGCAGGATGAGTTGGTAGAAATGGAGTACATGAAACCAGAAAATTTAAGACACCATGTGGGATTAACCAAACCTCATAAAATGAAAGACGTAAATAACAAGGGGAAATTGAAAAATTTTATATTCTGTTGACCATAAAATTGAGATGAACCTGAAATAAAGTGAGAATTTGACCCGTTATGGCTTAGATTTCAGTAGACAACACTCTCACAACTGTCATAAAGAAGTACCCTCGCATGCTAATAATATTATGATATGAAAAAAATGAACTAAGTTCAATGCAAAACAACACATAGAATCTTTAGTTCAATGTTATGGGAAGGTATGAGGGAGAAGTTTAAAATGGTTTAAGTCATAGGACAAGAATGAAACTAGGAAGGGGGGAAAATCTTTGTATACCCAAAAAATATTAAACAGAGTTAGTGTGTGTCAGATATTCCAGCCCATAGAGATTTCTCTTTATGATTCTGGTAAATGGAAGTCAGTAGACATTTTGCAGTTTTAAATGTCAATGTTGTTGTCTGAAGACAACAAATTGTCCTCAGCTCATTTTTATCATGCCTATTTAAGTTGAATCTGAGCAGTTGTAAAGTCTTTGGCTTGGATTGCTCTCTGGCCTTAATATTCCCACTTTGCTACCCAGAAGGCGTAGAGTAGGTGTAGAACATGGATTCAGATACTCAATACAACTTTGATTAATGCACCAGCTTACAATCAATTAGAAATTTATTGCAGGAGAAGGACTGGAAGAAATCTATTGATATGAATGTTGAATTGCCATCCAGGTTGATCCAAGTTCTACCTGCACATGGGATTAATATCTGAGCATGTTTGCCAGTTTCCAGGGGCATGGCAGAAATCAATGTGCCTGGTTGAGAGGTGTGTGTGTGTACGGGGTGTGTGGATAGGGACTATGGAGCATCCAGGGAGAGGACTTATCTTGGGGATCAAGGAACCTACAGGAGTGATGTTCTAGAACATGGCCTTAAAGCTCAGTGGGCAGTAGAAACAGTGTGTACCCATTATTTAAACCCATACTCAGCAAGTATCTTAGATTTGTCTCTCTCTTAGGTGGAGAAAGAGCTGTAATTCAAAGCTGAGAGAGATATGTTATTAAACTTGGCAAAATACTGGGAGATATACAATAATGTAGAGAGAGCTAGTCTCAATTCCAGCTTCATAAAGTCATAGGTTACCTGTCAGTTTGGGGACCCTGTTGCTCTGAGAGATGATGTTTGGTATATCAGTGGCCTCACCAATAGAGAAGGCTGTACCCATTCCCAACTCAGTAGGAGGTGAAATGCCTGGAGATAACATATAAGACTATTAGTGATAAACTAAAATACCTGCATTGGATATATTTGTTATTATCACTGTGAGTTCACATCATACCTAAGTTAAATATATCAACTGTGTCATGTATTTGGCACCACTTGTTTGGGTCACATTATTAAGTCTGGTATTCATAGGAACTGTTTGAAAGAACAGAGTATATTTTAGTGGGTAAGAACATAGGCTCAAAGGGCTACATACCCAAATAGTATGCTTTTCTTCATAATCATGACTTTCCTCTGAAAATACAAATTATTATATTTAAAATCACTAGATTAGCAAAGCTACATTAAAATGTATTATATATTTGTATGTATAAATATAATGTGTACTCATGGTTTTATTCCTATATATCAGAAGGTAGAATTCATATCACCACTCCCACTTCTATACGCTGGTCCAAGCCAACGTCATATCTCCCCTACATTCTGCATTTACCCCATCCCAGTCTATTCTCTACATAAAAGCCTGAATTAATCTTTCAAAAATTTGAGGCAAATCATGTCATTCATTCTTTAGCTAAAAATCTGCAGTGGCTCCTGATTCACCCTGAGGCCCATTTAATCTGCCTTCTGGAACTTCTACCACATCATCTCCTACTCCCTTAATCTTATTTTACTCATTGATTCACATGCTTTCAAAACTGTGTTCCTTGAACATGCCAGGAATTATCCCACTCAGAGACTTAGCTCTATACCATCTGCTGGGATGTATGTTCTCCTAGATATCAGCATATTCCTTCAGATCTTTTCAGAAGTTTCAGTGTGGTCATTTCTGGCCATGCTTTCAAAAATTATAGTCATCCACTTTCTTTGACTGCAATCCATCCCCTTGCTCTCAGCCTACTCCCTCTCAACACCCCTGCCACCACCACCACCACACGCATACACGACATCTCCCTTCTTGTATTTTTCCCACAGACACTTTTCTCCATCTGAATTTGTCTACTACTTTTCTCCTTCCCACTCTAAAAATAAAAGGAGAGAAGGAAGAAAAGAAGGAAAGAAGGAAGGCAGGAGAGGTAAAATACATTTCTAATTTTTCAATCTAATTTAGTCAGAAAATAATCTTATTTGTCCACCTCAACTTGCCATTAATGCTTTGGGTTAGATCATTTCTATCCAGGATAAAATGAACTATTATGAAAATTCTGTTATCTTCCATATAGCTTTAAGCCTAAACTTCATGAAGTACTAAAGAGACACCAAAACAGTCATATTAATTGGATTAAGGCAGGAAACCATTTTATGAATTATCTAAGTTCCTTTGGAAGATTGGGTATACTTTTCCAAAAACAGCACACATTTCAAACCTATCAAGTGATTTTGGCTAAGATCATTTGCATGTGGGACCATCTCAGGGAATAAAGAACTAAGAGAAGTACGGTATATCTGCTAAACTCCTCAACACAGGTGCTTGAATCCCCACCAAAATGTACTAGATGAATTTTGTCCAGTTTGTACTCTATCATCTTCAGTGATAGAAAATTTACTGCTTCCTGAAACAGCTCATTTCACATTGTGATAAATTTGACTTTTGGAAACCTCTGAAAAGACAAGACTTGAAAAATATAACTCATTCTTTGAGACCTAACTCATATATCACTTCTTCTATGAAACATATGCTGACTTCCAGAAGAAAATTAATCATTTACTCATATGTACTCCCAAAGTACTTTCCTCATACTAATATTATTGTACATATTACAGTTGGTTATGTCTGCCTCTGCTTCCCCAACCTGATTTTGTGTTTCTTATAGATAGGTACTAGGCATTATTAATTGTTGCTTTCCAGTGCTTAGTAAAGTAGCAGATAGGAAGCAATCAATAAATATTTGTGTAAAATAGATTAAATTTTGCATTATTCTAAGCAAATCAAAGATATTTTATTGTATTATTAGTTTTATATAAGAAAATTTGAATTTATATAGATTGACTATAAGCAATGCATTGACTATATATATATTCTTGTTTGATACAAGTATTTTTCTCATACTGCTATTATTGCACTTATTACTGTCTATTACAGTTCATTTGGACTATGTTGCAAAATCTATGGGATTGCATATATTATTCAATTTTTCTCCTATGGATCACAGAATTCTCTGATTTGTTCATAATTGAGCCCATTGATCAATTTAAATATTTTGCTACAGAACTGTGCCTATTTAACTATTCCAATAGTGTTGTAGTTGCAACTATAAACTACAAGAAAACATGAATTCCGTATTCTTACTTATTCCAACCCATTTATATTTGTTTTGTTTGTGTTTAGTTGATTTATTATTTATAGTAAAGGTTTGGCTGCAATAGTAAAGGTCAAAATAGCAGTGACTTAATCAAGATTGAAGTATAACTCTTTCTTATGTATAATCAGAGCATAAGTATTCCAGGGCAAATGTGGTGGCAGCAAAGTGCCGAGAACCCAGCCTTTTCCACCTTACTGGTATACCATATACAGCATGCAGCTTCCATCTATGATAGATAGTCTTTCATGATACCTGAATTTCAATTAGTAAGGCAGAGATAAGCAAAAATGAATGGTGTGCACTTTCCCTTTAAGGACATGGCCTGGAAGTTACCTACATCACATTTTCTCACACCCCCATTGACCAGAACATCTTACATGGTCATACTGAGTTGCAGAGGTGGCTGAGAAATAAAGACTTCAGCTGTTCACCCATGTATTATACTTAACATTGAAAGTTCTGTTACTAAAGGAAAAGAGGGAAAATAGAAAATGTGGGACAATTCTCAGTGTCTGCTGCAGTTGGATTTATTCTCACTCTGTTACCATCCTAATGTCCAAAGGTAAGTTAGAGAAAATATAATTTCTAATTGCTTTCCCTCTAAAAAAGAAGAGAACACTAATATTTTTGCTTAAGGATATGATCTTTTATTGTTGGAAGTTTTACAAAGTCTCTGGAGTAGTAAAGTCTCTGACATCATTTACTTATTTGCAGGACAACTTTCAGATGCAGTACTAATACTTAATGTTTATTGACTGGTGTATATAATAATAATATAGTATGATTTTCAATATTAAAATAAGGGGTCAAAACTGATACAATCCTAAAATTTAAAATTCTTCACCCCTGTGGCAGTTTGAAATTATGTTATGAATCCCAAAAGGAGAAAGATTATGTTTGTGAAATAATCCATTCCTGTGGGTGTGAGGCCCTTTCAATTGTACTATGTCAGTGAGGCATGACTCAGGTTGAGTCTATGCCCTTTTGCTGGTTCTGATAAAAACTTAGCACAGGAAAAAGGAGCTGCCATATTTGATCCTGCCATGTGAAAGAAAGGACTCCAGTTTGGCCCACAGCTGAGCTGCAGG
The DNA here is from genome assembly GCA_026826555.1 of Tolypeutes matacus. NCBI lineage: Eukaryota > Metazoa > Chordata > Mammalia > Cingulata > Chlamyphoridae > Tolypeutes > Tolypeutes matacus. Next base: position 30,778,943 of record JAKSZT010053770.1, read on the forward strand.
GAGAGAAGCCCTCAAGAGGCTCTAAGAGCTGAGGCCCAGGGAGAGATGAGTCATATGCATGATAGCTTGCAGCTGAACTCAAGAAGGAAGAAAGTGGAGCAGCCAAGACTGATAGAGGAGACCTGGAAATAGACAAGTCCTGCCTGGTTGTTCACAGCTCAGCTCCAGGAGCTGAGCTCCAAGAGACAGTGAGTCCAGAGGGGAAGGCTGAGACCTCTGAAAGATCTTCGGCCCTCTTGCTTCACCACATGGCAGCTGACTGTTGAGAAAACACCGCTTATGATGCCTTGAGTTGGACTTTCCACGGCCATGGAACTGTAAGCTTTTACCCAAATAAATCTCCTTTATAAAACCCGACAGATTTCTGGTGCTTTATATCAGCAGCCATTCGGTAAACTAAAACAACCCTTACCCCATTTTTTCTGTCTTGCTCTTACTACATTTCTATTACTACGTTTTTAACACATGCCCAGTACATAAAATAGCAGTATACATCATGGATGTAATTTTTTTTTTTAAAAAGCTAGTAAAACTTCCTGATTATTAATAATGGCTATAATTATTATAGTCAACAACTACCATTTATATATTTTCTGAAAAAGACAATGGCATGTAAATTTTTTCAAATCAAATAATGTACGTGGAAAAATTAATTTAGTTGAGGGGACATTTGGAAATATATAGAAGGGAGAATAAAGCAGCTAAAGAAAACATGGAAAACAAAAGTATAGTAAAAGAGAAGTTTTCCTAACCCCCTGTGTAGAATGGAATGCTTCTAACTTGTTTCCATGTCCTATCTTTTTTCTCAGATAAACTGTCTTAAACAGAACTTCTCCAAAAACACATTTTTCCATCATTACTACTTTCCTCCAATTTCTGAATCTACCTGGAAGGGATGATTTTCTCCTTTACCTTTAGGAGAAATTCAGCATGAAAGAATAAAAACTGAAGTCTTCTCTCATAGATTATTCAATTTACAAAATATAAATTCATAAATAATATAACAATGTAACACATTAATTATTTTCCTGAGGGACATTGAAGAAGAAGCATGTTATTTTGTGATCCCACCTCATATGTATGTATTTTTTATCTTCATTTTTTTCTTATTATAAAAATAGTAAATCATCAAAGTGGACAAAGTCAAAAGTACAGAAAAATGTCCTACAGAGTAAGAGTTCATTAATAATGATTTCTATAAATTGAATCCTATGTTGTTTTAATGATAGCCCAAAATCTTTAAGAAAAGTTTCAATTGTTCACCTGTGAAGAAGTCAAAGGAATCCATAACAAATATATGCTTTTTAACAGTTACATTCTAATATCTGGAAACTTCATTTTTTGTGTGAATTTGTTTTCTGGGTTTGCCAGATAAATGAGTCATTCTGAATCAGGAAGTAATCATCAGATAATTAAGACTATGTGTTTTGATATCAATTTTTCATATTAAGAAAATGCCCAGTGTTGGTGAGAATAATAAGAAATAGTTGTATTTACACTTGTGGTTGGAACTGTATGTACCCCAGAAAATTATGTTCTTAAAGCTAGTCTAATCCTGTAGATATAAACATACTGTAAGTAGGACCTTTTGATGAAGTTACTTCAGTTAAGGCGTGGCACAGGATGAGTCTTAATCCTCTTATTGGAGTCTTTTATAAGAGAATGAAATTCAGACAAAGAGAGAGAAAGCAAGAAACTGAAATCAATGAAACCAGAGGAAAAGAGAGAGACCAGCAGACACTGCCATGCACCTTGCCATGTGGCAGAGGAGTCCAAGGATCTCCGGCAGCTAGACTTTGAGAAGAAATCATAACCCTGATGATGCCTTGATTTGAACATTCTCATGGTCTCAAAACTGTAAGCTTGTAAGCCAATAAATTACCATTGTAAAGCAAATGTATTTCATGAGTTTTCCTTTTGGCAGCCTAGAAAATTAAGCTACATTCTACTCATGAGAATATATAAGGAATATAATTTGTCAAATTGCATCAAAATATTCTTAAACTGTTTCAGTGGCCCAGGAATTATTCTCATAGGAATTTATCTTAAGAAAGAATTAGACAGGGGAGCTAGCGTAGCTCAGTAGTTGAGTGCCTGCTTCGCATGTACAAAGTCCCGGGTTCAATCCCCAGTACCTCCTAAACAAACAAAAACAAAAAGTTGCAGGAGTGGGTGTAGCTCAGTAGTTGAGAATCTTCTTTACATGTACAAGGTCCTGGGTTAGATCCCCAGTACCACCTTAAAAGAAAAGAAAAGAAAAGAAAAGAGAAAAGAAATAATTGGGAAAAAATATATAGCCATTTTATTGCAATATTATTTGCACTAATAAATATCTGAAACATGTTAAATTTCAAACAAAAAGAGTTGGTCAAATAGATTATAGTTTATCAATCTAATGAAAAACTAGAAATTCATTAAAGTCACAATCACATAAATTTTATAATATTGGAGATATTAAGAAAATAGAAGATAATGTAAAGTTGATTATACAATATCATACCAATTTAATTGTGTTATGTGCATGCATGCTCATCTGCGTACATAGAAATGGAATTGAAAGAAAATACAAAAAATTAATAGTGTTTAATAAAGTTTTTTTTGGTTATATCTTTACATTAAAAAAAAAAAAAAAACATTTTCTAACTTTTTATAACCAAAGAAGTACGAATCATGCACAAAAAGAGTCAGACCCAGGAGAGAAAATATCACCTTGCTGATGCCTCAGTTTTGGACATCTCCCAGCCTCAAAACCTTGAACCAATAAGTTATAGTTGTCGAAGCCAACCCATTGGGTGTTATTTGTCATAGCAGCCTGAAAAACTAAGATGCCATGTATTAATGATCAATAGATTCACAGTAAAAAATAAAATAAAACAAAAACAAAAACAAAAGCAAATCCAGACTATTCCTTCATTTACCTATAGAGCATGAACATGATAGGTATAGGATAGGATTTGGCCCTGGAAGTATTTGTAACTGTCTTAAATGGAGCTAGAGTTTTAAAGACTGGGAAAGCAGATAAGTTCTTACCACTACTCACATATCTATGTATTTCAAAGTGATAAATTATTTTGGAATTAATAGTTTGTTAAACCATTATAGTCATGAGCATGAAAAATATATGGAAAATTAAATGGATAACAAAAAATAAATGCAGTTTAAATTATCAGCTCTTTATTCTTCAAGTTTAAGAAAAAATCTTATTTTTATGAATTTTTATATTACCATTTGTGATACTGTAAAACAGCAAATATATTGGAACTAGTAACCCAATATTTAAACAATAAAGTTCACAAAGTACTTCTTTTGAGCTATAGCACACAAGAAAATGGGATTTAAAAACTGAAGCTGAATTAGATGGAACTTACTGTTTCTAAAGAAAAGAAGGAGCTAAAATGCTTAAATGTTTTTCTCTCCATAATTCGTTAGTTTCATAGCCAGGTTAATAAACCTCATAAGCTTAGGCTTTTTCATATGAGACATTAACTTTCCATAAGGTTGAAATTAAGATTGTGTGGAAGATTTCACAATCACATCACAATGAATATTTGAATGTGGTTTGACCAAATTTCTCCAGCATATAATCTTCTCATTCTCCCCCAAAAGTTAAACATCATTTATGAATCTGGAAAATTTCCCAACCATTTAAATTCAATAGTCATAGCTTATCATTTCAATTAAGTTTCTAGATTCTCTTGGATAAATAGAATTAATAAGCTTTGACTAAAGGAAAATCTTTAATATCTAACAATTGACCAGTCTTGAGAAAATGTCTCCTATTTATATTCCCCTTTTTAAAGCAAAATATAGTGTGCTTTCCATTTAGAAATTATTAAAGCCATAACTTATATAAAGAAAACATGGTGAAGGGAATAAATTATAACCCCCCCCACACGTGCTACACACACAATCTACAGATGAACAGATGATAACTGAGAATTATTTAATAAAAAGTTTATAGTAATTACATTTTAAAACAAAAGAAAAGTAGATAAGGGAAATAAATTTGGTCAGAGCACACTTCAAAAGAAATAATTTCATCATAAAATTTCTATTATATCTTTGTTACTATTCTCTCTGAATTGTTGTAATGCATTTATTTTATAAATTGAATCACAAAGGATTTTTTTTCGTACTCAAATTGCTAAAACTGTCTGAAGCATGAAAGGAAAGATCAAAAGGGCCAACTGGGAACAAAGCACAGTGATCAGAATTCCAGATAGGCCACAACACATAATAATCCTAATTACCAATCTTTAATTAAACCACAGGGAGAATTTATGCCCTGAATAAACTCATTCTCACAGCTTTTTCTGACTTCAAGATTGAATGTTTTGATGTTTCTAAATATCAGCCAAAGACAAAGCTTATTATTTAATGTTTTTATGATCTATAGAAATCTAAAGTCAGGAACAACATATGTTAATACAAAGTTCAAGACAAAATATGGTCTTCAGGGGTGTTATTGAAAAATATTTGAAATTAGCAGGCTAATTAATTCTGGCATAATTGACAAATTCATGGATGTCCAACTGATGAATTAAAGAACAGAGTGTATTGATGAGGTATTTAATGAATTCATTTAGAAATATCTTGCTCTTACAAAATAGACTTCCTCTGGAGAAGAAAAAGCTAAATCAATTTTAGGTGGTTGGGTGTGGTAGTAACATGGGTTGGCTTGCACGTGGAGGAGTAGACCTATACAAAGCACATTGAAGCACATTGAGTAAATTTCATATTTCCAATCTTTCTGCATATTAGATTGACCTGGTTATGATTTTTTCTCTAATCATAAGGAAAACTTACGGTTTGAGAACTCTTGGAGAGTCTATAATTAAGTAGAGGAGACCACAGTTCAGTCAGGTAGGCAATTCTCTTTGAGTTATTTTCCAAAAAGGAAGGTCTAATGTTTATTTCCACTTGTGATAAACTTAGTCAACACAGCACAATCTTATAGCTCACTCAATAAATATCTTTTTTCCTGCATAAGCAGCCCTACATTTTTAGTAACAGATTTTAGTTTTAGGTTTATTTTATTTTTCCTTTGCTTTAAACTGCCAGAAATTTCTAGAGGATGAAAACTGTAGTGTAGTATCTGGCATTGTATTGCTAGAATGTTCCCTTTCTCACAGAGATATTAGGTTGGTGCAAAAGTAATTGCAGTTTGCATTGTTGAAATTTGCCATTTGATATTGGAATACATTCTTAAATAAATGTGGTTATGTTATACATCATTTTAACATGCATTTCTCACTTTATTTTGTTTGCTAATGACTAATTACTTGCTGAATATTTTATATTTATTTTGGACTATGGAAATGATGCTAGACAAAAAGCAAATAAGAATGATTTTCTTATTTGAGTTCAAAATGGGTCGTAAAGCAGCAGAGACAACTCACAACATCAACAATGCATTTGGCGAGGAACTGCTAACAAACATACAGTATAATGGTGATTCAAGAAGTTTTACAAAGGTTAAGAGAGCCTTGAAGATGAAGAGCGTTGTGGTCGGCCATCCGGCCATCAAAGACCAGTTGAGAGCAATCATTGAAGCTGATCCTCTTACAACTACAGGAGAAGTTGCTGAAGACCTCAACATCGATCATTCTATGGTCATTCGGCATTTGAAGGAAATTGGAAAGGTGAAAAAATTCAATAAGTGGGTGCCTCATGAGCTGACTGAAAATCTCCCAAAATTGTCATTTTGAAGTTTCATCTTCTCTTATTCTATGCAACAACAATGAAGCATTTCTTGATCAGATTGTGATGTGTGATGATAAGTGGATTTTATACGACAACCAATGAGGACCAGCTCAGTGGTTGGACCGAGATGAAGCTCCAAAGCACTTCCCAAAGCCAAACTTTCACCAAAAAAAAGGTCATGGTCACTGTTTGGTGGTCTGCTGCTGGTCTGACCCACTATAGTTTTCTGAAGCCCAGTGAAACCATTACATCTGAGAAGTATACTCAGCAAATCAATGAGATGCACCTAAAATTGCAATGCCTGCACCTGGCATTGGTCAACAAAAAGAGCCCAATTCTTCTCCACGACAATGCCTGACCACATGTCGCATAACCAATGCTTCAAAAGTTAAACGAGTTGGGCTACGAAGTCTTGCCTCATCTGCCATATTCACCTGACCTCTCGCCAACTGACTACCACTTCTTCAAGCATCTTGGCAACTTTTTGCATGGAAAACGCTTTCACAACCAGCAGGATGCAGAAAACGCTTTTCAAGATTTCGTCAAATCCCAAAGTACGGATTTTTACGCTACAGGAATAGACAAACTTATTTCTCTTTGGCAAAAATGTGTTGATTGTAATGGTTCCTACTTTGATTAATAAAGATGTGTTTGAGCCTAGTTATAATGATTTAAAATTCACAGTCTGAAACTGCAATTCCTTTTGCAACAACCTAATAGAACCCTTCTGACTATGTTTGTGGTTTGTTATCCTAGCTTTTTTTTTTTTTTTTTTTTTTGTCATTGGAATGTTGATTTGAGATATGGAAATTTGGGGTGGTAGTGGTAGATCATTCTTATTAATAGTTGAACTTTTAAGGAGTGGGGTTAAACCCCTGCCATTGAGACCCCCAAAACTGCTCTTGATGGAAATATTTCTAATAGTCCTGTCTCTTGGATTCTTTGTACAACTCAATGTCCTTCTCATATAAAAATAGGAGATTTTTTTTGTTTATTTGTTTTTACTTAAGTTAATCAAATGTAGTATCTCTTCTTTCAAAACTTCCAGTATCAAACTTAAAGTATTACTTGGCATTAACTATCCAATACAAACATTGTCAATGTTGATATTGTCACATATCATTTCCAAACATGAATTAATTTTAAAACATGAGATGCAATATGTTGTCTGAGGAAAATATACACTTTTCTCTGATATCTTGCTCTAAACAAAGACTCCTTCCCAATGCCCCAAACTGTCATTATACTACATTTTATGTAATACAATCTTGGGGATATAACACAAATTTTAATGACAATATTACAGGTCAGGGAGTGGGTGTAGCTCCATGGTTGAGTCCTTGCTTCCCAAGTATTAGATCCTGGGTTCAATCGCTAGTACCTCCTAAAAAAAATTATGGGTAGCATCTGTAGGTTTTAGTAACAATTAATGGTATTTCTTTTTACTGTGGTAACATTGTTTCTCTATGTGACTATAGGAAATTGACTAAAATTGTGTGACAGCTGCTACTGAACTTATACTGACAATGTGTTTGAGTAGCTGTCTCTTCTAGTGTAGAGAAGATATACGGGAAAGCAATCTTTTTCATTTTAATTCTGAAAACTTGGTTATTTGGTGCGTGCTCATTCCAATTTTAAAAAAAATTAGATCTGAGCCAGTTTACTCTGTCACTCATTCCTTTTACTTATATTAAAGAATAAGAGCAAACCAACCTTGATTTCCTAAGGAACATTAACCTATGAGATATGATAGACTTAAAAAAGAAAATGAGGGTTTGAGAGGAATAAGGCTTCTGATTAGCAAACTCTGCGAACTTAAAATACTTTAAAACCCAAATTAAGAAGAAAATGTCCAAAATAACAAAATTGAGACCCCAGTAAAAGAAAAACATAATTTACTTCTGACCCAGAATGTTTTAGTTATGTGTGTTTTTCTCGGTGAGAGAGATAAGTTATACTTTACTGCTGGGAAACTTCTTTTTTTCCCCTGCAAACAGTCTAGTAAGATTGCACTGAATATTATGTGAACAAAGGACTCTATACAAATTTTTCTTTTAGGAATGTAATGAATGGCTTTGAAAGAAAATCATAAAATTAGGAAAATATCAGCCACTCTCCATTCCAGTATCACTTGCCTTTCTTATTCCTTCTTCAGGACATTCTCTTCCAATTGGTACCCTAGCTGCCATGAGGGAGAACGTCTAGAGGTCAGCAAGTGATTCTTTTTTTAATGCCTCCCTTTTATAAGGATTCTTAACTCCTTTGTGAATAGAATCATGTATAAACCAAATGATTTGTTCATTGATTTGTTTTGATTTCCCCTCTTTCCTTGAAGGTTTCAGCAAATTGTCAGAATGAATAAGTGAATGTGCAAATGCATGAATGAAGAAAAGATGATAGACAATTTCACAGAATGGAACTGTTTAAACCATCCCTTGTCATGTTTCTCCTTCAGAATTATTTTCATTTATATAAGATTGCTTATCAGCAATATGGTTCCTGAACACCCAAAGGAATGAAAGTCTAATGCAGGTTTCATAAATGTGTGTAACTGGGATAATTATTTCTATCTCAGACTTAGGCAATATGAAACAAATACGGTAGCTCCATGATGGAGACCTAGATGTTTCTATTTTCGTGATTGTATTTTAAATCATAGCACTTGTTATACAGAAAGATTACATGTAAATACATGTAAGTTAACAAAACACATAATATAATGAACACTTATGAACATACCACCCAAGAGCTAGAACATAAAATTTTGCATCTATTTATTTATTCCTGCCCCTTCCCATCCCTTTGCCTCCAATTCAGAGGAAATCATTATTCTATGTTTTGGGTTTATTGATTCATTGCTTTTAAAGTATTTTAAAATAATTATTTCTATTATTCTGTATGTAAACCTATGCAAAATATTCTTTAGGTTTGCTTGTTTTTGAGCTCCAAAAAAATGGTATCATGTTATAGTTGTTATCTATAACTTCATTTATTGTTTCAACCTATGTTTCTAAGATTTATCCATGTTTGGTTTGGAGTTCATTCATTTTTTTGGCTGTCTTAGTTTGTCAAAGGGCTGCCAATGCAAAGTACCAGAAGTTTATTGGTTTTTATAATAGGGATTTATTTGGGGTAAAAGCTTACAATTCCAAGGCTGTGAAAAGTCCAACTCAAGGCACCATAAGAGATGCTTCTCACCAAAGTCAGCTGCCGCGTGTTGAAGCAAGATGGTGGGTGATCTTTGAGTGGTCTCTCCTTCCTCTCCAGGGTTCCTCTCTCAGGCCCAGCCACTCTGCTTTCTTCCCAATTTCAGCTGCAAGCTGGCATAGGGCTTGTCTCGTAGGGCTTCCTATATTAGTCTCAACTGTTCAGCTCTCCTCCCAAATTCAGCTGTAAGCTATCAGACAAATGGCTCATTTCTCCCCGGGGCCTCAGTTGTTTGACCTTGTCACATGGCAGGATCAAAAATGTCAGACTTGTCTCTCTTCCTGTGTCTGTGTGTCCATGTGAATGCATTTATGTCAGATAGGGTTGGGGACTCAACCAGAGTCACACCTCACTGACATAGTCCAATAAAAAGCCATACAGCAATCTTAAGAGCTAATCTAATCAAAGGCTTCTCAAGTGAATTTAATGCAATCAGACCCAGAGGAAAAGATTCATTGACAAACATAATCTTTCTCTTTTTTGGGATTCATAAAATAATCTCAAACAGACTCGTTGGCTTTTTAATATTTCATTTTCTGATATTTCTTTTTTTTTTTTTTTTCTTTTTATGAACATTGCTACTATGAAGGTTTTTGTACTTGTCTCTGGAATATATGCATAGCACTTGAGTATATTTTTAGTATGAAGATTCCTAAGTATGCAAATATTCAAATTCATGAGACTCTGTCAAATTGTTTTCCAGAATTATTGCACAAATTTATGCTCTTATCATTCTGTCCTAATTTATGTTACCAAGGTAATTATATGACAAGGTGATTGACAAAACATCAGCTATCATATCTGCCTTGCAGTTACCAGAAGAAGAAAAGAACGAGAAAAAAATGGGCTATCCTTCCTCATTTTAAGGAATCTTCCAAGGACTCCAACACAGTATTTCTGCCTTTAAGTCTATTACCAGAACTTAGTCAAATTCCCCTACCCATAGGCTTAAGTAGCTGAGAAATGTAGTCTTACTTGAGTATTTTTCCTAGTATTACATTACTAAGGAAAAGGAGAGAAGGAATTTAGAGAGGCATATAGTTTTATATGACACAGAAGGAATAGTTTTCAGGCTTAAATATTTTAATAGAGATGCTTATGGGGATGCAAAGCTTGATATCAGTAATCCAGGTGAGGAAAAAAGATAATGTAAAAGTAGCTGCCATTGGATCAACGCTCCCACAGAAAACATCTATAAACTCTGGAATATAGCTTTTTTAAAAACACTCCCTAAAGGATCTGGAGAGGAATGAAAATAATGCCTAAACTGCAGGAAAGTCTACATTTGGAAGAAGAAAATGACATTTAGTGTATTTCTCTTTTGTGCCATGTTTTGCCTGAGAGTAGTGCCCTGCTGGTTGTTAAAAGTTGGATTAAAACCCTACAGTGTTTTGGTCTTGAAGAACGAGAAGATAAAGTTTAGGTAACCACATCAGCAGGCAATTGAGGAGCAATATCCAGTATAGGAAAGGACAAGAAAGTAGAACTCCTGACTCTTCATAAAAACAGTCAAAATTTCTCTCTGACCCATAGATCATCCATATAGGAAGCAGATTCCCAACAGCTTGGTTAACACTAAATTAACCAAATATAGATTTCAATTGATTTCTATATCATGGCAGACAGAGTTTAGAGTTTGAATCCAGCTAAGTTAACAATTTTTTTAAAAAGTGAAAAAAACAATATTCTCCAGAGAAACATAATAAAGAAACTCTATAGCATATTGTACACAATATCCTATATGTAATTCCAAATTATTAAACTAGTGAAGTAGTAGAACATGCTCCTTATTCAAGATAAAAGAAAATCAATGGAAATTGACCCTCAGATAACCCAAATGTGGAATCACCCAATAAAAGTATTTATTATAGTTGGTTACCCTCAATGATATAAAAGAAAATATGTCATCATGAATGAACAATTAGAAAATCTCAGTAGAAAAAATAGAAACTTAAAATACATCTACATCCAATTGGAAATTATAGACCAGAAAGATACAGCATCTGATATTAAAAGCTGGATGGGCTAAACAGCATACTAGAGATAAGAGAGAAAAAGTCTGTGAACTTGAAGATAAAGCAACATAAATTATCCAATCTGAAGAACAAAAGGAAAAAAAAAATGAAAAGATCCTCAGTGATCTATGAGAAAGTATCAAAAGGTACAACATATGTGTAATTGGAGAAGAGAAGAAAAGAGAAAATAGAGTAGAAAAACTATTTGAATAAATAATTGCCAAGTTTCCTAAATTAGGTGGAATCCATAAATTTTCATATTCAAACTGTACAATGAGCCATGAGTAAGGTAAGTAAGTCCAAACATGCACACACACATACACAAACCAACACACTGAGGAACACTATAGTAAAACTGTTAAAAACCAAAGATAAAGAGAAATTCATGAAAACAGCCAGATAAAACAATAGATAGCATGCAGAGGAATGTGGAAAGTAATCAAAATACTGCACATTTATCATAAGAAATCATGGAGACCAGAAAACAGTGGAAAAACATTAAAATTCATTAAAAGAGAAGCAGATGTGGCTCAAGTGATTGAGCTCCTGTCTACCACATGGGAGGTCCTGGGTTCGGTTCCTGATGCCTCCTGGGGAAGATGAGCAAGACAGCAAGCTGGTGCAACAGGCTGGCATGGTGAGCTGTTGCCACAAGATGGTACAACAAGGAAACACAAAGAGGAAAGATAATGAGAGACATAACAAAGCAGGGAGCAGAGGTGGCTCAAGTGATTGAGTGCCTCTCTCCCACATAGGAGGTCCCAGGTTCGGTTCCCAGTGCCTCCTAAAGAGAAGATGAGCAGACACACAGAGCACACAGCAAATGGACACAGAGAGCAGATAGCGAGTGCAAACAATGAGAGGTGTGAATAAATAAATAAATAACATAAATCTTTAAAAAATGCATTAAAATGCTGCCAACTCAAAATTTTATATACAGTGAAAATATCATTCAAGAACAAAAGGAAAATAAAGGAATTTTCAATTAAACAAAAACTAAGAGAATTAATTGCCAGCCAACCTTCACTAGGGAAACCATCAAGGAGGTTCTTTAGGCTAACGGAAAATGATACCGTATGGAAAATCAGATCTTTAAGAATACATGAAGAGCACTGGAAATGGAAAAAATTTAGGTAAGTATAAAAGACTATTTTCCCTCATCATTTCTTTAAAATACATATGACTGTTTTGAAGTCATTACCTTACTTTTCTTATTTCCAGTATTTTATGTTAAACTATTTCTACCCCTCTCCCACTTCTTTAACATAGCTGTATAATTATTCTTTGCAGATTTTTATTTCCTAGAGCTCTATCAATCAGCCTTGGTTATTTCACATTCTGAAAACCCTCCTCAGATTACTTCAACCAATTCCCTGGTTTCCACTTCAATCAATAGTCAAATGAGTCCCAAATTCATATGTCAAGCTCACAGGTTACAATCTTATTTATCCTTCTTCCAACCTGTCATGTATAATGCATGCAAGCCATTCCACCCTAAGCCAACAACTTGATTACTTTAATTTGTATTTCTGTGCATGTTGTTCCAGCCAATGGTAGTAATTTCTCTCCAAATGAGACTATGACCATATATTTTCAAATCATTTTGGGGTTTTCAGGTACTAATGATCTTCATTTCATTTCTGCTCATCCTTTCCTACAACTCTCAATAATTTAGATGTCTCTCATGCAACACCTTTCTGAATAGCTAGTCAGACCTCTTTTGCTATTTCTGTGTGTCCAATACTCTAAGTTTGGTGTTCTTTTGGTTCTAACAGCTGCTATCTTCACTTATGATTCCCTTTGGAGGACTTGAGGGAAACTGGAACTGCTTTGCCCAGAGAAGTAAATGGCTGTGATTTTTTACTATGTTCCCCTTCCCCTACATCCATGTGTACTTTAGCCAATATAGGAGTATGGGAATTGAGATCCCTTGCTTCAAATATGGACAAATCTTAATTTATACTCCAGAGATAGCCATATGATCAGACTGAGTCTGGGACTTTATATGAAAATCTTTCTGATGTCTTCCTCTTCTCTGTATCCTTCCTCAACTCTCTTATTGATTTCTATTTGTCATATATCCTCAATTAATGATTTGTATGCAAGTCCTCATCTTAGGGTTTGCTTCTGGAGAACATAAATTAAGATATCATTTAAAACAAATTCATTTTGGCCCTCTATGAGGTCCTGCTGAGACGTGCCTAACGTTACTTCTCTGATGACCTCCCGACTCACTTTGAAGTCTCTTAGCCATATAAACTCATTTGTCTTTACCTTTTCCCCCTTTTATTCAAGATCTTTTTCCAGTTGTATTACCAGCAGGTGCTTGGTAGTAATCCCGTGTTTATCAATTGCAATGAATGTACAACACTGATGAAAGAAGTTGTTAATGTGGGGAAAAGTGGGAGGTCTGGGGAGTGGGGTATATGGGAATCCCTTATATTTTTTTATGTAATAATTTATGTAATCTAAGTATCTTTTAAAAATAAATAAAAAATATATTTTAAAAATAAACAAAACAAATTCATTCCCTTTCCCTTAAATGTGCTTCTCTATTTTCCTCTTCTTTGATAAATGTCACTTAAACCACCCAATCAACCAAGCTTTTAAAAAAAATACCATTCTTGGCTCCTTCCTTTCTATGAGTTCAACTGGATTCCCAGTTCCATTGATTCTAGTTTGTCTATCTCTCTATTTGTTTTATACTTTCAAATTAATCTCTTTATTATTATCTTTTGTGACAGTTTGAATTTGGTGAATCCAAAAAAAAATATTATGTTTTTGAACTAATCCATTCCCATGGATATGAGTCCCTTTTGATTGGACTGTGTCAGTGAGGCATGACACAGGTTGGGTTTACACCGTCTTACTGGAGCTTTATATAAACAGAGGCACAGAGAGAGACACACAGAGAAAAGAAAAGAAGCCACCATTTTTGACTGTGCCATGTGAAGAGGATTCGAGGATTGCTAACAGCCAAAGTTTAAGCATGTAACTCCCAGGAGGCTGGGCCTGTGGAGCAGCTCAAGGCTGAAGAGATGAGCCATGTGCCTGATAGCTCACAGCTGAATTCGGGAAGAAAGTGGAGCAGCCGAGACTGAGAGAGGAGGCCGAGAAAGAGACAAACCTTATGTCTGATTGTCCACAGCTGGGCTCTGGGAGACAATGAGCCTGGGGGGAAGGCAAGAACAGCAGCAGAAATTGGCCATCATCTTGCTTCCCCTGGCAGGACACCAGGATCTCCAGTAGCTGACTGGTGAGAAAAAAAAAATCTCTTATAGTATCTTGATTTGGACTTTTCTTGGCCTCAGAACTGTAAGGTTTTACTCCTAATAAAATTCCCTTTATAAAAGCTAACCCATTTCTGATACTTTGCATCAGCAGTCCTTTGGCAAACTAAGACACCTTCATTCCTATTAACTTGAATTGTTTCTATTCTATTTTGTTTCTGTCTTGCAGTAGAATTTCACGCTAATCCATTTTATCAAACATGTTCTTATAAAAATTCAAGTCTGATCATTTCATTGACTGATGTGTAATCATCCCCCATGCCTTTTAGAGTAAAGCTCAAAATCTATTACATGATAAACAAGACTTTCCACAATCTTCCTTTTGCCTACTTCTCTTTACTTCTGCTAATTTCCTACCAGCTATCTATACTCCAGTCATATATAACTTCATGAATTTTCCAAATCTCAAAATATTCTATTTCAGTAAATTTGTACATGCAACTTCTTGTGCCTAAGGCTTTTCACTTAGCTTGCAATTTATACATATAACTCCCAATTTCCTTCTCTTTTCAACAGACAAATCCCTTCGTGCCAGGCACATAATAGGTTCTTGATTTTTTTAAAATGGCCAGGTACAGTATGCTTTTCTTATGGTACATGACAAGATAGGGCTCTAAGCCCCTCTCTCCTTCAGGGAATCTGGGATGGAAACTATTAAGGATGGGAGTTTCTCAATATGTTGGGTGATTGAGTTGAGGCAAGGACTCCCCAGCAGCTGACTGCTTCCCTCTTCCTCTCTTGCTATTGCTGGGGCTAAAGGTCCAGGGGGCTCTTACTCCTCAGAGGCCATGTGGAACATAAGGTCTACCACTGTGTTTCTGTAGCCAAATTCAATGTCATATGAAGAAAATGAGATAGACAAAGTGATCACTGAGGGCAATGCAAACCCCATCATCAAATGTGGAAGAGTGGGTATCACTACAAAAGTTGCAGGAGACAACCTGGTTCTCAGTGTAGCCCAGGACACCATTTAGGGGGCCCTCTGATGCCTCCTTCACCACCTTATTGATGTCATCATCATCATATTTGGCTTTCTCCAAATGTCAGGTCAGATCTACGATGAATACAATGATGGTGGAGATGCAGAAGGCTATGCCAGTGACCTTCCCATTCAGCTCCCAGATGACATTTCCCATACTCTAGACAGTGCTGGTACATGCAGGGATGATGTTCTGGCCATGCCCATGGCAATCATGCCACAGTTTCCCTGAAGGGCCATGCACAGTCCCTGTGTGGCAGTGATGGTGTGGATTATGGTTATGCATCACCCCAAGAAGTCAAACTTGTTATGGATGCCCTGGATGGCTTGACCAGAGGCACCAAGCATATGGTAGTGCAGGAAGCATTGTTAAGACTTCGTATTGTTCACACCCATCACAACCATGGGAACATCAGCAGAAGGAACAGAGATGATTACTCTTTGGGCTCTACCATCAAGTGATACTTTTCCAAGGTAGAGAAAACATCAGTGGACTCCACAACATATTCAGCACCAGCATCAGTCCACTTGATGTTGTCAAAAGCTTGCTCCTGAAAGATAGAAATGGGCTTCCTATTGATGATGAGCTTCTTATTTTCAGGCTTCATAGTGTCATTGAACTTTCCATGGGTGGAATCATACTGGAATAAGCATACCAGGAAGTTGAAGGGGTCATTGATTGTGACAATCTCCACTTTGATGGAGTTAAAAGCAACCCTGGTGTGATGGTTAGGCTAATGTGTCAACTCGGCCAAGTAGTTGTGTCCAGGTATTTGTTCCAGCAAGCACTGGGCTAATTGTAATACAAGAGCATTTATGGACTTCAATCACCAGTGAGTTTGCTGTGTGGATGGTTGATTACATCTGCATCAATCAGGGAGATTACATTATCAGTGGGTGGTGCTTTTATCCAATCAGTTGAATGACTTAAAAGTGGAAGTGATTTCAACATTCAGAGAGAATTTCCCAGTTCGTCGTTGGACAGGCAACTTCTCCCAGAAACTCATCAACGACCTTTCATTGGGCTTTCATCGGAGCCACTGGTTTGCAGCCCGCCTGCAGAACCTGGACTTGTGCATCCCCACGGTTGCATGAGAGACTCTTTTAAAATTTCATATTATTGACAGATATCTCCTGCTGATTCTGTTTCCCGAGAGAACCCTGACTAATACACCTGGTGACCAGGCACCCTATAAAGCCAAATCTGTTTATTCCAACCTTTACCCCACTTGTGTCAGGAATGCAACTGGTACTGCATGAGCAGATGTGGCTGTCTGTCAAACAGGGAGGAGCAAAAAACCTCAATTAAATTTTAATGAATCTTACTTTCTAGTGATCATTATAAATTAATATTGAGAAGATTATTTCTGATAAGAGACTTGACAATCCTCTGCCTCAATGTGAATTTTTCAGAAAGCTCAGATAAATTGTCAAAAGAAAGTAATGTATTTTTGAGTACAGTGTTCCAAAGAAGGTTTTTTTATAATGATGAACAGAAATGATTTATTTTGTTGAGAAAATACGGGGGGGGGGGGGCGGCATAGATTAAAGCAAATGAAGGTTTGCCAAGGGTGCTAAAAGAAAATTACCTGCCATGACCATGTGTATGAGTATGTAATTGGTATAAAAATTTATATTAATATATAAATTATATATATTTGATTTTTGTCCTTATGCCTTGGTATAAGAATTACCTGATTACATGATTATAGGTCTATAGAAAAATTATTCAAGTAGTTATAGAAAAACCTTCCTAAGCTTTTGACTCTAGTTGAATCTATTGTAGTGGAAACCTACCACGCCAGGCTATAATGCCATTATGATACAAAGAAGCATAGAATTTTACTTTTCTTTTTAGAAGGTGTACTAGTCAGCCAAAGGGGTGCTGATGCAAAATACCAGAATTCAGTTGATTTTTATAAAGGGTATTTATTTTGGGTAGAAGCTGACAGTTACTGGACCATAAAGCATAAGTTTCTTCTCTCGCCAAAGTCTGTTGCTACGTGTTGGAGCAAGACAGCTGCCAATGTTTGCCAGGGTTCAGGCTTCTTGGGTTCCTCTCTTCCTGGGGCTGTGTTTCTCTCCAGGCTTAGCTCCTCTGTTTCCTCCACAAGGTCACCTGTAGACTATGAGGCTCTCTAGGCTTTGCTTCTTTCCACAAGGCCAGTTGTAGACTATCAGGAGAATGGCTTGTCTCTATCTATCACATTTCTTTCCTCATGACCAAGCTCCTCCATCTGCTCACCTCCCCGGGCTCCAGCATCAAACTTCAACATTAGAACTGCTCTCTCTGTCTTTTGCCTTGCCTTTTATATTTGATTCCCCCACCCACCAAGGGGCTCAATGCCCTACTGACGTGGCCCATACAACCATTGGAATTGGCAAGTCTGGATTCTGTAGAGCAGGCCACAAGTTGGGAACTCTGATGAAAGTTTTGATGAATTTCCTGGGAGAAGCTGGCTAGTTGAAGTAGAGATAGAAAACCTTGTTGACTGCAGAAATCATTGGTCCCTTTAAGATATTCAGCTGATTAGATGAGACTTCTCCCATTGCTGAAGGCAGTCTGCTTTGTTGATTGTAGATGTAATCAGCCATAGATGCAATCAATGACTAATGATTTAAACTGGAATACTCACACAGTAACAATCAGTCCAGTGCTTGCTTGACCAACAACTGAATACCATAACCTAGCCAGGTTGACACATAAAACTTGATCATCACACTTGGTTGTTATTCAGTGGAAACCTATTACATCTTGACTGAGAGACAAGAAAGATTGCAATTTAATTTTATATATTCTTTCAAATTCAATTTAATATCATATAAACTTTTCCATATTAACATTCTCATGAAGAGCACAAGTTTCACTTATAGGCAAAGAAGTAGTTCAGTGAACAAATTTAGGAAACTTTTACTTCTGGGTAGTATTATGGGGAAAATAAACTTAGAAAAAATGAATGTTGATTAACTAATTATAATTATACAGGATTAAAACAGGACTCATAAAAGATTGAAAAATACTACTGATCAATAATAATTTAGAAAACACTATTGCTAAAGGCAAGGTGAACCATAGCTATGATTAAAAGTAGAAAGAATTTGAAATTCACATTTAATTCCTCAGTGAAAAAATGTATCTACTCTTTCCTGCTTTATAACTACACCCTTATCACTCACCCAACCCTTTGTCTTCCTTCCCTCCTTTCTTCTCTCCTACTTTCCTTCATTCCTTCTTCTCTTCTATCATTTCTTTCCTCTTTCCTTTCTTGGTCTATTCATCTCTTTGTCTGATTCTCCCCCACAAGAATGGAAGTCTTATAAGAACTAGGACATTGTTTACCTCTTTCACTAGTGGTATATCCACTTTCTGGAAATTTTTCCAATTTTATGTTTGGTAATCAATTACTATTTCTTGAGCAAAAGAACATTAATTCTTGTTTTGACATTTTGACATATAATATCTTCTATGTACTTTACTCATATTTATGTTGCTATGAATTTGTATCTATGGTATGCCAGTCATTGTTTAAAAACTGGCTCTCCAAGAAAAAATAAAAGAGAAACACTCTCATTTTTAACATTTGCTAGCTTCTATGGGAGAATATTTTCACCCCAGATGATACAACCAGTTCATAAAGTACATGTAAATTTAAAAAGTGACCCTTTCAAGTTGGTAATAGCTGACTCCAGCATAATAATGTATACTAATTTTAAAGAAAAACATTTCCTTTGGAGAATTTTCCAAGAAACTTCAAAAAGTTAAGAACAGGTTTTGGTTCCCAGATGTAGACAACTGGAAAGAGTAGTCCTTGGATGATTAGAACAAAACAAATCCAATTAACTCGAGATTCCTAATTTTTTTTTAATCTACAGGAGAACTGAGGTTCTCCTCAGTTATATATTTTGGAACTGGCCCAAAATATAAGGAGAGACAGATGCTCAAAGGAAGAGAGGAAATGCAAGCACCCCCTTTTGGGATAGATGTTAATAGGCAGGTAGAAAGAGTACCTGCTAGAATAACTGATGAAGTGGTGGAGGCTGAATGTGGACTAGACAGACAGTGTGAATTCCTTAGTGACCACAGAAATTGGGGGAGTATGCATGTTCTTGCAGGCTCTCCATGAACTCCAAGAGATAGGAAATATCCTTATAGACATTTTCTTTGTACAGACTCTGGAACAGAAAACAGCAGTGGTGTGGAAGGGCCAAGAGACCCCATTAGGGCAATTCCCCCCTAACTACTCTATGAAACAATGTCTATAGGGAAAAGATAAAACAATGTCACCCTTAGAAAAGTGATGTAAATGCATTACCACTGGGGGAAGGAAACAGGAAAGGGGAGGGGGAGGAATATGTACTAGGCCCATAACTAGAGCCAGGAAGGGGACAGGAGAACTAAGGCTAGACCCTGAGACCCACACAGTGTGCCTGCCTATGACTGAGGCCAATGCACTACAACAGACAACGCTCCCCACTGCTAAGTTAACAATCTTCAAATAACAACTAAAAGCAGAATATTGCTGGAAAAGGACAGGAGTGGGTGAAGAGAATGCGAAGGGAAGTTATAAAGGGAGTCTAAAGGAAAGCATGGGAAGTTCTTAGCACAAAGGGAAGTTCCAAATCTCAGGGATGAACAGTCATTCCTCTGGCAAAACAACCCTCGCCCTATAGACAGGGTGTTGCTCTAGGAATTTGAACCTATGGTATAAGAAAGGGAAAAAAATAACGTAAACCCAGACCTCCTGAGTTTCACTCAGATCCCTTTACCAAAGGCCTAGTAAAGAAAAGGTGTGTGCTTTTCCAAGCATTGAAAACAATTTACCTCAGTCTCTACTGCCATACAAAAGATGTCTGGCTTTCAACAAAAACCATGAGGTATATTCCAGAGAGACAAAGGAAACATCAAATCATACTCAGATATGATATAAATGCTATAACTATCTGACAAGGAATTTAAAATAACTATGTTTAATATGTTAAACCCTATAATGAAAAAGGTTGAAAATACATAAAATCAAAAGGGTAAATACAGCAGAGAGTTGTAAATAAGAAATAATAAAATTAAATGCAAGAAATAAAGTAACAGAGGTGAAAAATGCTTTCGAGAAGCTTATTAGTAGACTTTACATAGTCTAGGAAAGAACTGATAAACTTGAAGATAGGTTGATAGAAAGACCATGAAACACAAAAAGGAAAAAGAATAAAAACAGCAAGAACAGAACAGCCAATAGTTGTAGAGACAATATTGAATTATTTAATATATAGGTGATTGGATTCCCAGAAAGAATGTAGTAGAAGAAATACCAGATGAATACCAGCCAGGAATTTTCCATAATTAATGGCAAACATCAAGCCACACAACCAAGAAGCTGAGAAAATGCCAGCTTCTTATGTGTCAGCTTGGCTAGTTTATGGTGTCCAGTTGGAAAACAGGTGTTCAGCATAAACCACATGGTTTGCACAAGCAGAATATGCACAGTGAATCACCCTTGTCAGGTAAGCATCGACTAGGGACACTCTGAGAGCCATGTTCCTAGATGCCAGCCAGGGGGCAGCTTCACAAACAGGCCTTTCTGTGGACAGCAGTGTTAGGCCTGTTTTGTTGCCTTTTCTGCCTTGTCCCAAAGTTAGTGATTTTAATTTTGATCATTTGGTAAGGTTATGTCCTCCAAGTTTCTCCAGTGTACAGTTACCATCTTTCCATTTAATTAATAAGCAATTTGTGGAGACTACTTTAGACAATGAAAACTTTCAAGAAATTTTCACCTGCTGGCTTTAGAATCTTTTGATTTTATTACTACCTCATTGCTTCTGCATTTATTGGTTGACATTCTATTCTAAGGAAGAACTTTTCCTTCACCCCCATTTTGAAACTAATGCATATCATTAAGACTAGTGGATTTTTAAATGTTGCTAGATTTGATTTACCAATGTTGTGTCAATGATTTTTATACCTAACTTTATGAGAAACACTAGTCCTTAGTTTCTTTTTAAGTAATGCCTTTTTTCTGCATTTGACAATAAAATTGGTTGGGAAGTGTTCCTTCTTCTGTTCACTGGATGTGTTTACGTAAAATTGGTATTATTTCCTACTTAAATGTTTGGTAGAATTCACCAGTGATGCCATCTATGAAAGTTTTAATTACAAATGTATGCCCTTTAGTAGATGTAACATTTGTCTGTTCATCCATTTCTTCTTCAGTAAGATTTACTAGTTGTATCTTTCAAGGAGTTTATCTATATTATCTTTTATAGATAAAGTTTATTGAAATAAACTTTTCATAACACTTCATTGTCATCTTTAACATCTCATTAATATCTGTAGAATACTATGTATTTTTTTTCTGTTTTCTTGACTTAACTGCATTGTTTAGGACCTCCATTATAAATTTGAATACAAGTGATAAGAACAGACATGCTTGCCTTATTCCAGACTTCTGGAGGAGTCTAAACACAGACATTGGGACTTCCTTTTCTGTGGCTTCCTCCTTTTGGGGATTTCCTCACTCACAGTCCAACTGCTCTGGCAGCCTATAACTTGATCCTCTGGTGCCTGAAGGGAGTGGAATTATGGATTGATACTTGAATTTTAGCTATCTTTGCCTCATGGATTGCAGAGTATCCTCAGGAAAAACATCCAAACCAAATAGAATTTATCTCTTTTCAAGGGTTGACTCATCAGCAGTTTCTGCCTGTTTTTGGTCAACCACCAGTGCTTCAAATAATTGTTTTTACATAGTTTGCCTAGAATTTATCATTGTTATCTGTGGAAGAGTATATAGTCATTGCCAAAAGAGGAATGATGTGTATTACTTTTAAAACTACGAAAATGGAGATGAGCCTCCCTGGCACTGAGGGATTACTCCTAAGCACCAACTAGCAATCCAACTGGAAGAAGACAATGACCAAAAGGGGAAAGGGGTAAAGACAAATGAGTTTATATGGCTAAGAGTCTTCAAAGCAAGTTGAGAGGTCTTTCCAGAGGTTATGCTTATGCACGTCTCAGCAGAATCTCAGTGACTGCCAAAGTAAATAGTGCCTCAAATAGCAGAGACATCCAGACACTATAGGCAGGACAGACAGCTCAGGAGCTTGGTGCCCTGCCAGTGGGCGCTACTTGGGAATTTATGCTTCCCAGTGTGACAGAGTGGGACTCAGTAGTGGTTTCCCTACATGTGGCTCTTCTGTCCCTTCTATTTGAACCTATAGTTAGTGCTAGAGTTGATAGGTGTATGTCCAAGAGACTGAAATCTTTGGATTCTCCATGTGACAGCTGGGCCCTGAATCTTAACAGATTTGCAACACCTACTCTCCAGTTCATTGGACTCACCCAGGACAACTAACAAGGAGATGATTATGGACAATGACCATCCCAAGGAACAGAGAGAGTCCGCAATTGCAAGCAAGATAGTCACATCCATCTGCCCCCTCCCAATTAGATGTGGAGTGGGCATCACCATCCCAGAATCCTCAGGATTGGGGAATGACTAATGGACTAGAGTAGACTTACTGGTACTCTAGTATAGACTTATTGTGATTCTAGCAATTGAAGAGTTTTTATCACTGATGTGGAGGCAGTGGCCACTCGAGGTTCTGAGGCGAGGGAGAGGGAAAAACAGGTAGAATATGGGGACATTTATGGGACTTGGGTATTGTCCTGAATGACATTGCAACGACAGATACAAGTCATTATATATCTGGTCATAATTTACTAAATTGTGTGGGAGAGTGTAAACTACAATGTAAACTATAATCCATGCTTAGTGGCCGTGCTCCAAAATGTGTTCATCAATTGTAACAAATGTACCACACTAATGAAGGATGTTGTTAATGTGGGAAGGTGTGGGAATTGATGAACACATATTGAAGCATTGCTACTAACCATGGTACATTATAATTTACACTTTACAATACACAATTTTATAGTTTTTGACAAAATGTATAATGGCCTTTATCCATCATTGCAATGTCATGCAGAAGATTTAAATAATGACTTTCTTCCTCAGAACTCCCTATGAAATTACTGTAGTTACAATATCCCTTAAAGCCTACTTTGCAAATTATTACTTAGAACAGAGAACATTTCATGTAATCCAACTCAACTATAAAGCAGTTAATAGTACTCTAATACCAACATCATGATGACATTGTACAATATTTCACATAGATGAGTAAGAAAAAAATTTAGGTCTTAGATTCACTAGTTGTAATAAATTATTTTTTTTCCCACTGAATGTCATGGAGTTTTTAAATTAAGCAAATTCCTAATGATAATCAGTCTGTTTTTTTTAAAAAAGTTAAGAGCAATAGGAACAAGACCTTGTCAAAGAGGCAAGTTTGAAATTATAAGAAGTGCCCCAGTATTGTGCTTAGGACATAGTATTGGTTGAATAATATAATAAACTAATATATTATCTTCAGAATGAAATCTCTGGATTCACACAGGCTGGGATTCCAATGCCAATTGTATTTATTTGCCAGTACCTTAAAATTGAGAATATTGCTTATGGCCTCCAAATCTAGATTTCCTAATCTGTGAAATGGAGTGGGAACTCACCTAGTAAACATAGTGTATGGTTTAAATGAGGCTTAAAAAATATAAAATATAATCTGGTATGATGCCTGGTACTTATAAAATACTGATTCCTTTCCTTTGTATTGACACTTGCCCTCCTTTATTTATTTTTTCTTAATTAACGATACTAGTGGTAAAACCTATCTATTCTCATGTTTCGAATAAAGAAGCATGTAAATGTTTTAAATGGGCTGTTTGCAGAGAACATATTGCAATTCAGTGAATCCATAAAAACTTGAATTAGTTTAGATAGAAAAGTCATTTTCATATATCCTAAAAATATATCTGGAAGAATTAGGTATAGTGTAGTAAAATATTTTGGTATGCAATCATTTTATTGTTGGACTCATGGAAAAGGAATCTTTGGCTTTTTAAAATTTTAAACAAAACTGCTTTTTATTCACCATGTTATAAAATAACATGTACACACACATACATGAGGGAAAGTAAAGGGAATGGCAAGTATATATTTCTTAAAGGAGTCATGTATAGAAATATAAAATAAATGATAGTGCCTGTTATGTACTAGATATTCTTTATTATTCAGTTATCTCTCTGATATTTTGAAAAAATAATATCCTGGGAATCAGAAGCCATCATCCACTTACAAGATCTCTAAATTGCCCGAAGTCTACATGATAACAATTCCATAAAGTAGTTGTATTAGAGGAAGTGTAGAGGTCTCCTCAGAATAGACGAAGCATCCTGGATTGGTCTTATCGTCCTTTAAGCCCAGGATTTTGTCTCTAACAAAGAGAATTTTGCTGAAATTCATATAAAAATTTAGTTTGTAAAATAATCAACCCTTAATTTTTCTTAATATGTACCATGAATTACATGACCCATGGCTTTTTGTAACCTTCTTTTGATCCATGCGAAGAAAATTGCATGATTTACATACTGAAAAATATACTCATTGATGCTTTAGTTAATAAAATGAGAGACTGAAAACTGATAACTGCTAGATATTTTTGGATAGGATTTTTTAAATGTTCACAGAATAAGAATGAAATAAGATTTTTTGAATTTCAGTTTAACACTTAAAAAATGGTAAAAAATCATTGGGAGGCCTGAAAAGGTATTTTAGTCAGATGCCTTTCAAATACTCAAAAACATAAAAAAGCAAATTATAAATCTTTTAGGAACTCCAGGCACAAGGACTGTTGTCTAGAAAGATTTCAAGTCTGTGACTCAAACATGTTTGCATTTTCAGTGTATGTCATAAGGTAAAATTGTACCTCCTTTTTTTTTTTTATCTTATGACTCATTCTCATTCATTCATTCTTTTATAATCTGTGGACGGTGTGTTTTTTAATGTATTGAACAATTTCCAGATTTAATTATCTCCCACTCTGTTTTGATTTGTTTCAAAGATATTTATCCCTATGGGTATACTAGTGAGGCTAGTTGCTTCTTGAGTGGCTTTAATCATTTTGAATACCATTTATAAGAGTATGCTGCTCTCTATTCTATAATTACTAGATGAATTAAGTATTGATAATATAATGCAAGTATATATGTCTGAAATTATTTTAAATGCATATTTAATTCCCTTACCGTTTATAGATTATTTAATTAAATAGTATATTCTGCATTTCATGCAATCTGAAGAATCTTAATTTCCAATATATTAATTCTATAATTATAGTGATTTTTTTTCAATCGTCTGTTAGGCAAAGAGATTATCCATATAAGGGAATTTTCAAACAACTGAATTGTACTATTCGAAATAGACTTTTAGTGCTCTGTGTTTCTATCATAAGTTTGGTAGGTGCTTTTCTTTTGGTGGAGTGGGGGTGTTTTCTTCTGATTTGTTGATTAGATTATACATAGTTGAAGTTCCTGGTACTAATTTTAAATAAGTGAGATGTTAAAATTTGTCTCAATTATCAAAAATCATCAAACTTATAGACAGTGTATTTGATCTATCAATTTATTTGTATCCTCCAATGAAATATTTTTAAAAATCTTCTTCTTAGCAATACTACCTCATGCCCCAAATTATTAAATTATGAAATCAAATATTAAGCTCCAGTAAATATGTTCAGCATCTTCTACCAAAACAAATTCTAATAAATTCTATACTGTGTATGTGGTTTTTAAAACAGGAATATAAAGAATTTAAAAGGCAGGACATACCTTAATTTTTACATTTTCTTCCTATTTTCTTCTTTCAATTTCTCTCTCCTCCTGTTTTTCTCTTTCATTCTTTCTCTATTTTTAAATAGGGTCTGAACACATGATTCAGTGCTTGATTTCTACGAGTTGTTATCACAAATTAACATAGACCTCTACAAAATCAGGTCATCATACTAATTAATCCCAAGCCTAAGGGATTCATAAACTTCACAGCTGTGACACAAAAGTTGGTAAAAATTAGATTTTTGTATTAATCATTTATATTGGTTTGTCAGGCGTGGGCAGATTTGTTTTAATGCAACCAGAGATGTGATCAAATTCATACCATAAACACCCACAAAAATAAAAATAAAATAAAATATGAACCCAAACCATTTTCAATAATATGGTAGCTTCAATTTAAGTTAGAAAGACAGTATGAAATTGTTCTGACTCAGGAAGAAGACCATATATCAAAATACAGAGAACTTAGTAGAGAGATTTCTAAATTTAACATAGCTTTTGTCAGACTTTCCAGAACTTTATACTTCTCATCATGATTCCACTAGCCGGTGAATGGCTTTAAGGCAGAAGCTGTGTATTATCCATCTTCTTATTCTTAGCATATATTCATAATAATAATAACAAACTAGTAAAAATTACTGTTATTAATTACTGTAGGTACTCAATAAATGCTAAATTAATATACCAGGATATACCTCCATGGTTGACTACTTAAGTTTAAAAGGTGTGTTTTATTATCCACACAATTGTCTGTGACCTAAATAAAAGTGCCTAAACATGGTAGCTAAGGGGTCATTTCCTCGTGAATAAGTTTTTGCCATGAAAAAAATCAAAATTTTAATGAAGAAATGACAAAAATAAAGTCACTAATCCAGAAACACGAAGCTAGCACTTAATAAGTCATTGAAGCCATATTGGAAAATGGCCCTGGGAGACAGAAAATGCGAATTTTAGGAGAACTAGAAGCAGAATTAGGAACCATCCCTGAATATCTAGAAGTGGATATAAGACAAGAAGGACATGATTGTTAAATGGTGGATGGTGATATTATTAATATGTTTATGTAGATTAAATGATATAAATAGATCCAAGAAAGAGTGACATTTATCACCATGTAAATTTCCAATTGAGAGATTCTTCTTAAGATTTATTATAGAAAAATAGAGACTATGTGTTTAAGAAAACCCATGTTGCCAATTTTAGAGATATATTGTTGAACTGAGT
Organism: Tolypeutes matacus; assembly: GCA_026826555.1. Classification (NCBI taxonomy): domain Eukaryota; kingdom Metazoa; phylum Chordata; class Mammalia; order Cingulata; family Chlamyphoridae; genus Tolypeutes; species Tolypeutes matacus. The sequence goes on from JAKSZT010053770.1 coordinate 30,806,078, forward strand.
GGATTTTTATCTTCCACCTGGCATTTTTTCATATTTCTATGCAATAGAAATACTCTCATGTTTCTGGAGGTATTATATATATGATTGATAATAAAATCTTAGAATTGGAAGTGATCATACTCTTTAAAACTATTTCATTTAATTAATCAGTAAAACATATGAAGGTCTAGTAGACCCTTAATGTTATGTGGGTAGCAAAGAGGTATAAGGTATGCTTGCTGCTCTTTATTACTTGCACATTTTCATCGGTACTGGAACAGTCCTCTTTAACTTGAACATTACTGATCATTAAAAGTTAACATATCGTACCAGTCAGAATCCCAAAAAGACAGTTCAAATAGTATTCAGAGATGACTTATTTGAAGAAACTAACTACAAAAGTGAAATTTTAGCAGAACGAACAGTAATTTGGAACATAACAACTATATTGTTAGGCAGGGAAGATGAGGAAGGAAGCTACTAGCAGAACTTAGAGGGAGAGAATTATGTAGAATTGGCCAGCTTGAGAGGAGTAGTGACATTTGATCAAGGGACACAGCCAGCTCAAGGTGACCTTGAATGGCAGAAATCAGGGAAATAAATAGCCTGACCTCACTTTCCTCCCTCCTTGCTGTTAACTAAACCCAACTGAAAGCAGAAGATTCCCTGTGAGTTAGTGTTTTAGTTTACTAAAAGCTGCTGGGAGCAATATACCAGACATGGATTGGCTTTTACAAAGGGAATTTATTAGGTTAAAAGCTTATAGTTCTTGGGAAGCAGATGTGGCTCAAGCAGTTGAACACCTTCTTTCCACATGAGAGGTCCCAGGTTCCATTCCCGGTACCTCCTGAAAAAAAAACAAAAACAAACAACAAGCAAAACAAATGAAAAAGCCAACTCAGGGAAGCTGTTGTGACTCAGTGGTTGAGCACCGGCTTCCAACATACAAGGTCCCAGGTTCAATCCCCTACCCACCCGCACCTCAAAAAAAAAAAAAAAAAAAAAAAAGAAAGAAAAGAAAAAAGAAACCCTCTCCCTGAATGTCAGCTGCTGGCAATCGTGAACTCCTGCCACATGGCAAGGCATAATGGTAGTTCTGCCAGTCTCTGCCTTTCCTTCTAGGTTCACTTTCTCCCAGAGCTTAGCTGTGGACGATCAAGCACATGGCGGTATACACTTGTCTCTTCTCTTTTCTCCAGGCCTCCAGCTTCCTGTTCTCCATGGGCCTTCTCTCTCAGCCTTTCAGGGGCCTCTTTCTTTGCCTCTGTGCTCTGCTGATTCCAGACTCTAGCCTCCCGGACCTCTGTCTTAGAATCTTGGGGTTTCTCTGTCTCTCTGGCTTTTTTCTTCTATGTACGTGTCTCTTTATTCCTCTGTTTATTAAGGACTCCAGTAAGAGGAGTAAGGCCTATGGCAGTTTGATATTTTTTTATGAATTCCAAAAAAAGAGATATTGATTATGTTTGTAAACTGGTCTGTTCCTCTGGGTGTTCCTTTGATTGTATTAGATTCAGCTGAGATGCCTTTGATTAAATTATATTAAGATTAGGGCTTTGATTTGACCATGTCATTAGAGCATGCAGGGCTGATTCCGGCCGCCTTGTCCCTGCCCCCTTGGTGGGCTATGTAAAGGGAAAATCAGTCAAGAAGTCAAAAGAAGTAGATACACAGAGAAGATACACAGAGGATCCTGTGGCCCAGGAAGAAAGATGAGCCTGATAGCTTACAGCTGACGTTGTGAAGAGAACAGAGCAGCTGAGCCCAGAAAGAAATGAGCCCTGGAAAGAGAGATGAGCCTTATGTCAGCCTACAGCTGAGATTGGAAGAAGCTGGGACCACAGAGCCTTAAGAGGAAAGAGGAAGGCTGAACCTTCACAGACATCACCCACCATCTTGCTTTCAACACATGGCAACAGACTTTGGGTAAGGAAGCAACCTTCAATTGGACTCTTTAGGGCCTTATAACTATAAGTGTCTGCCCCAAATAAATACCCTTTATAAAATCTGGCAGAGTTCCAGTACTTTGCATCAGCACTCCTTTGGCTGACTAATACAAGGACTACCCTGAGCTATACCCTACTGGAGCAATCTAATCAAATGGCCCTTAACTAATCTAATCTAATCAAAGTTTCACAATAGTTTCAATTTAAGACCATAATTTTCTGAGGTCCACAAAAGACTCAAATGAACAAATGAACAAATCCCACACTCTGGACCCCCAAATTATATGTTCTTTCCATATGCAAAATACATTCATTCCATCACAATATTTCAAAAACCTTAAATCATTTCAGTAACAATGCGAATTACAAACTCTCACCAAAATCAGTTATAGGCATGTAGTCTATCTTGGGGCAAAATTTCCCCTGCAGCTGTGGATCTATGAAACTTACAAAACAAGTTATCTGCTTCCAATATACAAAGGAGGGATAGTTGCAGGATAAACATTCCCATTGCCATAGGAAGAAATTGGAAGGAAAACAGGGGTCATGAGACCCAAACAGTTCCACAAACCGGCAGGGCATATGCCATCAGATTTCAAAGTCTGAGTGCCATCTATAGAACAATAGCTTCTTCTCCTCCGGCCTCTTGGAGAGGCAGTCTTACCACTTCCAAGGGCTTGCCCAGTGGCCATCTTCTTGGTTCCACCTTCATCAAACATCTGGGTGGTGGCCGAGCTCTAGGTCTCACCCTCCAAGAATACTGGGGTGATGGCCACACTCTTTCCAATCTCTGGGGCACAGGCTCAATCCCCTTATCCCAGTGTGGTGGGTGCCAAACTCTCCCTAATCCCTGGGACTGTTCCACCCTTCTGAGCCTGGGGCAGCTGTATCCTTCCTGAACCATGGGGCAGACAAGCCTGCAGTCTCCAAATGCCAAGGCATTCTCACCCTTTCCACACAAATAGGTGGGCTCTCTCTCTTGGCCTAAGAATACGTTTTAAGGCCAGACCTCAGTTTCCCCAGTTCTGCCTTTGAATTAATTTTTCCTTCAATCTCTCCCTTTAAGTCCAGGCTGACAGTGGTTTTGTTCGTACAGATCTCTCAAAAAGCTTGTTGATTTCACATGCAGATTCAATGTGGTCCCAACCATTAGATAATAGAACTTTCCACACATCCTTTTTGAATAACTGCATTTCCAATCCTGACTTACACTGAAATGACTGGCTGGTTCCAAGTTCAGTTAAGTCCTCACATGGGGCACTATTCTCTGGGGACTTGCTGTTGAAGTCTAATGTGAGCTATACCCTAAGGAATAATATTTAAGGTATAGTTAGTTTAACTTAAAACGTTTTCAAATAGATTTAGCTATTGACTAGATAAAGGCTTTTTCTAAAGGCAGTTTCAGTTTCTGAAGTTGTTCCATAATATTCTACGTTAATGTGGTAATGAGTGTATAGTATATCCTTACTACAACAGACACTTTAAAATAATTATCTGATACGATTAAATGTAAAATACCTCTGGTATTAGTGCACAAATTGAATTGTAAGCTGCTTTGGTGGACTGAAATTACATTTTAATTCTTTAATGTGGTTTAAATACTCCCATACTAACAATTTAAAATAAAGTACCTTAAAATTTTTACTTATATGTTAGAACATCCTAAAATTGAAATCTATAATGAAAAGAGAGCTAAATTATACAATTAGAATGGTAATTCTTTAATCTATCTTCAGGGTATATATAATATAATATCACAAAAGCAGTAAGTAAAATTTATAATACATTTTTAAAGTACCAAGAAAGGAAAGAAATCAAAATTTAAATAGCAATTTAACGTATAAAATTGGAGAGTGCTACTAACACAAAAAGCCAAAAAAAGCCTCTAGTTTTCCTTACTCTAGAAGCAATTTTTTGTTACCAGGTGTCATTTGATCAATTGTATCAATTATTTCCCAGACTTTTATTTTATGACTCCACATTTTTAATCTTCTGCAAGTGGTCAGTGTTAATAGAAAAGACACAGAAAGCACAAAGAAGTTAACATTGATTCACCATTGACCACTTGCTTTACATTTCTCAACACCCACCATGCACTCATCTTCTGACAGGCCATGGACTGTGACTACCCATTGGAAATCTGTTCCTGCTGCTATGATTACTCTTACTGCTTGATGACTCCAATGTGATTCCTAGCTCTGAATCCAGCTCTGATGTGTCTGCTGAACTGGCAGGGAAGTCTGACAGCACCTGAACCCTGTTTATGCCAACATATCTGGCACTTTTGGAGCCAGCTTCTGCTTGGTGAATCTACCATTCAAATAACAGGCTTTTGTACACATTAGGAAATTAAACATAATAGTTGCCAGCAGTATTGCTTCATTAAAAATAAAATATGAAAAAATATACATGTGAAATTATAGATCCAAAGTGGGCAGAAAAATTACCTGCGCTTTTAAGCAAATGGCAATGCATTTATTTTATTCATATTCACTATAGTGAATTCCCTGGTCTTTAAGTTTAAAAATTCTTTTAGAAGGACATTAACTTTAAAAACACTAGAAAGAATGATGATTTCTTTTTTTCTCAATTCATGTTGGCAGCTTCTAAAATATCTGTGCATAATTTATTAAGTCAAAAATATGTCACAAATATACCTATTATTTTAACTTCCTACCATATTTTGGTTTACTGACTATCTTATGAATTGTATTGTTGGAGAGATAGCCAGTAAACCAAAATATGGTAGGAAGTTAAAATAATAGATATATTTGTGACATATTTTACTATAAACTCTTCTTTGAGTGCACAGCCTTTTGTTTTCACACTTTTTAATCTGAGAAATTGATAATTCTTTTAAAACAAGTATTTTTATCTGTGATTTTTTACTATTTCAACCATTTGTAAATATTTTTATCATGTGTTCATTTTCAGTATTTGCATATGTAGGATTGTAAATTGTATACTCAGCTAATTCTGTTTTTTATATACCATTTATGGAAGAGTCACAGGCAAATGTAAACTATAAATATCACTCATCCAATGTATATATTCATCCAAGTATATATAATACTTGGCTCAAATTTATTTTAAAAAGAAAGTTGGGTATATTTTCTATTCTTTCCTGAACTTAGAGGTGATATTAAGGAAAAAAAAAATACTAATGGAGGGATTTTGGGAAGATGATGGAGTAGGAAGCTCCAGGAATCAATCCCTCCACCAGAATAACTATTAAAAAGATAGGAACTTCTGAATCAACTATTTTACCACTCTGGAGTCCCATAGAACACTGTCAGCATCCAGGGAAAAACAGGAGGAAGAGAAAGGTAAATTGCAGTAAATACCAGTAGATTGCTTTCTCCATTGCTGTCACCCATCTCCCACTCTCATAGCAGGCAACAGTGGGATCCGACCTCTGGTGTAGCTTGCCAGAGAGGGACACAAAACCAAATTCTCCAAGAACAGAGTAGGAGGTAAAGGTCTGATTACTGATCACTGCTTTTGAGTAACTACTTCAGATAGCTGGGGTGCTCGCTTTGAAAGTGGCCATTGTTCCAACCTGCCCTGGACAAAGTAGCAAAGGAGACTGAAAGATGATACACTTCCTCAGAACTGTGGAGGACAGTTTAAGGGCTACATTTTCTGGGCAGGTGCCAAGTCAAGAAATGCAACTCTGGGTAGATTTAGAAGAAGCTCCTGTCACTCTTCCTGGCACTTCCCACTTCCCCTGCCCAGGGCAGTTTGGAGTCACTTAACACACCCTTTGTGGGTCCCTGGCTATATTCTGGATGGGAATGACTGACTTGGGAAACTTCTCTATGGTGTGCTCCCTATCCTAGAATTTGTTCTCCAGGCAAAAGCAGCTTGAGATAAGGAAAGCAGTTTAAGAAGCAATTGAGGCAGGTGTCCTGGGTCAAAAGCTTATCTGCTTTAAGTCCTGTGGTGTAATAACAGGGAGAGGGAGAAAGTCTCTTCCCTCAGAAGTAGAGAGGGTATACAAACTCATATAAACATGGAAACTCCTAAGGCTACTAGCAAGCACAAGCCCAGGAAAAGACACAGGCCAAGAAAAGACAGGAGGTTGCTGAAATTTTGCATTCAGATTGAACAGAACTTTCTGATAGAGGACTGACACTCAAGAAAAATCTCTGTAATATCATCAAATGGCTATAAATTCAAGAAACATGCATTTCAGGGAATAACCCCCAGAGTTAACATTTTAAAATATTAAAATGTACAGTGTGCAACAAAAGGTTACAAGACAAACAGACATAATAGCTCATCCAAAGGAAGAAGATAAAATTCCAGAAAATATCAATGAAGACTAACAGAATGTGGACATACTGGACAAAGCTTTTTAAAAAATGATCAATATTCTCAAAGAAATGAAGGAAAACACAGAGAAAGAGCTAAAGGATATCAGGAAAATAATGAATGCACAATATGATATCTTGATAAAGAGGTATTTTTTAAAAAGATTTATTTATTTATTTATTTATTTATTAAATCTCCCCCCCCCCCCATGAGATGGCTCCCTTGTCTGTTTGCTCATTGTGTCTGCTCTCTATGTCTGCTCATCTTCTCTAGGAGGCCCCTGGAACCAAACCCAGGACCTCCCATGTGGGAGGCAAGTGCCCAACTGCCTGAGCCACATCTGCTCCCCTCTGGCTGTGTCATCTGCTGGCTGCATTGTCTGCTGGCTGCAGCATCTGCTCAATGCAGCATCTGCTGCTTGTGGCATCTGCTGGTTGCAGCATCTGCTCATTGCGGCATCTGCTCGTCACGGCATCTAGTTGCGGTGTCTGCTTATCTTCTTTAAGCAGATAGGAAGCACCAGGAACTGAACCTGGGGCCTCCCATGTGGGACGCAGGAACCCAACTGCTTGAGCCACATCCACTCCCGAATAGGTATTTTTCAAAGGAACCAAACAGAAATACTGGAGTTGAATAGCACAATAACTGAAATGAAAAAAATTATCAGGAGGATTTCAACAGCAGATTGGAGCTGACAGAAGAATCAGTGAACTCAAAGACATGACAATTGAAATGAGTTAGGCTGAGGAACAGAAAGTGAGAAAAAGCAAAAATAGCCCAAAAGATCTCTGGGATACTATAAAGATACTAATATATGCATTATGGGAATCCTAGAAAGAGAAGAAAGAAAGAAAGGGACAGAAGGAATCTTCAAAGATATAATGACAGAAAACTTTTCAAATCTAGCAAAAAACATGACTATGCACATCCAACGAGCCCACCAAACACCAAACAGAATGAACTTGAAGAAACATATGCCCCATAACTTATTGATCAACTGTTGAATTCAAAGGACAAGGAGAGAGTTCAGAAAGCTGCAAGAGAAAAGCAAAATGTTATGTACAAGGTAATCCTGATTGGATTAAGTGCCAAATTTTCATCAGAAACCATGGAGGCAAGAAGGCAGTAGGTTTAAATACTTGAACTATGACAGAAAAAACTGCCAACCAGGATTTTTTATATCTGATGTGACTGTTTCTCAAACTGAGGGTAAGAGTAACACATTCCCAGAAGAACAAAAGCTGAGGGGGTTCATCAACACTACACTTGCCCTACAAGCAATGCTAAAGGGAGGTCTTCACACTAACAGGAAACGACATTAGAGAGTAGTTCAAAGTGGCGTAAAGAGAGAAGGGAAGGAAGATGGCGTCGGTTTAGGAGGGCACTCACTGACTAGCACTCTGAGGACGGCAGATTGGGGACAGGGTCCTGCCCTGCAGTCTGTGCTGTGGGCGCACGGAGCAAGAAGATTGGGATATCTATCTGCAGGCAGCTCGGCAGCATGGATTGCTCGGTGGAGATTCATGAGTTTTGACCCTGCCCATGGAGGTTAAGGCAGATGGCTGAGCCCCACCCTCAGGAGAAAAAGGCTGCTTTGACCCGTGACTCCCAGCCGCAAGCCAGTGAGAGGGAGCATTCTCGGAGAGTGGAAGGATTCTGGTGGAGGGTTGAGAAGGCCTTCCTTTCTGTGGATTTTGCTGCCTGGAACCCCTTGCAGCTTTGGGGAATAAAATAGCTGGCTTGAAGCAGGACCAGGCTGAGGGGAGTGGCGAATCTGCTGAGGAAGTTGACTTACCGAGCTGCCCAGGGATATGCCACAACCGACTGCTGGCAAGCCCGTGAGAGGGAGCATTCTCCCTGAGTGGGAGGGTTCTGACAGAAGGTGGAAAGAGGATTATTTTCTGTCGATTTGGCTGCCTCGACCCCCTCAAAGCTTTGGGAAGCAGATAAGCTGGCTGGAAACAGCGCCAGGCTGAGGGGAGAGCGAATCTACTGAGGAAGCCTGTTTTACACAACAACCCGGTGATACTCAGGCTTGCCTCCAGAGGGGTCAGAGTCAGCTATTTTTACCGTTCTGCACTGACTAGCATCAGAGCTTCCACTCCCCTGGGGAGGCCAGGAAGTGGGAAGTGCTTGATTAGTGTCCTCAAGCCTAGTTAGGGTCCCCTCAGTGAAGGGGGTGGTCTAGAAGAGGACATACTTTGGGTCCCTTATTTCGCCAAAAAAAAAAAAAAAAAAAAAAAAAAGGAAGTCACTTTAAAAAATAAAAAATGAATTTTTCTTTTTAATTTAGTTTAATAGCTAAAATCTGCCTCAAAACCTGCAAATAGAACCTTCCAGGGCAATTGATTGATAAATACAAGCAGGCTGAGAGGTTCCACAAGGGCCCAAGAAGGAACACTGTTCTTGCTTAGATTTGGTTGACTGCTTGCTTGTGTGGTTGTTTCATTTTTCTCTGTTTATTTGTTGTCTCTTGCTTTTCTTTCTTCTTTACCCTTCCTTCCTTCCTTCCTTCCTTCCTTCCTTCCTTCCTTCCTTCCTTTCTTTCTTCTTTCTTTCTCTCTTTTTCCTTTTTTTTTTAAATTACGTGCTGCTAGCTTGTCTCTTCTTTGCTGTGCTTCTTCTTCAGTGATTTCCCATTCTCTGTCTATATTGATTTTGTATCCCAAGCTATCTCTTTTACTTCCTTCATCTTCTTACCTTCTGCTTTCTGTTGTGGTTCTTACATACCACGTTTTTTCATTAGCCCACAACTTAAGGGTGTCAATTTCTATTCTATCTATTCTGTTTTCTTCTTTTTTCATTAATATGATTTTTTTCCTTTCAGCCCTTTCTTTACTCTTTCTCTCCCTCCTCATCATTCTAGCCTTCGAAATCATTATATATATATTCTTCTATTTGGTTTCCCAGTCCATGTTAGGTATTCCACTTTTTTTCCTATTACTCTACACTGCCTACATGAGCTAAATATTCATTTCACCAAGTCTTATACAGCCCCTCTTTTAATGTCTATCAATATTACTATTATCCTTCTCCCTTTCTCACATATTTCGATTCCTCTGGCCCTAATCTTTTGCCTTCAAGGGAACATAGAAAGAAGCAAGGAAATAAAATAAGAAGAAAAAGTATCAAAGAGAAAACAACACACACACAGAACCACCAGCTAAATAAAACTCTAGAGCAGAGAGAGAAACTTATCAACCGAATAAACCCATCAAGATAAAATGATGACTAGAGGGCAACAAAAAATTACAAACCACTGAGAAACTGGAAGACATGGACCAGCCCAAAGAACAAACTAAAAACCAGGAAGAGATGCAAAACATTGAACAACTAATCAAAGGTTTCCAAACAAATAACACGGACCAATGTAATGAAGTGAAGGAAGAGATTAAGGATATTAAGAAGACACTTTGTAAGCAAATACACATATATGCATGTATATTTATATATCATTTTGCAAATGTTTGTATGTATTGTGAGAATTTTTATTTTTACCCACAATAAAAATTAAAAAAAAAAAAAAAAAAAAAAAAGAAGACACTGGAAGAACATACTGAAGAAATTGTAAACATATGTAAAAAGATAAAGGATATGATGGTGATCAATGGCACAATGCAAGAAATCAAAAAGACACTGGATTCACATAACAGCAGATTTGAACAGGCTTAAGAAAGAATTAGTGATGTGGAAGACAATACATCTGAAATCAAACAGATAGTAGAATAGATAGACAAAAAGATAGAAAAAATCCAGCAGGGATTTAACCGACAACACAAAATGCACAAACATACGCATTATGGGCATTCCAGAAGGAGAAGAGAAGGGAAAGGGAACAGAAAGATTGTTGAAGGAAATAATGGCTGAAAGCTTCCCAACTCTATTGAGAGAGATGGATGTGCAGATCCAGGAAGCACAGTGCACCCCAAACAGTATAAATCCCAACAAGCCAACTCCAAGACATATAATTGTCAAAATGTCCAATGCTCAGGACAAAGAGAAAATACACAAAGCAGCAAGAGAAATGAGAACCATCACATACAAGGGAAGCACAATAAGATTAAATGCTGGTTTCTCAGCTGAAACCATGGAGGCAAGAAGACAGTGGTATGACATAGTCAAAGTGCTAGAAGAAAAAAACTTCCAGCCATGAATTCTCTATCCAGCAAAACTGGCATTCAAAAATGACGGAGAGTTCAAAATATTCACAGATAAACAGAAATTAAGAGAGTATGCCAATAAGAAACCTGCACTTCAAGAAATACTAAAGGAAGTTCTACAAGTTGAAAGGAAAAAACAAGGGAGAGAGAGTTGGAGGAGAGTTTAAAAACAACTAAAAAGACAAAAACAGAAACAAAACAACATATTACATACATTAACCCAAAGAAAATATGGCTGAAGTAAGAAATTCGTTGTGAGTAATAACACTGAATGTTAATGGATTAAACTCACCAGTCAAACGACACAGATTAGCAGAATGGATAAGGAAATATGATCCATCTATATGCTGTCTACAAGAAACCCACCTTCGACCCAGGGATTCAAGGAGGCTGAAAGTGAATGGCTGGAAAATATTTTTAAAAGCTAACAATAGCCAAAAAAGGGCAGGAGTAGCTATTCTAATATCAGACAAAATAGACTTTAAATGCAAAACCATTGTAAGAGACAAAGATGGACACTATATATTAGTAAAAGGTGTAGTCTTTCAAGAAGAGAGAACAATCATAAACATTTATGCACCTAATTGGGATGCCTCAAAATACATGGGGCAACTCTGGAAAAACTAAGTGGAGAAATAAACACCTCTACATTATAGCAGGGGACTTTAATACACCATTATCATCATTAGACAGAACATCTAGACAGAGAATCAATAAAGAAACAAAGACTCTGAACAATACATTAGAGGACCTGGACTTAATAGATATATACAGAACACTACACCCTAATACAGCAGGATTTACATTCTTCTCTTGTGCACATGGATCATACTCCAAGACAGACCACATGCTAGGCCACAGAACAACTCTCAATGAATTCAGAAAGATTTAGATTATACAAAATAATTTCTCTGACAACAATGGAATGAAATTGGAAATCACTAAGGGCCAGAGAATCAGATTAGGTGCAAAGATATGGAAGTTAAACAACACAATCTTAGACAAACAGTGGGTCAAGGAGGATTCTCAAAAGAAATCAGCAACTCCCTTGAAACTAATGAAAATGATAACACAACATATCAAAACCTATGGGATGCAGTGAAAGCTGTTCTGAGAGGGAAGTTCATGGCCATAAATGCATATATTAAAAAAGAAGAAAGAGCTAAAATTGAAGACCTAACTACAACTTGGAGGAATTTGAAAAACAACAACAAACTAAACCTAAAGGAAGTAGGAAAAGGAAATAACAAAGATTACAGCAGAACTAAATGAAATAGAGAGTAACAATGCACTAGAAAAAATAAACAAAACCAAAAGCTGGTTCTTCGAGAAGATAAAAAAAATTGGCAAACCCTTAGCCAGACTAACAAAGAAAAATAGAGAACAGATGCAAATACATGAAATAAGGAATGAGCAAGGGGATATCACTACTGACCCCACAGAAATAAAGAGTATCATAAGAAGATACTTTGAAAAATTATATGACAACAAGAATGATAAATTAGAGGAAATGGACAAGTTTCTAGAAACTCACAAACAGCCTACATTGATGAAAGAAGAAATTGATGAACTTAATAGTCCAATTACAACTAAAGAGATAGAATCAGTCATCAAAAACCTCCCAACTAAGAAGAGCCCAGGACCAGATGGCTTCACAGCTGAATTCTACCAAACATTCCGGAAAGAGCTAACTCCAATTCTACTTAAGCTCTTTCAAAAAATAGAAGTAGAAGAAATATTGCCTAACTCATTCTATGATGCCAACATTACCCTAATACCAAAACCAAACAAAGATACCACAAGAAAGGAAAATTACAGACCAATTTCTCTAATGAACCTAGATGCTAAAATCCTCAACAAAATACTTGCTAATCGCAATAACATATCAAAAGGATTATACACCATGACCAAGTGGGTTTCATCCTGGGTATGCAAGGATGGTTCAATATAAGTAAATCAATCAATGTAGTACACCACATAAAGAGATTGAAAGAAAAAAATCACATGATCATCTCTATAGATGCAGAAAAAGCATTCGACAATATACAGCACCCTTTTCTGATAAAAACACTGCAAAAGATAGGAATAGAGGGAAACTTTCTGAATATGATAAAGGGTATATATCAAAAACCCAAAGCTAACATCATCTTCAGTGGTGAAATCCTAAAAGCCTTCCCTCTGAGAACGGGAACAAGACAAGGATGCCCACTATCACCACTCCTATTTAACATTGTCTTAGAAGTACTTGCTCGAGCAGTGAGGCAAGAAAAAGATACAAAAGGCATCCGAATTGGAAAAGAAGAAGTAAAAATTTCATTATTTGCAGATGACATGATCCTGTACATTGAAAGTCGGGATAAATCTACAACAAAGCTTCTAGAACTTATAAAGGAGTTCAGTAATGTTGCAGGCTATAAGATCAATGCTCAAAAATCAGTAGTATTTCTGTAAACCAATAATGAGAAATCTGAGGAGGAAATCAAGAAAAAAATACCATTTACAATAGTAACTAAAAGAATCAAATACCTAGGAATAAATTTAACTAAAGATGTAAAGGACTTATATACAGAAAACTACAGA
>JAKSZT010053770.1:30819453-30882028 GCA_026826555.1 Tolypeutes matacus
AAAAAAAAAAAAAAAAAAAAAAGAAAACTACACAACACTGTTAAAGGAAATCAAAGAAGACTTAAATAAATGGAAGAATATTCCCTGTTCATGGATAGGCAGACTAAACATCATCAAGATGTCTATCCTACCCAAACTAATCTACAGATTTAATGCAATCCCAATAAAAATCAACACTATATTTTTTAAGGAACTGGAAAAACTAACTACAAAATATATTTGGAAAGGTAAGAGGGCCCAAATTGCCAAAGACATATTGAAAAAGAAAAATGAAGTTGGAGGTATCACATTACCTGCCTTTAAAACGTACTACAAAGCTACAGTAGTCAAAACTGCATGGTATTGGCACAAGGATAGACATACTGACCAATGGAACTGGATTGAGAGTTCTGATATAGATCTTCGCATTTACAGTCATCTGCTATTCGACAAGGCCAGCAAACCCACCCAGTTGGGAGAAAAGGGTCTCTTTAACAATTGGTGCTTGGAGAACTGGATATCCATATCCAAAAGAATGAGAGGAAAACCATCTCACACTTTATACAAAAATCAACTCAAGATGGATCAAAGATCTAAATATAAGAGCCAAAACCATGAAGACTTTGGAAGATAATGTAGGGAAGCATCTACAGGACCTTCTAATAGGAAATGGTTTCATGAACTTCACACCCAAGGCATGAGCAGCAAGAGAAAAAGTAGATAAGTGGGATCTCCTAAAAATTAAAAACTTCTGCACCTCAAAAGACATTATTAAGAATATAAAAAGGCAGCCTACCCAATGGGAGAAAATATTTGGCAACCATATATCTGATAGGAGCCTAATATCCTGCATATATAAAGAAATCCTACACCTTGAAACTAAAAAGACAAACAACCCATTTAAAAAATGGGCAAGTGACCTGAAAATACATTTCTCCAAGGAAGAAATACAAATGACTAAGAAGCTCATGAAAAAATGCTCGACATCGCTAGCTATTAGGGAAATGCAAATCAAAACTACAATGAGATACCATCTTACACCCATCTGAATGGCAGCTATTGAAAAAACAGCAGAATATAAGTGTTGGAGAGGATGTGGAGGAATAGGAACCCTCATCCACTGCTGGTGGGATTGTGGAATGGTCCAGCCACTGTGGAGGACAGTTTGGCAGTTCCTCAGAAAATGAACAATAGGTCTTCCATATGGTTCAGCAATTCCACTGCTGGGTATATACCCAGAAGAATTGTAAGCAAAGACACGAACAGATATATGCACACCAATGTTCATAGCAGCATTGTTCACAATTGCCAAAAGTTGGAATCAGCCCCGGAATTTCCCATCAACAGATGAATGGATAAACAAAGTGTGGTACATACATACAATGGAATATTACTCATCTATAAGAAAGAATAAAGTGCTAACACCCGGAATAACATGGATGAATCTTGAAGACCTTATGTGGAGTGAAGCAAGCCAGGCATTAAAGGATGAACACTATATTACTTCACTGATTTGAATTGCGGAAAATGAGCTGTCTCTGAGAACCATTGTCTGAAAGATAAGGTAACAAGGGAGAGAAGGAGAAGAGAAGTTTGTGAGCCATCATGCATATGGACATAATCTATGGTAAATTGATAGAGTATAGTTGCATATTGAAGGATAGGACAGGTGGGTAGAGACATTACTGGGTTTGGTGGTGCAGGGTTGACAAATGGGTACATTAGGAAGGACGGGTTAGAATATCAAGGATAGTGGGGGGAGAGTTGGGAGGGGGACTAGGTGAACATGGGATTTGTGGGTATGATGTTGGAAATGCAGGAGTGGAAATGCTCTTATGGCAGTATGACAAGGCAGTGTCACTGGTTTAGGGTGTAGGTTGGGGGGGCATTCAGGAAGGGGGTGCATTGGAGTAGGCTTCTGGGGAATATGTGAGTGTTCATCCTGTCATAAGATGTTGTGTCGGGGAGTAGAGACCCACACGGTGAGTGAGAAGAAGATGGACCCCCATCTTTGGGAGGACTTATTCACCCAGAAACAGAAGGTGAGTGTCTCTTAGGCACAAAGATGTAT
This sequence comes from Tolypeutes matacus, assembly GCA_026826555.1. Lineage (NCBI taxonomy): Eukaryota > Metazoa > Chordata > Mammalia > Cingulata > Chlamyphoridae > Tolypeutes > Tolypeutes matacus. The sequence goes on from JAKSZT010053770.1 coordinate 30,821,504, forward strand.
CCTAATAGGAAAGGATAATCAACATATCAAGACCTCTTTTTGCATGTAACTATGAATCTTGTCATCCAATGAGTCAAGACAGGGCAGTGTCATGAGCCCCAGGGGGATGGGGAGGAAGGAATAGAAAAGACCAAACGGGGTATTTAGTGGTCATGGGAAATGTTTTTCATTACTTTACAGTGATGGACACAGGAAATGGTAAACATCATAAAAAATTATTAAACTGTCCCATCTAAATTGTAAACTGTATTATAAACCATTGACAATATTTAGTAGCTAAGCTTCACTATTTGTATAACAGTTATAACAATGCTACCATTCACATAAAAAAAGGTTTCAATATGGGGTGAGGAAAGGGGAAGGACTTTGGGTATATGGGAGTTTCTAGTATTCTGTGTGTGACTTTGCTGTGACCTAAAACTTCTTTGAAAATTAAATGAAAATTCAGGAGACATGGGGAGTGAGAGGGGGCAGATGCCACAGTACAGACTGGACACCCTATAATGCAATGATAAAAGGAAAAATGTTTTAAAAAAATTTTTTTTTTACTTTTTTTGTTTTTTTTTTCCCATTTTTTGAATATCCCAAACCTTTAATTTTATTTTATTCCTAGTGTTTTTTTTAAAGTTACCATGTATTTTATCTCTTACATTTAAACTTATCTTTATTATTTCATTTTCCTATTAATTGTATTTGGCTATTATGTGGGCTTCATCTTCAAGGAAGGTTTGGATCACAGAAAGATTACAGAGGGGGCAGGAGAGGATCATTGGTGGGGGGTGTCTGGGATGGGGGTTTCATGGGAGGAAGTTCACCTGAATATACATGAACGATATATAAAATTGTTCAAATGATCAAGGGGTGGGGCATGGTCACAGTGGATAGACAATCACTCATAAATGAGGGAATACTGAATTCCCAGCCGGGAGAGCTCTGCCACATTCTCCAAGGGAGCAGCAGCAGTTTGCCGAGTGCAGGGGCAGTGGTGTCGGGCAAAGGAGGAGGGTCCACTGATGGGTTCTTGCTATTGATGACTAGCCTTACGAGTCTTTGCTTTTGTAATTGAAACTTGGCCTACTGTTATGGGGTGCCTAAGGGTTGCCACCTGAGAGTCTCCTTGTTGCTCAAATGTGGCCTCTCTGTAAGCCAAACTCAGCATGTGAATGTATTACCTTCCCCCCAGTATGGGACATGACTCCCAGGGATGAGCCTCCCTGGCAATGAGGGATTAATACCAAGTGCCAACAGGCAATATGACTGGGAAAAGACCTTGAATAAAAGGGGGAAAATGTAAAGACAAATGAGTTCATGTGGCTAAGAGACTTCAAAGAGAGTTGGGAAGTCATCCCAGAGGTAACGCTTACGCACATCTCAGTAGGATCTCATAGAACACCAAAGTGTATATCATCCCACACAGAGGGGCTCCTGAGACCTCTGGAGACACCCAGGTCCTATATAAGGGGGATAGCTCCAGAGATTGATGCCATCAGTGGACTATAGTTTGGAATCGGTGCTCCTGAGAGTGACAGAGTTGGACTCAAATAAGTCCTCCCTGCACATGGTCCATCAGTCCCTTCTATTCAAAGCTAAATGTGATGCTGGAGTTTGTAGGTGTACTTCCAGAGACTGGAGCCTCTGGCCTGCCCATGTGCTAGCTGTGCCTGGAATCTTGGTGGAACTGCAACTCCTCATCTACAGCTCAATGGACTTACCCAAGTCACCTGGTGAGGAGACGATGATGGACAACGGCCATCCCAAGGAATGGAGAGAGCCTGCAGCTGCAGGCAGGATAATCCCATCCATCGCATCCATGGGATATAAGCCCCCTGTCACTTGGAGGTGGAGTGGATATCACCTCCCAAACTCCTCAAGATTGGGGGAAGGGCTATAGACTAGAGTGGACTTAATGGTATTCTGTTGTAGACATAATGTGATTCAAGCAATGGAAGAAATTACAACAGTGAGGTGGAGCCAGTGGCCACAGGACACTTTTGGGGCAGGGAATAAAAAAGCAGTTGTAATACAGGTGCTTTTTCAGGTCTTGGGAATTATCCTGAGTAACATTACAATGACAGATATAGGGCATTTTATATCAGCATATACCATGCAGAACTGTGTGGGAGAGAGTGGGGTCTACAATGTGAACTATGGTCCATGCTTAGGGGCAAAGCCCCAGGATGTGTATATCCATTGCAGGTGATGTGCCAAACTAATGAAAGATGTTTATGTGGGAGGTTATGGGAGGTGTGGGAGGTGGGGAACATGGAAATTCCTGTAATTTTTGTGTAACATTTATTTAATCTAAGCATCTTTTAAAATTAAAAAATATATATATATATATATATATATATATATGAAGGAAAAATATGGTCTATGTAGGTAGGATTCCCTCCCAACACAGGACTTATTCATTGTGTCACCTCAAGAGAGTTTAAAGTTTGTTATCAAGGTCTGTATATTATCCCCAAATTTATTAAGAATTGTTTTCTAATTGGTTATAACATTTTTACAATTAATAGTTTCAAAACAAATAGTTGATACAAACTGTATAAATGAGCATAATTTTCAAAACAAACACACAAACAAAAAAGTGGCATAAAGAAATAAATACCTCCAGTAAAGTTACCCATATATGAAATTATAAATGTCCATAATATTGTTTTATACGTTTTGGTATGTAACTCCACTTCTTATTCCTACAAGTGATAAAATGCAAATGCATAAAAAGTAATGCTAAACCTATGGTTTTGGACATACTTTGTATAAAAATATAATTTGTAACAAGTACAACAAAAACATGGGGGGATGGAAGTATCTAGGAAAAGTGTATGCTTATGCTATGGAAGTCAGGTTGTTATCAAATCAAATAATATTGTTATATATGTAGGATATTAAATTTTAGCTCCATAGTAATCACAAGGAAAATATATGAAAAATACTTCCATAAGAAATGAGAAGTCACTCAATATGGTACAATAAAAAAATCAAATAAATATGAAAGTAGATATTAATGGAAGAATTGACGGACAAAAACTTATGAGACTTACAAAGACTAAATAGCAGAATGACAGAAGAAAGTTCTACATTATCAGTAGTGACTTTTAATGTAAATGGATTAAACTCCCCAGTCAAGACAGAAATTGGCAGAATCGATAAAAGAAAGCATGACCCACCTATATGCTCTTTACAAAAGACTCACCTTAAATTCAAAGACATAAGTAAATCAAACATGAATGGATACAAAATATATACAATGCAAATAGTAATCAAAAGAAAGCTTGGGTAGTTACACTAATATCAGATAAAATATACTTATGGTAGTTTGAAGCTATACGTACCCCAGAAAAACATGTTTTTAAATTTAATACATTCCAGTGGATGCAAATCCATTTTAAGTGGAACCTTTTAATGAGGCAATTTCAGTTAAAATGTGACCCATGTCGATTAGAATGGGACTTAATCATACTACTGGATTCCTTTTTAAAATAATGTAATTCAGACAGACAGAGAAAGTCATGGGAAACAAGAAGCTGGATATTGATGGACTTTGGAAGAGAAGGGAAAGACCAGGAGACACTGCCATGTGCCTTGCCAAGTGACAGAAGAACAAAGGATTGCTGGTAGCTAGGCCCAGAACACCAACAGGGAAAAAGCATTGCCTGGATGATGGCTTCATTTGGATTTTTTGTTGCCGCAAAACCATAAGCTAATAAATTTCCATTGCTTAAGCCAGCCCATTTCATGGTTTTTGCTTGGGCAGCCTAAGAAAATAAACAATACTTTAAGTCAAAAACTGTAATGAGGGAAAAAAAACAGTCATTATATATTAATAAAAGGTTCAATTCAATAAGAAGACATAACAATTATAAATATATATGCACCCAACAGCAGAGCCCCCAAATATATTACACAAAAATTGATAGATTTGATGAGAAATAGACAGTTCTACATCATTAGTATGAGAATATATCGCTTTCAATAATGGATACCAAAGTGAGTAGAAGAAAGTAAATAACAAAGATTAGAGTGGAGATAAATGAAATAGAGTATAAAAAAAAAAATAGAACCAACAGAACCAAAGATTGTTTCCTTGAAAAGATCAATAAAATTGACAAATATTTAGTTAGATTGACAAAGAAAAAAAGAGAAATGACACAAATAACTAAAATCAGAAATGAAAAGGGGACATTTCTACTCATACCACTGATATGAAAAGAACAATAAAAAGATACTATGAACAACTGTATGCCAACAAATTACATAACCTAAATGAAATGGACAAGTTCATAGAAACACACTAACTACATTGACTCAAGAAGAAATAAAAGATCTCAACACACAAATAACTAGTAAAGAGATTGAATCAGTAATCAAAAACCTCCCAAGAACAACAACAACAAAAGGTCAGGATGAGATGGATTCACAGGGGAAATTTACCAAATATTCCAAGAAAAGTTAACATAAACATGCTTAAAGTCTTCCAAAAATATTGAAGACAAGGAAACATTCCCTAATTCATTCTATGAGGCCAACCACATCCTCATGCCAAAGCCGGATAAAGATACTGCAAGAAAAGAAAATTATAGATCAATACTTCTTATGACTATAGATGGAAAAATCCTGAAAAATATACTAGCAAACTGAATCTAAGAGCACATTAAAAGAATTATACACAATGATAAAGTGGGATATATCCAGGTATTCAAGGTTAGTTCGGCATAAGAAAATTAATTAATGTAATACCCCAAATTGACAGAATGAAAGGAAAAAACACATGATCATCTCAATTGAGGCAAAAGAGGCCAGTTGACAAAATTAAGCACCTTTTCTTGATAAAAAGCACTTAGAAAAATAGGGATAGAAGGAAACTTCCTCAACATGATAAAGGGCATATGTGAAAAACCCACAGCTAACATCCTACTTAATGAAAAGCTTTCCTCTAAGATCAGAACAAGAAAAGGATGTCCACTGTCACCACTGTTTTCATCTTTGTAATGGAAGTTCTAATCAGAACAATTATTCAAGGAAAAGTAATAAAAACAATCCAAATTGAAAAGGAAGAAGTAAATCTTTCCTTATTTGCAAATGACATGATCCTATATGAAGAAAATCCTGAAATATCTCAACAAAGCTCCTAGAGCCAATAAATGATTTCAGCAGAGTAGTGGGGTACAAGAGCATCACCCCAAAATCAGTAGTGTTTCTATACACTAGTAAATGAATAATCAGAAGAAGATTTTTTTATATTCTGGATATTAAACCCTTATTGATTTACAATAGCAACTAATAAATCAAACAAAAGTTTGCTAAAAGTAATCAAAGCACACCTAAATAAATGAAAGGACATTCTGTGTTCATGAATTGTGTGGGACTGTTTGATATTATTTATGAATTCCAAAAGAGAGATATAAATTATGTTTGTAAATTGGTCTGTTCCTCTGGATATGATATCCTTTGATTGATTTAAATTAAAACGTTTTAGTTTACTTAATTAAATCAACCACATTAGTAGGGCGTGGCTCAAGGTGAGTCCGCGTCCCCTTGGGCTATATAAACGGACACTCAATCAAGAAGACACACAGGAGAAGATACAGAAGAAGAAGAGAGAGAGAACTTTGTCAGTTTTGATCCTGGAGTCCTAGGGGAGAGATGGGGCATTGTGTAATAGTTTACTGCTGAGAACAGAGCAGCTGAGAAACCTTGAGAGATGAGCCCTATGCCAGCCTACAGCTGAGATTGGGAGAAGCTGGGCCCATGGAGTCTTAAAAGGAAGAGGAAGGCTGAACTCTTGCAGAGATCAGCAACCATTTTGCTTTAACATGTGACAACAGACTTTGGTGAGAAAATACCTCTTATGGTACCTTGAGTTAGACTCTTTAGGGCCTTGTAACTGTAAGATTTTACCCCAAATAAATACCCTTTATAAAAGCCAACAGATTTCTGGTACTTTGCATCAGCACCCCTTTGGCTGACTAATACTGATTAAAAGACTAAATTTTGTTAAGATGTCAACTATACCCAAAGCAATTTTCAGATTCAGCAAATTAAAAAAAAAAAAAAAAAAATTCCAACAACCTTCTTTGCAGAAATGGAAAAGCCAATCATCAAATTTATATGGAAAGTAAGGGGTCCCCTGAGTGACCAAAACCATCTTGAAAAAGAAGTACAAAGTTGGAGGACTCACACTTCCCTTTCTTAAAACATATTGCAAAGCCACAGTAATCAAAATAGCACATGGTACTGGCACATGGATACACATATAGACCTATGGAATTGAATTGAGAGCTCAGAAATCAACCCTCATATTTATGGCCAACTAATTTTTGACAGGAGGGCAAAGACCACTCAATTGGGAAAGAATAGTCTCTTCAACAAATGGTACTGGGAAAACTGAATCTCCATTTACCTCACACCATATTAAAAAATCAATCAAAATTGATCAAAGATGTAAATATAAGAGCCAAAACTATCAAACTCTTAAAAGAAAAGGTAGGGGAGCATATTAGGACTTGTGTTAAGTGATCATTTCCTAGATTTTATACCCAAAGTACAAACAACAAAAGAAAAAACATAATTGTAACCTCATCAAAATTTAAAGCTTTTGTGCACCAAAGGATTTTATTATGAAAGTTAAACCACAACCTACACAATGGGAGAATTTTTTGAAACCATGTATTCAATGAGGGCTTAATATTCAGAATATATAAAAAGAAAAATAATCCAATTAAAATGGGCAAAATACTTGATATTTCATCAAAGAAAATATATAAATTGTCAAAAAGCACATGAAAAGATGCTCAACATTATCAGCATTATAGAAATGCAAATTGCTACCATAATAAGATACTATTTCACACCCACTAGAACGGTGACTATTAAAATTGGAAAAATTGAAAGTGTTAAGAGAGGATGTGGAGAAATAGGAACATTAATTCATTGCTGGTGGGAATGTAAAATGGTGCTGCCATCATGGAAGACAGTTTAGGAATTCCTCAGAAATTTAAGTATTGAATTACCATATAACCCAAAAATCCCACTTCTAGTATATACCTGAAAGAATTGAAAGCGGAGACTCAAATAGACATTTGCATACTGTATTAGTCAGGGTTCTCTAGGGAAACAGAACCAACAGGAAATATCTGTAAATAAGTATGAGATTTTATAAAATTCTCTCATGTGACCATGGGGAAACACAAGTCCAAATTCCACAGCTAGGCTGCAAACCAGGGGCTCCAATGAAAGTCTTTGATGAGTTCCCAGGAGATGCTGGCTGTCCTAAGTAGAACTGGAATCTCTATCTGAATGCTGAAATCACTTCTCCTTTTAAGGCATTCAACTGATTGGATAAAACATCATTCATTGCTTACAGCAATCTCCTTGGTTGATTGTAGATGTAATCAGCCATCTATCCAATCAACTCACTGATTATTAAAGTCCATAAATGTCCTTGTATTACAATTAGCCCAGTGCTTGCTTGACCAAACAACTGGGTACGGTTACCTGACCAAGTTGATACATTAACCTGACACTCACACATACCAATGTTCATAGTGGCATTATTCACAATTGCCAAAAGGTGGAAACAAACAGTGTCCATCAACTGATGAACTGATAAACAAAATTTAGTATATATACACAATGGAATATTATACAGCCATAAAAAGGAATGAAGTTATGATACATTCACCAACACGGATGAACCTTGAAAATGTTATGTTGAGTGAAATAAGCCAGAGAGCAAAGAATAAGTATTAGACAGTCTCACTGATATGATAATTAGAACAAGCAAATTCATAGAGTCAGACTTGAGGATAAAGTTTACCAAGGGCTGGGTAGGGGTGGGTAAAAGGTGGAGTTAAGGCTTAAAAGGTACAGAGTTTCTATTTGGGATGCTGGGAAAGTTTTGGTAATTAGTGGTGGTGATGGTAGTACAACATTGTGAATGTAATTAACAGTCTAAAATTGTATAATTGAATGTGGTTAAAAGGGAGAAATTTTAGGTTGTATATATGTTACCAGAATAAATTTTTTAAAAGTCCATTGAATGCAACACAAGCAGTGAACCCTAAGTTAGGCCATGGGCTATAGTTAATTTTGTAATTATAAAAATATGATTTCATCACCCTTGTAGCAAATGTACCACACCAATGCAAAGTATTAATAGTAGAATGGTATATGGGAACCCTGAAATTAAGCATAATTTTTCTAAATCCACAACTTCTCTAATAGAAAAGTATTAAATATATTCATTATTAGGAAACTATGGAATAAAGTTAAATGAATGTAGGTATTATCGCAAGTAGTTAAATGGTTTCAAATATGCTTCTGAGAAACTTTTAGATGTCTACATTTTCTTCACTTAAGATCACGAATCTTATTTAACTTGGTTGGATGAACATAAGCCCTCGGGGATATCATTTTAGTGTCACTTCATGTCAAACCAATACATTAAAACCAATGCTGCGAATATTCTAACCTATTCAAGTGAAAAACATTCACCAAAGTAAAAGGCAATGTGAGTGTACTGTAAAGTAGTTTCAAAGTAACAACTATCCATGGTTAGTCATGTGAAATTTAGAATAAATGAAAAAGTAACAAAATGGAAACAGAAAGTCAGAATTCTGAAAATGCTTAAATGTGTACAAATAATAGTCAATTTGTAAATAACACTGACTCAAAGTCAATCAACAGCTAGAATTTGTAGCTGATAGAAAAAGAAAAACTAATATAGAATTAGTTTCTTCTGTTTCTTTCTTTCTTTCCTAGATCTGTTTTGTGAAAAGGAGATGAGTGATTCAACTGAACATCTGTAATACCCAGCTGCACACTGGCATTTCAGTAATATTTGATTGATGGCATACTTGAATGTAGATTTACAAATGTGGCCCAAGGCCAGTTTCCTCTTATTTCGACAGTGAAACACTGTAATTCTTATATTAAGTGTTTACTGGAATGGGGAACAAAAACGCAGTTTCTTGCAACATGCAGAGAATGACATTTGGTGAATTAATCAGTGTTACTACCCACCCATAGGTCCCAAAGCTTATTATAGCTATTCCACCCATGAAATAGTAGACACTCATCAGTGCAGAAAAATGGCTTTCGTAGAGTCCCCTAATGCTATTATATTGGTGCTGCCACTTGGATACTCTGAAAGCTCTCTTTTGTCTGTTTATCCCATGTTTTTGTTTTGCAAGTTTAGGTCTCCTTTTGTTTAATTTAAAAACACAAGCTAAGGTTTGAGAATATGGCATGATTTGATTAGTGGCTTCTGCAGAATCCCCCCCAAAATCTTATGCTCTAGTAAATAGTCATTAGCCTGAGGATGGCTATATGGAGGAGTAATCAGATGTGTTTTGTTTTGTTTTGTTCTTTTAAATATTGCCTAAAATCTATACATTTATCTACATAAAAAGAGAAAACCCTGTGAAATTCTGTTTTCAAGCCTATTTGAAATTAATAGTAGGTATTGCAACTAACTTCTTATGCTTTTTCACAAAAATTTGAAAAGATTGGTAAACTTTACCATGAAGGCTTACATGTCATTGTTGTGATTCAGAGACATGAAAAGATAAAGTCCCTGTCATTAACCTCCTGGAATCACTGGAATTTTCAGAAATTTGCCTTTCATTCTTTGGCCATGACTGTGAAGCAAATTTTCCATAACATAATGCTTTTCTTAAAGTTGACTTACCAGAAATATTATTTCTTTAATAGTAGAAAAGGGTATTCTTAACTTGAAACTATATTTAAGTTACAAATTTTTCATATCTTTCATCATTTTGATCTGGATCCTAATAGTGTCAAGAGTAGCTCTTAGCCCTCATAAACAAGTGACTTTTTTTCATGTGTGTTCCCTATGGAAATGTACTTTATTGGACATATTTTGCTCTTATTTATAGCTTACTTTGCTTTTTTGTTATGTTGTTTAATAATGCAGAGTATAATAATAACTTCTTCAGAGCTGTATAGGTCTTTGTTTTAAAAAAGCATTCTTCAGAATTATTTAAAATCATCACAACAACCATATAAAACATATAGGATAGGAATGTTTATTCAAATAAGCCCCATAAATATCTACTACCAGCTAGGTAATAGATAATAGTAGAGCCAGAGTTGAAACCAAAAAAATAACTCCAACCTTGGAAATCCTTCCATGCCACCTCTCATTACTGCTGACTTCCATAGCATGCTTCATATTTCTGTTCCATTCCCTTATAGTATGTCATATAACTTTACTAGATATAAACTAGCAATTATATATCAAATCTAAGCAAAGGGTTGAAATGATCAAAACACTGATGAAATGGTCAAATATTGATGAAATGATAAAATATCTTAGTATAGAAGCACAAACACAAATATACTTATAAAATGTGTAACTATTATTGCTTTTATCAAAAGGTTGGAAGAAAAGAGTAAAAATCTGGTACTATTCACTACCCTTATCTCAAACTCTGACAGAATGACAGACATGAAAACGACATTTGTCCAGAATAAGATAAATTATCTGGACATTGAATAAGAATAAAGAAGTCTGTTTTAGAGTAAAAACAAATTTATGTGTTAAGGTAAGAAAAGATTAGATGATGAGATAGAAAATGTTCCACTTCTGAGTTTGAGAAAGGCTAGGATTATTTTATTACAATTACTTTTGGTATGCCCATTGCTTTCACATTTCAGTTGTCATGATAATGTTAATTGCAGAGCATCCATTATCAATTTAAAAGGGCAAAAGTCATAATTTATGAGGAAAAAAGCAAGAACTGGAAGACCATGCCAGGCATTTATAGAATCCTTAACGCTTTTATTAACAAAACCATCTTGTTCATTCTCTCAATCTGATACAATGAAACCACAGAACTTTAGGTCATTTCCATTGAAGCTTTCAAAATTTTACATGTCAGGGAACTTCATTTATAAAGTTTGATAAGTAATTACAAATGTTTGAGATATTCTACATTTGGAGTATTAACCTTGGATAGGTTTTGAAACTATCTATAGAAGAATGTTCATATACTAGTAAAATTTTATATCCTGATTCAAAAATACCTTCAAAAATTGGAATTTGAATGGTAGCCTATATCAATCAAGACAATCAAGGAAATTGATTAATAACATTTCCTTGTTTCTCTTTTCTTGCTTTAATTCTGCTGAAAATGTCAATCTCTGATATCAAAATAATAATGAACCATTGATAAATGTTTGCAGTGAGATAATTAAATCCAGCAGGATCTAAAACAAAGATGGAAGAGGAGAAATTAGAGAAGGGAGAGGAAAAGAAGAATCACAACTAAAAGTTAAATCAGGAGAGAAAAATATAGTGTAATGCTGGAAATGAATACAACTGAGTTGAATACAAATGAATTCCTATAGTATTGATGTATTCATTTATAAAATAATTATGAAGAATGTCTAGATATTGACAAGAATACAACTGTAATGCCCAACAATTTATCTGACCATTATTATTATTAAGTTAACCTAACCATGAACTGTTTACATTTTTACTGTTATTAATAAAAGTTATATTAATAGCAAAAAAACATTAATTTTTGTTTTATTAGAAACACAGAAATTCAAGAACAAAGCTAAATGTATTTGTAAACATTAGTCTAAAACAAGAGAGGGTCTTTTTTTGTTTAATATTGGCCCACTGATCTGTGTTCTTTTGTACTAAGTTTGATTGTCAACCTTAATGGAATAGAACCTCCATTTTAAATGGCAAACAATGGACTCCTCTTTCTGGAGGTTTGGCTCCTTTCCATCATGCAAATGAAAAACTCGATGAACCAAAAATCAGCCAGCAGTCACAATAAAGAGATCCCTCAAAAATTTCTTATAAATATTGTGGAGATTTGGGTCATGTTCTAAACTTAGTTCAGAGATGCAATATTCTCTTGTATAGGCCCTGTGTATGTGTGTAGGGGGGTGGATATTTCCTAGGGATCTCCCATTCAGAATTCCCAAATTGTATAAACTTATGTATACATATATTTTTCTTGCCACAGGGCATCTATCCCAAATCTCACACAAGAAGTATAACTAGCCAAACTTTATAGAGTTTAGCTTGTATCATACTCATCAAGAGAAAATGGGCCTTGTTTTAGAGAGCTGGTACCCAGGAAGATAACATGATTTTTCTTACTTTTCCTCCAGGGGATGTACACTCCATGGTATTGGAACATGACTGTAAATGGTAATCAAACATATCTGAGCTAGGTAGTTACTGTTTTCTTCTGTAATGTATCAATAACTTTCTCTCCTCATATCTTTTTCTTTCCTCATACTCAAAGAGAATCAAGAACATACGTATTTCCAAATGTAAAATAATAAATTTAAATAGGAAGTATGCTGTTAAGTACCAAGCAATGTACAAATTCTGTATAAAACTTGCTTCAATTCTAATTGCCTTGGAAATATATCATATATGCAAAGGTGGGTTAAAAGCAACTTTATCATATGGCGTCCATGTTGCTTTTAGGCAAATCGCCATCTATTGACAAACTTGAAACTTTCTGACACAAAACTTTTCCTTCCTTTTTTCTTTCCTTGCTTCCTTTCTTACACTGAATATTTTCCAATCATCTCCCCTTTGTCTACCTTAAGTAGATGGTTAAAAAGTCCTGTTCTCGTGTTCCTTTTAACTTTCCATATATGATAAACATCTCAAATTTATACACATTAACATAAAGTGTCTTGGGTGGTATATGAAGGACTGGGGAAAGACAGAAGAGATCCTCTCTGGCTTTCTCACTGCTCCTGGACTATTAGTTCACCATCATCAACAGCTCTGACCAAACTGTTCTTACTTGACACCAAATTTAATTACTTTCTGAATTCCAAACACTTTATTTTCAGAAAAAATATTGTCTTAGCATATATATATATACATATGCATATATATATAATGATTCTTTTAAAATAATTATTCTTTTAAAATAAAAGTAACATATATATATATATGGGTTAATTTCTAAGTAGTAATATCTTTATGACTAATTATTATTTTCTATTCTGTAACTCATGAATAGAATCCTGGTTATGCCATATGTGTTTGTCAAAGAAAGTGGCTAGTATTACTTCGCTGCAACCAAATTTCCTATCTTTGCTTTCATAGTCTATATCCTGAAAGTAAACAAAGCCTTGAACAAGAAACCTGTTACATGGATGGGTGTTGGTACCTTGAAAGCTAAACTGGTTACAAGCTGTTCATAAGCTTTAAGCCTGCCACTAATACCTTTCCCAAAGCTCTGGTCAGTGACAATATGCAAAATTATGTTAAATAAGTTTAGTGCAGGGAATGATCATTCACAGGCAAAAAAATATTATTTTTTTTTCTGTTCCTGTTATGTCTCAAATGAATAAGGAATGGTAAAAAGTTTAATATGTGGCAAGAAGTGGGACTCCTGGGTATTAATCCCAGCTATACAAGTAACTAGTTCTATAATAGGGCACACGTCCCCTAACTTATCTTGTCCTCATGTTCCTCATTTGAAAAATGAGGGATTTTCTTCTTGGGCAAAAATCTGATATTGAAGTTTTAGAAGCAGAAATACATTTCTCTCTTTGACACAATTGAATTTGAAATGAGCTTGGGCTGAGGGGAAATTTAAGAACTACACCACTAGTCAACTACCACCCCTGCTAGCACCACCACCCAACCACCACCCAAGCTGCTATAAAACCTGATGATTTCCATCTCACTTCAGGACATTTGCTTTCTCACCACAACTGCTTGGATCAGGGATGGATATTTAACCCAGGAGCAGGCAGTCAATAGCCTGGGAGGTATCCTAAGTACCCGAAGAGAAAAGAGAAGCTAATTGATTTTTGTCTGTGAATATAGCAAGAGAATAGTACAGTTAGCAGCAGTTGCTGAAGCTGAAAGGATGTGAGATGGGTCATGAGATGACTGGCACATATTTATCAGAAACACCAAAATACAAATAAGATTAGGAAGGAGCAAATCTTATGGATAAAACTATGAGATACAGAAAAAACTTAGATAGTAAATGTTAAACAACCAAGTAGCAACAGAAAGTAGAGAAAAAATTACGCTGAGAAAGTGCACAGGAGTAAATCGCCATGTGCCCCTAATGGGTGCTCCTTAGAGTTCCTCCTGATCCTCCTGAAGCCTGGCGTTCTGCCTTGCTCTGGGTTTCTCTTTGTGGATGCCATTATAATAAAACCTGTATTACCAGAGGGTACTTTAAAAAGTTATATTCTTCCCACCCAAAGAGCTTCTTTTAAAAGAAGCATTAGGATGATGTGTAAATGACAAATAGACTCCATGTTCCTATGTGGTATTTGTGTTTTTAAAAAATAATCTTATTAATTCCAAAATGTTTACAATTGGAGAAACATTTAGAAGATATTTTTAAGCATAGATAATTTTACATGAGTACTATCTATTTCAAATGACAGTAGCCAACTTCACAAGCAACCCTCTCTACAATGCTGTTTACTGACCCAGGAATAGCACTGGGCCACACTGTAAGGTGGATGAGGTGGTTTTCAGTGGTCCACATCTCCCTCTTTGTTCTCATCTCCCAAGCTTTCTAGTACTGCTGCTCCCATGTTTCTGTCCAAGGTGCCACCCTTCTAATCCTTTCCTTCCTCCACCCTTTTCCCCACCACTTAGACATGCAGCTATTAAATTTCCCCCTAGTGAAATTATTTCTTCCGTATAGAATAAGTTTCAAGAGAGTTAATTAATTAGTCAGATAAATGCATATGACTAATTCACTCTCAGGTGGCCACAGCTTCCTGAAAAAAAAAAATCATCTTCATTTTTTTCGGTCAGGTCCATAGGTGACTCCATCATAATGGATTTTGATGAGCCTCAAATCATGTAAAACATTCAAGTTACATATAGTGTTAACAGACATACTCTAAAAGCAGTTACCCTAAAAGAAACCATCTATGCTCTGAATTTTAAAGATTAAGAAACAAATGGCATCATGCCTGTGGCAGTTTGAGATTATTTTATGCATCCCCAAAAGAGAAAGATTATGTTTGTGAGCTAATCCATTCCTGGGGGTGTGAGACCCTTTCAACTGTACTATGTCAGGGAGGCATGACTCAGGTTGAGTCTCCACCCTCTTGCTGGGTCTGATAAAAACAGAGACACAGAGAGAGAAACAGAGAAAAAGGAAGCCACCGTGTTTGATCCTGTGCTGTTGGAGAAAAAAACTCCACTTTCTCCCACAGATGAGCTGCGAGGAGAGAAGCCCCTGAGAGGCTCAAGGAGCTGAGACCCACGGGGAGACGAACCACATGCCCAACAGCTTGCCGCTGAACCCAGGAAGAAATGTGGAGCAGCCGAGACTGATAGAGGAGGCCCTGTAAGAGACAAGTGCTATGCCTTGCTGCCCACAGCTGAGCTCAAACCTCGACAGAGGTTTCAACATGTGTCAGCTGATTTTAGTGAGAAAGCACCTCTGATTGTGCCTTAATTTGGATATTTCATGACCTCAGAATTTAATATTTTACCCCAAATAAATCCCTCTACAAGCCACCCCATTTCTGGTACTTTGCATTGGCAGCCCTTTGGTAAGCTAAAACACTATCCTTAGAGGAAATGCTGCTCCTGTTGCCCTCAGATCCACTTCTCAGAATGTCTATGCTCCGCTGTATAGCACGAGGCAGCTAATCTCTGCGGGCTGCTGCTCCCAGGCTCTGGTGTCAGCAGGTTTCCATTTGGGATTGAACAAGGGCACGCACTGGCAAGAGACTGAAGAGTGAGAGAAAGGGAGAAGTCTTTCTAAAATGGTGTATTTGGTAACAGCTGTGCTTCTTCCAAGGCTCCAGTTCCTACCAGAAAAGCCTACCAGCTTTCCCCAGGTGATTCTGGTCCCTGGACTTTTTTCCCTTTGTCTCTGAGACCTAGGAATGGTAGTGGTTTTCTGCTTCTTAATCTCTGGGTTGCCTCCCACATAACAATTTTGCATCTCAGCTGTTTCATCACCTGGGTAACCAGCTCCGTGCATTAAGTCCCATCTGTTTACAATCTTGGAGTGGTTTTCCGGGTTGGACCCTTCATAAGATGTGAAGTTCTAGAGATGACAATATTATGTACTACACATTCTTACATAAACACTATTTATTCCATAAATCAGCCCTACATTTTGAAATAGATGTGAGGTGGGGAAAAAGGATGAGACTACAGTTTGCTATGGTTTGAAACTGTTTTATGAAAACTGCCAGATGGGAGGAGCTACCAAACACTCATTTGTTATAATATCAATCTGAGGAAACAAAGCAATTACACCCTTTAAGAAGGTGTTTTGCTTTGTTTTTTGACACTTACTTTCTCCTTGTTATGAATAATGATCAAATAATTAAAAGGGAGCAAATTGTTAATGGAACAACTTCATGATAGCTTGAATTAATGCTATTTAATTTAATAAACATCTATTAAACAAGTAGTCTATGCAAAATATTATGCTAAACTGCGGTATAGAATAATGAATAAAACACAAAATATGCCCATTAAAACCTCAGTCTAGTAGGGGAGACATATATTCAAACAAATATATTTTAAATACTGAATAATAGAGGAAAAAATGTAATAACACACAAAAGGTTAAAATGTAGAGCAGAGAATGGCAACAAACTCTTGGTGTAGCATACATAGAGGGATTGACCAGGAAAGGTTTTCTGAAGAGGTAGCATCTGAGTATTACTTGAAAGGATCAATATCATCCCAGTCAAGGGGCCAATTTAGAGTGCTAGCTGAGAGAAAAATGATTAAAAGGTTGTGTGCCATTAAATGAGTTTTGGATTCACTGACAGCATGCTGAAGAAGCAGCTATGAGTTATAAGCATGAGAGAAACATTATCAGACTCGTGCTCTGGAGGAATATCATGAGAGAAGTGGGGGGGGGAGAGACAGATTGTACATATACTTCTCTGCACCTGTGGTTAATGAGAACCTGCACTAATGCAATAATGTTAGAAATTAGAAGGAAACAATGTATTAAAAGTATTTAGATGGTAGACTTGACATGATACTATGACTGTTTGATGTGTGTTAGAGGAGGAAAGCTTCTTAGATGATAACATATTTAGGTATTTCACAATTAACACTACCTAGCCAATGCCCTTGAATTATAAATTGAATGGGGATTAAAAGTCTGTAATAAGCCTGACATAGATGAAATTGTTTTCAGCTTTACCAAATTGTTAATTGAAGTAGCAAAACAAATTGGTTGAGAGGAGGGATTCTAGAGACATTATCTCTGGTTTTGAACTCAGGCTTTGCAGGAAAATATTAATAGCTTTTTTCTGAAGGACTATGTGAATGAATAAAACACAAAAATAGATAAGACTGAAAGAAAGATATGTACTTAGAAACCTTTGGGTGTTAGATGCCTCAGTTAACCTGTGACTCCATTTATTTATCTATAAAATGGGGATAGGAACAGAATCAACTTGTCAGGAGGATTAATTCATAATGTAACTGAAGAAGTGGGAACAGAGTCAAACAAGATATTATCATCATGGACATACCTGGAATGTTTCCAATAGAATGCATTTACAAGAATGTAATTCCCAAGAAAGCAAGAATTTTCGGCCATTTTGTTGACTACAGAATCTCAAGTGTCCATAACAGTGCCTGCAAATTACAGATGCTCAATAAACATTTACTGAATGAATAGGAATATTTCTAGCAGCACACATAATTTTCACTTGTTTCTTTAACAAACGTATAGTGCTTAGTATGTGACATGCACTATTCTCAGCACTTTACATGACTCAACACATTTATTCCTCACAGCAATCTTTTAAGATAGATAGTTATATTGTCCCATTTTTTGTAGATGAGGACGCCAAGGCACAAAGAGGTATCATTGCTTGTCAAAGGTCACAGAGGAAGTAACAAAGCTGTCATTTGAACCCAGACTATATGGCTCTAGAGTTTCCTGTTATTATCCATGATTCCCTACAAAATTGGCTCCTGTGTCTGCAGAGATGGATTGGGATGGCAATTCTCAAGGAGGGGGTGACTTAGATTTAGGCAGAGTATCCCAACTATGTTTATTAAAGGATCAAATACATTCAAAATGATATTCAGAAAGCCCTTGATGATCTCTTCAGCTGGAATATCTGTTTCATAACTTGAAAGAATAGCTTTCTTGGTTGTAGGTGAGATTCAGGGGATCATAAATATTCAGTATCCAGCTATTGTCAATCTCACATAGCTTTGGAGGGCCTAAATAAAGCCCACATGAGACCCCTTCTTTCCTTTACTTTGCATTTATGCTACATTTTACTTTTCTGTTTTCACTGGCTTTCTCTCACAGATCATATTCTTCCTGTTCTTTGTATGTACACTCATTGTTCTCTACTATATTGTGCTATTTTTATTTCATCTTCCTATGCCTTTGTTCATTATTTTCTTCTACATTCAGAATTTACCGTCAAGATTCATGTTCTTTATGTGTTCTTGAGGTTGTTTCTACTTTTTTGTTTGAATGCCTTCTGTTTTTTGGCTCTGCATGATAGACAAGGATTATTTTTCAACTTCTCATGTTTTCTTGGTATTGACAACAGGCTGACAATCTCCCCAGAGTGCTTCTGAACCATTATTAAAGCATTCCCTTACCAGAAAAATAGAAAGTATCAAAAATTCTGAGCCACACTTTAGATGTAAGTTAACACTTTGATTTGATGGTCATTTGGAGGCAAAAATGTACCCATCCTTTGTTACTATAGTACCAGCTTCTATGTCTGAAATTTCCATCAATAAGTTTGCTCCTCTAGACTGTACTATAAAAGTAGATTGATATCAAAAGAAAGCCATCAAAAAATGCATGTGTTTTCAATGTGGCCATCCATAAATCAATTTTGCTTAATATTCCCTATTGGCAAATCAGAAGGCTTGTCCTCAAGAGACAATTCTTATTCCCTAAAGGCAATGTATTCCTTTAAGATGCTAAGCTTTGAAGTTATAATCTCATGGTGGCTGAATATGCATACATATACGAACATATTTATGTATATATAGATATATAAATTTAGCAGAGTAAACAATAATCTATATTTTATATAAATATTATGTGATAGTCCTGTTATAATTATTTAATTTATGTAAATGTAATGTAATTAATGTAAATATTAATCCTTAATCCTCCAAATTGTCTAAAGGATTTCCAACCACATTTTTCAATATGCTTGAGTTTCCATGGGTAATAAGTTGGAAAGCAAGGATTCAAATCTGGCCATGTTCTTATCAAAGTTGCCTTGACTCCAAATATGTTTTTTGTCTCATGATCCTTATACTGTGATGACAAAGTATCAAGCTCGTCAAAAACCCACCTGCAAGGAGATTTTTTTTCCTGGCATGGAAAACATAAGGGAGAGTGAAAGCAACTCATATCTTATCCATTATGAGCAACAGCCCATGCTAATGGCATTCATTAAGCTAAATGAGGAAAATGAGGACTTGAGCTTTCTAATTGAGGCAGATTTATTTTTAGGATGAAATTCTCCCAAAATACATTTCTTTTTTAATACCAAACTCCATTTCAAGACATATAATTTAAACAACTGATTAAGGAAAGGATATGCTATAGCTCTTCTGGAAATGCAAAATTATACAACCATCAAAATCATCATTATCAAATTTATAGTTTTATTATAACTGTTTATTATATGACTGGATAAAATATAAAAAGGAAAGGAAAAATTCTTCATTAGAGTTAATGACTCATCCCAGCAATTTTGATATTGTGTTAACTATTTAAGATCTCTTCTGCCCTAGATCCTCTATTGAATAAGGGCATCAGTCATGTCTAAGAAATGCATAACCATGAAAAATAATAACTTAAGACAGGGTGCTTGGAAATAGAAACACACACACACATACATAAGAACATGTGTATGAAGATTAACAAGCCTGCCACAAATTACATTAGGTTTTAATGCACTTTATATATATTTAAAGCATTTTTATCATACTTTTTTTTTTTGAGGTAACAGGGCCAGGGATTGAACTACATTGAGCCACATCAGCCCCCCAGAGTTGTTTTTTTTCCTTTGTTCACTTGTTGTTTATATTTTTGATTTTAGGAGGCACTGGGAATGAAACCGGGGACCTCCCGTGTGGGAATCAGGTGCTCAATCGCTTAGAGCCATATTCACTCCCTATTTTAATCATACACTTTTATAATCCTTGAGAATAACTGAATGATCAATGTACTTGGCATTAGAAGATCTGATTTTTTTTTTTTTTTTTTTTTTTTTTTGAGGTATCAGGGGCCAGGGATTGAAACCTGGACCTCATATGTGGGAAGCCGTGGCTCAACCACTGAGCCACATCAGCTCCTCTGAGTTAGCTTTTTCATTTTGCTTTTTGCTTGTTGTTTGTTTGTTTTTTTTTTTTGTTTTTTTGTTTTTTTAGGAAGCATCATGAACCAAACCGTGGACTTCCCATGTAGGAAACAGGTGCTCAACCATTTGAGCCACATCCACTCTCCAGAAGATCTGATTTTAAATTACAGTTCTGCTAGTCCCATAGACAGTCTCTGTTACCAACCCATCTCTAAAATATACATAATAAATGTGAACTCAAATAATAATTTCAAAATGTTTGGTTCTTACTATGACAGAAAAACTTGTTACAGACAAATCTGCCCATCAGGTAAAAAAACAAAAAACTATAAAAACTGGACAAAATATATAAAACACCTATTTGAAAGTATTGGAGAGGGACCAGCTCAGGCTTTGAGGAACTGTAATCTTTGAAAGAATGGAAGCATGTAAGGTGAGTTCCACATTCACTAGGCCTTTTCTTTGAAGACATTTTACAATTCACTGCACAGTGGTATAGAACTCAGACAAAAAGTAGCAGTCTCACTGAGCAGAAAGACAATGGCAGGATTTTAAAGCTGCCAAATTGGATGGGACTTGAGAAGCAAAATCCTTGAAAAGAAGGAAGCACAATGAGTGAGTAAAAAACTCTGCATATAAATTCTCAAGTTGTTGGTTGATGCCTAATCTGTGAGAGTGAAGGATGGGACTCAAAAATAAAACTCATCAATGGATAATAACTGGCAGTGAAAGAACTAAGCATCAATTTCACCAGTCACATAGTATTAGGGGAGACAAAAGTTGAAGATCAAGCTCTGAATGTTGGATAGATTTTCTCAAACACTCCACGCTTTGTTGAAACCCCAGAAATGCCACACCCCAGGAGTAAGGTCACAAATTAGGTATAAGGAACTCACTTTAGGAATAACGATTACACCCTAAAAGTAGCAACAAAACTGAAGAAGAATAATCCCACGGAGCTTAAAACCAACACTCAACAGATTCAAGGGGAGTGCCGATACCACGTCTGCTGCCAAAGAAAATCTAACCCTCTTTGAGAAAAGCTTTTTTTTTTTCAATCCAAAACATCCAGCATCCAATCAAAAATTGTGATTCATGTCAAAACATAGGACCAAATAATCAAAAGCAAATCTAAAAAACAAACAGGCAGTAGAAACAGACTTAGAGTTACTATTAGAATTATCAAACAGGAATTTTAAAATAACTATGATTAACATATTCAAGAAAGTAAAGAAAAAGGGAGGATTTCACCAGAAAGCTGAAATAAATAAAGACATACAGAGATAAAGATATGTAAGCTGAAATAAATAAAGACATACAGAGATAAAGATATGTAAGCTGAAATAAATAAAGACATACAGAGATAAAGATAGAGACATAGTGATATGGATTGAATTATGTCCCCCAAAAAGATATGCTGAAGTCTGATCCCCCACTATCTCAAATGTGACCTTTTTTGGAAATAAAGTCATTGCAGATGGAATTAATTACGTTATGATGACATCATACTGGAGAAGGGTGGGCCCTTAATTCAATATGACTGATGTCCTTGTTAGATGAAGAGGAGACCTAGACACACAAGGGGAGAACACCATGAAACAAGGGAGGCAGAGATTAAAGTTCTGCAGCTGCAAACCAAAGGATCATCAAGGATTGTCAGCTACCATCAGAATACAGGAAGAGGCAAAGCATTCTGCACTACAGGTTTCAGAGGGAGCATGGCCCTTTAACACTTTGATTTCAGACTTTTGGCCTCCAGAAGTGTGAGACAAAAAAAAAAAAAAATGCTGTTGTTTTAAGTCACTCAGTTTGTGGTAGTTCATTATGGCATTCCTAGGAAACTGAGACATATACACAAACACACACACACATACACACAAGACGTTCATTAAATGGAGATTCTAGAACTGAATAATATATATATGTAATAGCATAACACAAATTACTTCCATATACTTTTGCATCATTTACCAAAATAAACTGTGTAATGAGCATTAAAGCAAATCTCAAAAATTTTTAAAAAATGAAAATATTCAAAGTACATTCTCTAATGGCAATGGGATTTAAATAAAAATTAGTTTCAGGAAGATAAAAGAATCTCCAAACAATGGAAATTGGCTGGTTTTTATAACTTTTTATTTTGAAAAAAAATTTTGAATTCCCAAATATCCTGTATAGATTCACAAATTTTAAATATTTCCCCTTTTGCATCATCTTTTTTACTCTCTCATTTTTCTCAACATTTTGAAAGTAGATGCATACATCACACCCTATTTACCTTAATACTTTAATTTCTCAGAGAACATGAGATTCTATTAAATATCCACAGTAAAATTATCAAATTCATGAAATTTAACATAGGTATAATATTTTTATCTACAGAGTGCACTTCAATATCTTCAATTGTCTTCTCTATCTTCAATAAAAATGTTTTTATCTACAGTTCACATTCAATGTCCTCAAATAGCCTCTCTAGCATTTTTCCAGTGTAGTATCGTATCCAGATTGTGTATACATTGACTTGTCATGGCTCTTAAATTTCTTTTAAACTTGATCAACTTCTTATCTTTTTTAATTTTATTTTTTTCTCTTTCACGACATTGTCAATTTTAGTTTCCATGAATATACGTCTGAAGTTAATTTGAATGTCCACCAAATTGGTTTAGTCTGATGTTTCCTCATTTTTAGAATTAGGTTATATACATTTGGGGCTAGAAAATTATATAACTGATGCTGTGTCTTTCTCAGAATACCATATCCTGATACACATTTCTTCTCTTAGTGATGGTAATTTTTTAAAATATATTTTTATTACAGAAGTTGTGAATTTACAAAACAATCATACACATGTGTGGAATTCCCATCCGACACCCTTTCACCAACATACCACACTGTTGTAGAACATTTGTTACAGATTATGAGACAATATCATCAGACTATTACCACTAACTATGGTCCATAGTATATATTTGGCATATTTTTTCCATACCCCCCTATTAATAACACATCACATCTTTGACATTGATACAAGAATAATACAGTATTGCTGTTAACTATAGTACATAGGTTACATTAATTGCATTTTTCCCATGCTTCTCCACATCCCCACCACCCTGCAATAGTGATGTATATTCATTCTAGTTCACAGGGAGTGCAAAGGATAAGTCTTGCCCTGGAAAAACCAGTTTCATGATCATAGTATCTCCCCTGCCAGGTAAGCACAGAGACAGTAATTTTGACAGCATGCTTCTCTTTGCAGCAAGGCCATATTCCCAGCCAGAAATTCCCCTGACACGAGGGTAATTGGTTTGGTACTCACTGACCATTCCCAAATAATTCATAAATATATAGTGTGGCAAGGGAACAAGTGCCATGGGGTGATCATCTATGTCGGTTCCAACTCCATTGGTAGATGATTAGAGTTAAGGGAGCATATGTATTCTGCTGAGCCTTTGTCTGTGTGTTTCCTCACTTCTTCACTTAACACTTTCTCAGGAAGTGTTGTCTGGCACTGTAAACCAGAATAGGCCGACTTATGGTCTCCCAGAATCCTATACTGTTTCTCCTTAGCACTTACCAGAGTTTGTAACTTCACATTTGTAAGATTATTTGACAAATAATCCTTACTAAGTTATAAAGTCTATACAGGAAGGACCATGTCTAATTTGCATGAAATTTTGGATCCAGTGCTGAGCATTGTGTTTCGCAAGCAGTTAGTCCTGATGAGGATGCAGAACAACTGGAACTCTCATAATTTTTATAAATTTGTTTTGTGTTTATGTTTTTTTTTTTTTTTGGTTTGGCCTTAAATTCTGTCACCACCACCCCACCCATGAACATGAGCTACATGTTTTTTTCAAGTCTCATGTAACCTTGCAGAGTTTTCAGTTCCACTCACAGAGTACCCGTGCACCCAGTATGTGGTGGTGGTGGGGTCTTCTTTCTTACTTTTCCTCTCATCCCCCTAGCTTTATTGCTCAAATAGAATATGAGGCAAGTAAGGAGGAAATAGAAATTCTGTTGCACCAATGTTAAATGTTTAGTATCACTTGAAAAGATCAAATCATTTTTTCCAAAATTACTTTTAAATGTGTGACTTGTAGAAACAAACCTGGAACAGCAAGTTGGTGAACATGCTTCTTAAACGACATTAAAAATACAACCTCACTGAAATTTATATCTGAATGTGATTGAAAGGGAAAATGTTAGATTGTATGCATGGTCACAGAATTAAAAAAAATTTTTTTTTTAAATTATGGAACTACACTACATAAATAGTAAACTCTAAGTTCACTGGACTATAGTTAATAGTACAGTTATAAAAATTTGCTATCCTCAATTGTAACAAATGTTTCACAGTAATGCCAGGTGTTAATAATAGGGTGGTACCTGAGAATCCTGTATTTAATGATAGTTCTGTAAATCCACAATTTCTCTAATAAAAAAAGACATCCTTGATGAAGTTGGCTGGGAAACTTACAAGTAATAATTTAGAAAACTGCAGATAACAGTGAGGATGCTTAAAAATTACATAACATTATTTGTTTAACTATTTTGATAATCATACACATTGATGGTGGGAAGGTAAAATGGTACAACCATTCTGGAAAACCGTTTGACAGTTTCTTAATGTTAAACATTCATTTTCCCCATGACCCATTTTTTCTAGTACTGGGTATTTATCCTAGAAAAATAAAAACTTACATTCATACAAAAACCTGTACAAAAGTGTCCATAGCAGATTTTGTTTATTTAAAATCTAAAAACTGGAATGTGGTGGTTTGAAACTCTTTATACCCCAGAAAATCACGTTCTTAAAGCTAATCGATTCCTGTATGGGTACTTCAGTTAAGGCATAGCCCAGGGTAGGTCTTCATCTTCTTACTGGAGTCCTTTATAAATGGGATGAATATATATATATATATATATATATATATATAAAATATATATAATAAAAAATATATATATAATAAAAATATATATATATATATATATAGAGAGAGAGAGAGAGAGAGAGAAAGCCATGGAAGCAAGAAACTAAAAGCAATGAAACCTGCAAGAGAAGGGAGAGACCAGAAGATGCTGCCATGTGCTTTGCCATGTGACTGAGGAGACCAGGATCACCAGTGGCCAGTCTTCAGGAAGAAAACATCATCTGGATAATGCCTGACTTAGACATTTTTATGGCTTTAAAACTGTAAGCTTGTAAGTTAATAAATTTCCATTGTTAAAGCCAATGCGTTTCATGGTATCTGCTTTGAGCAGCTTAGCAAACAAAAACATGGAACTAACCTAAATGTCTTTCACTTGGGTAACTACATTAAAAGAAATATGATATAACCACAAATGGAATATACTCAGCAATTAAAAGAAACGAACTATTGATATATGTAACAATTTGAATTGACCTCAATGGTAATGTGCCAAGTGAAGGAAAAAAAACACAAAACAATTACAAAGGATTATGTACTATGGCTTCATATATATAATACTCTAAAAGTAATAAAATTATAAGGATGGAAAACATACAGTGGTTGTCAGGGATTAAAGGTTAAGGAAAGGTGTGATTATGAAGGCATAACAGGAGGGGTTTCTTTGTGGTGTTGAAAAAGTCCTGTGTCCTGATTCTAGTGATGTTTACTCAAATTTGTACATATGATAAACTATTACAGATCTATGCGCCATGCTGAACTTGATGAAATCCAAATAATTTCTGTATTTCAGTTATTAGTTTTTTACCAATATTAATTCCCTATGTATTACAATGACTATGGTTATGTAAGAATTACAAAAAGGATATTATCATTGTGGGAAGCTGAGTAAAAGTACACAGGAACTCTCTGAACTATTTTGCAACTTCTATTTATATTTAATCCATTTCAAGAGAAAAAAAACATGCACTGAGTAAGTGAATGAATGAACAGAGCAACTGCTCTGGCACTGTCTTGACTGGGGAATACAATTAGGGGATTCTGGCAGACAGCCTAGAAATACATAGTTTTATGCCCCTGCATTTCTTCAGTTCATTTGAAGTGCAAACAATTTTTTTTCAATTATAACCATTTTACCTGCCTATTAGAAGTTAATCCCACCTCAAGAGCAAACCTGTGAAGTTCTTGTTCCTTTTGTTACTATACAATCACATTTTAATATCTGGCCTATGACTATTTACTTCAGCTCAATTCTAATTCCTAGAAAAGCAATGTACTTTTAAGCCTGATTTAGAGGTACTCCCAGGCTTCAGCTTGAATCTATTCCCCTTACAGTTAGCAGCTAAACCCAAACTCAGCTCAGATAATGGAAATCTCATTAATACGCTTTATACACATCATACTATGCTCAGCTCAGAGTTGTCTTCACTTTCTGTCATTCCATACTATGTTCCTTAAAGAAGCCTCACTTTTCAATCAACTATGAAAGCTGCCTTTCTGAAAGCACAAAACCTACATAATTTAACAATACCATGTAGATGCATCTCAAACCCACTGTTTCTATCTAGATTTTAGTTTGATACTGCTGGATCCAGAAGGAATGGATAACAAGGCAAAATTCAGTTATCCAAGGAGGAGAAAATTATTTCTTCTTTGATTTGTTTTTGTTTATCTTTTCTTTTGCTATAGGTAAATTAGGGAATTCTACCAAAGAAAAGTCCCTAAAATTATCTCCTAAAATCTGATGCAAACATATTTACCGATATGTGCCAAATATCAAATTACGTCATCTCACCTGAATGAGGGCCAATAAATTAATAGCATTTCAATTTGGATGGAATTTTTTCTTATTTCTTTTTAGAAAACCTACTATAATATCACATGTTGCTATAATTTTAACTATTATAAAATGACAGATGCAGTGTTGCTATTACTGAGTTCTGCTTCATTTCTCTGAGTAAGCTATTCATTGAAGAAAATCTATGATTATTTTCTATAACCTTTGTTCATTTGTTTATTTATTCACAGGTCATTGATGCCTATTATGTGCTGTGTCCTTTTCCAGGGAATAGAAGATGACAGAGAATAAGACAAATGATGTTCTCTTTCACATAATATTTGCATTTCAGTGTTTGCTCTACTTGTTTTGTTTCTAGCTGGACTGGAGGTTAGCATTTTATTCTTATCTTCCTTATATGAAATAAAACATTTCTCATGTCCAAAGTTACACCCTTCATGCATGAAATTTAAAGATTTCTGGTGAAGAAACTTACCTTATATCCAAATGCTACCTTCATTGGTAGGGATTTGGCAGTATATATCATATTTGAGATGCTAGAAACGTAGAATAATTTTCCAAGATGCTTAAGCCAGGAACCCAATAGATTGTTACATAATAATTAAATTTAATTGGAAGGCATTGTTACTAAGCTGATATAATTTTATCTAAGCAGGTGGTTAAGACTGAAGAAATATGTTTTGTTTTGTTTTGTTTTTGTAGAAGAAAAAAATAACTAAGATAACCAAGACTGTAAATAATAAATGCTAGCTTGTGTGTTTATACATAAACACTGCTCGCATACACATTCAGGTTGCTGTATTTTAAGCGTGCTTCTCTGTAACTAATGTGCTTCTGGGGATCAAAGTTAATATTTAAAGTTAGATTTTTTTTTTACATTTTATATAATTAAATCTATAATGAACATCCCACTTTAAAGTTCCTTATTTTATGTTTTGTTCTAGTCCTCAACTTAGTGTATTGAATAGTCAAATTTTTTGTAAAGTCATTTTACAGTATATCTCTCTTGCTGAAGCATAGAAAGTCTTGTAGTATAACACCTTGGTCAGTCTCCTGGATCTGTAAATAGTAAGACCAAGATTGGTCACAAAGTAAGAATTATCCTTTAATTCCCCAAAGAAAGTTGGGTAACAATGATAGAACATCACTGAGTACCTTGCATTGTTCATGCCTCCTTGCCTCTTTGAACTTTATAGAATAAAATGTTTGAATTTTCCATAGCTGTAATGTTTAAAACTAACTGACAAAAAATGAAGAGGGTGGAGCAGGTGTAACTCAGTGGTTGAGCACGGGCTTCACATGAATGAAGTCCCAGGTTCAATCCCTGATACCTCCTAAAAAAAAAAAAAAAAAAAAAAAAATGCAGAGAGATCAAAGAAATAATTCATGAACTCTGCTCTAGGATACTCACTAAAACTCCCTGTGAAGGTTAAGTGAGCTGTCCAGGTTACTTTTAAACTAATCCTGGGTTTTAACCTGTTCCTGGCAAGTCATTTTCAAACCTAGCAATAGTGATCCCAGAATAAGCGGCCGCAATAGATCTTTCCTCTGGTTTTTCTTCTCTAAGATCAAATACATAGATTATTTAGGTAGAGCTCATCTAGGATTCTTCCACCTCATACAAAAATCTGTGTCCAAACATTCCTAAGACAGGTATTACCGAGGGTTAAGAATTAACAAATAATTATGATTGCTAAATCGTTATATAGATGTCTTTATATTTTAAAATAGCAAAGCTTAATATCTGAAATTACTGAAGCTGGCTAGAGTGGTCCCACCCCTGTTTATAGTTATTCTAGACTTAACTTGTGTAT
This sequence comes from Tolypeutes matacus, assembly GCA_026826555.1. Taxonomy (NCBI): domain Eukaryota; kingdom Metazoa; phylum Chordata; class Mammalia; order Cingulata; family Chlamyphoridae; genus Tolypeutes; species Tolypeutes matacus. The sequence goes on from JAKSZT010053770.1 coordinate 30,850,384, forward strand.
GTTTACTATTGTAATGGCAATTCTAGATTGAGCTCTCCCTTGTTTATGCTTACTATTGGGAAGGTAACCACTCTACCCACCTCTCTTCAATATCCATATGAAAGACTTTGTAACCCACCTTTGTTCTGTATACTCCTATCCCAAATCCTTGTGACTGACCCTGGTTTGCTATGACGCCCCTGTCCTTTCAGTTCAGCCCCTTAATGTTTATTAATGAAGGAAACTGTATTCAACTCAACCCCAATTATTCATTAGCACTCAGATATTATAAAATATTAGAATTTCTGCATATCAGAGCGGCAGTTTGGGCCAGGAGGCCACTGTGCTTCATTGCTTACACAACCAACAAAACTCTTTCTCTCTTCGAAAACAGTGTCTCTGGAATTAACTTTAAAGATGTGTCGGGAGAAAACAACCTGATTTCGCTTGTTATCACATGATCATTTAGCAACCACTGAGAAATTCACTTATTTTAAGGTCAGAACCTCAAACGCAACCTATTACATGTATGAGAGTTCTTCTAATTATTAACAAATTTTTCATTGTATTTTGTCAAAAGACAACTCTCTTTGATCTCATTTTTCTAGTGCTGACTTCCAAAACAGCTCCCAAAAAATGTATGCTTTCTTTTACATAAAAGTCTTTCACATACATTGATATAGTCATTATGACTCTAAATATTTTATTCCTTGGGCTCCTGCCTAAGAGTATGGACTCTGGTGCCTGACAACGTGGGTATGAATTTTGCTCCTATATCTTATTTAGCTGTGTGACCTTGGGTCAGAATCTCCCTACATCTCAATTTTCTCATATATAAAATGGGATACAATCAGCCTAAATCAGTTGTCATGGGGATTAATTTAATTCACATATATGTGCCTATACATATATTTCTATATACTGTATTTTAAAAAGTATGTGACACAGTGAATATATAATAATTGTTAGTTATTATTAATAGCTTGCTTAATTTAAAAACATACTTTTCCTATTAATACAGAAAATTGCTCTATATTTTTTGTTAGCTGCATTATGCTAGCTCATATTGTTGTCAGGCACGCAGGAGAATAGTTAAAAGAATTTAACTAGAGCAGTGAGTTTAAAGCATTTATTAAGCACAGCACAGAGACTGTGGGTACCTCCAAGGGAAGAGGCACCCCTGGGAGAGGGTGAGCAGGGTTTATGAGGTGGGTCCTGCTTAGTGTGTTCCTGTAGCTTCGCTTGTACCCAGCTTGTTTCCCAGTTAGGTGGTCAAGGTGTTTTGCTCCTTTTCTTTTATTCTGAGAAACTAATTTTTATCATACAGAAGGCCCCAGCCTCAGACTCTTCTCTTGGTTGTTAGCTGTGTGGGTTTTTCTACCTCCTCCCTCTTTTCCCCTACTCCTCAAGCTCCCTCTCCCTAGTCTACCCAGCCTCAGTATCACGTTTGTGGTTACCTACATTAGGTTGAAGACCAAGCAATTAATTTTGGGACTATGATTTCATGTCTTTTTATTTATTTATTTTATAGTCAATCTTGTTATTTTAACCTAGTATTCTACTCATTTAATATCTTTTGGTATTTGATCCTATTTTTCAGCCTGTTCTACATTCCTTTGTCCAGATGCATATTTAATAAGCAGAGGATGTCTGTCTTCTCATTCTAGGGCAGAGGTCAGCAAATTTGTCCTAAAAGAGACAGATAGTAAATATTTTAGGATCTAAGGGTCCATACAGTCTCCATAGCAACTGCTCAGATCTGCTCTTTTTGAGCAAAATCAGCCATTGACTTTATGTAAATGTTTAGCATATTTGCATTACAATAAAGCTTTATTCACACAAACAGGCTGGGGAGCCAGATACTTGTTCTTGAGTCCTCCTGGCACCAACCTGACCTTATGGGGAGTTCAGGCAAAAGGAAGGAGGCACATTAGCTAACTCCAATATATCACTTAAGTTGCAAAGATCTAGCCATACCTGGCCCTTTTAACTTTTTGATTGTAGTAAAACAGATTAAATTCTGACTTGCCAAGCAGAGGAAGCAACAAATAGAAAAGTTTGTTTCTTGCCAATTAGGAAATGCAAATGAGCCAGAAATAGCTTGGGAGAGTTGTTTTAAATTGATGTGTGAAAAACCACATGGAAAAATTTTTAAATCACATTTATGCTAACCTCAATTCATGTTCGGAACTATCTGAAAGATTTAAAAATACTTATATGTGTATGACATGTGTTCCTAGAAAGGGAAGGTAGCAGACTGTAGCAATTTGGTATTATTTATAAATTCCAAAAAGTTACAATTTATGTTTGTAAACTGGTCTGTTCCTCTGGGTGTGATACCCTTTGATTGTATTAGATTCAGCTGAGATGCCTTTGATTAAATAAAGATTAGGGCTTTGATTCATTAGGGCAACTCAGTTTGAGTCCCTCCCCCCTTTGTGGGCTATACAAATGGATACTCAATCGAAAACACAGAAGTAGATACATAGAGGAATAGAGAGAGCTCCACAGACATGAAAGAGAAAAGAACTTGATGCTGGGGCCCCTGAGAGAGATGAGCCACTTGCCTGATAGTTTGCAGCTGAAGAGAACAGAGCAGCTGAGCCCTATGCCAACCTACAGGTGAGATCAGAAGAAGCTGGGCCCATGGAGCCTTAAGAGGATAGAGGAAAGCTGAACTCTCTCAGACATTGCCAGCCATCTTGTTTCAACACATGGCAACAGATTTTGGTGAGGAAGTAACCTTGAACTGTACTCTTTAGGGCCTTGTAACTGTAAGCTTTTACCCCAAACAATACCCTTTATAAAAGTCAACAAATTTCTGGTACTTTTTTCATAAGCACTCCTTTGGCTGACTAATACACAGATGTTTCTTTAGGGTGCTTGCATGTCTATGTGTGCTCATTTCTTCTTTAGTTCCTATACAGTAGAAGTAAAAGCTAATTTAACTAGAGCCTAAACATAGGTATTGAGACTAGAAGTTCTCTAAGCCATAGGTTGTAAATCACCCTTTATTTTCTTTCTAGTATATTACTGTCACTTTTCTCTAATACCAGTGTTCTCCCAAAATATATGTTAGGAAAAATTGTTGCTTATTTTATTATTTCTAATAGGGAAAAATGCACATTTTTTAATTCTGTTAACTAGAATTTCAAATTCTGCATAAGTCCACAAAAACAAAATTTATTTTCAAGTGATTTTATTTTCAAGTCTTTATAAAAGTGGACTACTTAATAAAATTACACTAGTAATTTTATTTATATAAGTATGGAAAGTACTTCAGATTTTTATTTTAGATTTTATATTTATCTCTTTTATTCAAAAATATGTATTTTTACTTATAAGTTTGTCTGAGATTTATTAATGAAATTTAAAAAAATGTACTTTCTACTTATAGCTATAAAATTGAGTGGTCATTTCTCTTTTTAATGATTTAGTTGTGATAAACTTTACCATATGTCTTTTAGATATCCTATAAAGAAGAGGATTTATCAATACCAAAAGTGCAATTAAATTTTAAAAGGAGTGTGATAGGATGAATAATGTCCCCCCAAAGATATATACATCTTAATCTCTGAAACATGTGAATGTTACCTTATACAGCAAAAATGGAATTTTCCAATGTGAATAAGGATCTTGACAAGGAGAGATTAACCTGGATTATCAGAGTGGGCCTTAAATGCAATCACATGTATCCTTATAAGATGGAGGTAGAGGGAGACTTCACTCACTATACAGACAGAAGAGAGAAGACAATGTGACCAAAATGAATCAGAGATTGGAGTGATGCAGTTACCAGAAGTTGGAAGAGACAAGGAACAGATTCTCCTCAGAGTCACTGGAGGGAGCACAGCCTTGCTCATACCTGATTTCATCCCAACAATTCCGTTTCTGATATCCATCCTCCAGAATTGTGAAAGAACAAACTTCTGTTATTTTAAGCCACAAAGTTTGTGCTACAGTTTGTGTAATATGTTATAGCAGCCACAGGAAACTAATACAAGGAGTCATTATGATTTTATTTAGTGTTCAAAACTGTGTGCATTCTTACTGGGAGAGTAGATCTTCCAAGGGCCCTATATGTTCTTTTTGGTTATGTCAAGAATTCGAGGCCCTGCTGCTCCTTACCAAGATTGTTTTTCAGGGTTGTGTTTTCAGTGAGCAGTCCTGAACAATGAGATAATATCTCCCTCTAGGACAAAGGGCAATAAGAGTTGGACTTTCCAAACTCGGTGTTCCTCAACTGCAGTGCCAACCCACTGTATATACAGTATCTACCTGAGACTCTCTGCATCACCCTTGTGGGACTTGGGGGGCAAGAGAAACTGATACAAACATATCCTTATACTGCCTCCTGTGCTATATGTAATAAAATGCTTTGCCTCTGACCCAAGAGTCCCATGTCTTCTGCCAGTATCCATGAAACTGCAACATATCGACTTAAGAGCTGATAAGCAGGTATATTGGGAGTCCCTAAAACCACCCCCATGTTTGGTGATTTGCTTGAAGAATTCATAGTACTCAGTATATAGAATGAAAATGCGGCTAGAAACTGAGTTTGACTTTTAAAAAATAGTAAGAGAGATAGGCATTACAAAAAATGAATTCCTTTTTATTTTGTGCAACAAAAAATAAATTTTGAAGTGAAATTTTGTTGCTTCTATAATCAGAATTAGTCAATAAAAATGTTTCCATTGAGAGAAAGGACTTAATGTCTCACATAGGTCACAGATGAGATGAAACCTAAATCAGAATGATTCAGAGTGGTGGCATTTTTCCAACATGGAAAGTTTCCAATATTTTGAAAATGTAATCTCCTGTCAGAAAGTATTTGCAGTAATTAAGAAATAAACTATTAAAAATTGTAATGGTTTTATTCTGCTTTTCAAATAAAGTGCTTAATGTAGGCCATAAATAGAAGGAATAATACCAACTATTAGAAAACAATATAAAAATTCCTACATAAACTCCAGATAGAATAGATACTAACACACTAATATCAGAAAAATATGTGATTATACTTAACATATTTTAACTTTCATATCACTGGTAGGGACTAAAACCACTTCATATAAATTAATTATAATTGTATGGGGTTTTAGAAGTATCTATGCAACAAAGATATATAAATGGCAAATTATTATTATTATTTTGATATTTCATTTATTTGGTAGATAGGATCATGTCGCCCACAAAGATATGTTCAAGTCCTAACACTGTGGTCCTGTGGATATGGACTTATTTTTTAACAGGATCTTCAAATCAGGATGGGCCTTAATTCAAATGACTGGAATCCTTATAAGAAGAGGAAATTTGGACACAGTCAGTCATTAGAAAGCAAAGGAAGAGAAAGAAACAGATCACTATGTGATGAAGGCAGAGAACGAGCCACCAAGGGAACACTACAGATTTCAAATAAAACATGGACTGTTGATACCTAGATGTTGAACTTCTAGCCTCTAAATCTGGACAATGGAAAATAACTTCCTGTTGTTTAAGTCAAGCCATTTTGTGGTATTTGTCATAGCAGCTTTGAGAAACTAAGACAGTTTACATATTTATTGGTTCAGACAAACATTTATGCATTTTTCAATACATATTTCTGAACGACTAAGATGCGCCAAGCACTATGCTAAGAAAGGAGGTCTGAAATAAAAACACAACCTCTGCCTTCAAGGTCCTCACACTACACAGCCTAAAGTAACATGGTTTAATCCATATACGTTTAAAAGTGGGATTCAGACTACTCTGGAACATTTGAGAGAACTTGTTTACACATCCAGAAACATATACCTCCAACTGCACATGTGCAAACTGGCTTATATACATTCACTATTAAGCTTTAATATTCTCTCTGTTCTTATATTCCTGGTGGGACACTGATTGATACAGCATTTATGGCTTTTTAAAGCTCATCACAATCGGTCCAATAATTCATCATCTAGTAAAGTATCTGAAGGATGAAGTATCAGAGATACATGCAAAGACATATGCAATAGAATGTTTATAAAGCATTGCTTGCTATTGTAAAAGCAGTATATTTACACCCATTTGTTGCCATTATATTCCATAAACATATTTATTGACATGAGAAAATGTTCTTGATACACTAATAAAAAATCTGACTTTAAAACAATATATACTCCATAATTTCACTATGTAAAATTAAAGCGTATTTACTTATAAATATTGAATAAAGCTTGTATTTTTTGTACAGGGGAAAAAAAAGATTGGAAATATTTGCCTCAGAACACTACTAGAGATTGCCTGAAGTTGAGGTTTTTTTGTGAATTCTATTTCCTTATTTCTTATTTAATTTCTTTTTAAATTTTTCTATAATCCCCTTTTTTGGAAACAGAATTTTTTTTTTTTTTTTTTTAATGTTGAAATTTGTATTTTTTCTTTTTTTTTAAAGATTTTATTTATTTATTCATTTATCCCCCCCTTGCTGCTTGTGCTCGCTGGGTCAGCTAACCACGCCGTGCGGGCGGGCTTGCCTTCACCAGGAGGCCCCGGTTAAAATCAAGGACAAATTGTCCAACAAAGTAAATGGATGTTGTCATCTATATGTCATTAATAGGGCTAATAGGGCAAATACAGGTAAATAAATCATAAAATAAATTATTATACTAGACACTGGAGAAAACAAGAATAAATTAAATGTATTAAATGTTCTATGTATCATGGAAATGAAAAGGGGATGGAGTGGTCCTAGGCTGGGTTCATTCGCTTGGTGCAGCAGAATAGATAGACACACAAAACTAGGCTAGGAAGGAAAAAAGGGTTTATTCACTGGAGGGAGACCAGAGATGGACAATCTCAAATCAGCCTCCCTGAACTTCAGAAATTCTAATATTTTGTACCATCAGGATGCTAATGTATAATTGGGGTGGAGCTGGATATGGTTTCTTCATTAATAAACATTAAGGGGTTGAACATGGTGGGGTGGGTACCAAACCAGGATGAATGACAAGGTTATAATCATTATCAGAGATCAAGATTCTGGGATAGGAAAGTACAGGGTAGAGGTCAGTCACAAGGTTTTCCATATGGATATCAAATAGGAGGGTGGAGTGTTTAACCATAAATAAAAGTAAGTTCAGTCTAGAATTTCCATCACAATGGCAAGTATACACAAGAGTGAGGCTAAGTTTTGTGCAACCATAAACAGAGGTGAGATCTGTTTAGAATGACAATCATAATAGTACATATAGGCTAAATCCGGCAAGTTTCAGCAATTTCAGATATTAATATTTTGCTATGTTTTATAATATAAAGGCATCTATATCATTCTTAACTCTTGGTTACAAAGGCTCAGGACAATGCCTCAATATTTATGCTATACTGGGTTTTCCTATTACTACAGAAAAGTCTAAAAACATATAGAAACAACAACAAAAAAAGTAAATTTTAATGCATTGTCTTGGTTAGAAACCAGTATGTAATCATGTTAAATTTTTTGCATTATCAAACTTTTGGTAGAAAATAGATTTAATGATTTTATAGTAAAATCTTTGTATTAAATGACATAAGTGTAGAAATGCTTTTAATAATACAACTTACTATAACTGCATTAATAACTGTTACAATTATCCTAAAGTTCACTTAATCATTCCAAATATGTTTTTTAATCTTTAATGAAAGCATATAAAGATTTTTGTGTTAAACAGATCTTTTGAAGTGCATCAAAACTAGCAGAAATAATGAAACAAATGTCTTCCTAAAACAAAGATTTTCAGACTGCTCATACTAGGACTATGACAAGGGGACTCTTTTGGAGATTAAGGGGATTGGAAACGCCCTCTCTTTTAGTCATCTCCCTACTAGACTTTGCCAGAGACATTAGATTTGTATCTATTTTAAATATTGTGTTTTCAGGTTAAAAAAAATTCTTTTTAAAATATTCTATTTTAAAATGGGATATATTTTATTCATGTAAGGCAAACTATTCAGTGTTTTGAGTAGTGTCAACAATGTCATATCAGCAGAATTTTCAATAACAGACTAACACAGTGTCCAGTGGAAGGTTATTGTTCTCAGGAGAGTGTTGAAGATGGAAACCAGATTACAGTTCAATGAGAAATGAATGGGAGGCGCATAAGAGGAAACAACAGATGTAGACCACTCAAATTTGCATGAGAACAGGAGGAGAAAGAAGGGCTGTTAACTGGAGTAGGCACAGGGTAAAACTTGAGTTTTGTTAGTCCTATAGGAGACATTTCAGCCCATTTAATGATGCAGGATGAGGAGAAATGGGCAGCACACAAAAAAAGATAGGGGTGAGAGGATGACTGGTAAGAGGAGGTGAGGTAAGGGAATTGATAAATAGACTGGCTTGAAAAAAGGATGATATAGTTAAAGTAGATGGGTTTGCAGGTATATGTAGAGTGGGGAGGTGCTAGGAGAAAAGAAAATAATGCCTGCCTGGCAGGCATACATGGAAACTAAAAATGCCCCTGAATGTGGAATTCAGAGAACCTACCATGGGCCCAGGCTGATTCAATAAAAATGATAGACAAACAGAGGACAGATAATATGAGGGGAGGGGAGGATGAAGCAATTAATGAGCTTTATGTTCTTGTAGCTTTTAAAAACTTTCTCTTCTATATTCATTCTGAAGAAACATTCCATACACCCAAGTTTCATATTTCTTGTCTTTTGAACAGTTAGGGTTACACATATTCAAAGATAAACACTGTATACTTTTCAAATATTCATATTTCTTTTGTTAAGTCTTATGCAATTTTTTTCTCTTGTGCAATCAGTTGGAAACGCTATGTTCAACTTCTTCATGTAAAATAAATTCCCCACTTTGGATTAACCTATTTTCGTACTAAAATTCAACTAGGTTTTCTTTTACACTGAGCTATTAAACTTTAATTTCTAGCCTTTTTTTCTTATGTTAGTCATTACAACATTAAGTGTTCTTTAATACGTTCAATAGTATGGCTTCTTCTTTCTATTATTATAAAAGTCTTGTACTTATCTCTGAGCTTTTATAATATGTAATCTATACAGTAACCAAAGTTGGTCTTATTTGAAAGTCAGACCAAGACACTCCTTGGATTAATACCTTACAATGGCTTCTCATCTCACTCAGAATCAGAGCACATGGCCTATGGGCCTTATTGATCTCTGTACTGTCACTTCTCTTAGCTCATTTCCTTCCACGCTCTAGCCCTTGCTCTCTATCCTGTAATATCTCTGACACTCTCCCTGTCACCACACATTCCCCTTATCTATCTGAATCCAAGAGTCTATGCAAATTGTACCTAATCGAGGACCCCTTCTGACCAACTTCTTGTAAAGAGTACCACCAGTCTTGTTGCCTTCTCATCCTATCATCTGTCTCTTCTTAGAACTAATATATTCCATGTTTGTTTTCTGTGTCTTACATTAGAACATAAGCTTGATGAGAGAGGAAAGGTTTTGTGTTTGTTTACTGCTTTTACCCTGATGCCTGTAAGAATGCTTGGCACATGGTAGGCATCAATATACGTGAATAAATGAATAAATGTGATCAAAATTAGTTTTTCTAAGTACGCTTTTGACTTCCTTCTTTGATAAACTTCTTTTTACACCTCTCTTTTTCTCTTCCATTTTTCCCATCATTATGGACATTATACTCCTTTTTGCTTTCCTATTTCTTCTGGGACTCGCATTCATCTATATTTGCATCTCATTTTATTTGAACTTTCCTATCTTAATTTCTCTATTTGTTGAGTCTACTATTCCTTTGATCTTCTCCCCCCACACCCCCACCCCCACCTCAGATGGCTCCCTTGTTTATTTGATCATTGTTTTGGCTCATTGTTTGTGCCATTGTCAGCTCGTTGTTTTTGCTCCTTGTCTGCTCATTGTCCATTTTTTTCTTCAGGAGTCATAAGGAACCAAAACTGGGACCTCCCATGTAGGAGCTTAACTACTTGAGCTGCATCCATTCCCTGCTCATTTGTTTTTGTTTGCTGTCTGCTTGTTGCTTGCTCATTGTCTTGCTTGTTGTTTTTGCTCATTGTCTGCTAGTTGTTTTTTTTCTTGTCCGCTCATAGTTTTTGCTTGATGTCTGCTCATTGCTCTCTGTTTGTCTTCTTTAGGAGGCACGAGGAACTGAACCCGGGACCTCCCATGTGGGAGGTAGCCACTGAACTGCTTGAGCCACATCTGCTTTGATCTTTTCCACCATGATCTTATGTTGCTATGAGCAATGTTTTCAGCATTTCAACAAATATTTTAAACATCTAATTAGGTACACTCACTTTACTGGGCATGTTGAAGGATTCAGAGGTAAACAATTAATTACCTGTCTTGTAGGGAACTTTCAGAAGATGTGTTTATCAAGAATACTTAATAGAATTGTAAAACAATTTTGGAGCTTTTCATCTGATGCACATTTTATTATTAAACGTTTTTACCTAAATTACTAAATAATAAATTAGAAAAAAATCCTAATGTAATTCAGTAAACATTATTTTTACCAGCCATTGCATTAAAAAGATAACTTCAAGAGTAAAATCTCTGGGGCTGACTATACACAAGTAGTCAACTCTTACTCTGATGTTTCAACTCAACTCTTTATCAGTCATAATAGATCTCCTGTCCTTTATTCTCATGTGTGTGTCTGTTCATTTTTTATACAAGTTATATGTCAACAAACTTGCTCTAATTATTTATAAATAAATTTCTATTTGATGGTATCTCTGGATAAGGCTCATTATATAATTACACATCACTGAGTTCCTTATTATAGTATATAAGTTTAGATTCCAAGGAATTTCAAAATGAGAGGTATGTTATGATATATAAAAATCAGTGAACTTTGCTTGGTAAATTTAGGAATCCAGATCATTTTGAGGAGTTCAACCAAATAGTAAACAGTATGCTGGCAGCAGTATACAACCAGATTATATTATGGGAAGAATGATAAAATAAATGCACTTAAGAGAATTAGGTAAGCTCTAACTAGAAATATCAACTTACATATGAAGTTAGGAATAACTTTATCACAGCTCCAGCGGCACTTTTCTCCTATCCTACTCTTTATTTTACTCTTTCTCTCTTTTATCTTTCTTATCTCCCTTTCTTTTCTGATTATAATATAAATTTTGGAATTTTTAAAAAGTAGATAGAAGTTAAAAGAAGATAGAGTAAAGAGAGAGAAAATAACCTACCCAAGGATAGAATGGAGTGTGAGGAATAAGAGATAGTGTGATGCATCAGGAATGGGATTACTGTAAGTCCTCCTCAAGAATATAAAAGGTGTGTGACCAGGCTAACAGGGATTGGCATTAGAGGAGCACCACAATAAAGTGAAGTCATGTGCATACCAATATTATGAGATAAGAAACCATAGGAGTGTATAGGAAGCCATTTGATAAAGGGGAAGGAAAATGGAGATGTTTATTGTGGAGCAGTTAAAAAAAAAGGGTCACATATCCATCCCTGTTGCTTAAGTCTGTGAAATTTCCTTGCATCTAGAACCATTCTCAAGCTCTGATAACAATGAGACCCATTCCTATTATGTTTCCAGTATTTGGAATTCCATGAAATATAATAATCACCCTGGCAAAGCTTTTCCTCCTCACTGTACTCCTTTTTTAAAAATAACTTAAGTAAATTAAAATTGTCTTTCTTGTTACTTTGCCTTGAGTAGGTCTCTTTTCTGGATATTCATTAAGGGTTTGTTGTAACACAAAAGACTGTCTAGAATCAACTATGTTTATAAGTTTATGAACATAGCTTTTAACTGGTCTTAAAATATAAAACCACTGTTTTAGTCTGCTGGGCTGCTGAAAGCAATATATCAGACATGTGTTGGCTTTTACAATGGGGATTTATTATTTTACAAGATAACAGTTCTGAGGCTGCGAAATTAAGCATCATCAAGTGATGCTTTCTCCCCGAAGACTAGATACTGGCGATACTGGACTTCTCTGTCACATGGCAAGGCACATGGTAGAATCTGTTGGTCTCTCCCTTCTCTCCTGGGTTTTGTTGCTTTCAGCTTCTAGCTTCCTTGGCTCTCTCACTACGTCTGTGACTTTCTCTCATTTCATTCTCTTATAAAGGACTCCAGTAAGAGGATTAAGACCAACCCTGGGCTATACCTTACTGAAGTAACTTACTCAAAAGGCCTTTAACTGAAATAACTTAATCAAAAGGTCCCAACTACAATAGGTCGACACCCACTGGAATGGATTAGCTCTAAGAACATAATTTTCTAGAGTCCATTCAGCTTCAAACCATCACAATCTGTATTTTCTGTTAAGTCATGATATTTTTAAGTCATTAACATTGTCTTTTCATGGAATTGAATGTATGATTATTAAATCATCCATCTCTTCAACCAATATTTATTGAATACCTATTAAGTCTCAGGCTATTCCCAGAACTAGAAATATAGTGGTGAACAGCTAAATAAGGTCCCTGCTGTTATGAAATTTGCATTAAAATAGAATGGAACAGATATAGATGGTGTCCTTAATTTGACCATCAATCTACAATGGAAGAAAAGAGCTATAAAATTCCATATTAGAAAGGTGAAGTGAATTTTCTTATGGAATTACCATTTTAATATCTTTCAATTATATAGTTTCTCTTTCACTGTAGAGAACTAAAAGAGGTATTTATTTTATACATGTTTCAGCGATGTAAAACCTCACAAATCTTTTTAATATATTAAGGAGTTTAAAAGTTTTATTCATAGCAGGGGACTATTGATATTATGTGATATTGATGTATGGCCTACAACTTGAGTTTTCTGTTATTAGTAGTAGTATGCACCCTGGCCCATGAATTATAGGCTCTGATAACTTTCACTAACCAGCAGTGTAAACTTAGATAGGTCTAGTGCTCTCCGTTCTGGATTCTTAATTGTATAATGAGGAGTTGCAGTAAATGAAGATAAGATCTCTCCCAGATATAGCATTCTAAATATCTAAGAAATGAGATTTTTTTTCCTGCACCATATTTCTTATATTTTTCTAGTCCCAGTAGTAGAGCTACACCTATACAAACATCCACATCCTTCTCCAAAACACAGAAACTCCAGTGAACATAGAAACTCTAATCCATAACTCACCATCTCACTTGCATGTCCTGGGCCTGATATCTTCACAGAAATATCAACTCCTTAAGGTGCAAAAAATTTTAAATGTATTTCTATAGAAATTCTACCTTATTCAAAAATAACTTTCCTCAAATGTTGGACTATTTATTTTCATATGACTGCCTTTATATCTGCCTGTAAGTCTAATTCCCATGTAATAAATAAATTGAAGTAGAAGTAATAATCTGACCCAAGGCAAATATAACTTTGTAAAGATTTATTTAATCTGTTATATAAATAACACATACTCACAATACAAAATAATTTAATATATAACAATAGTGTTAAAGTTGTTTTGTATTTTAATATCCAAAAACCATTTTGAATGCTTACCAAATATATTCCAATGCTAATTATTCATTATATCATTTAATTCTCACATTGTTCCTGAGAGTATAGTTTCATTTCAAAAGTTAGTAAGTAGCAGAGCCAAAATTTTACTTTAGGTCTATAAATCTATTGGTCTCCATTCTTTGGGTTATTAACCCCTACCCTTTTTGCAGCTTCACTATTTACACTTATTTTATTCAGTTGGTTAGCTTCTCTTTCTAGTCTAGGATTTTATTTTTGTTTGGTTTTGTGTTAAAGGTCCTCTTTGACACTTGGTGTGGGGACCCAGGCCCCCTAATTCCTCACCATGTAGTAGCCTGTGTGACTAGGACATAAAACAAAGATTAACAACCCTCCCCAGAGGGTAGAGAATGCATAGATGGTTTCATTAGCTATAATCTTCCCAAAGCAGTAAATGTCCTTGGTAAATGTCCTCCCTACCAGCATAGTGAAAACATCACCAAAGCCACTGTACACTTCATGTGACCCTAGCAGGAACTCTGTTCTCAGACCCTATGGAATGTCCTTCTACTGAAACTCCTTATATATCACCCCTAATTTTCCTGTCTTTTTGTGGAGCACTTTCTTCATTATTTAAACCACCACCATCAGAGATTCTCTCCTGTCTGTAAGTCCCAATAAAGCTTATGCCTGACTAAATGCCAGGTGTGTTCTTTGGTCTTGCCGCCACACCAACTTGAGCCCTTCAGGAGTTGGGTTGTAACACTTGGTTCCACTTATTCCATATTTTTGTAGTTGCCCGTGTTCAACTGAAAAAATATTAGATCCACAAAAAAGGAAAGAAAGAGGAAGAGAAAAATAAAAGAAGGGCAAGGAACAATAAAAGAGAGAAAAAATAAGTAATGAGAGAAAGATCATAAAATAATAAAAAGAAAAAAATTAAAAAGTTGAAAAAAAAAAAAGAAACAGAAAAAAAAAAAAAAAAAAAAACCAGAAAAATGAGAAGAGAAGAAAGAAATGAAGACAAAAGAGGAGATGGTGGGAAAAAAAGAAAGAAGATGAAAGAAAGAAAATACAGAAAGGAAATAAGAGAGAAGGGGGAAAAAAAGCAAAAACAAACAAAAAACTCAGGCCTCCCTCTCAGGTTACCAGTAACTGTCTCAGGCTGGCTGTGCCTGCTCATCAATCACCCTCACAGCCTACCTCTTGGCAGGTAAGGTACAGGGAAGTAGAGAGAGAGAGAGAGAGAGAAAAAAAAAAAAAAAAGACACAGGCTTTCTTCTCAGGCCACCAGCACCACCAGCAAACATCTCAGGCTGCCTGTGCCCACTAATTAATCATCCCCGCGGCCTGCCTCTCTGCAAGGAGAGTGAAAAACAAAACAAAACAAAACAAAAATCCCCTCTGTCTAGGCTCCCCTTCAGGAAGCAGCTTGCCCCGCGGTACCCCTCCCCCAGGGAGCTGGCTGTGTGCCTGACAGCCAGCTGGATCACCCCCTTGTATCCCCTCCCCCTTACCCGCCCCCCTGCCCCTAGCTGGTTGGTCACATGTCAGCCCAACCACTCACTCCCCCATTTTTCTCCCCCATTTCTCTCTCTCTCTTTCTCTCTCTCCCTGGAGTGTTTAGGCACTGACCCTGATTCTCCTCTTCCCTGGAACCTGCTGAGAGCCAGTCTGCCCATTCTATTTCACAACCCTCCTGCTTCCCTCACCCCATGAGCCAGCTGGGGGCCGGCACCTACACCTCATTGCCTCATGGCTCCCCTCCCCTCAAGAGCCTGCTGGACACTGACATGGACGCCTGATTGCACAATGGATTTTCTCACTCTCAGAGCCAGCTGAGCACTGGTCAGCTCTGGTCACTTTCCTGGCTTGCCTCTCCCCCAGACCCAACTGGGCCCCTCCTCTCCAGATGCCCTCTCCAATTGGTCCCATGGTCCTAAGACTTCTCTTATGCCATGAAAGCCTGCCTACCTTCCCACGGTTTCTGGAGAAGGAGCGCAGCCTGCCATTCTCTTCTTCACCATTGACTATATCTGCTGAGGTTTTACTCTTAATTGAATAGAGAACACATATTTAAGTTAGATGTGGCATTATTTCTAATTCATATATTTGTGAAGATTGTAAAAATCTGAAAGTATTCTCAGTGTGTTAGGTTTAAGAAAAGGAGGGAGGTTGGTCAACAAAATCGTAAGAATCACTACTCCTCTGGGACAATGTAGGTAAAGAGATTTAAACAATAATTTAAATAATAATTTTTATGTACTAAATAGTCTTGTTCACTATAGATTAACTAGTATTTCAAACTATTGGTCCAAACCAGGTGATTCTTTGGAAAGGAACATTAAATTATGATTAGCAGCTAGTCAATGATTTAGATTTCTCTTTTTTTCCCCCTCTTCTTTCTGTCCTGCTTAGGCTTTTTATTCTTTTTCATGACTCTCCAAAAAAATACTTGAGTATTTTTGATGCTCTGTTAAATATTACAAGCATGATCTCATTTAATCTTCAAAGCAACACTTTGGTATGGGTAGTGGATACTGTTCTCTCCATTTAAAGGATGAAGAAACTAAAGCTCAGAGAAGCTGACTTTTCCTGAGGTTACATGGATAATAGGAGAGAACTGGATTATTTCTGTTGTATCTTTTTTTTGTTGTTAGGAGGTACCAGGGATTGAACCCAGGACCTCGGACATGAGAAGCAGGTGCTCAACCACTGAGCTACATCTGCTCCCCAATGAGAGTTCGTTTTTCATTTGTTTGCTTTTTTGAGGAGGGACCAGGGATCAAACTCAGGACCTTGTACATGGTAAGCTGGCACTCAACAAATTGAGCTACATCTGCTCCCCTGTATTTCTCTTTAAATCCTAGAATAGCAGAACAAGAGAACTTCCTTAAAACTTGAGAGAAATAATTCTATTAACAAATACATAGTAATTCAATCCTCTTAATTTGTGGACCCCATATTTTCAAAATCACTTATTCATTAAAATTTATTTGTAACTCCAAAATTAATACTCAACACTTTTGCAGACATGCGCTGAGCAGCAAAAATGTTGAGTTTCCTGACATGTGCATTCCCAGCTGAGGTTGAACAAAGTGATATTTTGCCTTCTTGTTTCAGATCTCATAATGTAAACAAGTGTCCTTTTCATAGTATATTTAATGCCATTTTTTAAAAATCTTTTTGTGCTTTTTGTTGGTAATTTTGCTGTTTAAACTGGCTCCCAAGCATAGAGCTGAAGGGCTGTCTAGTGTTTCCAAGTGTAAGACAAATGTAGCATGACTTATAAAGAAAATACATGTGTTAGTGAGCTTTATTCAGGCATGGGTTATATGCTATTGGTATAGTTTTATGGTATTGGTTGTGAATTCAATGTTAATATATCAAAAATATATATTAATTAATGTGTCTTTAAACAGAAATACACAAAAAACAAGGTTGTGTATTAATTGGTTGATGAAAATGTTGTGACCAGAGACTTGTTGAAGCCCAATCTTATACTTCCCCTAGGAGCAATGGCTCAGTATTTGCTAATTCGGTGTATGAGGCAACTTTTAAGAACATAACTACCATAAATAATAAGAATCAATCAGTAAACATTTTAAACCTATGATCATAAATTTTAAAAATATATTTTATATTTAACATATATGCCTATAAACTCAATTAATATACTTTTAGTCTTTTAACATATTTCCAGATGACATACATACACACACATACACACATTGAGATATTTGTTTGGGGATATAGTATTATCTAGTGATTTAGACATGAACTTTAGAGATAGCCAAATTGACCTCCTGGATCCACCACTTCCAACTTACGTGGCCTTGGAAAATTTATCTGTTAGACTCTGCTGGAGAATATATTACTTCAAAACTTAAAAGCATAAAACAGTGATCACTTATTAGTTCAAGATTCTGCAGGTTGGCAGTTTGTTCTGAGTTCAGCTAGAACAGCTTGTTTCAGATTCATAGAACATTGTCTGAGTTCCCTCATGCATTCAAGCCTCAGGTTGGATGTCTTAAATAGCTAAGGCATCTATCCCATGATCTCATATCCCCAGAAAGGTAGGCCAGGCTTGTTTGCTGGTAATAGCATGTTAAGAGAACATGAGTAGTAGCTACAAGGACTATTGAGGTCTAGGCTCAGAAATCATATAATATCCTTTCCACTGCATTCCATTGACCAAAGGTACAAGGCCATCCTATTTACAACAACAGGAAGCTCAACAAAATTGCAAGATGAGATCCCTGCTATACCTTTCAAAGGATTTCAGACTCAGACAGTATGGGCTAGAGTATTTAGTGTCTGTCCTCTACTTCTTGATGGAAAGAATTGAACAGGATTTGTGTCAATTTACAATAAACAGTCTCTCTAAGCTTATCTCAGTTTCATTTGAAAAATGGATGTAACAATAATACCTTCCATTCAGGTTACATAAAATTTCAGTTGTATAATCTATGCAGTTTACTTAGCAGTGTAATTGGCATGGAGTAAATATTAGCAGTTATTGATTTTGCGTTCTGTATCATTTGAGACTGGTATCCAGGAAGACAGCAATTGACTTCCATAACAAATCCCTTCATAATCAGAGTGTAGAACTATACAAAAAATGCTATTCATTCAAAATTATTATGCTTTAGGTTAGATTAACTTTATATTATATGAAAAAAAGCTAGGTAAAATAATGGATTACACTGATGAATTATTACTTAGACATTATACATTTTTGTTTGTTTATTTATTGGTATTTCTAAGCAATGTACAGTGTTCTGGGCATCAGTTAAGTAAATAACTACTTCTATATTGCTCAGTCTTGAAAATAGGTTTTAATCATTTTCACCTCCCCAGTAAGCCAATCTGCTGAGAAGAGAGGGCATAATTTCTTGTTTAGCTATATTAGAAATATTCACATATATTTCTATAGCTTTTCCAATTTCAACTGGGGACCAGGAAGTATAGCAATAGATGAGAGTGGATGAAACCTATGCATCACTAGGGAAGAAGAAGAAAATATTTGAACAGCTGCATCAGAAAAACAAACTCACTGTACTTAGTTAAGGTTTCTAAAAGATGAAGTGCTGGTCCTGCCATTTACAATGTTAAATCATGGTGTCTCATCTGCGAGAGATTACAGAAATGAGATTAAATCCAGATGACAAGGTTAATTCTAAGGCTTAGCAAAAGACTAGGCACGAGTCACAGATCTGTAAGCAGAGAAGATAATGGTGAAGATAACACAGCGATTAAGAGCAGTGACTTTGGAGTCTAGCATATTTGGCCCCAAAACTGCTTCTATCACTTATTAACTATGACCTTGAGCAACTTAATAAAACTCTCTGAGCATCAGTCTCCTCATACTTAAAATAGAGGTAGTGATTTTGAGGAAGATGGCAGATTAGAGAGAAACAAGACTCACTTATCTCCCAGAGAAATAGAGGATGGCAGAAACAGCTTGGGAAAACATGTTCTAGGGTAGAGGACACAAGAGGAAGGCTGGATACCACTCAGAAGAGAGAGATCTCAGTGGAAAGATTGCAAGTAGAAGCTTCAGCCACAGCTGCCGGCACACTTCCCCCTACACTCCGAGTGGACAGCTTAGAATTCTCTGGCCTCTAGTTGGCAGCTATGGACAGAGGGTGTGACAGGAATCCACCTCCTCAGGAGATTGGAAAAAGAAGGATGCAGCCTAAGGCTGATTCAGCTTTGGGCTAACATTTTTGGTCGCTAGGCTAGGTGGGACTGTGTCATTGTTTGCCTTGGGGAGCCGGTATGGGGATAAAGGGATCTGACCCTCTCAATCAGAGGATCTGACTGGGACAAGTTGTTGAGGCGCAGAGGGGAGTGGAATTATTTCCTATCCAGGGAAAGGCAGGAGTTTGCCAGCAAAGGTTGGAGAACAGACTCTAAAATAGTTTGAATCACAAGGCTCTGAATAGCTTCAACATAGGACCCTCTATCCTGTTGCTACTGCTGTTGCAGCAAATATACTCCAACCAGACTCTGAATTGAGAGGGTTGTCAAAGAGCACCAAGTGCTGGCAGACCAAGGAAGTGTCTGTGAGGAAATTAAAAGTAAATAAGTAAGAGAGGCTTTTTTCTGCCTTTACAGCCTCCCCCCCTGTAGCAGTTTGGCAGTTTGATATAGTTATGAATTCCAAAAATAGATTTTGGCTTATGCTTGTAAACTGGTCTGTTCATCTGGGCATGATTAAGTTATGATTAGGGCGTTGACTGGGCCACGTCAGTAGGGCGTTGAGCCCTGCCCCTTGGTGGCTGGGGAATCAAATATAAAAGGCACAGCAAAGGACAAAGTAGTAGTAGTTTTTGAGTTGGAGTTTTGATGTTGGAGTCCTGATGCTGGTGCCCCGGGAAGTAAGCACAGAGGAGCTTCGTCGTAAGGAAGGAGAGAAGGCCCCTGGAAAAGAGACGAGCCATTTGTCTGACAGTTCACAGCTGGCCTTGTGGGAAGAGGCAAGCCTAGAGAGCTTCATAGTCTATAGATGACCTTGTGGAGTAAACAGAGGAGCTAAGCCCGAAGAGAATCGGAGGCCCAGGAAGACAGGAACCCAAGAAGCTTGAACCCTGGCAAATGTTGGCAGCTGCCTTGCTCCAACATGTAGCAACAGACTTTGGTGAGGGAAGAAACTTATGTTTTATGGCCCGGTAACTGCAAGCTTCTACCCCAACAGATTTCTGGTAATTTGCATCAGCACCCCTTTGGCTGACTAGTACACTCCCCAAGGTCTTTGGAAGTTGGTCTGCAACCTATTACTGGGTTCATGACCCAGATTTGAACAACTAACAGGGAAAATCCTAAAGACCTAGAACAGGTTGACCAAAAATCAAAGAATGGCAGTAACACAAAGCCTCCTGCCACTAAATCCCTATGAAAGAGAGAGAAAATGAGCACCAAAGTAAACTCATCATCATAATCAGATGTCTAGACATCACCAAAGAATTACAAGCCATAGTAAGAAAATGGAAAAATGACACAAGCAAAGGAATACACCAATGCCCAGATGAGACACAAGATTTGAGACAATTAACCAATGAGGTTCATACAAATGTCCAAAATCAAATCAATTAGTTGAAAGACAATGTGGCTACAGAGATAGAGGACATCAAGAACACACTGGGCAAGTACAACGAAGAATTTGAAAACCTGAATAAAAACATAACAGAGCTTATGGGGATGAAAAACACAATTGGTGAGATAAAAAACACATTAGAGGCGCACAACAACAGATTTGAAATGATAGAAGAAACAATAAGTGATTCAGAAGAGAGAAGAGCTAAAATTGAAGAGAGAGGAGAACAGAGAAAGAAAAGAATGGACAAATTGAGCAGGGGCTCAGGGACTTGAATAACACGAAGCGCAACAACATACATGTCATGGGACTTCCAGAAAGAGAAGGGAAAAGGGACAGAAAGAGTATTTGAGGAAATAATGGCTGAAAATTTCCTAACTCTCATGAAAGAAATGAATTTATACATCTAAGAAGTGCAATGTACCCCAATCAGGATAAATACGAATAGATACTTCAAGATACTCAGAATGTCAAACATCAAAGATAGAGAGAAAATTCTGAGAGCAACAATGGAGAAGCAAACTATCATATACAAGGGATGCCCAGTAAGACTTAGTGCAGATTCCTCATCAGAAACCATGGAGGTGAGAAGACTTATAATATAATTAGGATACTGAAAGAGAAAAATTGCCAGCCAAGAATTCTTTATTGGTAAAATTGTCCTTCAAATATGAAGGTGGGTTTAAAACATTCATAAATGAACAGAAACTAAAAGAGTTTGCAAAAAAGAAACCACTTTTGCAGGCAGTATTAAAGGGAGCCTTACAGTCCAAAAGAAGACAGGAGAGAGAGGTTTGGAGGAGAGTGTAGAAGGCACGACTAGTAGAAAGGATAACTAAAGAGTAAAAAGAAGTTGAAAATAAGATATGACATATGAAAGCCAAAGAATTAAATGGTGGAAGTAAATAATGCATTTACAATAATATCATTATATATGAACAGATTAAACTCCCCAATCAAAAGATGTAGGCTGACAGAATGGATAAAAAAAAAAAAAAAATGAGCCATTTATATGCTGCCTACAAGAGGCTCACCTTAGACCCAGGGCTATAAATTGGCTGAAAGTGAAAAGTTGGAAAAAGATACTCCACGCAAACAGTAACCATAAAAGAGCAAGGGTAGCCATACTAATATTGGACAAAACAGGCTTTAAATGCAAAAAAAATTATAAGAGATACAGAAGACCATTATATAATAATAAAAGAGACAATCCAAAAGGAAGAAATAACAGTCATAAATTTCTATGTACCTAACCAGGGTGCCCCAAAATACAGGAGGCAAACTCTGGCAAAACTGAAGGGAGAAATAGACATTCTCTACAATAATAGTTGGAGACTTAAACATATCAGTAATATCATTAGATAGAACAACTAAACAGAAGAACAACAAGGAAACAGAGAACTTGAACAATATGATGAACAAGCTAGAACTAACAGACATATACAGAACATTGCATCCCAAATCAGCAGGCTATACATTCTTCTCAAGGGCTCATGGGTTTTTCTCCAGGATACACCACATGTTGGGTCACAAGATGGGTCTCAATAAATATAAAATGATTGAAATTGCACAAAGCACCTTCTCAGATCATAATGGAATGAAACAGGAAGTCAATAATAGATGGAAAAGGGGATAATTCATGAATGTGTGGAGGCTAAACAACATACTCCTAAACAATTAGTGGGGCAAAGAAGACATTTTAAGAGAAATTAATAAATATATTGAAAAGACTGAAAATGAGAACACAACTGTAGTAGTTAGCCTAAAGGGTGCTGATGCAAAATACCAGAAATTGGTTTGTTTTTGTAAAGGGTATTTATTTGGGGTAGAAGCTTACAATAACAAAGCCCTAAAGAGTCCAATCCAAGGTACCATAAGAGGTACTTTATCACCGAGTCTGTTGCCACATGTTGGCGCAAGATTGTGGGTTATGTCTGCGAGGGTTCAGTCTTCCTCCTCCTCCCAAGGCCCCATGGTCCCAGCTCCTTCCAATCTCAGCTGCAGGCTGGAACCAGTCTTGTCTCTCTCCTGGGGTTCATTTCTCTCTGGGCTCAGCTGCTCCACTCTCTCCACAAGGCCAGCTGTAAACTGTCAGGCAAATGGCTAGTCTCTCTTCCCGGAGCCTTTTCCATATCTAATGGAGCCTTCTCTGTTTCCTCACATATCTGCTCTCTGTGTGCTTATTTCCTGGGCTCCAGTATCAAAACTCCAACCAACTCCTCTGCCTTGTTGTTTTTCTCTGTGAGTCCTTGCCCACCAAGGGGGCAGGGACTCAACGTCCTACTGATGTGGCCCAATCAAACCTTAATCATAATTTAATCAAGTAAGACTCAAACCTCTGAATCCAATCCAATCTAATATGCCCAGAGGAATAGACCAGTTTACAAACATAATCCAATATCTATTTTTGGAATTCATAAACAATACCAAACTGCTACAACAACTTATCAGAATTTATGGACTACAGTAAAGGCAGTGAAGAGAGGGAATTTTATAGTCCTGAGCTCCTATATTAACAAAGAAGAAAGATCTAAAATCAAAGATCTAACATAACAATGGAGAAAAAAGAACAGCAAACCAATCCAAAAGCAAGGAGAAGGAAAGAATAAAGATTAGAGTAGAAATAAATGAAATTGAGAACAACAACAACAAAAAACCCAAAAGAGTAAACCAACAAAACCAAAAGCTTGTTCTTTGAGACGGTCAATAAAATTGACAAACCCTTAGCTCACCTAACAAAGAAAAAAAGAGAAAATATGCAAATAAATAAAATCAGAAATGAAAGGGGCAACTTATGACTGACCTTACAGAAATAAAAAGATCATAAGAGGATATTTATGTGAAACCATATGCCAACAAACTAGATAACCTAGATGAAAATGGACAAATTCCTAGAATGCACAAACAACCTACATTGACTCTACAAGAAATATAAGAACTCAACAAACCAGTCACATTTAAAGAGATTGAATCAGTCATCAAAATTCTTCCAAAAAAGAAAAGTCCAGGACCAGATGCCTTCACAGGTGAATTCTACCAAGCATTTCCAGAAAAATTACACCAGTCTTGTTTAAACTCTTCCAAAAATTGAAGAGGAAGGAAATAACCAACACATTTTATGAAGCCAATATCACCCTAATACCAAAGCCAGATAAAGATACTACAAGAAAAGAAAATTACAGACCAATCTCTCTAATAAACACAGATGCAAAAATTCTTAAAAAATATTTGCAAATAGAATCCAACAGCATATCAAAATAATTACACACCATGGCCAAGTGGAATTTACTCCTGCTATGCAAGGGTGGTTCAACACAAGAAAATCAATCAATGTAATACACCACATTAACAAGTTGAAGGGGAAAAAAAACCCACATGATCATCTCAATAGATGCAGAAAAGTTACTCAACAAAATCCAGCATCCTTTCTTAATAAAAACTTTTCAAAAGAAGGAATAGAAGGAAAGTCCCTCAATAAGATAAAGGGCATATATGAAAAACCCACAGGCAACATCTCTTACTCAATGGTGAAATGTTGAAAACTTTCCCTCTAAGATCAGGAACAAGACAAGGATGCCCACTTTCAACACTGCTATTCAATATTGTGCAAGATGTTCTAGCTAGAGCAATGAGACAAGAAAAAGAAAAGGCATCCAAATAGGAAAAGAGGAAGTGAAACTCTCACTATTGGCAGATGACATGATCCTATATTTAGAAAATTCTGAAATGTCTATGACAAAGCTACTTGAGCTAATAAACAAGTCCAGCAAAGTGACAGGATACAAGATCAACACTCAAACATCAGTAATGTTTCTCTACACTAGTATTGAACAATCTGAGGAGGAAATAAGGGAAAAAGATCCATTTACAACAGCAACAAAATGACTCAAATACCCAGGAATCAATTTAACCAAAGATGTACAGGACCTATCTATATTCAGAAAACTACAAAACACTGCTAAATGAAGTCAAAGAAGATTTAAACAAATGGAAAGACTTTCCGTGTTCATGGATTGAAACAATAAAAATTGTGAAGACATCAGTCTTACCCAGATTGATTTATAGATTCAATGCAATTCCAATAAAAATTCCAACAGTCTACTTTACAGAATAGAAGAGGCAACTACCAAATTTATTTGGAAGGGAAAGTGCACCTGAATAGCCAAAAGCATCTAAAAAAAGAAGAGTGATGTGAGGACTTTTACTGCCTGACCTTGAAACATTACAAAGCTACGGTGGTCAAAACAGCATGGTAATGGCATAAAGACAGACACATTGATCAGTGGAATAGAATTGATAGTCCAGAAATAAACCATCACCTCTATGGCCAACTGGTTTTTGACAAACCTAACAAGTCCTTGTAACTGGGACAAAACAATCTCTTCAAACAAATGGTGCTGGGGAAACTGGATATCCATAACCAGAAGAATGAAAAAGGAACCTTATCTCACTCCCTATTAAAGAAATAACTCAAAATGAATCAAAGACCTAAATATAAAAGCCAGGACCATAAAACGACTAGAAGAAAATGTAGGGAAACATCTTCAAGACCTTGCAGTAAGTGGGGGTTTCTTAAACCTTACACCCAAAGCACAAGCAATAAAAGAAAAACAGATAAATTGGACCTCCTCATAATTAAACAGTTTTGCACCTCAAAGGACTTTTGTCAAAAGGGTGAAAAGGCAGCCAACTCAACAGGAGAAAATATTTGGAAATCACATATCAGATAAGGGTTTGATATCCATGATATATAAAGAGATGCTACAACTCAACAATAAAAAGACAAACGACTCAATTAAAAAACAGGCAAAAGACTTGAATAGAAATTTATCCAAAGAAGAAATATAAATGGCAGAGAAACACATGAAAAAATATTCAACATTACTAGTGATTATGGAAATGTAAATCAAAGCTACAATGAGATATCATTTCACACCTTTTATAATGGCCACTATTAAAAAGTCAGAAAACTACAAGTGTTGGAGAGGATGTGAAATGATAGGAACACTTATTCACTGTTGGTGGGAATGTAGAATTGCACAGCCACTGTGGAAGACTGTTCGGCAGTTCTGAAGGAAGTTTAATATAGATTTCCCACGTGAACTGGCAATACCACTACTAAGAATATACCCAGAAGAACTGAGAACAGTGGCATAAACACAAATCTGCACACCAGTGTTCATAGTGGCATAATTCACAATTTCCAAAAGATGTAAACAATCCAGGTGTCCATGAACTGAAGAATGGATAAACAAACTGTTGTGTATATACACGTTGGAATATTATGCAACTGTAAGAAGAAATGAAATCATGAAGCATATGACAACATGGACAAACCTCGGGGACATTATGTTGAGTGAAGCAAGCCAGACACAATAGGACAAATACTGTATGATTGTGCTATTATGAATTAAAAATATTGTGTAAACTCTTGGAGTGAGTAACTAGAATATAGGTCACCAGAAAATAGAATGAGGTTAGAGAATGGAAAGCTGAGAGTTAATCTGTGCAGAACTGGTAAAAAAAAAAAAAAAAAAAAAAAAAGTTGTTTGTTAATCTTTGGAAATGAATAGAAAAGTGAAAGCACACCAGAGTGTTTGTAACTAGCAGTGCTATTATATGTGTGCCAATGAAGATGATACGTGAGATCAGTATGAGTGCTCATGTGCGTCCTTTGGTGTTATGAATGTTCATAGTGATTGAAAGGGAAAGCCTAAGGTTATGTCCATCACTAGAAAGAAAGCTAAAAAATGTAACATGTGGCTGTATAGCATAGTGAAACCGCAGATGAAATATGAATATTAGTAATATTGCATATATAAGACTATTTTTCTTTGAAACTGAATGAATGTACACTAATTTTACAAGTTGTTAATATCAGGCAAAAAAAAAGCAAACAAACACAAAACACACCCATTGTGCTAAGTGAAAGAAACCAGACACAAAGTACTATATATTATATGATTCCATTTATATAAAATGTAAATATAAGCCAATTTATAAAAATGGAATTAGATTAGTGGTTATGTAGGGCTGGGGAAAGATAGACGAATGGAAAGGTGACTGTTGAGGAGCGTGGAGGTTTTCTTTTTGGAATAGTGAAATTGTTCTAAAAATTTTTGTGGTGATGAATGCATAACACTGTGATTATACTAAAAATCTTGACTGTACACTTTGGAGAGAATGTATGATATATGACTATATCTCAATAAAACTGCTTTAAAAGTTTAAAATAAAATAAACTAAAATAAAAGGTAGTCATAGTACCTTTGTTGTCATTATGAGGAGAAATGAGATATTATATATATAGCCCTTAGCACAATGCACTAAAAAAATTAGTGCTTACTATTAGAACAAGGGATTTGCCAGATCTCAATTCACTGATAGTATTCTGATTGCTAAGTTCATAGGCCTCCTAAATTCTAAGACTTCTACATCTTCTTATCTACATCGAAGACTGCTTCTTTTCCTTTGAGTTTATGCCCCTCAGTTTTTTTCTTCTTCTTTTATACCTCTGATTTATCCTACCCTATCTCTTCAACTGTTCTTTTCCTTTCTCTACCTCTTAAAGATAAGCATTATGCTTTAATTTCTTTTCTGTTGTGAACTACTTTTCCTAAATGATTTCCACAGCCTCTATGTCTTAAGCTACCATCTTGAAACATAAATGTGCATGTTTCTTCAGAGCTTCTTGTCCTCCTTTTGAATGGCTTTCTGTACATTTCTACCTGGATGTTTCCCCATGAATGCAAATGCAACTTCTAAAAGGATTATAGTTTATTTTTATATGAACATTATACACTCAGTCCCCTAAACAGAAAAACAAATGGAATCATCTTTTCAGTAACCCTCCCAAATCCATACAAATTACTTAACCTATTAATTCTCCCTTTGTAATATTTCTCACAAATATTCTTTATCTCCTTCCTCACTCTTACTGATTTTTCTTGCTTTGCATCAAGTCTCCTGCATTAGACTTCTGATTAGCTTCTTGATTTCCTGGTTCTGCAACTAAATCTGTCTATACAGTATAGTTATTCAAGATGTAGTCTGGGAATTGGCAGTGTTGGCATCATCTGGGAACTTGTTAGAAGGCTGAAATCTTAGGCTCTACTCGAGAACTTCTGAATCAGAATTTGCATTTTAGTAGGTTCCCCAAGTGATTGGTGTGCACACTGAAGTTTGATAAGTTTGAAAAGTTATATTTTGCATGACCATGTTACTTCTCTATTGACAAGGTCTTCAAATGAATCATTCTCTTCATTATCACTGAATGGTAACATTAATTATATTAAAAAAATTACACCACCCCTCCAAATTTAGTTCCCACTAATCATCTATACAAACCCTATACAATACTTTTATCAAATGGTTTTCTCACTATTTCCCTAAGCCACTGTGTACATTTTAGTCCCAGCATTCTGCTCATAGAGTTTATTTGCCAAAAGTACCTTCTATTTAGTTGCTGATATATAAATTGAATCCATTTTTAAACACCAGTTCATGATTCAACTTTGCTGTTACATCTTTTCATAGTACCTATTCTATAAATAATAATAATTGAAATGATAAAAAAATTATTAATAGTGTCTATAAAATGTATTTGGTGTTATTTATATTTCTCTAAATTCCTAGCCAATATTTCAAATTAGAAGTCAAGCATTTTATAAGATTGTATCCTGGCATCTAAAGAGATCCTATATATCATTAAGATCAAATGTGCTTAAAAATTAATAAATGAGTTTTGTTTGTAATATATAAATGCTATTTCTACAACAAACATGTACAAAATTCTACAAGATCATAGTCAAATATTGTTTAAAAAATAATCTCTTCCCTTTCTTTATATATAGTGCTAAGAAAAATACTTAGCTTAGTTTTAATGTCAAAACATTTAAATAGGACCTAATTTTATGATTACATACAACATTAATCTTTACTACCTATATTTAAAATATTGTTGTATAATAAATGGGTGTTTTGGGTATGCTGCCACATGTAAAAGGGAAATACTATCCTTAATAAATCCATAGAGTAATATATCTACATAAGTAGCTAAGATGTTTAGTAGACATTGTTTTATAACTAATGCTTCCTATTAATTAGCAGAGTTTATTAACCATAATGATTCAATAATTTTTATTAGTCACAAGTAAATTATGTAATTAGTATTCAAAACAAAAGGCTTTTATGAAGCAAAACCAAAATTCATCCTATTTTTAATATCAGGAGGAAACAGAAAAAAATAATATGTTTCTTTTCCACAAAAGAACTCTGCATTGTAATAGTTCTTCACTTTTCTTTCTTTCAAGTTTCGGAGTTATCTAGTCAAAAATTATAAAATGGTGTGCAATTTTTCTATTTATTTTTAAAGCAATTTTATGCACAAAATGTATTTTTGATATTTTCTATGTTTGGTGATCTCCTGCTTTAAGTATTAATTTCAAGTTCTAAGGGACAATAATAAATAATAAGAGAAACAATTACACAATTTAATAAATAATTGTAGACCTCTTATAGTCGATAAATCCTTTGTATTGGCGTGCTCAATTCCTAAAACTTGCTTTTGTTTTTAATGGAGTCCAAATTTCCATTACTATAAATTCTATTATTAGCATGCTATCACTCTTCTTTGATATGCTATTTTAAGTTGGTTAAGATCATGGTACTTTGCCTACTGTTCACAAGAGGTGACTTTGTCATGATACTCAACGGGATGGGGACACAACTTTGGAGAGGGAATATGGCTAATGATGAGTCTTCCAGTGATGCAGGTCCCTAGAGACCAGGGTTGAATATGCCCTTGTCCATAGAGAAATTGCATTTCCTTCTGCCAAATGTATGAGGAGAACTACATATTCGAAATGAAAATAAACAAAGTTCAAGGACTGAAGTTCCTTGAATGACCCAAGTTATATAGTTGGAGTGAAAGTCCATGACACAATTGTACTATGGCCACAATGCCTCAGAGACACTTTTATTTTCCTTTTACTTCTCCTGCCTTGCTCAGTGCAAAGCAAATTTCATCCTAGAGTCTCCTGAGGTTAGGGTAGTAGGCATGCTCATGTCTGGCTTGGCCTTTTCCTGGGGTTGTAGAACTTATGTCTCAGCTTAATATGAGGACGTTCTCTTCAAGACTTTCCACATTGGGCAGGCCCTGAGGTTTTGCTTCCCACAGTGCAGCAGCTGAATCAAAACCTGGGTGTTATATATTAGCCAATGCCCTCAAAGGCTTTGGTGCTCCATATTGCACTTTCATCTGTTACAAACTTTCATACAAAAAATTAGCCTGACCACAGGAAGCTAAGTATTGAATTGCCAAATGATCCTGCAATCTTCTAGTAGGATTATACTCAGAAGAACTAAAAGCAGGAATGTGAACAGACATTTGCACACCAATGTTCGTAGCAGCATTACTCACAATTGCGAAAAAATGGAAACAACCCAAGTGTCCATCAATGGATGAATGGATAAGCAAAATGTGGTACATATAGATGATGGAATATTATTCAATTGTAAGGAAGAATGAAGTCCTGATGCAAACGACAACATGGATGAATCTTGAGGACATTAAGTTGAGTGAAATAAGTCAGACACAAAAGGACAAATATTTTGTGCTCTCACTGACATGAACTAATAATAATGAGTAAACTTATGGAGTTAAAATCTAGGGTATAGGTTACCAGGAGGCAGAATGAGGGTAGATATTGGGGATCTCAGGCTTAATGTGTGCAGAATTTTCAATAAGGTTAATTGTAAAAGTTTGGAAATGCATAGAGGTGATGGTAACACATTTTTGTGAGTGTAATTAACAGTGCTTATCTATGGGTATGATTGTGGTTGAAAGGGGAATTTTAATGCCACATATGTCAATAGAAGGAAAGCTAGAGGATAAACTTAAGACTGTATAACATAATGAATCCTGTTGTGGATGATGAATGTGGTTAATAAAACAAATATAAGAATGTTCTTCATGAACTATAACAAATGTATGTCACTATTAAAAGGTGTTAATAGTAGGGTGATACATGGGAAAAAAACAACTAAGTCAAATTTTTTTACTACAGTTAACAGTGATATTGTAATATTTTTTCATCAATTTAAACAAAGGTACTATAACAGTGCTAAGAATTATTACTCAGGCATTTAAGGTGTAGGGGATTTTTCTTTTTGGAGTAATGAAAATATTCTAATATTGATTGGTGTGATGAATTTACAATTCTGTGATTATACAGAAAGCCACTGATTGCACACTTGGGATGGACTGTATGGTGTGTGAATAAAACTGTTAAAAGAAAACTAAAAAAAGGTGTATCTATTGATAAATCAGGAAAACAAATGCTGATTGATTTAAAACTCAATCTTTTGACATAAAGAAAGACTTTAAGGTAAATATGATGAGAGAGAATTTATGCAAAACCTTATTTCCAATCTTCATGAATATGCTACAGGGACCTTCTTATAGTCAGAAAGGAAAAGATAAATACAACTAGTAAGAATGAAAACCTAGAATGACCCTATTGTAATGCTCTCTCTGGAATAGGACTGAGATGTGGGAGGCAGAGAAAGGATGAGTCCTCAACCTTTCACTTCTGAGTTATTCAAATATTTCAAATGAATAAATACTATTTTATAATAATTATTTTCAATTATATCCCTATGCCAGTGACTATATTAGAAAATTTAAAAATTATATGGAAATAAATATTTGTAGGAAAAGACCCTGTCTTGTTACAGAATGTATTACAGACAGCTTACAAGGATTCAGAAATCCTGTATGAG
Source organism: Tolypeutes matacus (assembly GCA_026826555.1). NCBI lineage: Eukaryota > Metazoa > Chordata > Mammalia > Cingulata > Chlamyphoridae > Tolypeutes > Tolypeutes matacus. The sequence goes on from JAKSZT010053770.1 coordinate 30,881,640, forward strand.
AGAAAAAACTTAAATGTGTGGGTAAAAAATGAATGGGTAATTGGGATCAGAAAATAAATTTAAAACTGCAGATATACATTCTTTAGCGGAAATATGTATTTTACTCCATAATTTCTAGCAACCAACGTGAAAAAGAATGTTGGTTGTTTGTTACATAGGTTAGGCCTCTTCACAAGGTATAAACAACTTATATTAGACATATATATTTTTGGCACCAAGATTACAAAATTTGTCAATGGGATCTCATAAAGAGAATATTGTGTAATGGATGAACACGATCCTCTATAATGAATTTCATGGGACAGTGATAAGTTTCAGTGATCTGTGATAGATAGATAGATAGATAGATAGATAGATAGATAGATAGATAGATAGATAGATAGATAGAT
>JAKSZT010053770.1:30882038-30984712 GCA_026826555.1 Tolypeutes matacus
GATAGATAGATAGATAGATAGATAGATAGATAGATAGATAGATAGATGGATAGAGGATGTAGATGCCATTTTAGCAAAGCATATTTTAGTATAGTTCATTTTTGCTATAGGTCCTTATGGTTTGGTTCTTAGAACAGATCTTTGTTAATGTGGGTTAATGGAGGGATAGTTTCTATGTTTTAGGATACCTGTAAGAACAGATGTGCCCTGTAAGCAATTATATACAAATCTGGTTTTTGATAACTATTGGCTGGTAATGAAACATTATGCAATCTGGTATTATTACTTGCATACTTTGAGACTAAAAAGGAGAGTATTCATTCAAAAAAATAATAGCCTGAGAGCTCACCAGTGTATTTTTAAACTCTTCAATTTAATTATGATGATTTCAAAATATTTATTCATTATTTTCAGAGGTTTGATTAATGTGAATAGCATAGTCCTTTATAAATTCATCTTCGTTGTTGGGTGATTTTTCTTTTGTTATGTACAATGATATCTATAAAATCATGCAGAAGGCAGATAGATAATTTTATTCAAGATTGGGATTGTGCCAGAATATGTGTGTTTAAACAGAGAATGGCAAGGGAGTTTAAGAGATGACCAAGAGAATGATTAAATTATAAGTCATAGACTCTAAGGTCAACAGGGACTGAACTAAGTACAGGTTAGAAGACAAATGAATAAAAAAAGAGAGGCCAGTAACATGGATGGCCTGATGAGATTCACAACCACACACTGCATAAATAATTGAATAATAAATCAGGTATTATAGATGATTCTGTTCAGAGAGTAGAATTTGGGGGATGAAGGATTTTAGGGTGCCTTATTCTTTCAATTCCTAAATAAGAGTCAAGGAAAAGGTTTAGTTAGGTAAAGAATGGCTTTGAGATATTAGAGGATGAGTCAACAGTTTAATATGTTAATTCTCATTGCTAATTTTGGCTATTGACTGACATTTAATCTTTAATTCATAAGTGATATATAAATCCATGCTTGCACACATACATATACATATCAACAACAGCAACTACACACACAAATTAAAGCTGTTGTTGTCAGAAAGAAAACTCTTCAAACATCTGGAAATTAAACACACTTGTAAATAATCCATGTGTCAAAGAGGAAAATGCACGTGAAATTAAATAATATTTTTATGACAGTGAAAATGAAAATACAATATATCAATCTTTGTGAAAAGCAGCTAATTTAGTGGTATAGAGGAAAAAGTATAACATTTAGTGTTTATATGAGAAAATAAGAAAGGTATCAGATTAATATCTAGGTTCCTATCTTAAGAAACTAGAAAAAGAAAAGCAATTTATAACCGCAGCAAACAAAATGAATGGAAAAATTAAATAAGAACAGAAAGCAATGAAATTGAAAATAGGGAAATAATACATGCACAAATGGAAATCAAAAGCTTAATAAGAGATCAATAAAACCAATAAACTTCTAGCCAGACTGACTGAGAAAAATGAGAGAGACACAAATCACCAATATTAGGATTGAAAATGGCAATATCTTTATAGACTCTACACACCTGAAAAGAATAATAATATTATTATGTAATAATATTTACAATAATATGTAAATTGGAAACTTTAACAAAATGGAACAATTCCTTGAAAGATATAAACTACCAAAACTCATTCAAGAAGAAATAGACTGTCTAAATAATTCTATATCTAACACAGAAATTGAATTCATTTTTAAAACCTTCCAAAAACAAAATACAAGAAAACCTAAGTCTAGAATGTTTCACTGGGCATTCTCCAAGACATTTAAGAAATAATACAATTTCTATACATTTTTGACAGAAAATACAAGAGGAAGGATCACCCCAAAAATCATTTTATGAGGCCAGAATTATGCAGATACCAGAATTAAACAAAGGCACTACAAAAAAAGAAAACTATAGACCAATATCACCCATGAACATAGATAAAAAATGCTCAAAATATTTGCAAATAAAATCTACCAATATGTAAAATGGCTAATATGTAAAAATCATATAGGATACATCCCAGAAATGCAAGTGGTTAAACATTCAAAAATCAGAAGTATTTCACTATATGTAGTAGCCAGAACACTGGTACCCTAAAGATGACCACATCCTAGTCCCAAAGTTTACCTATAAGTTCTTTTATGTGATAAAAGGACTTTGCAAATGTCATTAAGATTAAGGGCCTTGAGATAGGGAAATTATCTTGGACTATCCAGGAGAGCCAATGTAATCACAAGAGTCCTTAAAAGAACATTCCCTGGCTGAGGTCAGAGTCAGAGGAAGATGTGACTACAGAAGAATGAATAGGTCAGATGCAACATTGCTGGCTTTGAACATGGAGAGAGGAGTCACAAACCATGGAAAGTAGTGGCCTCTAGAGGCTGGCACCTTGATTTTAACCGAATAATATGCATGTTGGACTTCTAACCTATTATCTAACAATTCTTCTAACAGAATTGTTAGATAATAAATTTGTATTGCTTTAAGCCACCAAGTTTGTGGTAATTTGTTACAGCAACAATAGAAAATCAATACACCATTTTATCAGACTAAAGAAGAAAAATGATGATCTAAATAGATAGGGAAAAAACCTTTGACAAAATTCAATATCTATTCATACTATAAACTCTAAGAAAATTAGAAATAGAAATAAATTTTTGTCTTTATTGTGGTACCATATATATAAGAAACTTCATATTTAAACCACTTACATGTGTACAATTCCTTGATATTAATTATATACACAATATTGTACTGCCACCATTCATTACCAAAGCTCTTTAATCACCCTAAACAAAAGCTCCACACCCATTAAGCAGTAACTCCTCATTCCTGCTCCACTCCCCCAGGCCCTGGTAACCTGTAATCTCTAAGAATTTGCTTATTCTAGGTATTCTATATTAGCGAAATCATACAATATTTATCTTTTTGTGTCTGCTTTATTTCACTCAATTTGAATTCATCTAAGTTCATACATGTTGCATTCCTTTTATAACTCAATAATATTCCATTGCATGTATATACAATCTTTTGTTTATCCATTCTTCTGTTGACCAGCAATTGAGTTGCTTCCACCTTTTGGCTAGTGTGAATGATGCCACTATGAACATTGATGTACAAATGCCTATTCTAGAAGTCCTTACTTCTAATTCTTTTGGGTATATACTTAGGTCATATGGTAATACTATGTTCAACTTTCTGAAAAATTTCCAAACTTTTTCCACAGTGGCTGCACCATTTTACATCCCCACAAGCAATACATGAGGGTTCCTATTTCTCTACATCTTCACCAATAATTGTTATTTTCCATTAAAAAAATAGCATGAAGTAAATGGCAAGTGACATCTCATTGTGGTTTTGCACTTCCCTAACGGAGAATGAAGTTGAGCATCTTTTCATATGCTTATTGGCCATTTCAATATTTTCTTTAGATAAATGTCTATTTAAGTCCTTTGTCCATTTTTAAGTTGGATTATTTGTCTTTTTGTTGTTGACTTGTAGGATATTTAATAATTCTCTATATTACACCCTTATCAGATATATGATTTCCAATTATTATCTCCCATTCTGTAAGTTGTCTTTTCACTTTCTAGATAATGTCCTTTGATACCCAAAAGCTTTTATTTGAATGAAATCCATCTACCCATTCTTTTGTTGTTTGTTCTTTTGGTGCCATACCTATGAATCAGATGTCTAATACAAGGTCTTGAAGATATCCCACTATGTTTTCTTCTAAGAATTTTGTGGGTTTGGTTCTTACATTTAGGTCACTGATCCATTTTTAATTAATTTTTGTATATGGTATGAGCTAGGAATCTGGAAGGAAACCTTCTTTTTTTTTTTTTTTTTTTTTTTTTTTTTACCGGGAGGTCCCGGGGATCGAACCCTGGTCTCTCCATATGGTAGACGGACGCCGAACCTCTTGAGCCACATCCGTTTCCCAGAAGGAAACCTTCTTAACTTGATAAATTGCATCTATTTTTTAAAAACCAGCTAACATGAAACCAATGCTTTCTTATTAAAATCAGGAACAAGGTAACGAGGTCCATTCTATCATTCCTCTTCAATATTATATTGTAAGTTCTATTAAGTGCAATATGAAATGAAAAAAATCAAAGGTATATATATTATGAATTAAGAATACAACTCTTGGAACTAAAAAACAAGTTTAACAAGTCTGTAGTATATATATTAAATATATATAATCAAATCAAATGTCTAGATACTAGCAGTGAATAATTGGAAATTGAAATTTATTTTAAAAAATCATTTAACAAAGCACTAAAAAATGAAATACTTATGTATGAAACTAATAAAACATGTGGAGAGCCTATACTGTATGGAGAAAACTACAAAACTATTGAATGAAATCAATAAAGACTGAAATAAATTGAAAGATATATCAGGATCATATATTGGAAGACTCATGATCAAAATGTAAATTCTCCCCAAATTGATCTATAGTTTCAATCCAATTTGATCAAAATCATGGATGGCTCTTTTTAAAATAATTTTGAAATAGAGGGACAATATTGCTGATTCAAGACTTAACCTAAAGAAGACTGTGAGATGGCAGAATATGAAGTTAGAGGAATCAGTCCCTCCACCAGAACAACTACTGAACTGAGAGGAACTGTCTGAATCAATTATTTTGAAACTCCAGAGTCTAGTAGAATACCTCACAGCATCCAGGGCAGGCAGGAGGAAGAGGCTGGAAATTGTGGTAAATACTGGTGAATTTCATTCTCCATGCAGCAGCTACCACCCCCAGCCTTGTGACAGGCAGGCAGCAAGGGGTCCTCAATCCCAGCTCCTGGTCCAACTTGCTGGTGCCAGTGTGGTATATAAAGACCCAGTTCTCCAAGATCTAGGGGTGTGAGTTCAGATCACTGATCACTGTTTTTGGTCAGCTACTTCAGATGACTGGGACCATTGCTCTGAAAATGGCCATTGATCTAACCCACTTTGGACAAAAATGGCAGAGAAGTCTTAATGAAAGTAACCTTTCTCAAAACTGCAGAAAACAGTTGAGGGTCTGTATTAATTGGACAAGTGCCAAATCAAGAAAATGCAGCTTCCAAAAGCCTTGGGGGGTGGGGGAGCAGATGTAGCTCAGTGGTTTGAGATCCTGCTTCTGCTGTATGAGGTCCCAGATTCAATCCCCAGTACTTCCTAAAAAAAAAAAAAAAAAATTGGAATATCTCCTGGCACCCTTGCTGGTCTCACTCACCTCCTCCACAGAACAGTGTGAAGCTGGCCTGCACTTCCATTATGGGTTCCTGGTCTTATACCAGCAGGGAAAGACTGACTTCTCAGGTTCTCCTATCCCACCCCCAAATTTGCTCTCCAGGCAAAAGTAACTTGGGACAGTGAAAGCAGGGTAAGATACAATTAAGTCAAGCAGTCTGGGGCAAAGGCATACTTGCTTTAAGTTCTATAATAGAGCACCCCAGAGAGGAAGAAAGTCTATTTAATAGACAATAAAGCGAACATTCAAATTTCTGAAAACAGGGAAACTCTTAAGACTAGTAGTAAGCACACGCAGGACAACACACAGGTGGAGAAAGAGAAGACCCTGCACTTTGCATTTACTAAGGCTAACCTTCTTGATAGGATGGCTGAACTCTGAAAAACATCAGCCAATACAAAGCCAATTTGCAAAGACTGTGAAAGGTATTTTTTTAATTGGTTGCTTTGTAGTCCCTGGCATTCAAAGGAAGCTCTGTCATAACACCAGCTAAATACAAACTGAAGAATATAGACAGCTCAGGGAGTAAATCTGAGAGTTAACATGTTAACATATTAAAATGTACAATGTGCAACAAAAGATTACAATATAAAAAAAGAGAGAGGGGATGTCGGCCCATTCAAAGGAAAAGGATAAAAATCCAGAAAATATCAATGAAGAGGATCAGACTTTGGCCATACAGGACAAAAACTATAAAAAATGATCTTCAGTATGCTCAAGGAGATAAAGGAAAAGTCAGAGAAAGAACTGAAGGATATCAGAAAAACAATGAATAATATGAGAATTTCAATAAAGATATAAAAATATTTAAAAAAGAACCAAAGAGCTATTGGAATTGAAAACCACAATCATTGAAATGAAAAATTCCCAGGAGGGTTTCAACAGTGGATTAGAGCAGACAGAAGAATCAATAAACTTGAATACAAGACAATTAAAATGAGTCAGGTAGAAGAACAGAAGGAATAAAGAATGAGAAAAAGCAAAAATAGCCTATGAGACCTCTGGGACACCTTCAAGCATACCATATAAGCATTAGGGGAGTCCCAGAAGGACAAGAAAGTAAAAAGGGGGAAAACAAACTGTTCTAAGACCTAATGACAGAATATTTCCCAAGTTTAGCAAAAGAAATAAATATGTATACTCAGGAATCCCAACAAATCCAAAACCCAATAAACTTGAAAAGTATTATGTTCAGACATCTAGTAGCCAAGCTGCCAAATACAAAGAACAAGAAATGTGCTCTGAAAGCCACAAGAGGAAAGCAACATGCTATGTACAAGGGAATCCCAATAAGTTTAAGTGCCAATTTCTCATCAGAAACCACGGAGACAAGATAGGGGGATGAAATACTTAAGGAGGTGAGAGAAAATAATTTCCAATCAAGAATTTTATATCCAATGAGACCATCTTTCAAAATTAAGGCAAAGAGTAAGACATTCCTAGATAAACAAAAGGTAAGGGTGTTGGTCACCACTAGACCTGCCTTACAAGCAATGCTAAAGGAAGTTCTTCAGACTGAAAGAAAAGGACAAAGGACAGTGGATTGAAGCAAGAGAAAGAAGTAAAGGCCTCCAGTAAAGGTAACCATCTGGGTAACTATAAATCCCAGCAACATGGTATTGCATTATTTGGTATAAAACTCCATTTTTTATTTCTTACTGGTTAAAAAATAAAAATGCATAAATAGTTATGATAAACCTATACTTGGAAAATACAATATATAAAGATGTAATTTATAACAACTACAACAAAACAGTTGCAGGACAAAGGAGTATAGGAACAGGGTAGTTACATGCTATTAAGTTAAGGTGGTATTCAATCAAATGTGATTGTTATGGATTTAGTATGTTGAAGTTTAGCCATATGATAACCACAAAAATAAATTAAATTATATACAGAAAGAAATAAGATGGGACTTGTTTTAGGTTGCTGTTTCCAAAGCAATATACCATAAATGAGTAGACTTTTTCAATGAGTTTTATTAATTACAGTTCTGAGGCCATGAAAGTGTCCAAATCAAGACAACCTCAGAGATGCTTTCTATACAGAGCCGCAGCTATGCGCGATCAGGTACATGTCAGGGCACAATGTCAGCCTGCTCATTTCTCCCCTCTCCTACAGACCTCATTCACTTCAGTTTTGGCCTACTCCATGTGTGGCTTTTCTCTTTCCCAGGTTCATTAGCTTCTAGAGGCTTCCCTCTGTCTCTGTAGCCTTCTTTCTGTGCCTGTGGCTTTTTATTCCTTCATTTATAAAGGACTCCAGTAAGAGGAGTAAGACCCATCCTGGGTAATGCCCTACTGAAGTGATCTAATAAAAAGGAAGGTCCTTTAATAGAATCTAATCAAAAGGTCCCTCTATAATAGGTTTACATGCATGGGAATGCATTAGCTTTAAGGACAGAATTTTGGGGGGCTCCATGAATGCTTCAAACTGCTATAGAACTCAAAAATGGTACACTACAAAGAATCAAAAAAATATATATGAAAGTAGGCTTTAACAGAAGAATTGAGGGACAAAAAAGCTATAAGTCATACAAAGGCAAAAATGGCAGAAGAATGTCTTGCATTATCATTAGTTACCTAAATGTAAATAGTTTAAACCCTCCAGTCAAAAGGCAGAATGGATAAAAAAGCATGGTCCAACTATATGCTGCTTAAATTCAAAGACATAGGTAGGCATAAAATGAAAGGATGGAAAAAATATACCATGCAAGTAGTAAACAAAAGAAAGCAGGGATAGCTAAGCTAATAACAGATAAAATAGACTTTCAGTAAAAAGAGTTGTTAGGGACAAGGAAGATCTCTATATAATGATAAAGGGGTCAATTTAATAAGAAGAAATAAGTATAAATATATATGAACTTAAGGGCAGATCTGAGAATATATGAAGGAAATATTGACATATGTGAAGGGAGAAATAGACAGTTCTACATTAATAGTACGAGACATCAATAGCCTACTTTCATTATTGGATAGAACATCTAGACAGATGATCAGTAAGCAAATAGAAGACTGGAACAATACTATAAGTTGACTGGACCTAACAGACATATATAGAATACCATACCCAACAGCAGAAGAACACACATTCTTCTCTAGTATGCATGGATCATTTACTAGGATACATCATGTGTTAGGTTGCAAAACAAGTCTCAATACATTAAAAAAAAAAAATTAAATCATATCATGTGCCTTCTCCAACCATAATGGAAAGAAGCTAAGAATCAATAACTTAGGGAGAAATGGAAAATTCAGGAACATGTGGAAATTAAACTATGTACCCTTTTTAAAAATAAAATTTTATTGAAGTATATCATTCATAGATGAATGTACAAAAATAACAAGTGTATAGCCCAAGTCTTAACCCACAAAAAAAAAAATGCATCACAGGGCCCTATACATCACTCCACCACCAACACCCTGGATCCAGGTAAAACTTTTGTTACAAACTAAACCAGGCACTCTTAAATAGCAAATGGATCAAAGAAAAATCACAAGAAAAATTAGAAACTATCTTGAGGCAAATGAAAATCAAAACACTACATACCAAAAACCAGGAAGATGGCGGCAGAGTAAGGTGCTCCTAGAATCAGTTCCTGTTACAGGGCAGTTAGTAATCACCCAGAGATAACTAAATGACTTGTTTCAGGGCTCCTGGAGACCAGAAGTGCATCCTGCAGCATCCTTGAAAGAGTGGAAGGAGGAGACTGCCCATCTGCAGAGAAGATTCCTAAGTAGAGCACTCCTCGCCATGGAGGCTGGTGCCCAACCTCCACTGGAGGCACAAGCCACCTCGGGAGCTGTTCCACAACTGGAATTGGAAGATCAACTTCCCCAAAACAGGGGAGGAAGAGACAGTTGAGCACCAACTTCAGCCACTGATTAGTAAATTTGGCGGGTTAAAGTATAATCCTAAGAACATCTAAAGTTTGAGCCTGTCCAAGTCAGAAAGAGTAGGTAGCAGCCATCTTAACTCCGTGCCTGACACGAGAAGAAGTGGGGCTGACTGAAAATCACAGAGCTGGTAGGGACTGGCTTCTTTCCATTTAGATCAGTTTGCTGCTCTAACCTAAGCCCCAGGCCCACCTCAGACAAGGAGGAAACTGGAGGGAGCTGCGCCAGCCTCTCTGGGAAATTACAGATCACGATGTGGAGGATGGTGATCATCCTACTTTGAATAGCCACCCCAGGAGCTATTCTGTGTCAGGAATTGGAAGCTCCATTTCCCAAAAACAGGGGAGGAAGAGATGGCTGGCCACCAATGTCAGCTACTGATTAGTCAGTTCAGCTGGGTAAAATATAAACCTAAGAACAGCTGAACTTTGAAACTGTCCAAGTCAGAAGTACTTAGTCATCTTTTCGACTCTACCCTCAGCATTAGGGGAAGCCAGCCTGACTGAAAATCATGGTGACAGTAGACACCAATTTCTTTCACCCAGATTGGCCTGCAGCTCTAGCCTAGGCTTCAGCCCCACCTCTAGCAGGGAGGAAGCTGGTAGGCCCTGCACCAGCCTATCCAGGTAACTGCAAGTACATTTGGCTGGTACAGACTGAATAATCGGAAGTCTACCAGGGCAACTGCAGTCATCTTGGACCTGCACTGCATAGATTGCTGCCCACATCTGCAACTCCATCCCTACCTCAGGCAGGGGAGAAAGGGAAGTGAAGCTTCATCAGTCTCTCTGGGCATCTACAGTCTAGGCCTGCATGACTTGGATTATTCCACACAGCTGTGGCTCTGTCCCTATCCCTGGCAAAGGAGAAAGTTGAGAGAAGCTTCATCGGTCCTTGGGGCACTGAGCCTCCACAGCTTACAGCACAACTACATCCTTGGCTCCTACTACACACCCAACAAGAAAGAAAGGGCAGGAAGCCCTAAACTAAAAAGAAAAACAGCACCCAGAATAAATACTCTAGTAAGCCAGATGCCAAGACACCAACAAAAAATTACAATCCACACCAAGGAACAGGAAGATATGGCCCAGTTAAAGGAACAAGGTAAGCCTCCAGATGACATAAAGGAGTTGAGACAAACAAATATGTTCAAACAAATCTTCTTAATAAATTCAATGAGATGGCCAAAGAAATTAAGGATATTAAGAAGACATTGGATGAGCACAAAAAAGAAACTGAAAGCATACATAGAAAAATAATAGATCTAATGGGAATGAAAGGTGCAATAAATGAAATTAAAAATACACTGGAATCATATAATAGCAGATTTGAGGAGGCAGAAAAAAGGATTGGTGAGCTTAAAGAAATGGCCTCTAAAAGTGAACATACAAAAGAACAGATGAAGAAAGATTGGAAAAACTTAAACAAGGTCTCAGGAAACTAAATGACAGCAAGAGATGTGCAAACATACATGCCATGGGTGTCCCAGAAGGAGAAGAGAAGGGAAAAGAGACAAAAGGAATATTTGAAGAAATAATGGTAGAAAATTTCCCAACCCTATTGAAGGACATAGATATCATTGTCCAAGAAGCATGACATACTCCCATCCAAAAAATCCAAATAAACCAACTCCAAGACACATACTAATCAGAATGTCAAATGCCAAAGACAAAGAGAGAATTCTGAGAGCAGCAAAAGAAAAGCAATGCATAATATATGAGATATTCAATAAGATTAAGTGCTGATTTCTCACCAGAAACCATGGAAGCAAGAAGACAGTGGCATGATATATTTAAGATACTGCAAAAGAAAAACTTCCAGCCAAGAATCTTATATCTGGCAAGATTGTCTCAAAAATGAGGGTGAGTTCAGAATATTCACAGATAAACAGAAATTGAGAGAGTTTGTAACCAATAGACCTGCTTTGCAGGAAATGCTAAATAAAGAGTGTGCTACAGTCTGAAAAAAAAAAGACAGGAAGGAGAGGTCTGGAAGAGAGTCTAGAAATGAATCAATAAAAGTAACTAAAAGTGTCAAAAGAGTGGTGAAAATAAAATATGACAGATAAAACCCAAATATTCAGGAATAAACTTAACTAACGATGTAAAGCACTTGTGCTCAGAAAACTACAACTCATTGTTAAAAGAAATTTTAAAAAGTCCTAAAGAATGGGAAGACAATTCCATGCTCACAGATTATAAGACTAAATATCTTAAGATGTCAATTCTACTCAAATTGATATACAGATTCAATGCAATCCTGATAAAAATGCCACCAGCATTTTTAAATAAATGGAAAAAATGATTATCAAATTTATTTGGAAGGGTAAGGGGTTCTGAATAGCCAGAAACATCTTAAAAAGGAAAAGCAAAGTTGGAGGACTCTCACTTCTGGACTTTAAATCATATTACCAAGCTACAGTGGTAAAAACAGCATGGTACTGGCATAAAGACAGACACATAGACCAATAGAAAAGAATCAATGGTTCAGAAACAGACCCTCCCATCTATGGGAGTGATTTTTGACTAGCCTGTCAAACCCACCCAGCTCATTCAGGACAATCCATTCAACAAATAGTGCTGAGAAAACTGGGTATCCATAGCAAAAGAAGGAAAAAGAACCCCTATCTCACACCTTGTACAAAAATTAACTCAAAATAAGTAAAAAACCTAAATATAAAAGCAAGAACCATAAAGCTTCTAGAAGAAAATGTAGGAAAATATCTTCAAGACCTGGTGGTAAGTGGTGGATTCTTAAAGGAGATAAGAGGAGGACTGAGATGGACTACTGATATTGTAGGTAGAAGTTTTAATTATCTTTACTGTAAAAGTGTGGAAATGTACAGAGTTGATGGTAACACATTATAGTGAGTAACAGCTGGTTTATAAATGGGGATGTGGCTGAAAATGGTAGTCTAGGGATGTAAATGCCAATTAACAGAAAGCTAGAGAACAATCTAGGGACTGAATAGCACAGTAAACGCAGAGGTGGGTGAAAATTGTGGTTGATGGAACAGATGCAAGAGTGTCCTTTGTGAGCTACAGCAGATGGACATCACTATTGCAGGGTGGTGGGAATGTGGAGAGGCATGGGAAAAATACAACTGGAGTGACCTATAGACTGTGGTTAACAGTAATAATGTAATATTCTTGCATCTATGCCAAAGATGTACTGTGTTGATAAAGGGGGAGTATGAAAATGTGTGCCAAATGTACTCTATGGACCTGGTAATAATCAGAGGATATGTCATAATTTGTAACAAATGTTCCACCACGGTGTGGTGTATTGATAGAGGGGTGTTGTTTGGGAATTTTGCACATGTGCATGATTGTTTTGGACATTTACAACTTCTGTCATAAAAATATATTTAAAAAAAAATAATAGGGTGGGTTGGGGGAAAAATATACCAAATGTAAGATAAGGACTATAATTAGCAGTAAGAGTTTGACAATATTCTTTCATAAGTTGTAACAAATGTCTCATGACAATGCAAGTTGTTGGTGGAGGTTTGATGTATGGGACCCCTGTATGATGTTATGAATGTTTGCTTTGTAAGTTTACAACTTTTACTATATACTTATTGTTTATGTATGTTCATATATAAATGATATAAGATAATAATAATAGGGTGGGTTGGGAGAAAATACTTTGGTTAGTAGTAATATTTTGAGGATGCTCTTTAATCATTAGTTAAAAATGTTTAACAACAATGCAAGGTATTGGTGGTAGGGTGAGCTATGAGAACCCTGTATGATGTTATGTATATTTGTTTTGTAAGGTCACAACTATTGCTATACATTGTTTATGTATGTTCGTGTATGAGTGATATACTTCAATAAATTAAAAAAGAAAAAACAACTACATACCAAAATTCGAGCTACAGCAAAGTAGGAAATTTATAGCTCTAAATTCTTACATTAAAAAAAAGAGAAAGATCTCAAATCAGACACCTAACCTCACAACTGGAGTATCTACTAAAAGAAGAGAAAACTAAACACAAGGCAAGCAGAAGTAAGGAAATAACAAAGATAAATAAAATAGAGAATAAAAAAATAGAATGAACAAAACTAAAAGTTGGTTCTTTGAAAAGGTCAATAATATTGACAAACCTTTAGCTAGACTGACAAAATGAGAAAGTCAACCAAAATAACTAAAGTCATAAATGAATATAGGGCATTAATACCAATCCCCAGAGAAATAAAAATGATTTTAAGAGAATAATATGAACAACTGTATCCTGACAAATTAGATAACTTTAGATGAAATGGGCAAATTCCTAGAAAGACACAAACTACCTACACAGACTCAAGAAGAAAGAAATCTCAAAAGACCATACCAAATAAAGAGATTGAATCAGTAATTTAAAACTTGCGAAAGAGAAGTGCCCAAGACAGCTTTGCTGGTGAATTTTATTAAACATTCCAAGAAAAATTGACAATCCTGCTCAAAGTATTCCAAAACACTGAAAAGGAAGGAAAATTCAATCCATTCTTTGAGGCCATCACCCTATTACCAAAAACAGGTAAAGATACTATAAGAAAAGAAAATTTCAGACCAATATCCCATTTGAATATAGATGCAAAATCCTCAACAAAATACTATAAGATCACATCTAACAGCACATCAAAAGAATTATACACTATGATTAATTGGGATTTATCCCAGGCGGGCAAGTATGGTTCAACATAAAAAAATTAATTAAAGTAATACAACATATTAATAGAAAAAATGAAAAAAGTCACATAGTCATTTCAACTGATACAAAAAATTCATTTGACAAAATCCAACACCCATTCTTAATAAGAAACACTTGGAAAAATAGGAATAGAAGGAAACATCTTCAATATAATAAAAAGGGTATATAAAAAACTGACAGCTAACATCACTCTCAATGATGAAAGACTAAAAGCTTTCCCTCTAATATTGGTAAAAAGAAAATGATGCCCACTGTCACCACTGTTCTTCAACATTATACTGGAAGTTCTAGCCAGAGTAATAGAGAAAGAAATAACAGACATTCAATAGGAAAGGAAGAAGTAAAACTTTCCTTATTTGCAGATGACATGATCCAATATACAGAAAATCCTGAAAAATCAACACAGAGCTATTAAAGCTAATAAATGAATTCAGAAATATGGGGGAGGAGGTGTACAAGATCAAAACAGAAAAATCAGTAATGTTTCTATACACCAGTGATGAACATTTGGATGAAGGTATCAATTTAAAAATTCCATTTCCAATAGCATTTATAAGAATCAAATATCTAGGAATAAATTTAACCAGGGAAATAAAGGATTTATACATGGAAAACTTCAAAAAATTACTAACATAAATCAAAGAAGACCTAAATAAATGGAAGGACATTCTGTGTTCTTGGATTGGAAGACTAAATATTATCAAAGTGTCAGTTCTACTAAAAGTGACTTACAGATACAATGCAATCACAATCAAAATTCCAAAAGCCTTTTTGCAGGGCTGGAAAAGTCAATCATCAATTTTATATGGAAGGGTAAGGGGCCCTGAATAGCCACAGCCATCTTGAAAAGAAGACTGAAGGTAGAGGACTTATACTTCCCAATCATAGTGGTAGTGGCCACCAGAGGTTCTGAGGGGAGGGAGAGGGAAGAATAGGTACAACATGGGGCATTTGGGGGACATTGGAATTGTCCTGCATGATATTGCAATGACAGATACAGGCCATTACAACATTTTGTCAAAACCTATAAAATTGTGCAGTGCAAAGTATAGACTATAATGTAAACTATAGCCCATGGTTAGTAACAATGCTTCAATATATGTTCATCAGTTGTAACAAATGTACCACACTAATGAAAGATGTTAATGTGGGAAAGTGTGGGAGGAGGGGGATGAGGTATATGGGAATCCCCTATATTTTTGATGTAACATTTATGTAATATAAGGCTTCTTTAAAAATAAAGAAATAAAAAATAAAATAAATAAAAAATCTTATTACTAAGCCATGGTAATCAAAACAGCATGATTATGGCAAAACAACAGGCATATAGACTAATGGAATCTAACTGAGAACTCAGAAATCAATCCTCACATTTATGGCCAACTGATTTTTTTTTTGACAAGGTTGTCAATACCACTCAATTGAGAATGAATAGTCTCTTCAACAAATGTGCTAGGAAAACTGGATCTCCATTTGTAACAAAAAGTAGAAGAAGAAGGGCCGCTATTTAACACCTTATAAAAAATAAACTCAAATTGGATCAAAGATCTAAATATAAGAGCCAGAACTATCAAATTCCTACAAGAAAGAGTAGGGGAGCATCTTCAGCACATTATTCAGAATATTTTCTTAGACTTTACCCCCAAAGCACAAGCAACTAAAGAAAAATAGGTAATTGGGTCCTCATCAAAACTAAAAACTTTTGTGCCTCAAAGGACTTTATCATGAAAGTAAAAAGACAACTTATACAATGGGAGAAAATATTTTAGAAACCACATATCTGATAAAGGTTTAATATCCAGAATATATAATGGAAACTTTCAACTTAACAACAAAAAGACAAACAACCCAATTTAAAAATGGGCAAAAGACTTGTATAGTCATCTCTCCAATGAAGATATACAAATGGAGAGAAAGCATATGAAAAGTCGTTCAACATCATTAGCCATCAGGGAAATGCGAATCAAAACAAGAAAGAGATACCATTTCAAACCATTAGAATGGCTACTACAGTAGGACCTTGTTTTATGGGATCTATATGTTCCAAGACCCTTTAGGTAAATTAAAAATCATGTATAATATCTAACCTTATTTAATAAATATTTCTTATAAGAAAATATCTATCACGCTTTTTAAAATAGATAAGGCAAATAAACACTCTAGCAATAATATGTAAACAGAATTAAATATAGAAATAATTTTTAGAATATTTAATTCTCTCTTAAGCACCCCACCAGCCTTCTGCACCCCAAGGTCTCTCTATCCCCTTCCCCAGAAGGGCCAATAGGAGGCTGCTAAAGCACTTGACATTGCCTGGAGACCCCAGCTGGGTCAGCATTCCACCCCTCCCATATATGCCTGACCACTCCTACTGGACTCTCAACTCTAGGGTGTGCATAATAGACAACATTATTATTTAATAAGTATTTTTTATACAAACATACCTATCACACATTTTTTTTATAACTAAGGCAAATAAACATTCTAGTAGCAATAAGTAAACAAAACTAAACATAGAAATCATTTTTTAAAAAATTAATTCTCTATGTGCCTTTATGTTTTTCAATCGCCAATCACTTATACCTGAATTTGAGTGTGTTGAATTTGCATAAAATGAGGTCCTACTGTATTAAAAGAAAAGAAAATGACAAATGTTGGAAGGATGCAAAGAAATAGGAACACATTCTTTTCTGATAGCAATGTAAAATGGTTCGGCAACTGTGGAAGACATGTTGGTGGTTCCTTAGAAAATTAACTATAGAATTAGATATGACCTGGCAATCCCACTACTAAATATATCCAAAAGAATTGAAAGCATTGACTTGAACAGATATTTGCACAATGAAGTTCATAGCAGCATTATTCACAATTGCCAAAAGATGGAAATAACCCAAGTGTCCATCAACAGATGAGTGGATAAACAAAATGTGATATATGCATAGAATGGAATGTTATTCAGCCATGTAAAGAAATGAATTTCTTAGACATGCAGTAACATGGATGAACCTTGCAGACATCATGTTGAGTGAAATCAGACACAAAGGACAAATATTATATGAACTCACTGATATGAGATAATTAGAGTAAGTCAATTCATAAGATCTGAATCTAGAATCTAGGTTATCAGAGGATAGGATAAAGATAGGGAATGGAAAAGTAAGGCTTAGAATGTACAGAGTTTCTACTGGCAACAATAAAAATATTTTGGGAATGGGTGGTGATGATGGCAGCGCAACAAAGTGAACATAATTAACAACACTGAAATATATATCTGAATGTGGTTGAAAGGAGGAAATGTTAGCTTGTATATATGGTAAAAGAATAATTTTTTTTAAATCCATGGAAATGCACTACACAGTGAACCCTAAGTTAAACCATGGAATATAATTAATAGTACAATTATAAAAAACATGCCTTCATCAGTTGCAACAAGTTGCACATCAATGGCAGTATATAGGAATCCTGTATTTTATGTGTGATGGTTCTAAAACCCACAATTTCTCTAATAAAGAAAAAAAAACTCATAATAAAACATAGCAGAAAAATTTTCATGAACTTGGATTAGGCAGAGAGTCATAGATATAACCAAAAAGCATGATTCCTAAATGATAAAATTAGTAAATTGAATTTCAGCCAACTTTATTTTACTATTTTAGTTTGCTAGGCTGCTGAAAGAAGATATCATAAAATGGATTTGCTTTTAACAGTGGGAATTTATTAGTTTACAGTTTCAAGGCTAAGAAAATATCTCCAAATCAAGGCATCATCAGGTGATGCTTTCTCCCCAAGGACTAACCGCCTGCAATCCTGGAGTCCTCTGTCATATGGCAGGGCACATGGCAGCATCTGCCGGTCTCTCCCTTCTCTTTTGGGTTTTATTGGTTTCAGCTTCTTGCTTTGGTGGTTTGTTTTCTTTCTCTTTGTCTGAATTTCAATCTCTTATAAAGGACTGAAATCCACCCCGAATGAAATGGGTCACATCTTAAGATCTTATTCACCAAAAGATCTTACTTAGAATGGGTCCACACCCACAGGAATGAATTAACTTTAAGAATATAATTTTCTCTGTTACATACAGCTTCAAACTACCTGTATTAGTCAGCCAAAGGGGTGCTAATGTGAAATACCAAAAATGGGTTGGTCTTTATAAAGGGTATTTATTTGGGGTAGAAGTCCACAGATAGCAGGCCATAAAGCGTTAAGTTTCTTCTCACACCACAGTCCATTTCCACGTGTTAGAGCAAGACAGCTGCCGGCATTTGCCAGGGTTCAGGCTTCTGGGTTCCTCTCTTCCCAGGGCTGCATTTCTCTCCGGGCTTAGCTCCTGTTTCCTCCACAAGGTCAGCTGTAGATGATCAGGCGAACGAATCGCTTCTCTTCTCCTGGGGCCTTCTTTCCAACATCAAAACTGCTTCTCAAAAGACTGCTTCTCAAAAGACTGCTTCAACTTTGTTCTTGCCTTGCCTTTTGTATTCAATCCCCCACCCACCAAAGGGGTGGGGTTCAACGCCCTACTGACGTGGCCCAGTCAACGCCCAGATTAAGAGATCAGTTTACAAGCATAATCCAATTATATTTTTGGAATTCATAATTACATCAAACTGACCAACTGCAACACCACCACACTCAGCAAAATAAACTTTTAAGAAATGAAAAGAGAAGTTAAAGATGTCAATTTAATATTTTCAGATCACATATCTGACAAAGAAATTTTATCGGGAATATATAAAGAACTCTCAATAGTCAACAATAAAACAACAACAACAACAATCGAACAAATAAATGGGCAAAAGACTTGAACACATACTCCTTCAAAGAAGATGTGCAGCTGGCAAATAAGCACATGAAAAAAAGATGCTTAAACTTATTAGAAAAGGAAAATTACAAACACAATGTGACACTATTGCACACCTATTTAACTGTCTAAAATAACATAAAACTGACAATCAAGTGCTGATGGCAAGTGAAGCAATTGGAACTCTCATACCTTGCTGATGGAAATGCAAAATGGTAGAGAAACTATGGAAAATCATTTGACAATGACTTATAAAAGTTAAATACACACCTATCATATGACCTATATATTTACTAAATGAAATAAAACTTCTGTTTATAAAAAATCTGTATAGATATTCATCAAAGCTTTATTTATAATCACCAAAAACTCTGCAAATAACCAAAATGTGCCTCATCTGGATAATGGGTAAACAACTGTGGAAGATCCATATTACTCAGTAAAAATGAACAAACTTTGATATATTCAACAACATGGGTAAATCTCAAATGCATCATGCTTAGTGAAAAAAAAAAAGGACTTTCAAATGTTACATACTGCATGCTACCATTTATACGATATTCTGGGAAAGGCAAATTTATAGAGATAGAGACTAGATCAGTGATTTCCAAGGTTTAAGGGTCAAGAGAGGGTTTGCTTACAAAAAGGTGACAATGACTTCTTAGGGGAATAATGAGTCTTGATTGTGGTCATGGTTATACAACTCCATACTTTTGTCAAAAATCATTCTAAAAACAGTGACTGATACTGTATGAAAATTTTAAATAAATGCAAAATATTAAGAAGTACTACTATTAAACATATATAGTGAAAAATGGTCATGTCATCATAGAAATAAAAAATAAATTTAGACATATGGAAATAGATATATGGTTACTGGCTTGCAAATTCTCTTTCACTCATGTTCTTATTCTTAGAATATTTTGCCTTATTATATATATCTTAGGATCACAGAACAAAATGGTAATAGATGATTTTTAACAAAATATTAAAATGCTTTTATTTCTACAAACTACTGTAGTTTTCTTTTATAGTATTTTCCATGAATAATCTGAATAGCCTTATAAATTATAAACATAAATTATGAATAATTTATTTTTATGAGAGACACAAAGTATATTCAAGTTTATATAAGAAAACTTCATTCATTGACTCAATTCATGCTATTTCTTTATCGTCCTGTGCGTTTAGATACTATCTTTAAAACAAATCAATGTACCTTGAAAGTGTGAAAATGAACATTGGTTCAAGAGAATTAGAATGGTGTATCTGGCATGAATACAGTTTAACATCAAGGACTAGTGTAAATTATATCCAGAAAAAAATAAGAAACCAATAAAAAACAAAGGAAAATTTGAAAAGAAAATACTAAATTATCCTTTATCTTATTTATGATTCACTGAAAAGTACATTCCAATTGGAACAATTTCCTCCCCCTCCCCTCCCACATTCAAATCAGTTTCTAACTGTTCTAATTCAATTCTGTACTGTGGAAATTCTAAGAAGGATGAAAATCATTCAAATTCCTGGTAAGACTGCTAATAAAGGGAAATAGTAAAAGTGTCAAGGAGGCAGGATAATTAAAGACAGGCCTTGAAACTGGGCATAAGACAGAAAGGCATTACAGACATGAAGAAGAGAGTGGTTTTAAGGAAGATTGAAGTGTGTCCAGGGACCAATAAGGAGTCCAATTCCACTCCCATAGCCTCCAAGTTCAGGTTCTCACCCAGACTATTACCATGTCTGACTGTGACTTAGCCTTTCCCTCTTACAATCCATTCAACATAGTGTGACCAAAATAATCTTCCTGATTATCTAATTTATATGGTTGAAAGAGATTATTATCTTTCTAATTTCTGCTGATGAAAGCATATATGGCTTTTCTAATTCTTTAACTTTGCCCATGTTCTGTAATGACTTATAGCTGAAATGGTGTCATTGCAACTTCCACCGTGATGAAAATTAACTCTGTGAATATTCCTGGGTGGCCCAGGTAGATCAAAGTCTTATTTTTCTGTTAGCACTGTGTTTAAGTCTCCTCTAATTGCTACAGTATTCATCTCTGTATTGGAATTATTGTGCATATGCCTTAAATACCAAAGTACCTCTGGAAAAGTGCCTTGGTGTACAATGTTTTGAAGTTTGAAATGACCTGCTGGTCCATCAGCTGGATGAGAGGAGTAGTATTGGGGAGCAGGAAACTTACAGTGATGAAGCTGATCTCCTCCAGTAAGTCATCCTCCAAGCCTGGAAGGTGGGCAAGCACATTGTTCAAAAATAGGAGAGCTTTCAGAGGTAAATCTTTCTCCAGCAAATAGACCAAACACTTCATTTATCCCAAGCTTTGCTGTTTGCCTTCCACATCACATGGCACTTGCATTTTATGACATTATGCTTCTTGAAAACTCATGGGTTTTCACTGTGATAGACCAGTAGAGGCTTGAATTTTAAGTCCCCACTAGAATTCCCACACAATAGAGTGAGCCTGTTCTTCATTGCTTTGTGGCCTGATAATGCCTTCTCCTCTTTTGTGATGTAGGTCCTACTCGGCATTTTTTTTTCCAAAAAAACTCCGGTCTCAAAACAGTTAAACACTTGGTGGGGAATAAAACCCTCAGGCTCTATGCAGCCTTGAAATTCACTGTCGAATTCAGCAGCAGCCTTTTAATTAGCACTATCTGCCTCACCGTGCCTCATGACACTATGGATGTTGGTCATCTTTTTAAGATTATCAAACCAGCCATGGCTGGCCTTAAAAACTTCAACACTTTCATCACTTGGTTCTGGTTTGTTTTTCAAAAATTCAGCATGCAACACTTTCGCTTTTTCACATTATCATGGCTTCCAATACACTGTTGCCCACTAACTGCTTCTTTTTTTTTTTTTTTAAGGTTTTATTTATTTATTCATTTATCCCCCCCTTGCTGCTTGTGCTCGCTGGGTCAGCTAACCACGCCGTGCGGGCGGGCTTGCCTTCACCAGGAACCGAACCCGGGGCCCCCCATATGGTAAACGGGAGCCCTACTGATTGAGCCACAGCCGCTTCCCTGACTAACTGCTTCTTAACAGCTTTTCAACTACCTTGAGTGTTTGGGAATGCTGCTTTGTTACTGCTTTAACTCCTTTCCCAATATCAGCCTTTTTTATCGCTTCTTTTATTCTTAACGATGATGGAGACCATTGTTCTAAGCATACCATATTCCCTAGCAAGATCAGTAATGTAAATACTGCTCTCATATTTACCTATTATTTCTTTCTTTTTTTTTCTCAATGGTGGTGCAAAGTAATTTTGTTTTCTGCTCAATGCTATTACTGCTTATTTTCTTAGGACCTATGATGAGAAAAAAATGCAATATACACAAAATGATCACAGAAGCTAAGATAAGTCCACAGTGGAATGTGCAAAGGGCAAGGGCTACCATGTGACAAATAGACGATCCTTTGTTTCAGCTGAAAAGGGTGGCAAGTCACAAGGCAACCGACACCGACAAGTTCTAGCTTGCACATAGAGTACCAAACAAATGAAGAGTATCGGGACAAAATTTTTGTGTCAAAATGTGTCAAGTACCAAATTTGAGTTTCAAAGCAATTGAGTACCAAGGTATGACTGTAATAACATTGAATGTTATGGCTTAAACTCCCCAATCAAAAGAAACAGACTGGGGGAATAGATAAAAAAATGTAAGCCATCTATATGGTGTCTTTAAGAGACTCATCTTCGACTCAAGGATACAAATAGGTTGAAAGTGAAAAGAAAAAGATATTCTATGCATTCAGTAACCAAAAAAGAAAAAAGAAAAAAAAAAAAAAAAAGCTGGAGTAGCTATACTTATGTTGGATGAAATAGACTTTAAAAACAAAACTGTTATTAGAGATAAGGATTATCATTATATACTTTAAAATGGGGCAATTAATCAGAGGAAATAACAATCATAAATGTTTATGCACCTAAACAAGGAGGCCCCAAATTACATGAGGCAAATACTGGCAAACTGAAGGGAGATGTCTCTACAATAATAGTTGGAGACTTCAATATACCACACCTATCATTGGCTAGATCATCTGGGAAGAAGATCAATAAAGAAACAGATAGCTTAAATAATATGATAAGCAAACAAAACCTAATAGACATATTCAGAATATTGCACCCCAAAATGTCAGTATATACATTCTTCTTAAATGCTCATGGATCTTTCCCCAGGATAGACCATATGTTGGGTCACAAAGCAGACTTCAATGAATTTAAAAAGAACAAAATTATAGAAAGCACTTTCTCTGACCATAATGGAATAAAGCTGGAAAAAATACAGGTAAGAAAAGGGAAAATTCAAATACATGGAGATTAAACAATACACTATTAAATAATCAATGGGTCAAAGAAGAAAATGCAAGAGCAATCAATAAGTATCTTGAGATGAATGAAAATGAGAACAGAACATATCAGAACCGATGGGATACAGCAAAAGCAGTGCTGAGAGGGAAATTGATAGCCCTTAATGTTTACATTAAAAAAGAAAGAGCCAAAATCAACCACCTAACTACATAACTGGAGGAACTAGAAAAAGAATAGCAAACTATGCCCAAAGCAAGCAGAAGTAATGAAATAACAAAGCTCAGAGCAGAAATAAATGAAATTTAGAACAAAAATACAATAAAAACAAAAGTTGGTTCTTTGAGATCAATAAAAGTGACAAACTGGTACCTAGACTGACTAAGAAAAAATGAGAGAAGATGCAAATAACTAAAATCAGAAATGAAAATGGGGGCATTCCTATTGACCCTACAAATATAATAAAGATAATAAGAGGATACTATGAACAACTGTACACCAACAAACTAAACAATGTAGATGAAATGGAAAAATTCCTAGGAACATACAATCTATATTGACCCTAGAAGAAATACAAGACCTCAACAAACCAATCACAAGCAATGAGATTGAAACAGTCATCAAACAAATCCCCAAATTGAAAAGTCCAGGACCACTTAGATTCACAGGTAAATTATACCAAGTATTCAAAGAAGACTTAATACCAATCTTGCTCAAACTCTTCCAAAAAATTAACAGGACAGAATGCTACCAAACTCATACTATGAAGCCAGTATCACCCTAATACCAAAGCCAGATAAATATATTAGGAAAAAAAATTACAGACCCATTTCTCTAATGAATACAGATGCAAAAATCCTCAAAAAATTACTTCCTAATCATATCCAACAACACATTAAAAGAATTATTCATCATGATCAAGTGGGTTGTATCCCAGGCATGCAAGTGTGGTTCAACACAAGAAAATAAATCAGTGTAATACATCACATTAATAAATCAAAGAAGAAAAACCACATGATCGTCTCAATTGATGCAGAAAAGTCATTTGACAAAATCCAACATCCTTTCTTGATAAAACTCTCCAAAAGGTAGGAATCAAAGAAACTTTCTCAACATAATAAAAGGCATATATGAAAAACCCACAGCTAACATTGTACTCAATCATGAACAATTGAAAGCTTTCCTGTTGAGATTGGGAACAAGACAAGGATGCCCACTGCCACCACTGTTGTTGAAAATAGTGCTAGAGGTTCTAGCTAGAGCAATCAGGCAAGAAATAGAAAGAAAGGCAACTCAATTGGAAAGGAAGAAGTAAAACTTTTGCTATTCATAGATGATATTATCCTATACCTAAAAAATTCCTGAAAAATCTACAACAAAATTTGTTTGCTAAAAAACAAATTCAGGAGAATGGGAGGATACAAGACAAATAAGCAAAAATCAGTAGTGTTTCTATACACTAATAATGAGCAATCTGAGTAGAAAGTAAGGAAAAAATCCATTTACAATAGCGACAAAAATAATAAAATATTTAAGAATAAACTTAGCCAAGGATGTAAAGCACTTGAATTCAGAAAACTACAATGCATTGCAGAAAGAAATCAAAGAAAATCTAAATAAATGGAATAATATTCTGTGTTCATGGATGAGAAGACCAAATATCATTAAGATGTGAATTATACCCAATTGATTTACAAATTCAATGTAATCCTAATAAAAATTCCAACGGCCTATTTTAAAGAAATGGAAAACCCAATTATCAAATTTATAAGGGATCCCAAATAGCCAGAAACATCTTAAAAAGGAAAAACAAAGTTGGAGTACTCTCACTTCTAGATTTTAAATCATATTACCTAGCTACAGTGGTAAAAACAGCATGGTGCTGGCATAAAGAGAGACATAAAGACCAATGGAATTGAATTGATAGCTCAGAAACAGAACCTCACATCTATGGTCAAGTAATTTTTGACAAGGCAGTCAAGCCCTCCCAGCTAGAACAGAATAGCCTATTCAACAAATGGTGTTGGGAGCACTGGATATCCATATCCAAAAGAAAGAAAGAGGACCCTATTTCATCTTATACAAAAATTAACTCAAAATGAATCAAAGACCTAAATACAAAAGTGAGAAACTTAAAACTCCTAAGAGAAAATTTAGGGAAACATCATTAAGACCTGGTGGTAGGTGGGGAGTTCTTAAACCTTATAATCAAAACACAAGCAATGAAAGGAAAAAAAATGGACAACTGGAACCTCCTCAAACTTAAACACTTTTGTGCTTTAAAGGATTTTGTCAAGAAGGTGAAAAGACAGCTCACTCAATGGGAGAAAATATTTGGAAACCACATATCCAATAAGAGTTTGGTTTCCATGCTATGTAAAGAGACCAGACAACTCAACAACAAAAGAGCAAACAAACCAATTAAAAAAAAAACAGGAAAAGACTTAAATAGACATTTCTCCCAAAAGGAAATGCAAATGATGAAAAAGCACATGAAAAAGTGTTCAATATCACTAGCTATTAGGGAAATGCAAATCAAAACTATGGTGAGATATCATCTCACACCTCATAGAAAGGCCATTATTTAAAAAAACAGAAAACAACAAGTGCTGGAGAGGATGAAGAGAAATAGGAACACTCCTTCACTGTTGGTGGGAGTGTAGAATGGTGCAATCTCTTTGCAAGACAGTTTGGCAGTTCCTTAGGAAACTAAATATAGAACTGCCATATGATTTGGAAATCTCTCTAGTAAGAATATATCCAGAAGAGCTGAAAACGGGCACAGACATTTGCACACCGATGTTTATAGTGGCATTATTCACAATTGCCAAAAGATGCAAACAACCCAAGTGTCATTCAACCAATGAATGGATAAACAAAATGTGGCAATACATATGATGGAATACTATGCTGCTGTAAGAAGAAATGAAATTGAGACACACATGATAACATGGAAGAATCTTGAGGACATTATGCTAAGTAAAATAAACAGACACAAAAGGAAAAATATTGTGTGGTCTCACTAATATGAAGTAAATACAAAGAATAAACATGTGGAGTTAAAACCTAGACTACAGGTTACTAGGAGATAGGGTGAGGACTGAGAAGGGGTTCTGATGTTTAATATATGTAGAATTTTCAATTAGCTTGATTGTGAAAGTGTGGAAATGGAGACATTGATGGTAATAGATTTAGTGAATATAACTAACATGGCTGTTTTATAAATTGGATTGTGGCTGAAGGGGGTAGTCTAGGGATATAGATGTCAATTGAAAGAAAGCTAGAGAATATTCTAGGGACTGAATAGCATAGAGAACCCAGAGGTGGATGAGGATTGTGGTTAATAATACAAATACAAGAATGTTCTTCTATAAACTAGAACGAACGTACGTCACTATTACAAGGTGGTAAGAATATAGTGATTCATGGGGAAAATACAATTAATGTAACTTATGGAGTACAGTTAGCAACAATGTTGTAATATTCTTGCATCAGTGTCAAAGGAGGTACTATATCAATGCTAAGGATCAATAATAGGGGGTTATGGGATTTTTTCTTTTGGACTAAGGAAAACATTCAAAGGTTTACTGGGGATGATGACTGCACAATTCTATGATGAAAGTGAGAGCCACTTAGTGTACACTTTGAATAGAATGTACAAGGCATAAGACTGTATAACATAGTGAACATGGTGGAAGATGGACTGTGATTAACAGTACAAATATGAGAGTGTTCTCTCATGAACTATAACAAAGGTACAATAATAAAGCATAGTGTTAATAATAGGGGGTGTACGGAAAAAATATTTCAAGTGTATGCTGTGGACCATTGTTTGTGGTAATAGTCTGATCATGTTCTTTATAATCTGTAACAAATGTTCCACAACACCTGTAAAGTGTAGGTGGAGGGGTGATATATGGGGATTATGCACATTATGCATGATTGTTTTGTAAACTCACAACTTCTCTAATAAAAAAATGAAAAAATGATATTAAGCCAAATATATATTTTATGTGTATATTGACATAGATTTCTGCAGAGGCATCCCATGTTAATTTATGAACTTAGCAAGCTTAACATTTTAGACAATTAAGATAAATAGTCTGTTTAGTGTATAATAACTGACTCTCTGCTCTTTTTCTGGCTGTTGGTACTCTGGTGAGCTTTGGTAAAAATCAAAATCCTTTGTTAAAGTGAAGGCCATTTATAGATATTTCTAGAGATCTTTTGTCAAATTATCTTTGGACATAATATCATAAAAAATTTTTGATTAATTAAAAAAAAATTTTTAACTAAAGCATGAAAAGTGCATTAAATCTAGATCCTTAACATGGAAAGGTGAGACAGGATCATTGGAAATGTCTGCAATAAATAATTAATCCAAATGATGACAACAAAAGTGTTGTATTATTTTCTCCCATAAAACATACTTTCAAATTAATGTCAGAAATGAAATGGATTATAAGTGCAGTATGCAAGAATATTTCTCCCAAAATAAATATGAAATGGAAAACTTAATATAGACTTTTATATATCATACTCATCCTGCCCATATTTCATCAAAAAAGACTAAGCAGTAAATTTAATGAATAACACATTTACTATGCATAAAAAGTAAAAGTTCAATGCCACTTGACTTTTCCAAAGAATAGGTAAAACATTAAGGATAAATTCTATAATTTTGAAGGCCAGCTTTTGAGAAATATTTAAGGTATATTTTATTACCAGAAGTGATTTTCTCTCATTAAAGGTTGACTAGAAATTTGGATTTGTTATCTAAATGACTTACAGCTACTTGGAGGTAGAATTTTTCATGCATGCACTAAATTTCAAAAAAAAAAAAAATTAATCTTGAGATGAATTAATAGTCTCACCTCCTTTAGTAAATGAGATGAATTATAGAGCAGAAACACAAGTAACCTTTCTGTTATAAAGTTTCAAATGGAAAGGAAACTGATTGTAGTCCATGTCTCATCTCTAAAATTCTTGATCAAATACCATTCTGTGGAATCCTCCAGATAGCATCTGCTTGGCATTTTCACTAGGCTTAATTAAAATGAATTGTCTGAAATAAGTGTTAATATTATCAAACAAAAAGCCTCCAATGCTAAACATTAAAATGAATAAAAGGGATTGATTTTTGTCTTAGATTTAAGTTACAGAATAAAAAATTAAGTAAATTGTGACTATTAAGGAGTTTGACTTGTAACATCCATATTTGCTTCACAAAATAAATGAAAAATTTCATTCAGCTTCTGGATCAAAAGAAAAACAAGGAATTTTCTTTTCAATAATAAATAATTTATTCACCACCACATAATATAATTTGTAATTAAAAGGAAGCAATGATAAGAAATTAGATTCTTGAAGGGCATGTGTTCAGACAGACTGCCTTTCTCCTTACCTGTCCCTAAGACAGATGATATTATATCATGCCATCTGGAAGGGGTATAGGTAACAACCAAATAAAAATACAGTTCAGAAAACTGAAAGGTATACATACAGTTGAAAAATAAAAATAAATGGTGCCTTAGACTGTTTTAGATTTCACCTGACTGCTTATTTGAATCAATGGCATACTTTTTGTATTTTAGCTTTTTGTTGGCCATGTTGTTTTTGGTATGTGTCCAATCTCTCAGGTAATCTTTTTGCACAGTAACATACTTTTTGGAATCTGTCCAATAGAGATACTGCTACCTTCTGAGAAAAGGACTAAATTATTCTACCTCAAGGAATTCCTCTTCAAGTATGACCAAATAAAATCATTATAAACCAACCATCTCAAAGATAACAACAATAAAATCTAGATAATAAAAAAAAAAAAACCCTGAAAGTGAAAAAACAGATTTTAAAGAGAATAAAAAACTTGGAAAGCAGTTACAGAATGGGGTGCTTCCATTTTATAACTTTAGTTTGAAAGTAGGCCTCAGCCCAGTATGGCCCAGGGAAGTTAAAACTCTGGTAGGATTCCAATTTCTATACGGTATAAAGAACCAGAAGATAGAATCTGAGGTGACCACACACCAAGAAAGTGAGGAGGGAATAATGGAAAGGAGAGAACCACAGAATAGAGCCCTATCTTTTGTATTTAAACTCTGTCCAAATCTCTAACTGACCACTGAACCATGCATTAATGGGGAAGACCCAAGGCAGCTTGAAGCTAATGAAAGGAGGAAACTGAGATTTGAGTTAATGTACCAAACAGGTGAGTTAAAGTTTATAGCTTGAGTATGAGCAAGGTAATTTTCTTAATAAAAAAAATTCTATACCCTTTGGGGGAATATAACAAGATGTAGAGCCTCAACAACATAACAATGTCCAGGATACAACCAAATCTACTCATAAAAGAAGACCAAAAAAGAAAAAGAAAAAAAAAAAAGGTAACTAATTCTCAAGGGAAAAGAAAATAAACAGAAGTCAGTCTCAAGAAGTCTCAGATGTTAGATTGTCAGACAAGGACTTTTTAAAAAAGCTTTTTTAACTGTAATCAATTGGGGTAAAGAGAAATTAATTTAGAATAAAAACAAAAAATATAATATCTCATAGGAAAGCATAAAATACTGAAATAATTAAATGGAAACTATAAAAATTAAAAATAAAACTTTTGAAAAAGTTTGTTGGAGGAGGTTAATAGTAGATTGAAGAAGACAGATGGCTGAGCAAATGAACATGATAATTCTTCAATGGAAATCATTAAAGGTAAGGAGCAGAAATAAATTATATGTATTAAAAAGAGAAACTCAGAGAGTGTTAGATAATATAAAATGACTTAGCATGCATGTAATTGGGTTCCAGAAGTAAGAGAGAGAAGGAGTCAGCAAAATATTTGAAAATATAATAGCCAAATTATTTTCAAAATATTTGCATCAATTTATATATGTAAGAAGGGCAGCAGAAGCAAAACCGAATAATTACCAAACATAAATAAACATCCTACCTAGGCATAACAATACCATACTGAAGAAATCCAAAGATAAAAGAAAATCATGAAAAAAGCTAGAGATAAATGAAACATAGCATAGAGGAGAACAATGATACAAATGATTTTGGGCTTCTCATCATAAACTATGAACAACAGAAGGTTGTAGTGTGGTAGTGTGAAGCTTTTGTAGATCCCAGAAAAGATCATGTCCCCAGAGCTAATCCATTCCTGTGGGTGTGAACCTATTGTAGGTGGAGCCTATTGATTAGATTACTTCAGTAGGGTGTGACCCAGGGTGTATCGTAATCCTCTTTCTGAAGTCCTTTATAAACTAGATGAATATGGAAAGAGACACAGAAAGAAACCCCCAGAGGGACAGGCCACAACCTGGAAACTCCAATAAAGGGAATGTTGAAACCCTTAGTCTGAATTTCTAAGGGGAAGCTGGCTGGCTAGAAATTCTGGCAAAAGTCAATGCTGAAGTTAAAGCAAAAATTCTTCTTCTGATCTCTGAAATGCTCAGTTCTGGCTTTCAAGATCTCTGAATATTTGGATGAGGAGACCATCCGCATTGCTGAGGACAATCTCCTTTGTTGATTGTAGATGTAACCAATTTAGATGCAATTTCCTTTATGAAATACCTTACAGTAACAAGCAGGCTAATGTTTAATCAAACAACTGGACACCATAAACTAGCCAAACAGACCCATTAAAGTAACCATAATAGTTGTGAAAAGTAAATGATGCATAATATAACCTTAGAGAAACCATTAAAAATTAAGAACTATACATATAAAGCCAAAATAAGGATTAAAATGTAAATGTAAACTAGTCAAATAATCAGAAAGAAAAGCAGAAAAGGAGAGAGGAACACAAAAATAGAATGAACACTGAGAAAACAAATAGTAAAAAATACACCTATATCACACCATATCAATATTACATTAATAAAAGACTAAAGCAAAAACAAAAACAAACAAAAACAAGATTACATTAAACGTTAACAGACTAAGCAATCCATTTATAAGGCATATATTAAAATAGCTTTAAAAAGTAACACAAATATATGCTATCAAAAAGAGATTCACTTTCAATATAGAAACATAGGCAAGTTGAAAGTAAAGAAATGGAAAAAGCAGACAATGCAGAGTAAACAGAAGAGTAGCTATAATAGGATCAGAAGCATCTTCAAGACAAAGGGTGCTATCAGAGATAAAGAAAAATATTTATCAATGACAAAATATTTTTATTAATAAAATAAAAGAAAAATCACATGGCCATCTCAATAGATGCAAAGATAGCATTTGATAAAATTCACTACAAATTCATGAGAAAAACTCTCAACAAAGTAGGAATAGAAAAGAACTTTATCAAACTCATAAGACAAACAAATTTTAAAATTATGACTAGTAAACTACAGACTATGGTTAGTAGCAATGCTTCAATATTTGTTTCTCAATTGTAACAAGTGTACCACACTAATTAAAGATGTTATTAATAGGGGAACATGTGAGAGGGGAGTGGGTGAAGTATATGGGAATCCCTTATATTTTCAATGTAACTTTTCTGAAATCCAAAATTTCTTTAGAAATAAAGAAAAAACTTATTACTAATGTCATGTTTAATGTGAAGCAGTTCATGCATCCCCCCTAATAGCAGAAAGAAAGCAAAAATGCCTAATCCCACCATTTCTATTTAAGATTGTACTGAAAGGAACTAGCAATTTTAAAAAGCATGCAAAGGAAATGAAAAACCAAAGATGTTTGAGAGTATGAAATAATGCTGTCTTTATTTGCTGATAATATGATTATTTCTGTAGAAAATCTAAAAATATACAAAACAACTGTTAGAATTAAGTGAACTTAGTAAGATCAGCAGACACTAAGTTAATATATACAATGCAAATAGATTTTCATGTACTAGCCATCAGTAATTCCAACATGAATTTTTCAAATATCCATTTCCAATAAGACCAAAATACATAAATTATTTAGGTAACAAATTATCAAAATATGTGAAAGACCACTATACTGACCATATTAAAACTTTCCTGAGAGAATTTAAGAAGACTTAAGGAAAGGGAGATATATGTATAAACAATGTTCATGGATTGGAAGATCCAATATTGTTAAGTGTTTAATTCACTATGTATATAAACATTTTCAATGCAAGCCTAATAAAATACCAATTGGCTTTTTCAGAAATTGACAAACTGATTCTAAAATGTATATGGAAATGCATATGATCTAGCATATAAAACAATTTTAAAATAAACAAAGTTGGAGGAATTACATTACATTATTAATAGACTTACCATAAAGCTACAGTAATTGAGTCAGTGTAGTACTCTTGTAAGGAGAAATATACATCAATGGAATAGAATGGAGAATCCAGAAAATGACCAGCTTATACATGATCAACTGATTTTTGACAAACATGCTGAGGACATTCAATGGGGACAAGAAAGTCAAATGGTCCCAAAACAACTGGATATCCATATGGAACAAAAAGGAACATCAATCCTTACCTCATGCTATTTAACAAAATTAACTTGGAATGGAATATAGTTCTATATGCAAAGCTGGAGCAATAACAATAGTGGAAAAATGTGGATTATTTGTATGACTTCGGAGTAAGCAAAGATATTTTATTTTATTTTTTTTATTATTATTTTTTTAAAGATTTTATTTATTTATTCATCTATCCCCCCCTTGCTGCTTGTGCTCGCCGGGTCAGCCAACCACGCCGTGCGGGCGGGCTTGCCTTCACCAGGAGGCCGCGGGAACCGAACCCAGGGCCTCCCATATGGTAAACGGGAGCCCTACTGATTGAGCCACAGCCGCTTCCCAGATATTTTAGATAGAACATGAAATACAGAAACAAAAATAGTCTCTTATTTAGATTTCATCTAAATTGATACATTTTTAATTTTGCTCCTCAAAGGACATCAAGAAAATAAATAGACAAGCCACAGAGTGCAAAAAAAAATCACAATACATGTACTGACAAAGAATTTGTGTGAAGAATATATATACACAGGCAGCAAGATGGTATCAGTTTAAGTGGATGCTCACCATCTGTCTCATAAAAAATGGCTAAATGGGAGCAAGATCCTGCCCAAGTGAGCTGTTTCTTAAACCCACAGAAGAGGAGGCTTCAGGGCATCAATCTGGAGGGAGATGGACAAAGAGATAAATTGCTCAAGGTAAAGCTGTGAGTTTCTCACCCCTGTCTGTGGCTGGGAATGGTGGATGGCTAAGCCCCACACTCAAGGCAAAAAG
Source organism: Tolypeutes matacus (assembly GCA_026826555.1). Lineage (NCBI taxonomy): Eukaryota > Metazoa > Chordata > Mammalia > Cingulata > Chlamyphoridae > Tolypeutes > Tolypeutes matacus. The sequence continues at coordinate 30,915,214 of JAKSZT010053770.1, forward strand.
CTGCTGCGAGCCCAAACTCCTGCCAGCCACCCAGCAGGATGGGTGGCTGTTCTCCAAGAGTCGGAAGGTTCTGTTGAAGGGTGAAGAGGGGTTCCCTTTCTGTGGGCTTGGTTGCCTGGACACCTTTTGAGCTATGAGAAGCATACCAGCTGGCTCAAGGTGGCACCAGGAAGATGGGAGAGGCAAATATGTTGAGGCAGCCTGATTTACATAACCACCCTGGGATAGAGAAGCATGGCCTGGGAGAGGGCAGAGTCAGGCAATTGACTAGTCCTGTGCTGAAAACTGTCAAAATTTCAACTCCCCTAAGTGAGGCAGGCAGTAGGAAGCACTTAATAACCTTTCAAGAGTCTCTTTAGGGTCCCCTGGGAGGAGGGAGTGGTCTAGAGGGTTGAGAGTCATTTTACTGTGGTCAGTTTGGTCATCAGGGTCCCATTTGAATTTCAGTAGGGAGCTCAACCTGACCAGAAGAGGTGAGGTGAGATCTGCTCACACAAGCTATTGCATCCTGCCACCCTGGGAGAGAAAGTAATAAGAACAGAAAGGGGGCAGGGACAGATAGGCTCCAAATAAGCAGATCCAAATCTACCCAACTGCAAAGAGTCAAACTTACCCTAGGGAAAGTGACTAGGTAGCTTTCTGAAGAGCTAACTGACCCAACAAGCTCAGTGGAGGAGTTTCCACCTTGAATATATGAATTTATGAGATCCTTAGTTCGATTCCTGGCTGCTCTTAGAGTAATGATCCACTGGGATATAAAATATCCACCTAACATTTAGGACAGGGAAACATAGACCTTATTTTTGTATTAGCTTCTCTTGGGTCTCTTACTTTTTCTAAAAAAAAAAGGTTATTTAAAAAAAATGTAACTTAGTTTACTCCCAAAAACCTGCTTCAAAACCTGCAGAGGTCAGGTCAATTCATCAATTGATTGATGAACACGGGCAGGCTGAGAAGCTCCTCAGGGGCTTAAGAGGGAAGGCTGTTTTTCCTTAGATTTTGTTGGACTGCTTGCTTCTGTGTTCATTTGTTTTGGGTTTTTCTTTTATGTTTTTCTTTCCTCTTTCTCTCCCCCCCCCCCTTTTAATTAGGTGCTGCTGGCTTGTTTCTTCTTTGCTGTGTTTCCTCTTCCTTGATTCCCCTTTTCTGTGTATACTGATTTTGTCTACCAGTGCTATCTCTTTTCCTGTCTTCATTTTTCTATCTTCCACTTTCTGTTGTTTTTACATTCCACCTCTCTTTGTTTAGTCCTTACTTTTTCTGGTTTTAATTTCTATCTCATTTGTCTTACTTTTACTAACTTTTTCCCTTTTTGATTTTTCTTTTCTCTTTCCCTCTCTCCTCATCATTCTGACATTTTACTTCATTCTATATATTTTTCTCAATTCAGTTTCCCATTTTATTGTTGGCATTCCACTTTTATTCCTATTACTCCATACTGCTTACAAGAGTTAAATATTCATTTTCCTAGGTCTTATACAGTTCCTCTTCTAACTTTTACTATTATTATTACTATTATCCTTTTTTTCCCCCTTACCTCTTTCACTTTTTCTGGCCCTAATCTTTTTCCTTCAAGGGAATATAGACAACAGCAAGGAAATAGAATAAGAGGAACGAAGTGTCAAAGAGAAAACAACACACACACAAAAAAACAGCAACTAAATAAAACATTAGGGTAGAGAGAAAAACTAATCACATGAATAAACCCACTGAGAGATAGGTGACCAGACTGCAGCAAAAAATTACAAACCATACTAAGAAACAAGAAGATAAGGCCTAGTCCAAAGAACAAACTAAAAACCAGGAAGAGATGCAGAACATTGAGCAACTAATCAAAGCTGTCCAAACAAATATCATGGACCAACTTAATGAAGTGAATGAAATGATTAAGGATATCAAGAAGACACTGGGAGAACATACTGAAGATATAGTAAACATACATAAAAAGATGATGAATATGATGGTGATGATGGCATAATCCAAGAAATCAAAAAGACACTGGAAGCACATAACAGCAGATTTGAACAGGCAGAGGAACGAATAAGCAAAGTGGAATACAGTATATCTGAAATCAAACAGATAGATAAAAAGAGAGAAAAATTCCAGCAAGGGCTTAGGGATTTGAATGACAAGACCAAAAGCACAAACATATGCATTATAATCATCCCAGAAAGAGAAAAGAAGGGAAAGGGGACACAAGAAGTGTTGGAGGAAACAATGGTTGAAAATTTCCCAACCATATTGTGGGAGATGGATGTACATGTCCTGGAAGCTCAGTGTACCCAAAACAGTATAAATCCCAACAGGCCTACTCCAACACATATACTTGTAAAACAGTCTGATGCTCAAGACAGAGAAAATACTGAAAGCAACAAGAGAAAAGAGAATCATCACATACAAGGGAAGCTCAATAAGATTAAGTGTTGATTTCTCATCTGAAACCATGGAGTCAAGAAGGCAGTGGTATAACATAGTTAAGGTGCTAAAAGAAAAAAAATTCCAGACAAGAATTCTCTATCCAGCAAAGCTGGCATTCAAAAATGAAGGAAAGAACAAACTATTACATATAAACAGAAATTAAGAGAGTATGCCAATAAGAAACCTGCCCTCCAAGAAATACTAAAGAGAGTTCTGCAGGTTTAAAGGAAAAAACAGAAGAGAGAGAGTTGGAGGGGAGTGTAAAATAACTAAAAAGACAAAAAGAGAAATAAAAACAACATATGACATACATAAACCAAGGAAAATATGGCTAATGTAAGTAAATCCTTGAGAGTAATAACACTGGATGTTAATGGATTAATCTCACCAGCCTAGAGACACAGATTGGCAGAATGGATAAAGAAACATGACCAATCAATATGCTGTCTACAAGAAACCCACCATAGACCCAGGGATTCAAGGAGGCTGAAAATGAATGGCTGGAAAACAATCTTCTGAGCAAACAATAGCCAAAAAAAAGGGTGGGAGTAGCTATATGAATATTGGACAAAATAGACTTTAAATGCAAAACTATTGTAAGAGACAAAGATAGACACTATATATTAGTAAAAGGGGAAATCTATCAAGAAGAGAGAACAATCATAAACATTATATGCACCTAACCAGGGAGCCTCAAAATACATGAGGCAAACACTGGAAAAACTAAGTGAAGAAAAAGATGCCTCTATAGTTATATTGTGGGACTTTAATACACCATTATCATCATTAGACAGAACATCTTGACAGAGAATCAATAAAGAAACAAAGACTTTTAATAATACATTAAAGGACCAGGACCTAACAGATATATACAGAACATTACACCCAAATATAGCAGGATATACATTCTTCGTGAGTGCACATGGATCATTCTCCAGGATAGACCACATCCTAGGCCACAGAAAAACTCTCAGTGAATTCAGAAAGATTGAAATTATACAAATTTCTCTGACCACAATGGAATGAAGCAGAAAATCAATGAGACAGACAACCAGACTAGGAATAAAGATATGGAAGTGAAAAACACACTCTTGGACAAACAGTGGGTCAGGGAGGAAATCACAAAAAAAATCAGTAACTACCTTAAAATGAATGAAAATGATAACACAACCTATCAAAACCTGTGGGATGCAGCAAAAGCTGTCCTGAGAGGAAAATTCATAGCCATCAATGCTGATATTAAAAAAGAAGAAAGAGCTAAAATGAAAGATCTAACTGCACACCTGGAGGAGTTATAAAAAGAACAACAAACTAACACAAAAGGAAATAACAATAATTAGAGCAAAACTAAATGAATTGAAAGAAAGCACTAGAAAAAATAAACAAAACCAAAAGCTGGTTCTTTGAAGAGATCAATAAAATTCACAAACCTTTAGCTAGACTAACAAAGGAAAAAACAGAGAAGATGCAAATACGTAAAATAAGAAACGAGGAAAGAGATATCACCACTGACCCCACAGAAATAAAGAGTATCATGAAAGCATAATTTGAAAAATCATATGGCAACAAGATGGACAATTTAGAGGAAATGGACAAATTCCTAGAAACAGACAAGCAGCCTACATTGAGAAAAGAAGAAGTTGATTAATTCCACAGACCAATCACAAGTAAAGAGAGAATTAGTCATCAAAAACCTCCCCACTAAGAAGAGCCCAGGACTAGATGTCTTCACAGGTGAATTCTACAAAACATTCCAGAAGGAACTAACACCAATCCTGCTTAAAGTCTTCCAAAAAATCGAAGTGGAGGGAATATTGCCTAACTAATTCTATGATGCCAATATCACCCTAATACCAAAGTCAAACATAGATGACGCAAGAAAGGAAAACTATAGACCAATCTCTCTAATGAAGCTAGGTCCTAAAATCCTCAACAAAATACTTGCTAATTGCATTCAACAACACAGCAAATGAATGATACCCACCATGACCAGGTGGGTTTCATCCCTGGTATGCAAGGATGGTTCAACATAAGAATATCATTCAATATAATACACCACATAAACAGCATAAACAGATTGAGAGAAAAAAAATCACTAAAAAATCTTTATATATGAAAAAAAAAATTTTAAAAAAAAAAAAAAAAAAAAAAAACAAAAAAACAGCACCCATTCCTGATAAAAACACTTCAAAAGATAGGAATAGGAGGAAACTGCCTCCACACAATAAAAGGTATATATGAAAAACCCATAGCTAACATCATCTTCATTGGTGAAATCCTAAAAGCTTGCCTTCTAAGATCAGGAACAAGACAAGGATGCCCACTATCATCACTCCTATTTAACACTGTGTTAGAAGTACTTGCTCAAGCAATGAGGCAAGAAAAAGATATAAAAGGCATCCAAATTGGAAAAGAAGCAAAAATTTCACTATTTGCAGACAACATGATCCTATACCTAGAAAGCCCTGAGAAATCTACAACAAAGCTTCTAGAACTTATAAATGTGTTCAGTAAAGTCGCAGGTTATAAGATCAATGTGCAAAAATCTGTAGCATTTCTGTATACCAATAATGAGCAATCTGTGGAGGTAATCAAGAAAAAAATACCATTTACAATAATAACTAAAAGAATCAAATACCTCGGAATAAGTATTCCATCTTCGTGGATAAGAAGACTAAACATCATTAAGATGTCTATCCTACCCAAACTAATCTACAATTTTATTACAATCCCAATAAAAATCAACACAGCATTTTTTACTGAATTGGAAAAACTAACTATAAAATTTATTTGGAAGGGCAAGAGGCCCCAAATAGCCAAATACATATTTTAAAAAGCAAAATGAAATTGGAAGAATCACACTATCTGACTTTAAAACATACTATAAAGCTACATTGGTCTAAACTGCATGATATTGGCATAAGGATAGACATACTGACCAATGGAACTGAATTGAGAGCCTTAATATGCATATACAGCCATCTGATATTCAAAATGGCCACAAGCTCAATGAACTGGGAGAGAATGGCCTCTTCAACAAATGGTGCTTGGAAAACTGGATATCAAATCCAAAAGAATGAGAGAGGAACACCATCTCCTACCTTATATGAAAATCAACTCAAGATTTAAATATAAGAGCCAAGACCATAAAGACTTTGGAAGATAATGTAAGGAAACATCTAGAGGACCTTGTAAGAGAAAGTGGTTTCATGAACTTCACACCCATAGCATGAGCAGTGAAAGAAAAAATAGATAAAAGGGATTTCCTTACAATTAAAAACTTCTGAAACTCAAAGGAGGTTATCATGAAATTAAAAAGGCAGCCTACCCAATGGGAGAAAATATTTAGCAACCATATATCTGATAGGAGCCTAATATCCAGCATATATAAAGAAATCCAACACCTCTAAAATAAAAAGAGAAACTATTGATTTTAAAAATGGGAAAGCAACTTGAAAAGACACTTCTCCAAGGAGTAAATACAAATGGCTAAAAAGCACATGAAAAGATGCTCAACATCACTAGCTATTAGGGAAATACAAATCAAAACTACAATGAGAAACCATCTTACACCCATTAGACTGGCAGCTGTTTAAAAAAACAGAGGACTACAAGTGTTGAAGAGGATGTGGAAGAATGGGAACACTCATCCACTGTTAGTAGGAATATAGACTAGTCCAGCCATTGTGGAGGACAGTTTGGCAGTTACTCAAAAAAATAACTATAGAACTACTATATAATCCATCATTTCCACTGCTGTGTATATGCCCAGAAGAAATGAAAGCAAGGACACAAACAGATATATGCATACCAATGTTTATAGCAGCATTATTCACTATTGCTAAAAGTTGGGATCAACCCAAATGCCCATCAACAGATGAATGGATAAACAAAATGTGGTACATGCATACAATGGAATATTACTCAGCTGTAAGAAGGATTACAGTGCTAACTCACTGGATAACATGGATGAATCTTGAGGATCTTATGTTTAGTGAAGCAAGCCAGGCATTGAAGGACAAATATTACATGACCTCACTGATATGAATTAAGCAAATCAATCAGACTCAGTGAACTGTTGTCTGGAAGATAGGTTTATAGGAAATAGAAAGGGAGAAGACGGTTTTGAGCCAATGCCCATATGAGTGAAATCTATAATAACGTGGAAGTGTGTAGTTGAGCAGGGAAGGGATATGACAGGAGTGTAGTGATAATATTGGGTTGGGTGGTACAAGTTTGACAGGGGGGTAGAGTGGGGAGGGTGGGTTGGATGGTCCATGGAACTGGGAGGAGGGTTTGGGAAGGGACCAGGTGAACACTGGGGATTGGCGGGTATGTGGTTGAAAGTACAAAGTTGGGAATCCTCTTATGGCAATATGACAAGGAAGGATTAATGGTTGGTGTTGGATGGGGGGGGGGGGCATTTGGGACAGGGTGCACCTGAAGCAGGCTTCTAGGGTGTGTGTGAGCGATCATTTTGTCATAATGTGTTGTGTCCGTGGATAGAGACCCACATAATGAGCAGGAGGGAATTGGACTCCCATCCTGGGGTGGACCGATATGTTCTTACACAGAGGGGCAGGAGTCTCTCAAGAGCATAGTTCCTAACAGGGGAGGACAAACCGGTGTGTCAAGACCTCAGTGTTGTTGCAAGTAGCAATGAATCTTGTCATCCAAGGATTGAAGCCGGGTGGTCGCTATGGGCCCTGAAAGGAAGAGGAGGGAGGAATAGCATAGATGGAACAGGAGGTATTTAGTGGGCAGTGGAAGTGTTCTACATGATTTTGCAATTAGGGACACAGGACATGTGAAATATCATCAAAATTTATAAAAGTGTGTGGTCTAAAATATAAACCATAAGGTAAACCATTGACCATGGTTAGTAGCTATGTTTCACTATTTGTGTATCAGTTGCAAGAAAGTACCATCCACATATAAAAAGGTATCAATGCAGGAAGGGGGAAAAAGGGGAGGATGTTGGATATATGGGAGTCCCCTGTATTCTGTATGTGACTTTACTGTGACCTAAAACTTCTTTGAAAACAAAATGAAAAAAAGTAAGACACTGGGTATTAAATGGAAGAAAATGTCACTGTACATACAGGATAACAGATATTACAGTGGTGAAAGGCAAATTGCCAAAAAAAATTTTTTTTTAATATTTTTCATTATTTTTTTTAATATTCTAATTTTTAAATTTTATTTTTAGGTTTTTTTAATTTTTATGTATTGTATTTCTTATATTTAACCATATCGTTATGATTTCATTTTCCTATTAATTGCATTTGGCTATTTTATTGGCTTCATTTTTGAAGAAGCTATGGATCACAGAATGGTTACAGCTGGGTCAGGGGGGATCATTGGTGTCCATACATGGGAGAAAGTTCATCTGGAAATACATATAAGGTATATAAATGTGTTCAAATTGTCATGGTGGGTGGAGATTCACACAATAACTGAAAGAATATTGAATTCCCATCCTGGAGAGCTCTGCCACATTCTCTAATGGAACAGCAACAATCCCTCAAGTACAGGGGCAATGACTAACAAATGAGGATGGTACATTGATGGGCCCTTGATATTGATGACTATGCTTATGAGCCTTTGCTCTAGAAATTGAAACTTAGCCTTGTGTTAAATGGTGCCTAAGAGTTACTTCCTGAGAGCCTCCTTGTTGCTCAAATGTGGACTCTCCCTAAGCCAAATTCAGCATATAAATGCATTACCTTCCCCCCAGAGTCAGACAAGACTCCTGGGAATGAGTCTCCCTGGCACTGAGGGATTACTACCAAGCACCAACTAGCAATGCAATTGGAAAAAGACCTCGAATAAATGGGGGACATGGTAAAGACAAATGAGTTTATATGGCTTCAAAGTAAGTCAGGAGGTCATCCCAGAGGTATTTATGCACATCTCGGCAGGATCTCATGGACTGCCAAAGTGGATACTACCCCAAACAGTGGGGCTCCTGAGGGTTCTGGAGACACCTAGGTCCTATGGTCAGGGCAGATAACTCTGGAGTTTGGTGCCTTGCCAGTGAGCCCTACTTTGAAGTTTGTGCTCCTGAGACTGACAGAGTTGGACTCAGTTATGGCTTCCCTACACATGGTTCATCTCTCCCTTCTATTTTATCCTATACTTGGTGCTGGAGTTGGTAGGTATATGTCCAAGAGACTTGAATCTTTGGGCTGTCCATGTGCCAGCTGTGCCCTGAGACTCACCAGAGTTGCAACACCTCCTCTCCAGTTCACTGGACTCACCCAGGACAAGTAATAAAGTGGTAAGGATTGATAACCATCATACCAAGGAAAGAAGACAGTCTACAACTGCAAACAAGAGAGTCCCATTAGCTGTATGGGATCGAGGCCCCCTCTCAATTAGAGATGGAGTGGACATCACCATCCCAGAATCCTCATGATTGGGGAATGAACCATACACTGAAGTGGACTTATTGGCATTCTACTAGAAATTTATGGTGATTCTAGCAATGGAAGAAATTATAACATTGATGTGGAGGCAGTGGCCAGTGGAGGCTCTGGGGGCAGGGAGAAGGAAAAACAGGTGTGATACGGGGGCTTTTTCCGGACATGGAAATCATCCTGAATGACATTGCAATGACATTGCAGAATTGTGTGGGAGAGAGTGTAAACTACAATGTGAACTATGGTCCATGCTCAGTAGCAATGATCCAGGATGCATTTATCAATTGCAATGAATGTGCCACACTAAGGAAGGATGTTGTTTATGTGGGAGGGTGTGGGAGGTGTGGGGAGCAGGGCATATGGGAATCCCAATATATTTTGTGTAAAATTTATATAATCTAGGGATCTTTTAACAATTTTTAAAAAAATTTAAATATTTAAAATAAATAAATAAATAAGACAAAAGGGGGGAAATGTAAAGACAAATGAGTTTACATGGCTAAGAGACTTCAAAGTGAGTTGGGAGGTCATCCCAGAGGTAACACTTATGCACATCTCAGCAGGATGTCCTAGACTGCCAAAGTAGATACTACCCTAATTAGTAGGCCCTGAAGGTTCTGGAGACTCCCAGGTCCTATGGTCAGGGCAGATAATTCCAGAATTTGGTGCCTTGCCAGTGGGCCCTACTTTGGAGTTTGTGTTCCTGAGAGTGACAGGGTTGGGCTCAGTTATGGCTTCCCTACACATGGCTCACCTCTCTCTTCTATTTGAACCTATACCTGGTGCTGGAGTTGGTAAGTGTACATCCAAGAGACTTAAATCTTTGGGCTTTCCATGTGCCAGTTGGGCCCTAAGCCTCAGTGGAGTTGCTACACCTATTTCCTAGTTCACTGGACTCACCCAGGACAACTAACAAGGAGGTGAGGATGGACAATGACCATACCAAGGAAACAAGAGAGCCTACAACTGCAAGCAAGAGAGTCCCGTCCATCAGATGTATGGGATTGAAGCCCCCTCTCAGTTAGAGGTGGAATGGATGTCACCATCCCAGAAACATCAGGATTGGGGAATGAACTATGGACTAGAGTAGACTTACTGGTATTCTACCATAGACTTATTATGATTCCAGCAATGGAAGAAATTACAACATTGATGTGGAGGCAGTGGCCACTGGAGGCTCTGAGGGCAAGGAGAGGGAAAAATAGATATAATATGGGGCATTTTTGGTATTTGGGAATTGTCCTGAATGACATTGCAATGACAGATATAGGACATTATATATCTTCCCATAACCTACATAATTGTATGTGAGAGAGTGTAAACTACAATGTAAACTATAATCCATGCTCAGTGGCAATGCCCCAGGATGTGTTTATCAATTGCAATGAATGTGCCACACTAATGAAGGATGTTTATGTGGGAAAATGTGGGAGGTATGGGGACCGGTACATATGGGAATCCACATAGTTTTTAGGTAACATTTATGTAATCTAAGTATCTTTAAAAAAATATTTTAAAAAAAGAATATATACAAAATTCCTACTCTTCAATACTAGGAGACATCCCATTAAAATTGTACAGACAATTCAAAAAAAGTTATACATATGACAGATAAGTACATGAGAAGATATTCAACATAACTAGCTATCAGGGAAGTGTTTATTAAATCCAAAAAAGGTACCTCTACACACACATTAGAAGAGCTAATAGTAAAGTAAGAAAATTCCAACTGTTTCTGAGAATGTGGAGCAACTGGAAACTCTCATGCTTTGCTGGTAGAAATGCAAAATGGTACAACCATTTTGGAAAAATGTTTTGGAAGTTTCTTAAAAAGTCAAAAATACATATACCACTCTAGGTATTCAACTGATAGAATTAATTACATATATCCACACAAAGGAATTACATGTAAATATAGCTGATTTATGCAAAATTGTGACAACCCTTCAAATACCCCAAATATCCATCAATGGATGCATAGATAAACAAAGTGTGATGTAGCCTTATAAATGAATATACTCAGGAATAAAAATTAATGAACTAAGAGTGGTGGCCGTACCTGATAAAGATGACAGAGTGAGTTGCTCCAGGGTTCTGTTCACCTTCAGGTACTATGAAAAACAAGTAAAAACTAGCAGAAACATCTTTCTCAAAGTTCCAGAAAACAGTTAAAAGTTTGCAGTAACAGGATGAGTGCCAAATTTTAAACAAAGGACAACTTACAAATTGTAGGAAAATCTTGTGGTACACTGACTGACCCCTCCCATCCTCTTACCAGCTTGGCTTGGAGACAACCTATGATTCCGGTACAAGTCCCTTGTTCTTGTTCTGGAGGGAGCAGTGTAATCCACTTGCAAATACTGGATGTGTGTATATCTGTGCCAATCTGTCTGGTGACAGCCTGAAGGATTGAACCAGGACACAAATCACAAGCTTGCCTTCCCAGAATTTGACTTCCACTGAGGGGTGGCTCACAGAGCCCTCCAATGTAGAAGAACAGTCAAGTAGCAAGTCCCTTGGGTAAAGGAGTGCCAGCTGTGGGACATAACAGTGTAGCACCCAAAACCAAGAGAAAATACCATTTCCTAGGGGTGTGAGGATATTCATATCCATGTAAACAGGGGAAATCCTAGGGCTTTGCACACATCCCCTGGGTATGAAATGTGCAGAAAAGACTGGCAAGGACGCTAATATGTTTGCCTTGGGCTGTTCTCTAAATGCATTTTTGGGATGGCTAAACTCTGAAAGAGGATTTGCACATGCCAGTCTGCAAACTCTAGAAAGGTGTTTTCTTTTATTCATTTTGTTGTTGTTGTTGTTGTTGTTAGTTCCTGGCATTCATGGAAATCTTTGTCATAACACTACCTAAAACAGATGCCTCAGAGTCTATATTCCAGAGATAACACCTTAAAATATCAAAATAACCAGATAGCAACAAAATATTTAAAAACATACAAAGAAACAGGGAGCAATGGCCCATGAAAAAGGAGATTAAAGCATCAGAAACCATCAATGAGGAGGACCAGACCTGAGACATATCAAAGACTTTTTAAAAAATGGTTCTAAATATGCTCAAGGACCTAAAAAAATAGAAAAAGAACAAAGGATATCAGGAAATAATAGGTGAATGCAAAGAGAATATCAATAAGGAGATATAAATCATGAAAAGGAATAAAACAGAACTGACAAAGACAGTAACAGAAATTAAAATTTCCCTAGAGGAGTCCAACAGCAGATTGGAATTAGCAGAAAGAAGAATCACTGAACCTGAAGATAATTAAAATCATTAATTCTGATGAACAAGAAAAAATCAATGAAGAAAAGTGAAGAGAGCCTGAGAAACTTGTGGGATACCATCAAGCTAACTGATATACATATTGTGGGATTTTGAGAAGGAAAAGAAAGAGAGAAAAGAAAACTTCTGTAGAAATAATGGCTGAAAACTTCCCAAATTTAATTAAAGACACATTTAAGATGCTCAACAAACTCCATATAGGATTGAGCCAAATAGACACACACTGAGATATATTTTAATCAAACTATTAAATGCCAAAAATAGAGAATTCTAAACCCACAATAGAGAAACAATTTGTCATGTACAAGGGAGCCTCAATGAGCATAAGTGCCTACTTCTCATTGGAAACCATGGAGGTAAGAAGGCAAGGTGGCTCTCTCTGCCTAGAGGAGCCTGCACCAAATCTTGGTGTGTATTTCTGTCTTTCTCTTTCGTTTCTCAGCAAGCTCTGTTCATTCTCCATTTTCCAAATAAATTCTTTTTACTGGCCAAACTAAACTGGCGTGTTCATGAATTAATTTATGCATCAGAGCCAAGAACCTAGAGGAATCCAATGCTTCTCCATCTTCATTTGGCAAGCCATTGCCTGGAGATATATAAGTGAGTGGTGCTCCCTGACTGGTGTGTTTTAAAGCCTGTCTGTGCCCTCTTTTAGTTCTGCCATTTTCAAGGGTGTTAATGGCTAGGGGGGTTCTGGATAAGCTCCCAAGGACACAAACTTGGTCTGCCCAAACTCCTGGCTTCCTCTCCAGAAGTGGCAGGGGCTAGTACCCCCGCTGTGTAGATCCAAGAAAGTTCTGAGTTGTGGGTGAAACCACCCTTGGTTAAGCACATGGCCTAAGTGGAGCAGGAGTACACAGGGAGTTTACCAAACCCTTTCTAGGGTTCAGAATAGCTATCACCCATTGTATTGTTAACTTAGATCACTAGTTAACTTATTTTTTTATTTTTATTTTTTTTAACTTATGATCTTCCAGTTTAATATGCAGATTGAGATGTCCTCTGCACCTTTAAAAAAACCACATTCTTTTATTTATTTAAGCCTTGGCTTACATATTTCCACCCTGATTTTATGACTCAGCTTTTTTTTTTTTTTAATTAAAAAATTTTTTTTTTTTAAGATACTTAGATTACATAAATGTACACAAAAATTATAGGGATTCCCACCTCCCACACCTCCCACAACCTACCACATAAACATCTTTCATTAGTGTGGCACATCACCTGCAATGGATATACACATCCTGGGGCTTTGCCACTAAGCATGGACCATAGTGTAGATCACACTCTCTCCCACACAGTTCTGTATGTTATATGCTGATGTAAAATGGCCTATAACTGTCATTGCAATATCACTCAGGATAATTCCCAAGTCCCGAAAAAGCCCCTGTATCACAACTGCTTTTCCCTCTCCCTGCCCTCAAAGTGTTCAGTGGTCACTGACTCCACATTCATGTTGTAATTTCTTCCATTGCTTGAATCACAATATGTCTATAACAGAATACCAGTAAGTCCATTCTAGTCCATAGCTCTTCCCCCAATCCTGAGGAGTCTAGAATGGTGATGTCCACTCCACCGCCAAGTGAGAGGGGGCTTATATCCCATGGATAGGATGGATGGGATTATCCTGACTGCAGCTGCAGACTCTCTCCATTCCCTGGATGGGCACTGTCCAGCATCATCTCCTCGCCAGGTGTCCTGGGTGAGTTCATTGAGCTGTAGAGTAGGAGTTGCAGTGTCACTGAGATTCTGGGCCCATCTGGCACATGGGCAGGCTAAAGACTCCAGTCTCTGGAAGTACACCTACAAACTCCAGCTCACATATAGGTTTGAATAGAAGGGACTGATGAACGTTGTGCAGGGAGGACATGTTTGAGTCCAACTCTGTCACTCTCAGGAGCACAGATTCCAAAGTAGGGCCCACTGATAAGGTGGCAAACTCTGGAGCTATCTGCACTGATATAGGACCTGGATGTCTCCAGAGCCCTCAGGAGCCCCTCTCTTTGGGGTGATATCCACAATGGAAGCCTATGAGGCCCTACTGAGATGTGCATAAGTGTTACCTCTGGGATGACTTCCCAACTCACTTAGAAGTCTCTTAACCATATGAACTCATTTGTCTTTACCTTTTCCCCCTTTTATTCAAGGTCTTTTTCCAGTCGTATTGCCAGTTGGCACTAGGTAGTAATCCCTCATTGCCAGGAAAACTCATCCCTGGGAGTCATGTCCTACGCTGAGAGGAAGATAATTCATATGCTGAGTTTGGCTTAGAGAGACAAAGCAACAAGGAGATTCTCAGGAGGTTACCTTTAGACACCTCATACAATAGGCTAAGTTTCAATTTTAATATGATTTCCAAGCCTCGTAAGGCTAGTCATCAGTAACAAGAGCCCATTAGTGGATCATCCTTATCCAGACACTGCCCTGCACTTGGGGGACTATTGCTGCTCCCTTGGAGAATGTGGCAGAGCTCTCCAGTTGGGAGTTCAGTATTCTCTCATTTATTGAGTGATTCTCCACCCACTGTAACCATGCCCCATGAGCATTTGAACAATTTTATATATCTTTCATGTATGTTCAGGTGATCTTCCTCCCATGAATCCCCCATCCCTGACACCCCCCACCAATGATCCTCTCCCACCCCAGTTGTAACCCTTCTGTGATCCAAAGCCTCTTTAAAGATGAAGCCAATATAATAGCCAAACACAATTAATAGGAAAAGGAAATAATAATGATAAGTTTAAATGTAAGAGATAAAATACATGAAAACTTAAAAAAAAAATCTAAAACTAAAATAAAATTAAAGGATTGGGATATTCAAAAAATGGGAAAAAAAATTTTTTTGACATTTTGCCTTTTATCACTGCAATATCAGATGTGGCAGCTTGCCCCCCTCACTCCCCAGTGTCTCAATATTTTCATTTAATTTTCAAAGAAGTTTTAGGTCACAGCAAAGTCACACACAGAATACAAGAGACTCTCATATACCCAACCTCATCCCCCTTTCCTCACCCCATATTAAAACCTTGTAGTATGTGGATGATAGCATTGTTATAACTGTTAAACAGATAGTGAAACATAGCTACTAAACATTGCCAATGGTTTACAGTATAGTTTACATTTTAGACCATACAATTTTATACATTTTGATGATATTTACCATGTCCTGTGTCCATCACTGTAAAGTAATGAAAAACATTTCCACTGACCACTAAATACCCCCTGTTGAATCTATTCTGTTCCTCCCTTCCCATCCCCCTGGGGCCCATGATGACCCCCTGACTTGACTTATTGGATTACAAGATTCATAGTCACATGCAACAAGAGGTCTTGACACACTGCTTTGTCCTCCCCTATTAGGAACTGCCCTTGCTCATAAGAGATGCCCACCTGTCTGTTTCTGGATGAAACAGTCCTCCCAAAGATGGGAGTCCATCTCCTTTCTGCTCATTGTGTGGGTCTCCACCCACTGAAACAACACATTATGACAGGATGAACACTCACACACTCCCTAGAAGCCTGCTCCAGATGCACCCTGTCCTGAATGCCTCCCCAACCAACACCCTAATATGATGCTAATATGACCTTTCCTTGTCATATTGCCATAAGAGCATTCCCACCTCTGTACTTTCAACCTCATACCCACAAATCCCAAGTGTTCACCTGGTCCTTCTCTCATCTCTCCCCCCAATATCCTAGGTATTCTACCCCACCATTCCCAATCTACCTACCTGTCAAGCCTGCACCACCAAAAGCAATAATATCACTACCCACCTGTCGTATCCCTTCAATATACAGCTACACTCTATCACTTTACCATAGATTATGTCTATATGGGTTATGGCTCACAGCTTTCTCTTCTCTTTCTCTGTCTTGTAAACCTATGGTTCTCGGAAACTGCTCAGTTTCCTTAATTCATATCAGTAAGGTCATGTACTGTTCATCCTTCAATGCTTCGCTTGCTTCACTCACCATAAGGTCTTCGAGATTCATCCATGTTATTCTGTGTGTTAGCACTTTATTCCTTCTAACAGCTGAGTAATATTCCATTGTATGTATGGACCACACTTTGTTTATCCATTCATCTGTTGATGGGCACCTGGGTTGATTCCAGCTTTTGGCAATAGTGAACAATACCACTATGAACATTGGTGTGCATATATCTGTTCATGTCCTTGCTTTCAATTCTTCTGGATATATACCTAGCAGTGGAATCACTGGATCATACAGAAGATCTATAATTAGTTTCTTGAGGAACTGCCATACTGTCCCCCACAGTGGCTGAACCATTCCACAATCCCACCAGCAGTGGATGAGGGTTCCCATTCCTCCACATCCTCTCCAACACTAATAGTCTGCTGTTTTTTTAATAGCCACCATTTTAATGGGTATAAGATGGTATTTCATTGAAGTTTTGATTTGCATTTCCCTAATAGCCTGCGATGTCAAGCATTTTTTCATGTGCTTTTTAGCCATTTGTATTTCTTCCTTGGAGAAGTGTCTTTTCACTTGCCCATTTTTTAAATGGGTTGTTTGTCTTCTTATTTTTGAGGTGTAGGATTTCATATGACATACATAAACCCAAAAGAAAATATGGCTGATGTAAGAAATTCATTGAGAGTAATAACACTTTATATTAATGGATTAAACTCATGAGCCAAGAGACACAGATTGGTAGAATGGATAAGAAATATGATCCATCCATACGCTGTCTACAAGAAACCCACCTGAGACCCAGGGATTCAAGGGGGCTGAAAGTGAATGGCTGGAAAACATTTTTACAAGCAAACAATAACAAAAAAAGAACAGGAGTAGCTATCCTAATAAAGACAAAATAGACTTTAAATGCAAAACTATTGTAAGACACAAAGATGGACACTATATATTAGTAACAGAGGCCCCAAATCACCAAATACATATTGAAAAAGAAAAATGAAGTTGGAAGTATCATACTACCTGACTTTAAAACATACTATAACACTACAGTGGTCAAAACTGCATGGTATTGGCACAAGGATAGACATACTGAATGGAACCGAATTGAGGGTTCTGATATAAATCCTCGCATATACAGTCATCTGATATACTACAAGGCTACCAAGCCCATGCAGTTGGAAGAGAATGACCTCTTCAACAAGTGGTGCTTGGAGAACTGGATATCCATATCCAAAAGAATGAGAGAGGAACACCATCTCACACCTTATACAGAAATCAACTCAAGATGGATCAAAGATCTAAATATAAGAGCCAAGACCATAAAGACCTTGGAAGATAACGTAGGGAAGCATCTACAGGACCTTGTAATAGGAAATGGTTTTATGAACGTCACACCCAAAGCATGAGTATGGCCATGGGATGAGTGCACTCATAGTAAGCTCCTAAAATCACTGCAAAGTAGGCAAAATCTTTAAAGGTCCCTAACCAGCCCCTTTCCTAGGGTCAGCCCAGCTTGGGTGTTTTGGTCTGGGAACTGGACCCAGATGTCCCCAAGACCTCTAAGACTCTAGGGATACCCAGAGACAAAGCTCTCAATCCCCAAAACATGGGACACTAAGCAGAGCTCCAGATTTCCAGGACTCTAGCTAAGCAAACAACCCCATTCCATCAAGACAGTGGTGGGATTCCATTCAGACTGATGAACATGTTTTCCTCCCCCAGGATAACGGGCAGCTTTTAAACTGGGACAACCTGTCTAGTCTAATTTTTTTCTGCCATACCACGTGGCCGCAATTAAGCCAAGTGTGGGCTCTGTATGGGACTCTGAATTCCAGTTAAACCTACATAAGAGAGGAGAGGACAAATGGATCTGAGCCAGAGACCATGTGGTCATGTGTCCTTAAAGCAGGGGTTCTTAGGGGGTCCATGGAACAAAAAAAAGGTTGATAACCCCTGCCTTAAAGGTATGAGGAAATGCACTCTAATTACCAAACCTCTCCCTTGTAGAATAAAGGACCTCCTCATGTGCCATCAATTAAGATTAAGCCGTTCCTGGCTTTCCTAGCTCCCTGCCTATGCCTTGTAACACTCCAATCCTTCCAGCGAAAAAGGCTTGCAGGGTTTTACACTTTGTGGGAAGTAACTGATGGGATGCAGCCCCCAGAGCAGCCCCAATTCGTGTCTCCTCGGGGGCAGACCCCTTAGCTTCATATCTAGCAGCTGCCCAGGGATTTTCCTGGAGGTACGAAGCTGGAGGGTCCTGCATGATATTTCTACCATGGACAGACACTGGGAGCTTTGCTTTTAGGTGATTCTAAAGTCAAGTCTTTCCCTAAACTAAACTGAGTATGTAAAATTCTCTCTTCTATTCTAATCTGTGCTTGCTTTGTTAGTCTGCCCATGCCTAGGAACTTGTAAATCAGATTTGGGGTTCGCCTGTTACAAATTGGATAATGGTGAAAGATAACCTAAAAAATGAGTTTTAAATGTCAATAGCATCTTGCAATTGAATTTAATGTAGAAAAGAAATCACAAGTGGAATTAATTCAACTTCAGGAAAGCAGAAAAACAATTGTTTTAGTTGCTTAATGAATGGAAGTGCTCAAATTGTTTTTAAGTGAAAATTTACCAGAAACTGTAACTAAGAGTTAAGATCATTATATAGACGTCTTTATATTATAAAACAGGAGTAGGATAGTAACTGTAATTTATATATCTGGGTGGATAGCCTAAACTTAGCTATTGTAATGGTAATCTTAAACTAAATTTACCTTTGATTATGGTTATTTTGTAACTAACTTCACCTAGCCCTTAAACTTCAACTATCATGATGATAATTATAAACTGAGTTCGCCTTTGTTTATGGTTATCTCAAGTCAAGCCTAAACCCTTGCCTTTGCTTATGGTTATTTCATGACAGCTTCTACCCCCTATAACTCATGGAAAAGCAAACTTGAGACACCCCTGTCTCCTGTCTTTGCACTGGTATTAGTGACCCTGCTTTCTCTCATGGCTCCAAGTGTGAACTAAATTGCTGCCTGGTGGAATTCTCGACCCTTAGTCCACTCTTCAAGACCAGAGGCTGTCAGAGTCCTGATAATCTCCAAAGACTGTCGAGGTGGGCCTTCCCCTCCCCCTCCCCCCCCCCCCGTGTTAAAATTCCTAAAAGCAATTCATGAGAGAAACCAGTTTCCCTGAGGCTTCAAGGACCTCAGTGAGTGTATACTGGAATTAGTCTGGCTCATTCAAGGTCTGCCAAAGTCCAAATGGGAAATAAGCAAAGCTCTGAAGTAAAGGAAAATGTTGTAAACTGTATTTTTAAAGCATTGGGAACTTTTTGGTTATAAGCCAATAATAAAAGGAATGAAATTCTTATGCAAAACTGCATGATCACAGTGCAAATTAGATTAATTAAAAATAGCTTCAAAAAAATCTTTCAAATGTTATTTTACAGTTAAAATTATTTTGTAAAAGAAAGAAAGTTTTAAGTAACTTTAATAAGTTGTGTTTTTGTGTCTTAGGCATAACTACCACCATGGAAAACTGGGATTGGCAATTTATACCAAACCCCATTATTTATTACAATCTCTCCCTAGAGCTAACAGCATAGGAAAAACTAGCTGTGCCTTAGAAGCTCTTAGACACAAATGGACTTACTTGCTGCTGTAGTACTGCAAAATCACAGAGCCCTGAACATGCTAACAGCAGCATGGGGATGGGGATGGGGTGAGGGGTGGGGGACACATGCCTATTCCTCAAGGGAAGATGCTGTTTCTATATGAATAGCTCTGAAATAGTCCTAAACAGTATTTGAAACCTGCAAGATGAAACCTCTAAGCCTCTGAAGGCACCTGGCCTTTCTCACTCTCATGGTCCAGTTTGTCATAGCTGGCCCCCTTTTTGGACCCATCTTCTTTATCCTTTTAGTGGGGCCATGTATCTTCAAAATTGTAACTAAGTTTATTACTTCCAGAATTAATATCTTCCAAAACAAGGTATTAGTTATGTGAGGATTTCAGCCAATTCCAGCCACAGTGCCAGACCCGTCTTCCCTCAACCTCAGTAGAATAGTCAGAGAGGTTTATGCCCTGTCAGGCAGGGACTACTGTCCTAACCAGCAGGAAGTAACTACAGAGGAATGATCATTTTCCCTCAGCACTCCCCTAAGAATAAGGGAGTAAACTCTCTGAGGGGGGAGTTGAGTCAGTTTAGAACAGGGTAATGGAGGAGAAGACAAAGCACAACATGGCTGGTGGACAACATGGCTGCCAAGCCACAATATGGCCAGCAGATCACCTGGCCAGCAGACAACATGGCTGCAAGACCTCGCTGGGAACTTGAGTGTAAACTTGAGGTCCCAGTTTCTCTTTCTGGGACCTCCTCTTTGCCCCATATAGTCCAAACAGGCCTCACCATTGGCCCCCACCATTGGTAGGATAGCCAATAACAGCTGGGGCCCATCCCCTTATCATTAGGAAGGAAGAGGAATAATTAACAATTTAAAAGGTAATCACATGAGGCAGAGCTTGCTTTCTCTGCCTAGAGAAGCCTGCACCAAATCTTGGTGTGTATTGCTATCTTTCTCTCCAATTTCTCAGCAAACTCTGTTCTTTCCCCCCATTTCCCAAATAAATTCTTTTTACTGGCCTAAAAAAGGGGGGGGGGGGCAATGGTGTGACATATTCAAAGTGTAAAAAGGAAAAAAAAAAAAAAGCCAACCAAAAATCCTATAGCTGGCAAAACTTTCAAAAATAAAGGAAAGATTAAGACATTCCCAGGTAAACAAAAGCTGAGGGGGTTTGTCACCACTAGACTGACTTTACGAGAAATACTAAAAGGAGTTCTTGGGGTTGAAAGGAAAAGACACTAAGCAACAGTGGAAAGCCATAAGAAGAAATAGAAGAGCTCTGGTAAAGTTAATGGAATGGAGAAATATAAATACTAGTACTATTGTATTTTTGGTTTGTAAATCTACTTTTTGCTTCCTCCAAGTTCTAAAATGCAAATGTAATTTGTAAATCAATGTTTTGAGACTCATGATATATAAATATGTAATTTGTGACAAGAACTACTAAAGGTGGAGGGACAGAGGAATATAGAAACATAGTTTGTGTGTGCTATTGAAGTTAGCTGGTATCAAACCAAATGAGATTGTTATAGATTTAGGATGTTGAATTTAAGCCCCAGGGTAACTGCAAAGAAAATATCAGAAAAATTAGCACAAAAGGAATGAAAATGGTTTCTAAAAGCTTCACTACAAAAGATATCAACTGGAAAAAAAATAAGTACCAATGAGCTGAGCCTTAAAAAGAATGAAGGTCTGATTCATGCCACTACATGGATGAACCTTAAAGACATCATGTTGAGTGAAATAAGTCATACAAAAAGGGACAGATATTGTATGATTTCACTTATATGAAATAGCTAGAATATGCAAGCTCATAGATACAGAAAGTAAAGTATAGGTTACCAGGTGTGGGGTGAAGAAGAAATGGGGATCTAATACATAATGGGTAGAGGGTTTGTTTGGGGTGATGGGAAAGTACTTGCAACAGATAGTGGTGAAGTAGCACAACATTATGAATATGATTAATCCTACTGAATGGTATTCTTGAAGTTCTTTGTATGGGTTTTGTATTATAGTGGCTTGAGGGGAAACTTTTGGAGGTGATGGAAATACTGCATATATTGATTTGGGTAGTGCTATTACAGTGTATGAATCTATCACAATTCATTATAAATGGATAGAGTTTCTTGCATATAGGTATACCTCAATAAAGCTGATCAAATTGTTAAACCCCTAACACCAGTGTTAATCAAAATATTTTTTGTTTAAAATGCTGTTAATATAATTTCGCTATATATTAATTTCCCTTTTAGAAAAAAAAATGAATAACTGTCTACCAACAAATGCTATAATAATTAGTGTAACATTTTATAGAAAAATAATTATTAGTTTTTATTGTATACATAACTCAATTATACATTATTCTCTAATTTCCAAAGTTAGTAACACTTTGGCTTTTTTTTGCTCCTTTGATATATTAACTTAATGTTATATATAAAACAAAGTAAGTAAATACAAGACCAATAACCCTGAGAAGTCTGAAAAAATGAAGTATAAACCAATTAAATCAAAAGTGGTATACTATATACTTTAAAGTTTCTTTCTTATTGCACTAAAAGATGTTTTAAATTTCTACAAATATATCTGTCTATGCATACATAATGCTAACTGATGTGATTTTACGTTTAAAAGATTTTCAGGTATTTATTTCCATGTATTTATATTTGATCTTTAAATAACCTAAATTCATATTAAAATTTGGAGAAAATATCAGCCCATAAACTGCAGTATAGAGATACTAATGTTCTTGATCATAAAAACAAAGACAAATGATGGCACTTCTGCTCAAATTCCCTGTCTTCTTGTCTAAGAAACCATTTCTTAGCCTGCGTCTTAAAAATCAGAAAAACGTTAGTGCCCTCCCCGCTCTTCAAACCATGGGATTTCATTTTCTGTTAAAAGTCAGCAGCCTGTTTCCTTTTCTTTGATATAGCAAGTCTTTGAAATTTTTAGTAGAAATAGGTTTTATAAAGTTGAATTGAAAAAGAAAAAAAATTATACATATATATTACTGGGCTGATGGAAAGAATCATGCACCTAACTGGATTATAACCACAGCTCTCAGCGATTGCATTTCTGTAAAACGAAAATAACACCTATCTCACAGGGTTGTTTTCAGGAACAAAGAACATAATTAAATTAGAGGATGCATGTTGAAATTCAGTAGCATGATTTTTAAGCAGCATATATGTAGTGTAGAAACTTGTTTTCTCAGCTTATTATCTATGTAACTCAGAGCAAATTCCTTAGTGCCTCTGATGGCTTTATTCATTAATAAAATAGGACTAATCATACCAAGTTCAGTGTTATGGTGAGAACTGGAAATAACATTATTCCTAAAACCAATCATAGCAGTAGGAACATAATAAGCATCAAATTTTATAACTTTTATAAGCTATGAGTTAAGATAGTGGCAATTTGGTCATACCTGATTTGCTTTTCCCAAATCAAATATAAATGTCCATGAAGACATACAGAAAAGATAACTGCAAACAGTCCAATAAACTAATAAACAGTGCCTTCAGTTGGTACATATGTAGCTCCAAACAGAAAATTGCCCTTATCTACTATTTCCAACAGTGTCCATGATTACTCTCTGTAACATTTAGTCATGCTTCCTCTTTTTTACATTAATTAGTACTTCTATAAGCAAAACATTTTCATCTTCACTCCATCTCCAATTCTACCACCAATGTGCAAAAGAGCAGGAAACACTCTCAACAAAGAAAAGTCCAGGACCAGATGGTTACACTGGTGAATTACCAAACATTCAAAGATGTTAAAAGAAGAATTAACACCAATACTTCTCAAACTCTTCCAAAAAATTGATAAAACATAGACTCCCTACTTCATTCTATGAGGGCAATATCACCCTAACACCAAAACCAGACAAAGAAACCACAAGAAAAGAAAATTACAGACCAATATATTTTTTAAATATAGATGCAAAAATCCTCAACAAAACACTAGTAAGCTGAATTCAACAGGAGATTAAAAGGATTATACAGCAGAACCAAGTGGGATATAACCCAGGAATGCAAGTGAGGTTCAGAATAAGAAAATGAATCAGTGTAGCACACCACATTAATAACTAAGGGGAAAAAAGACATGATATTCTCAATTGATGCAGAAAAGGTATTTGACAAAATCTAGCACCAGTTCTTGATAAAAACACTCAAAAAAACTAGCAATAGATGGGAATTTCCTCAACATGATAAAGGGCATATATGAAAAGCCCACAGTTAACATATTCAACAGTGAAAGACTGAAAGTTTTTCCCTAAAATCAAGTACAAGGATGCTTGGTTTTACTGCTGCTATTTGGCATTGTACTAAAGTTCTAGCCAGAGCAATTAGGTAACAAAAAGAAATAAAAGGCATCCAAATTAGAAAGGAAAAACAAAACCTATCTCTATTTGCAGAGGACATAATACTACATATTGAAAATCCCAAAGAATCCATAAGAAAGCTACTAGAGCTAATAAATAAATTCAGCAATATTGTGAAATATATGATCAACATACAAAAATCAGTTGTATGTCTCCCAACCAGCAATGAACAATCTGAAAAGGAAGTAAAGAAAACAATTCCATTGATAATAGCACCTAAAAGAATTAAATACCTAGTAGTAGATTCAACCAGGAATATAAAACACTTGTACATTGAAAAACTACAAAATATTGCTGAAAGAAATTGAAGACAACCTAAATAAATGGAGAGACACCCTTTGTTTATAGATTGTCATGCTTAATGTTGTTATGATGTCAAAACAATTCAAAACAGTTTACAAGATTCAACGCAATCTCAATCAAACTTCTAACAGATTTTTTTTTTTTTTTTTTTTTTGCAAAAATGGAAAAGCCAATCATCAAATTCATGGGGGAGGGCAAGGGGCCCCAAATAACCAAAAGCCATCTTGTAAAAGAAGAATGAAGTTGGAGTACTCACACTTCCTGATTTCAAAACTTACTGCAAAGCTACAGTAATCATACAGTAAACATAACAATATGTTACTGGCAGACATATAGAACAATGGAGCAGAACTGAGAGTCTAGAAATAAGCTCACACATCTATAGCCAATTAATTTTCCATAAATGGTGTCAAGTCCACTCAATAAGGAAATAATAATTTCTTCAATGGTGCTGGGACAACCAGATTTCCACATGTAAAAGCATAAAGGTGGACCCCTACCTTACATCATATAAAAATATTCAACAGCATAAATATTCTATTTAAAACCATAAAACCCTTAGAAGAAAACATGGAAGAACATTTTCAGGACTTTGTAGTAGGCAATGGATTCTGAGCTATGACACCAAAAGTGTGAGCAAGCAAATAAAAAATAGATAACTTTGTTTTCACCAAAATTAAAAACTTTTATGCCTCAAAGAATATAATCAAGAAAGTGAAAAGACAACTTGTAGAATGGGAAAAATAGTTCAATTCATATATATGATAGGCATTTAATATCTAGAATATGTAAAGAACTCCTACAACTCAACACAAAGATAAACAACCCTAATTAAAAATAGCAAATGACTTGAGCAGACATTTCTCCAAATAAGATATGCAAATGGCCAATAAGCCCAAAAAAAAGATGTTGAAAATCATTATACATTAGTGAAATGCAAATCAAAACCAGAATGAGATATCACTTCACACCCAAAGGTTGGTTATTATTGTTTAAAAATTGAAAATAACAAGTATTAATGAAGATGTGGAAAAATAGGAATCCTCATGCATTGCTGGTGGAAATGTCAAATGATGCAGCTGATGTGGAAAACAGGTTGGTGGTTCCTCAGAAGTTAAGCATAAAATTACCATATGACCTACCACTACCACTCCTAGGTATACCGAAGAGAATTGAAAGCAGAGATCCAAACAAATATGTATATACCAATGTTCTTAGCAGCATTATTCACAGTAGCCAAAAGGTGGAACTAATCCAAATATCCACTAATAGATGAATAGATAAGCAAAATGTGATATATCAATACAATGGAGTACCTTTAGCCATGAAAAGGAATGAAGCTCTTCTACATGCTACAACAAGATGATCTTTGAAAACATTATGGTAAGTAAAAGAAGCCAGACTCAAAGGGACAAATATTGTATGATTCCACTTATATGAAATGAAAAGAATAAGCAAATTCATAGAGACAAAAAGTAGATTAGAATTTACCAGGGGCTTGGGAAAGGGGAATTGGTAGTTATTGCTTCATAATCAAAGGGTTTATATTTTGGGTGATTAAAAAAAAAAAAAAAAAAAAAAAAAACTTTAAGTAATGGAATGTGGTGATGGTAGTATGTCATTGTAAAAATAATTAATGTCACTGAAGAGGAAAATTTATGCTATGTATATTTTACCACAATAAAAAGAATAGGAAACAGAGAGAAACAAGACCTGGTGCATAGAATATTTACTGAAAGAAAGGTTGAATCGATGTGCCTTAAATTAGTCACGCTACTTATATTCTAATAAATTTCCTAGATCCAAAGCTGGGGGTAGGGGAGGAATCTGTAGCACAGCTGTCAGTGTAGTTGATAAGCAAAACCTCTACTAGAATTTCTGCAACCTAGAATACATTCATTTAGTGTATCTTGGCAGTATTTCCATAGAATTTTCTCCTGACCTCAATTCTTACTATTCTTTAAAAAAAGAAAAAATAAGGTGATCCTAGAGTTATGAGGATATTTGTATTTTCCCTTCTTTTACCTGGTGACTATAATATTTGGTATCTTGATCTGGATGTTGATTATACAGGTGGATTCAGTTTCTTAAAATTCATTGGTCTTTATGTACTTTTTTGTATATATATTATACTTCAATTTAAAAAGTTAAATATATTTATAATAGTATTAATAATAAAATCATATTTTTCTACATTTCATGATGTGGAAATTATATGGCATTCTATGGATAAGTAATGGGAATAAATTGTGAAAAGTAAGGATGATTATACTTCCCAAACATGAGTTTGTATTCTGTGCGATGTATAAAAGTGGTTCTTGCATAAGTAGATTTGGGCAATGTTCCATACACTATCCTCTCACTGGATTCAAAATTCACAGTAACAAATTAAAATCTCTGAAAGGTTTTACCATAAATACACCCATTGAGCTTTATATAACTTAGAAAACTTACAAAGCTTAGGTGTGTTCTATAGAACACTAATTTTTCTTCAAGATAATAAGTGATCCAGGAAAGCAAAAATTTCTGTTGTCAAATAAGTTTGAGTAATAAGAGGTTAAATGAAAATTTAAGTTTTCATACTATAGTAATTCTTAAACTGAAATTTATTATTTTTCCAGGATATTATATTCTTTATAAAAATGAGCATTATATTAACTATTTTGGAGACACATTATTTTCTCTGCCATCATCTAAAAGGAACTAGAAAAATAATATAAAGTGAATGTTTGATCATTAAGTTAAGCTCTTCCATAGGACGGATATCTCCTGTTGCTTCCAGAATTTCATTGCAAATAAATGTAGTCATAAAATAGAAGAGACAGGGTGGGCCTTTTGAATTATGCAGCATAACATTTTAGGATGAAGGTTTCTTGGGAGTCATTATTTTTACAGCCTATGACCCTTTGCATGAAACAGCACTAAAAATAGCATTTCCAGCATTTCTAGTATTCACCCAATGTCACAGGAGAGTAATACATCCAGTAGTTTCTGCCATCTACAAATTTTTTCAATGGCAATAGAGTCTGAATAGGATATAACAAAAGTAAGAAAAATGCACTTGATGAACTCGGTCATTCCAACAAAATCTGTGATGAAATGATCTAAATTTAAGAACTGGCCTCTAAAAAGCTATAGAGATTTCTCTGCAATTAACATATCAAAACAGGCACTTGAAAGTGACCAGTTTATGTGAACCAGCATAGAACACATAAATATGTAACAGACCCAGGAAAAAGTTGCTTATGCTGAGAATGAGCTTAGAAACATTTAAATAGCCATTCCATATTAGAGGTTCTGGATAAGAACTACTTTTATGCATTGCTATACCAGTAAAAACAAACCAGTTTCAGTATAGCAACATTACTTTGGTTGTATTAAAGTATCTGTCACAGGTTGAATTGTGACCCTGCAAAGACATGTTGAAGTCCTAATTCCCAGTAACCGTGAATGTGACTGTATTTGGACATAAGGTCATTTCAGATGGACTTAGTTAAATCACAATGAGGTGACTTAAATGTTAGAGAAGGGTGCACCCTTAGTGCTATATGATGCTGTCCTTAGAAAACGAGAAGAGACACAGACGGACACAAGGGACAATGATAAGTGATGACTGAATCAGAGATTGAAGTGCTGTAGCTACAAGCTGAGGGATGTCAAGGAATGACAAGGATTGTCAGCAAATCCAGAAATTAGAAGAGGCAAGGAAAGATTCTTCTCTAGGTTTCAGAGGAAGCATGGCCATGATGACACTTTGACTTCAGATTTCTAGCATCCAGAACTGTAAAATAATAAAGTTCTGTTGTTTTAAGCCACCAAGTTTGAGATACTTTATTAAGGCAGCTCTCAGAAATTACGACATTAGCTTTTGGGAAAGTGGAACAGATTAAGTGATAAAGAAGAAGCTATAACTCTTTTTAATTACCTTGTTTTATAGTTTTGAATTTGGAATATTTTAAATGTTTTACATAAATTACAAAAAATAAATTAAAAAGAAAAAAATAGATACTCCCAAATCATGTATCAATTTTGTAGCAAACCACTCAGACAAGAAGTCTCTAATGTGATTTCAAAATGTAGTATTTTAATAGACATTCTGACTACAGTATGCCTTAAGGACAAAAATGTCTCCAAAGAAATTTAAAATGCATGCAATGGTCTTCGTTTAGTTCAGACTGGTAGTGGTTCTGCTCATTCAAAATTTGCAAAAATCTTGTCAGTTTTGTATGCAGTTTAAGTGGGAAAACCAGCAGACAATAGAACTCTCCAAAGATCCTTCTTGGATAACTGCAAGCCACTGAAATGGCTTACAGGATCCATGTTCAGCCATACCCTCTTTAGCAAAGGGTTGTTCAGTTAATCTCTCATGGTGTCCTGTCCTGTGGGGGATTATTTTCTGAAAACACAGGGAGGTCCCTGATACAGCTGCTTCTGGCCATATCTCAGAGCACATAAGCTGAATAGATTGGGGATTTTCCAAATTATCAATTGCTGGTTTCTTTGTGCTTAACAGATCAGTCCTCAATTTATCCCTTTCCTCTCACATTTTACTATGAGCTGCAAGGAGAAACCAGGCTGTATCTTCCACATTTAGCTTGGAAATCTCCTCAGCTAAATAGTTTCATTGTTTTCAAGTTCTGCCTTCCATCCAACAACAGAACACAATTTTACCAAGTTCACTGCCACTTAATACCAAAGATAACCTTTCTTCCAGTTTTCAAGTACACATTCATTATTTCCTTCTAAGCCCATAGAATTACATTTAACATCCATATTTCTACCAACAGTCTCATCCAGAACAAACCAGGCTTTCTCTATCAAGTATCTCACAATTCCTCCAACCTCTAGGCCTTACCCAATTCCAAAGCCATTTTGCACTTTTAGGTATATGTAATAGTAGCACCCCACTTTCCATTACCTAAACCTGTTTTAGTTTCCCAGCTGTTAAAACAAATATCATTGGGAAGTGAATGTGGCTCAAGTGATTGGGCTCCTGTCTACTATATGGGAAGTCCAGGGCTCAATTCCCGGGGCCTCCTGGTAAAGGGCAAGCTGGGCTGCACAGAGAGCTGGCCCAGGCAGAGTACTGGCCCATGAGGAGTGCTGGTCAGCGCAGGAGTGCTGGTCCATGCAGAGAGCTGGCACAGCAAAATGATGCAACAAAAAAGAGGCACAGAGGAAAGACAATGGGAGACACAGCAGACCAGGGAGCTGAGGTGGTGCAAGAGATTGAGTGCCTCTCTCCCACTCCAGAAGGTCCCAGGATCAGTTCTCAGTGCTGCCTGGGAGAGGACAAGCAGACACAAAAGAGCATACAGAGAGCAGGCAGCAAGCTCAGAAACAACAGGGGGTGGGGAGGGTGAGGTGGAGAAATAAATAGATTGGCTTAAACAATGGGGATTTCTTGGCTTACAGTTTTGAGGCTAGAAGAATTCCAAAACTAAGCATCAGCAAAGTGATGCTGTCTCCCTGAAGACAGTAGCATTCTGAGGTTGGCTGTCAGCAATCCTTGGTTCTTGACTTTTCTGTCACATGGCAATGCACATGGTAGCCTCTTGTTGTCTTCTAGGTTCAACTGACTTGCAGCTTCTGACAGCTCTCCATGGATTTTCTCCCTGTGGCCTTCTCTATAAGGTCTCCAGTGATAGGATTAAATATTAAGATGCATCCTGATTCAAGTGCTCCACAGCTTAACTGAAGTAACCTCATCAAAAGGTCCTATTTACAATGGCTTTACACTCACAGTAATGGATGAAGAGTAAGGACATGTTTCTCTGGGGTATATAACTCCAAGCCACCACATACTCCATACACACTTTTATAGGATATAGATACAGTAGTGCTTGAAAGGAAATTAATTTTTATATTAGTAAAGAAGAAAGGTATTGAATCGATTATTTAAGCTGCTGCTTTAGGAAACTAGATATAGAAGAGTGAGTTAAATCCAAAGCAAGTAGAAAAAAGGAAATTATAAAAAGAACAGAACAATGAAATTGAAAACAGAAAATAATAGAGAAAATCAATGAAACAAAAGTTGGTTCCATAACAAATTCAATAAAACTGATAGATGTTTAGGCAGATTGACCAAGAAATAAAGAAAAAAGACAAATTACCAATAGTAGGAATAAAAAGAGGGAATATCACTGTAGGACATACAGACATTAAAGGAATAATAGGAAAATACTATAAACAACAAGACAAAGACATTAAAAAGAATGAAAACTAGAGAAAAATATCCCTCATAAGCATATTTAAAAAATTCTCAACAAAATATTAACAAAATGAATTCAGTAATATATAATGACCTAATGCAGTTTACATAAGAATGCAAGGTGGATTAATATTTGAAATTAAATAAATATAATCCACATATTCTCAGAATAATAGAAACAGATAAACTACATGATCAAATCTACAGATGCAAAATAATTACTTGAAAAAATTCAGTATCAATTTTTTTTACTTTAAAAAGAAAGAAACTCCTAAAAAAACTAAGAATTGAAGAAAACACCTTGACTTGAAAACAGGCATCAAAACTACAGGTAATTGCATACTTTATGGTAAACCACTGAATGCTTTCTGCCAAAGGTTAGAAATAAGGCATAGATATCATCTGAAAAAATCTATTTAACATCATACCCAGTGCAATAAGGCAAGAAAAAAGAAATAAAAGGCATAAAGATTTGAATTAAGTAAATAAAATTGTCTTTATTTGCAGATGGCATTATTGTCTGCAGAGAAAATCCCAACAAATTTCACAAAAAATCTAGAAATAGAAAATGAAATTCAGCAAGGTTTTGCTGACTATAACATTAATATACAAAATCTCTTGTATTTACACATACTAGCAATGAAACTGGAAACTCAAATTTTTGTTTGTCTGAAGGAATTTGCACAGTTGATAATGATTACTTGTCAGAGGATCTATGTCTGAATATTATTCTATACCAAGTTGAACCCGTATTTTTCATGGCAAATGTGATGGTTAGACTTATGTGTCAACTCAGCCAGGTAAGAGTGCCCAATTGTTTGGTCAAGCAAGAACTGAGCTAGTTGTAATACAAGGGTGTTTCATGGACTTTAATTATCACTGAGTTGATTTGTATATATGGCTGATTACATCTACAATCAACTCAGGAGATTGCAGTCAGCAATGAGTGATGTCACATCCAATCAGTTGAAGGCCTTGAAAGGAGAAGTGATTTCAGCATTCAGATAGAAAATCCCCATCTCTACTTTAGATAGCCAGTGTCTCCTGGGGAACTCATGGAGGACCTTCATCAGGGTCCCTAGCTTGCAGCCTGCCCTACGGAATTTGGACTTATGCTTTCCACACTTGCATGACAATTTTGTAAAATCTCTTACTACTTACAGATATCTCCTGTTGGTTCTCTTTCCCTAGAGAACACTGACTAATAAAGCAATGAAGAAAGCAAAGTCACTGTTTGGATCTTTGTATGGGCCAATGTCAGCTATCTGATGAATTCAGCCTCCTTACTAGCTACCTCAGTTATTTGTTTGGTCAAAAGGGATGCTACAAGCTATAACATGGATGGGTCAAAGTGGTTCCATAACAACTCAAAATACATTTTACAGAAAGGTCATTACTATCACTTTTGTTTTCAAAGGAGAGCAAGTAATTTGATCAGAAATTATTTAAATTCCCTTGATTGTCTATATTTTTGAATAAATTTAATCAGGAAATACTTTTGTATACTTCTTTAAATGGCAATAAATACAATCACTGATCTAGGAAATTAAAATTTTTTTCATGTTTTCAGTTTAAAATGTGTACAGTGAGAGGCCTCCTGGTGCCCTGGTAGCACCCTGGACCAATGAAGCCTTTGATAGGCAGCTTCAATGACCAATTCTTTGCCTAGCCCCTTTCAGCCTCAGTTTCCTCATTTGTAAATGATAGATTAGTTTACATAATTTTGAAGAGTCCTTGAAATTTGAAAATTCTGTTATTTTGTATCTTGGTAATAAGCCTCCCTGTTTGGTGGTAATTTTGTCTTGGTGAATTTTTCTTTTATGCTTCTTATCATTGTTGTTTCAAGATACAACTTGACAATAATATATCAACAGTATCACAGCAACATTTTATAGCATTCCCCTACAGTACCTAAGCTCATACTAGTGCAAATTGTGTTACAATTCTTTGATCAAACTGGAGTATCACATCAGGTTCATCTGACAAATCCACAGTTGTGATTATTCATTTATGGATGACCAAGGCAATCCTCAAATCCAGGCTTTGGATGATACAGACATGAGACAATAAGTTCTTTGGCAACATCCCACTTATAATTTAATTTTTCTAACCAATTTTTCTGTGAGGGTATGATTTGTCCTTTAAACTAAATTGCTCAAATGAATCTGTTGTACAGTCAGGCAAATGTTGCTATTGTTTTGATAGTATAAAGTAAAGTGATATAAAAGCCAAATCTATTTAATGGAAATATCTTTAAAAATTTTGGATCCAGAGTGTATATTAAAAATAAGTATTGAATGGGAAGTTTTTGTATAATTATTTTCTTCCATCTTTCTGAGGTTTGTTATGAGCTGGTACTTTATAAAGAACAGACCTAAAATAAGTATTACACTTTATAAATTAGGTAAAATTATTTAAAATCTCACTTCTTAATTCACATGAGTTTGTGGCTGTGCTTTCTTATCATTAGAACTTGTACATAATTTCTAATTGTCATAGTAAATATATATTAGTCACACATATATATTGCATATAATTTATCAATTTTTCATATATCTATGCAATATCTTACAGGTATTCCTCAAATATTAAGAAGTTGCTTAGCCACTATCATAAGTTTGGTTTCTACTATGTATCTATTTAGCAACTTAATAAGAAAATATATTACATAAAAAATAGGTATCAAAAAAAAGTGCATCAATAAATGAGAGAAATATGCCTAACAAACCAAGTATTTGTGAATTTATGTATATACACACATTATGTTTTTTTTTAATTTATTTTAACACAAGTTATTACATACTGACAATTTATCAAGTGCCAGTCACTGTGCTAAGTATTTTACACAAAATTTTAAATTTAATCCTCATGAAAAGTTTCTCAGTTTAGCATTGCTATTATTACCATCTGTATAGACAGGATATATTAGCTTATAAAACCTTAAGAAACTTATCCAAAGCAATAGCAATAAGTGGTAGATCCAAGATTTGATCAAATGTTTGTTTCTTTACAGGATAAAAAGATATAAAATGGAGTCACCTATCTGAATGTACTTTATTGGTTTATGAGTTCTGTATTGATTTATTTTATGTATTGAAATTATTTAGATGTCTTATGTATAAATATGTATGGGATGATGTTAGTGAAATTTTGCCCAACCAATCATTTTACACTCATGCCTTGAAATCTTTGTCAAGGGATATAAAAAATGCCCTTGGTGCTGTGTAAATCCCATAAATAGGGTATCAAGTTGTGAGACAATAAATATAGGAAAGACAAAAGCAATCTAAATATACTTGACAAAACAAAGTAGGTTTGAAAGGTGACCAGATGACTTCTGCCGGTAAGATGTACAAAAAAAAATGTATTCTGAATTAAAGGGTCAGGGTGTTCTAATAATAAAAATTGAGAACCTGGCCAAGAGCCACTGAGACCCAAACCTCCACAATTGCCTACAGACAAAGCAGAATTTTGTTTAATTTTCTCTATAGTCAATGTTAAGAAATACTGCCTCTTTTGGTTCAGGGTGTTGGTTGGGGGAGGGGCATTCAGGACAGGGCGCACCTAGGGCAGGCTTATAGGAGTGTGTGAGTGTTCATTCTGTCATAATGTGTTGTATCAGTGGGTGGAGACCCAATTAATGAGCAGGAAGGAGTTGGACTCCCATCTTTCGGAGGACTGATTTGTTCAGAAATAGACAAGTGGGAGTCTTTCAAGAGCGAGGGCGATTCCTAAAAGGGGAGGATAAACCAGTGTGTCAAGACTTCTTGTTGCATGTAACTATGAATCTTGTCATCCAATGAGTCAAGCCAGGGGGTCATTGTGGGCCCCAGGGGGATGGGGTGGGAGAAATAGAATAGATCAAATAGGGGGTATTCAGTGGTCAGTGGAAATGTTCTTCATTACCATACAGTGATGGACACACAGAACATGGTAAATATCATCAAAATTTATAAAAGTGTATGGTCTAAAATGTAAACCATAGTGTAAACCATTGACAATGTTTAGTATCTATGTTTCACTATTTGTATATCAGTTGTAACAATGCTACCATCCACATATAAAAAGATATTAATATGGGGGGGGGGAAGAAAGGGGGAGGATGTTGGGTATATGAGTCTCCTGTATTCTGTGTGTGACTTTGCTGTGACCTAAAACTTCTTTGAAAACAAAATGAAAAATAATGAGACACTGGGGAATGAGAGAGAGAAGGTGCCATGGTACAGACTAGACACCAGATATTGATATTGAAACGCAAAAGGTCAAAATTTTTTTTATATTTTTCACTTTTTAAATATCCCAATCTTTTAATTTAATTTAATTTTTAGTTTTTTCTTAAAATTTTTATGTATTTTACTCTTACACTTAAACTTATCATTATTATTTCATTTTTCTATTAATTGTATTCAGGTATTGTAATGGCTTTGTCTTTGAAGTACCTTTGAATCACAGAAGGGTTACAACTGGGGTGGGGGAGGATCGTTGGTGTGAGGTGTCAGGGATGGGGGATGCATGGGAGGAAGTTCACCTGAGCATAAATATAAGGTATTTAAAAATGTTCAAATGTTCATGGGGCATTGTCACAGTGGGTGGTGAATCACTTAATAAATGAGAGAATACTGAATTCCCATCCTGGAGAGCTCTGTCACATTCTCTAAGGGAGCAGCAACAGTCCCCCAAGTGCAGGGGCAGTGACTGGCGAAGGAGGATCATCCACTGATGGGCCCTTAATATTGATGACTAGCCTTACGAGTCTTTGCTCTTGAAATTAAAACTTAGTCTATTGTTATGGGGTGCCTAAGGTTTGCCTCCTGAGAATCTCCTTGTTGCTCAAATGTGGCCTTTCTCTAAGCCAAACTCAGCATATGAATGCATTACCTTCCTCCCAACATGGGACATGACTCCCGGGGATGAGCTTCCCCGGCACTGAGGGATTGTTACCAAGTGCCAACTGGCAATGTGACTGGAAAAAGACCTTGACTAAAAGGGGGAAAAGGTAAAGACAAATGAGTTTATATGGCTAAGAGACTTCAAAGTGAGTTGGGAGGTCATCCCAGAGGTAAAGCTTACACACATCTCAGTAAGATCTTATGGAATTCCAAAGTGGATATCACCCCAAATAATGGGGTTCCTGAGGGCTCTGGAGACACCAGGTCCTATGTCTGGACTGATAGCTCTGGAGTTTGATGCCTTGCCAGTAGGCCCTACTTTGGAGTTTGTGCTCCTGAGAGTGACAGAGTTGGACTCAACTATGTCTTCCCTGCACATGGCTCATCTGTCCCTTCTATTCAAACCTATACTTGGTGCTGGAGTTTGTAGGTATATGTCCAGAGACTTAAGTCTGGGCTGTCCATGTGCCAGCTGGGCCTGGAATCTCGGTGGAGCAGCAACTCCTACTCTACAGCTCATTGGACTCACCCAGGACAACTGGCAGGGAGATGATGATGGACAACGGCCATCCCTGGGAATGGAGAGAGTCTGTAGCTGCAGGCAGGATAATCCCATCCATCCTTATCATGGGATATAAGCCCCCTCTCAATTGGAGGTGGAGTGGACATCACCAACACAGACTCCTCAGGATGGGGGGACGAGCTATGGACTAGAGTGGACTTACTTGTATTCTACTATAGACATATTGTGATTCAAGCAATGGAAGAAATTACAACATTGATGTGGAACCAGTGGCCACTGGAGGCTCTGGGGTCAGGGAGAGGGAAAAGCAGTTGTAATACAGGGGCTTTTTCAGGACTTGGGAATTGTCCTGAGTGACATTGCAATGACAGATATAGACCATTTTATATCATCATATAACATGCAGAACTCTGTGGGAGAGAGTGTGGTCTACAATGTTAACTATGGTCCATGTTTAATAGCAAAGCCCCAGGATGTGTTTATCAATTGCAATTAATGTGCCACACTAATCAAGGATGTTTATGTGGGAGGTTGTGGGAGGTGTGTGTGGGGGCATATGGGAATCCCTATATTTTTTGTGTAACATTTATACAATCTAAGTATCTTTTTAAAAAATTAAAACAAAAACAAAAAAAGAAATACTACCTCAAAAACAAAACTTTCCTTCAGCAAGTCAGCTGATGGGGCTTCTGCAGTGGGCCTTTCTCAAGTTGTTCCAGAGATGCTGGATTACATGAGATCTTTCTCTATATTGATAGTGATTGGGGCCCCAGAAATGGCCAATATGAAAAATCAATCACAACAAGAAAATGTGACACCACCTCCCCTCATTTCCCCTGCACTAAGAGTCTGACTGCACAGAGCTCCTTCTATAAACAAAAGTTTATCCTTCAAATGAAGACTCTAAGGGAAATCATAGATTTTACCATGTAATCATAATTGATCACTGCACAGGTATGAGCCACTCATAAAGGGTAAACTCTATCTCTCCATGCTAGTTTTGATTAAAGGATTCCCTGTGCTTCAGATTTAACTGCTAAACACAAGTGTGGAGCAAGTTGTTATATGGTGCATCATGGGAACACAGACTGAGGCAAAACAGACTTTCAGAAAATGACTACATTATTACTTACACAGTACAAAAGGTCCGAAAGAGCAGGAGAAGAGATCCCATCATGGCCAGGGTGATGTTTAAGTTCATATGTCAACTTGGCCAGGTTATGGTGTCCAGTTGTTCCATCAAGAAAGCACTAGCCTGATTGTTATAGTGAAGATATTTCATGGACTTAAATCATCAATAAGTTGATTACTCTGAGGCTTATTATAACTACAATGAACTGAGGAGATTGCCTTCAACAATGAGAGCAGTCTTATCTAATCATTTAAAGGCTTTAAATCGAAAAATATGATTTCAGCAGTCAGAAGAGAAAATGTCTATTTCTACTTCAGCTAGCCATCTTCTTTGGGGAATGCACTGAAAACCTTCACTGGAGTTCCCAGCTTGTGGCCTATCCTATGGAATATGGATTTGCCCATCGCCACAGTCAAGTGAGTCAATTCTTATAAAAATCTCATAATATTTACATACATATGTATTATATATATATATCCTCTTGGTTCTGTTTCTCTAGAGAACCCTGACTAATATAGCTTTGGTACTGGGAGTGGTTCTTAAGAAACAGAATCTTAAAGATTTCTGAATTGGTTCTATGATTTTTGGAATTTGTTGTATAATCTGATTAAATTAAAAGACACTAATGACTCTATTTCCAACAATCGAGATGGCACTGGTGGCAATGATAGTTTATGGCATGAGTTATTAATAGATATACAGAAAAAAATCACCACTAGATATAGCTATTCAAATGCTTCTAAAAGGCATTCTCATTGGGTGAGAATGTTTTTGGCACCTTAACAGGGTTTTGTGGAATTAAAAGTTATAATGATGTTGTTGCCAAAGGGCTGCCAATGCAAAATACCAGAAATGGGTTGACTTTTATAAAGGGGATTTATTTGGGGTAAAAGCTTATACTTACAAGGTTTTGAAAAGTCCAAGACGAGGCACAGTAAGAGGTGCTTTCTCACCAAAGTCAGCTACTGTTGATTCTGTGTCCAGGCACGTGGCAAAGCAAGGTGGCTACTGATCTCTGCTGAGGTCTCAGCCTTTCCTTCTGGGTTCACCACCTCCTCTTGGACTGCTCCATGAGCCCAACCGCTTGTGTGCTTCATGCTTAAGCAATCTAGTGCTCTCTCACATGATGGGAATGAATATGATGGCTTTCTTTTCCTGTGCCCGTGTGTCTCTCTGTGGCTCCATTTTTATCAGACACAGCAAGTGGGGAGACACACTGTGAATCACGCCCCACTAACAGTCCAATCAAAAGCCCTAAAGTGATCTTATCAATTAATCTAATCAAAGGACTCTCAAGTGAAATAAATGTAATAAAACGGTATCACACCCACAGAAATAGATTAGTTTAAAAATAGAATCTTACTTTTTTTGAGGTTCATAAAATAACTTCAAACTGTCACAAATGTTCGCTGGTTGTTACTAAATATGCAGGATATATACATGTATAATTGTGTTAATTTGCTAAAAGCTGCTGGGAGCAATATACCAGAAATAATTTGGCTTTTATAATAGGAATTTATTAAGTTAAAACCATACAGTTCTGGGGCTTTAAATATGTCCAAATCAAGGCATCATCAGAGATGCTGTCTCATTGAAAGTCAGCTGCTGGCGATCCTGGACTTCTGATATGTGGCAAGACACAATGGCAGTTCTGCAGACCTGGGTCTCTGTCTCCTCCACCAGGCTTCCTTAGTTCCTGAGCTCAGCTGTGGGTGATCAGGCATATGGTTCGTCTCTCCCCTCTCCTCCAGGCCTTTTCTCTTCCAGTCTCTCGGGATTTCTCTGTTTCTTCTGCTTTTTCTTTGTGTGCCTCTGCTTTCAGTCCTCTGTTTATAAAGGACTCCAGCAAAAGGAACAAGATGCATCTCATGTCATGCCTCACTGAAGCAAGCCAATCAAAGTCTCCCACACCCACAGGAATGTATTAGCTCAAGAACATGAACTTTTCTGGGGTCCACAAAATATTTCAAACTGTTACATATACATATATAGATAGATAGATAGATAGATAGATAGATAGATAGATACATACATACATACATACATACATATATATGTATGTATAGTCAGTTCTGTTTCCCTAGAAAACCCTGACTAATATGGCCAGTCTCCTGGGGAGGCCAACTGCTCACATCAGGGTCAGTGGATGGCAGCACTGCATGCTCTACTGCCTATTGGAAAGGAGAGATGAAGAGACAAATCTGTGCTGCCTGAAGCTGGGGTAGTTATACTACCAATTGGGAAGGGGCCCTGCCACTGAGAGTTGCTGCCCTGATAAGCAGCTGGAACTACTTGTTCCCAGTTTTGGGTTTAAGGTATGGTCAGGCCATTAGAGCAAACATCTCCCAGGGCAGTGGAATGGCAAAATATTGAAACATCTCCACAAAATAGAAAAGGGGAGGAGGGGTGTAGGTGAGGGCTGGGAGATGGCTGCTATGTATGTCTATGAATTCCCTCACATCAAGTGTCATTTCAGAGCAGAGCAGTGCAGCATCAAAATCGATGCTCTTAATGAGTGTGGTATACCTCTCCCTCATCTATGTTAGAAGTTCTAAGAAATATAATAAAGCTCCATTAGAAATGCCAAAAAAAGTAATGAAGCATATCATTTTTTTCAAGGTTGACATAAAAATTAATTCCTTCCAACCTGAGGGGAATTACTTACATGTATGTATGGTATGGCAGTTGGCATTGTTTTTGAATCCCGAAAATAGATATTGGATTATGTTTGTAAATTGGTCTGTTCCCTGGGTTGATTAAATTATGATTAGGGCTTCAATTGGGCCACATCAGTAGGATGTTGAGTCCCCGCCCCCTTGGTGAGTGGGGACTGAGAGAAACTGCACTGCAGAGAA
This sequence comes from Tolypeutes matacus, assembly GCA_026826555.1. Taxonomy (NCBI): domain Eukaryota; kingdom Metazoa; phylum Chordata; class Mammalia; order Cingulata; family Chlamyphoridae; genus Tolypeutes; species Tolypeutes matacus. The sequence goes on from JAKSZT010053770.1 coordinate 30,955,213, forward strand.
CGGAGGTTGGAGTTTTTGAGCTGGAGCCCCGGGAAGTAAACACGCAGGAGAAGAACAAGAGGAACTTAGTTGTGAGGCAGAGGCCCTGGGAAGAGAAATGAGCCACTCACCTAATAGTCTACAGTTGGCCTTGTGGAAAGAGCAGAGCAGCTGAGCCCAGAAAGAAATGAGCCCCCTGAAGAGAGGAACCTGGGAAGTCTGAATCCTTGCAGATGTTGGCAGCCATCTTGCTCCAACACGTGACAACAGACTTTGGTGAGGGAAGTAATTTATGCTTTATGGCCTGGTAACTGTAAGCTTCTACCCCAAATACATACCCTTTATAAAAGTCAACAGAGGGGGCGGATGTGGCTCAAATGGTTGGGCGTCCGACTGCCATATGGAGGGACCTGGGTTCGATCCCTGGGACCTCCCGGTAAAAAAGAAAAAAAAAAAAAAAAGTCAACAGATTTCTGGTATTTTGCATCAGTACCCCTTTGGCTAATACATATGGCATTATAAATATTGATACATTCTTTGTAAGGCTCAACCTAATTCAGTTTGTGATAAAAATTTTTAAATAAAACATTTTTTTTTAACTTACATATGTAATAGACTTTCTCTTTCAAAACAAACATTTTCTTTTTTAGCTAGTGATAATAGAACTTTTTTTTTAAAAAACCTCAATCAAGGAGAGGCGGCCAAGATGGCGTTAGTGTAGGAGGGCACACACTGCAAGCTCCCAGAGCAAGGCGGATTGGGGACGGGGTCCTGTCCGGGGGTCTGTACTGTGCACGCGTGGAGTGAGAGGCTTGGGACATCTATCTGCGCGGATCGGCGGTGTGGACCGAACAGTGGAGATTCGTAAGTTTTGAGGCTGCCGGTGGAGGTTGGCACAGGCGGCTGAGCCCCGCGGTTAGGGAAAAAATAAAATAAAACGGCCATTTTGAGCCACAGGCGGGATGAAAAAGTTTTATTTTCTGGGGATCTGGCTGCCTGGCGCCCCTTGGACCTTGTGTGAACAGAGCAAACGAGCTAATCAGCACCCAGTGAACCTGAGGGGGGATTTTGGTCGGGCAACGCAGCTGATTTCCCTAGCCACCCAGGGATAAGACCCTGGCCACTGCGGAGCCAGGAGGAAGGGACACTTCCCCAAAGAGGGAGGGCTCGGTTGGAAGACAGGGAAGGGTATTTTATATTTTTAGACATCGATCTGGCTGCCTGCACCGCCCCATAGCTTTGGGGAGCAGATAAGCCAACCTGAAGCAGCATTAGGCTGAGAGCAGACGCGAATCTGCACTCAAACTGATTTACTGAGCAGCCCGGTGACGCTGGAGCTCGGCGCCAGAAGGGGCGGAATCCGCCATCTTTAGCACTCCTCATTGACTAACATCAGAGCTTCAGCTAACCTGGGGAGTCCGGAGAGTGGGACGTGCTTGATTAATTTCCATGGGCCCAGCTAGGGTCCCTTCCGTAAGGGGGTTGGTCTAGAGGAGGAATTATTTTGGGTCCTGCATTTGGCTAAAAAAAAAAAAAAAAGTGAGGTCACCTCAACAATTGAAAAATAAATTCTTTTTAATTTAGTTTAATAGCTAAAAGCTGCTTCAGGACCTGCATATAGAACCCTGTGGGGAAATTCATTGATAAACACAAGTAGGCAGGAAGGATCCACGTGGACCCTAGGGGAATCATTGACTCCCCTTAGCTCTGTTTGACTGCTTGCCTGTGTGGATCTTTGGTTTCTCTCTGTTACTTTCTGGTCTATTGCTATTATTCCCATTTTCCTCCCCCTTTCCTTTTTCCTTCTTCTTTTTTTTTTTTTTAAATAGGTGCTGCCAGCTGGTCGCTTATTTGCTGGGCTTCTTATTCAGTAATTTCCCACTCGCTGTATATATTGATTCTGTATTACAAACTATCGCTTATCCTTCCTGCATCTTTCTGCCTTCTGTTTTCTGTTGTGGCTCTTAGAGACAACATTTTTTCATAGGCCCACAACTTAAGGGTGTCAATTTCTATCCCAACTATTTTGTTTTCTTCTTCTTCTTTTTTCTTTTCTTTTTTTTTTATTAGTATTAACTTTTTCCTTTCAGACCTTTCTCTACTATTTCTCTCCCTCCTCATAATTCTAGCCTTCTAAATCACTATATATATACATATATATATATTCCTCTATTTGTTTTCCCAGTCCATTGTAGGAATCCATATTTTTTCCTAGTACTCTACACTGCCTACTCAAGTTAAATATTCATCTCATTAAGTCTCATTTTGCCCGTCTTCTAACTTTTATCAATATTTCTATTATCCTTATGCATTCCTTACATCTTTTGATTCCTCTGGCCCTAATCTTTTGCCTTCAAGGGAACATAGAAAGAAGCAAGGAAATAAAATAAGAAGAAAAACTGCCAAAGAGAAAACTTAACTCACACGCAGAACCAACAGCTAAATAAAATTCTAGAGCATAGAGAAAAGCTAATCAACTGAACAAACCCATCAAGATAATATGATGACCAGAGGGCAAGAGAAAAATACAAATGACTCTGAGAAACTGGAAAACATGGAACAGTCCAGTGCACAAAATAAAAACCAGGAAGCAATGCAGTACATCGAACAACTAATCAAAGCTATCCAAACAAATATCATGGATCAACTTAAAGAACTGAAGGAAGAGATTAAGGATATAAAGAAGACACTGGGGAGAACATACTGAAGAAATAGCTAACACATTTTTAATACCTTTTTAATACCTAAAAAGGTAATGGATATGATGGCGAACAAAGACACAAGTCAAGAAATGAAAAAGACGCTGGACTCACATGGCAGCAGAATTGAACAGGCAGAGGAAAGAATTAGTGATGTGGAAGACAATACAGTTGAAACCAAGAGATTGTAGAAAAGATAGACAAAAAGATAGAAAAAATCCAGTATGGTCTCAGGGAATTAACAGATAATGCAAGACGCACAAAATTACGCATTATGGGCATCCCAGAAGGAGAAGAGGAGGGAAAGGAAACAGAAGGAGTGTTGAAGGAAGTTATGGCTGAAAACTTCCCAACTCTATTGAGAGAGATGGATGTGCAGATCCAGGAAGCACAGTGCACCCCAAATAGTATAAATCCCAACAGGCCAACTCCAAGACATATACTTGTCAAATTGTCCAATGCTCAAGACAAAGAGAAAATACCCAATGCAGCAAGAGAAAAGAGAACCATCACATACAAGGGAAGCACAATAAGATTAAGTGCTGATTTCTCAGCTGAAACCATGGAGGCAAGAAGACAGTGGTATGACATAATCAAAACACTAAAAGAAAAAAACTTCCAGCCACGAATTCTCTATCCAGCAAAACTGGCATTCAAAAGCGATGGAGAGTTCAAAATATTCACAGATAAACAGCAATTAAGAGAGTATATCAAGAAGAAACCAGCACCTCAAGAAATACTAAAGGAATCTCTACAAGTTGAAAGGAAAGAACAAAGGAGAGAGAGTTGGAGGAGAGTTTAAAAACAACTGAAAACTCAAAAAGAGAAACAAAACAACATATGACATACATTAACGGAAAGAAAAAATGACTGAAGTAAGAAATTCGTTACGAGTAATAACACTGAATGTTAATGGATTAGAATTCACCAATCAAAAGACACAGATTGGCAGAACGGATAAGAAAATATGATCCATCTATATGCTGTCTACAAGAAACCCACCTTCGGCCCAGGGATTCAAGGAGGCTGAAAGTGAATGGCTGGAAAACCATTTTACAAGCTAACAATAGCCAAAAAAGGGCAGAAGTAGCTATTCTAATATCAGACAAAATAGACTTTAAATGAAAAACTATTGTAAGAGACAAAGATGGACACTACATATTAGTAAAAGGAGTAATCTCTAAAGAAGAGAGAACAATCATCAACATTTACACACCTAATCGAGGTGCCTCAAAATATGTGCGGCAAACTCTGGAAAAACTAAGAGGAGAAATAAATGCTTCTACAATTATAGCAGGGGACTTCAACACACCGCTATCATCATTAGACAGAACATCTAGGCAGAGAATTAATAAAGAAAGTAAGGCATTCAACAATACATTAGAAGATTTGGACTTAATAGACATATACAGAACACTATACCCAAATACAGCGGGATTTACATTCCTCTCCAGTGCACATGGAACATACTCCAAAATAGACCACATGCTAGGCCACGAAACAACACTCGATGAATTCAGAAAGATTGAGATTATACAAAGTAATTTCTCTGACCACAACGGAATGAAGTTGGAAATCAATAAGGGCCAGAGAAACAGGTTAGGCACAAGGATATGGAAGTTAAACAACACACTCTTACACAAACAGTGGGTCAAAGAGGAAATTTCAAAAGAAATCAGTAACTACCTTGAAACTAATGAAAACAACAACACAAAATATCAAAACCTATGGGATGCAGCGAAAGCAGTCCTGAGAGGGAAGTTCATAGCCATGAATTCATATATTAAAAAAGAAGAAAGAGCTAAAATTGAAGACCTAACTGCACACTTGGAGGAATTGGAAAAACAACAACAAACTAAACGTAAAGGAAGTAGAAAGCAGGAAATAACAAAGATTTGAGCAGAACTAAATGAAATAGAGAATAAGAAAGCACTGGAAACAATAAACAAAACCAAAAGCTGGTTCTTCGAGAATATCAACAAAATTGACAAACCCTTAGCCAGACTAACAAAGAAAAAGAGAGAACAGATGCTAATACATAAAATAAGGAATGAGCAAGGTGATATCACTACTGACCCCACAGAAAAAAGAGTATCATAAGAGAATACTTTGAAAAATTATATGCCAACAAGAATGACAATTTAGAGGAAATGGACAAGTTTCTAGAGACCCACAAACAGCCGACATTGATGAAAGAAGAAATAGATGAACTCAACAGCCCAATTACAAGTAAAGAGATAGATTCAGTCATTAAAAACCTCCCAACTAAGAAGAGTCCAGGACCAGATGGCTTCACAGCTGAATTCTACCAAACATTCCGGAAAGAGCTAACACCAATTCTACTTAAGCTCTTCCAAAATATAGAAGTAGAAGGAATATTACCTAACTCATTCTATGATGCCAACATTACCCTAATACCAAAACCAAATAAAGAAACCACAAGAAAGGAAAATTACAAACCAATTTCTCTAATGAACCTAGATGCTAAAATCCTTAACAAAATACTTGCTAATCGCATTCAACAATATATCAAAAGGATTATACACCATGACCAAGTGGGTTTCATCCCAGGTATGCAAGGATGGTTCAATATAAGAAAATCAATCAATGTAATACACCACATAAACAAACTGAAAGAAAAAAAATCACATGATCATCTCTATAGATGCAGAAAAAGCATTCGACAAAATACAGCACTCTTTCCTCATAAAAACACTACAAAAGATAGGAATAGATGGAAACTTTCTGAAAATGATAAAGGGTATATATGAAAAACCCAAAGCTAACATCATTTTCAACGGTGAAATCTTAAGAGCCTTCCCTCTGAGATCGGGAACAAGACAAGGATGCCCACTATCACCACTCCTATTTAACACTGTCTTAGAAGTACTTGCATGAGCACTGAGTCAAGAAAAGGACATAAAAGGCATCCAGATTGGAAAAGAAGAAGTAAAATTTTCATTATTTGCAGATGACATGATCCTATACATAGAAAGCCCTGAGAAATCGACAACAGGGCTTCTAGAACTTATAAAGGAGTTCAGTAATGTTGCGGGCTATAAGATCAATGCTCAAAAATAAGTAGCATTTCTGTACACCAATAACCAGCAAACTGAGGAGGAAATCAGGAAAAAAATACCATTTCCTATAGTAAACAAAAGAATCAAATACCTAGGAATAAATTTAACTAAAGATGTAAAGGACTTATATACAGAAAACTACAAAACACTGTTAAAGGAAATCAAAGAAGACTTAAATAAATGGAAAAATATTCCCTGTTCATGGATGGGAAGACTAAACATCATCAAGATGTCTATCCTACCCAAACTAATCTACAGATTTAATGCAATCCCAATAAAAGTCAACACTATATTTTTTAAGGAACTGGATAAACTAACCACAAAATATATTTGGAGAGGCAAGAGGCCCCGAATTGCCAAAGATATATTGAAAAAGAAAAATGAGGTTGGAGGTATCACATTACCTGACTTTAAAACATACTACAAAGCTACAGTGATCAAAACTGCGTGGTATTGGCACAAGGATAGACCTACTGACCAATGGAACTGGATTGAGAGTTCTGATATAGATCCTCGCATATACAGTCATCTGATATTTGACGAGGCCACGAAACCCACTCAGTTGGGAGAGAGTGGCCTCTTTAACAAGTGGTGCTTGCAGAACTGGATATCCATATCCAAAAGAATGAGAGAAGAATACCATCTCACACCTTATACAAAAATCAACTCAAGACGGATCAAAGATCTAAATATAAGAGCCCAAACCATAAAGACCTTGGAAGATAAGGTAGGGAAGCATCTACAGGACCTTGTAATAGGAAATGGTTTCATGAACTTCACAGCCAAAGCACGGGCAGCAATAGAAAAAATAGATAAATGGGATCTCCTCAAAATTAAAAACTTCTGCACCTCTAAGGACATTATTAAGAAAATAAAAAGGCAACCTACCCAATGGGAAAAAATATTCGGCAACCATATATCTGATAGGAGCCTAATATCCTGCATATATAAAGAAATCCTTCACCTCGAAAATAAAAGGACAAACAACCCATATAAAAAATGGGCAAGTGACCTGAAAAGACACTTCTCCAAGAAAGAAATACAAATGGCTAAAAAGCACATGAAAAAATGCTCAACATCACTTGCTATCAGGGAAATGCAAATCAAAACTACAATGAGATACCATCTTACACCCATCAGAATGGCAGCTATTAAAAAAACAGGAGACGCTAAATGTTGGAGAGGATGTGTAGGAATAGGAACCCTCATCCACTGCTGGTGGGACTGCGGTATGGTCCAGCCACTGTGGAGGACAGTTTGGCGGTTCCTCAGAAAACTAGCAATAAATCTTCCGTATGATCCAGCAATTCCACTGCTGGGTATATACCCAGAAGAACTGAAAACAAAAATACAAACAGATATATGCTCACCAATGTTCATAGTGGCATTGTTCACCATTGCCAAAAGTTGGAATCAGCCCCGGTGCCCATCAACAGACGAATGGATAAGCAAAATGTGGTACATACATACAATGGAATATTACTCAGTTGTAAGAAGGAACAAAGTGCTAACACATGGAATAACGTGGATGAATCTTGAAGACCTTATGTTGAGTGAAGCAAGCCAGGCACTGAAGGATGAACAGTATATGACCTCACTGATCTGAACTGAGGAAAGTGAGCAGTCTCTGAGAACCATTGTCTGAAAGATAGGTTAACAAAGGAGAGTAAGAGAAGAGCAGGCTTTGAGCCATCAGCCATATGGACATAATCTATGGTAAAGGGATAGAGTGTGGTTGCATGTTGGGGGATGGGGCAGATGAGTGGTGGTGTGCCTGGGTTTGGTGGTGCAGCACTGGGGGGTGGGTGGATTAGGAAGGGCTGGTTCAAATCCCCAGGGCATGTAACTGTGAATCTTGACATTCCATGGGTTGGGAGAGGGGGGTATCATGGGCCCTGGGGGGCTGGGGAGAAGGGAACAGTCAAGACCTAATGGGTTGTTTGGTGGTCATGGGGAAGGTTTTTTATTACCTTACAGTAATGTACACAGGACATGGTAAATATCATCAAAATTATTAAACTGTATCATCTAAATTGCAAACTATACTGTAAATCACTGACAATGTTTAGTTGCTATATTTTGCTATCTGCATAACAGTTATAACAATCCTAACAACCAAAAAAAAAAGGGGGCGGAGTTAATATGGGGTGGGGAATGGGGGGTGGTTTGGTATCTGGGAGTCTCCGGCACTCCGTGTGTGACTTTGCTGTGACCTAAACTTCTTTAAAAATTAAATGAAAAATTGGGAGAAAATGGGGATTGAGAGGAGGAAGGTGTCATGGCACACCAGACATCCGATAACACAGTGATAAAGGGAAGGAAAAAAAGGAAAAAAGAAAAGAGAAAGGAAAAAAAATGAATATATATATATATATATTTTAAAGGCATTTCCTTTGCTTTTTTGCCCATTTTTTGAATATCCCAATCCACTAATTATATTTTATTTTGTTTTGTTCTTTGTTTGATTATTTGTTTTTTTTCCTTCTCTCTTTTTTTTTTTTCCCCTGAGTTTCCTTATGTTTGTCTCTTGCATGTACGCTTATCACACTTGTTTCTTTTTCCTAGTAAGTGTATTTGATTATTTTATGGTCTAAATGTTCATGGAGGATTTGGATCACAGAAGGGTTACAATGGGTACTGTGGGGGATTATTGGGGGGGCGGGGTTCGTGGGGATTGGTTCATCCGAATATACATGAAAGATATACAAAATCATTCAAAGGATCGGGGGATGGGGCATGGTCACGATGGGTGGATAATCACACAATAAATGAGGGAATCTGAATTCCTAGCCTGGAGAACTCTGCCACAGTCTCCAAGGGAGCAGCAATAGTCCTCTGAGTGTAGGGACAGTGCCTGTCAAAATAGGATGATCCACTGATGTTTTTTTTTGGTTATTTTGTTTTTTTGGGATTTTTTTATTGATGACTACCCTTGTGAGCCTTTGCTCTTGTAAATGAGTCTTAGCCTGCAGTTGTGGGGTGCCTAAGGGTTGCCACCTGAAAGCCTCCTTGTTGCTCAAATGTGGCCTGTCTCTAAGCCAAACTCAGCATATGATTGCATTACCTTCCCCCCAACGTGGGAAATGACTCCTGGGGATGAGCCTCCCTGGCAACGAGGGATTAATACCAAGTGCCAACTGGCAGCTTTGCACAGTGGCAGTATCGTAGCCAATGAGGTTTATCCGAGGCACGGTTATTCCTAATTGAAAACTTTTCCCAAGTGCCAACTGGCAACACACTGGAAAAAGACCTTGAATAAAAGGGGGAAATGGTAAAGACAAATGAGTTCAAGTGGCTAAGAGAATTCAAAGAGAGTCGGGAGGTCATCCCAGAGGTAACTCTTACGCACACCTCAGTAGGAGCTCATAGAACATCTAAGTGCCTATCACCCCGCTCAGTGGGGTTCCTGAGAGCTCCGGAGACACCCTGGTCCTATATAAGGGGGGATAGCCCCAGAGACTGATGCCTTATCAGTGGGTTCTATTTTGGAATCTGTGCTCCTGAGAGTGACAGAATTAGACTCAAATAAGTCCTCCTTGCACATGGTTCACCAGTCCCTTCTATTCAAACCTATATGCGATGCTGGAGTTTTTAGGTATACTTCCAGAGACTGGAGCATCCCGCCTACCTATGTGCCAGGTGTGCATGAAATCTAGGTGGAGCTGCAACTCCTACCCTACAGCTCAATGGACTCATCCAAGTCACCTGGTGAGGAGACAACAATGGGAAATGGCCATCCCAGGGAATGGAGAGGGCCTGCATCTGCAGGCAGGATCATCCCACCCACCATATCCATGGGATATAAGCCCTCTCTCACTTGGAGTTGGAGTGGACATCACCATCCCAGTCCCCTCAGGTTTGGGGGAAGAACTATGGACTAGAGTGGACTTGATGGTATTCTCTTGTTCACATATGGTGATTCTAGCAATGCAAGAAATTATAACAATGAGGTGGAGCCAGTGGCCACTTGACACTTTTGGGGTAGGGAGGGGATGAGCAGTTGAAATACAGTGGCTTCTTTGGGAGTTGGAGGTTGTCCTGAGTACCGTTGTGGCAACGGATGTAGGCCATTTTAAATCAGCACACACCACTCAGAACTGAGTGGGAGAGAGTGTGGTCTACAGTGTGAACTGTGGTCTATGGTTGGTGGCAAGGCTCAACATTTTTGTAAGCAAATACACATATATGCATTTATATTTATATATCATTTTGTAAATGTTTGTATGTATTGTGAAAATTTTGTTTTTTACCCATAATAAAAAAAATTAAATTAAATTAAAAAAAAAATAAAATAAAATAAAACCTCAATCAATACTTTTGAACTGAAAGATGAGGAACATTATTAGAATTTTTGCAACTAGAAGCAAAGTTCAATATTCATTCATATGTATTTAGCAACAGTTAATAGTAAAATGGCAATGTAAAATTGGACAAATTTGTATATTTTCCAAAATGAGCTATTTCTATTACTAGTTACATTTAATTATAAATGTTTTTTTTTTTTTAAGATTTATTTTATTATTTATTCCCGCCCCCCACCTCTGCTGTTTGCACTCACTGTCTGCTCTCTGTGTCTGTTCGTTCTGCACTCATCTTCTTTTTTTCAGGAGGCAGCAGGAACCAAACATGGGACCTCCCATGTTAGGTGGGCGCCCAACTGCTTGAGTCACATCCACTTCCCAAATGTCTTTTGAAAAGGTACAAATCAAGAGAACAATTTTGCAAAAGTTAAATGGCTTGAATATTCTCTACATTGTCTATCTGTAAGGAATTCATTTGACATTGGTATTGATTATCTATGTATCACAATCAAAGATAAAGATCCCTTGACATATTAGTTTGGGGAATAATTTCAGAATATAGGAAATGCTCCCAAATAGAATGAAATACCATTTCAGATAGCTTTGCATTGCTCATTTCCTTACTTTTTCTCCTTTGGAATGATCTCCTGCCTCCTTTCCATCTATCTGAGCCATTTCCTCCAGATCAAGGAAAATTTTAGTTTCTCTGTAAAACACTGCTCAAGTCTACAGTGATCTCTAACTGCTCTAAAAGACTTTATTGGCTCTTCTGCTCATTTGACATGCATATAATTGTTCTATCAACTTATCTATATATTCTTCTATTTTCTGTCATTACTTTTAAGATATATATGGTATTTTATATTTTATGATACTCTTCCAATTCATTTTTCTGTCTCTCTCCAGCCACTCATTTGTCCTTTTCCATATTCTACAGTTTTGGCTCATTGCTAAAAGAACAATACTATGTCTTACATTTAGAGTTATAGTCATAGTTCCTAGTATTTTTTTCATATTAGGAAATAAATAAATGCTTTTATAAATAAATTAAATTAATATAATAGATTTATTCCAATTCAAAGACACAAATGTCATAGATAATGAATGCTATCATCTGTCATTAATGAACTTGAAATACAGAATAATTTGAATTGAGACTATAAGACCACAGAAAGAAAATGCTAATGCTGTGGAACTTTGGGGGAATGGGAAGGAGAGAAGAGAAAGAAGGGAATTAAATGTATCAGATGTTTTCTTTGGAGCAGGAGCTAGTCTGAGAAATTTGTAGATTGGTGTTTCTCATGACAGCCTGGTATGGTGATGATTATACATACCCTTTCTCATACCATATAGATGTAGACACTGAGTCTCAGATCTTATGAAGTAGAAAGGATGAGATTTAGCCCAAATTATTTTCATTAAATAATACTTTCATTTTCACTCTGCCATGATACCTCCGACCTTTTGAATAGGAGATCATTCTCTGAAGAAACCATTTTCCTAAGTCAAAAAATTAAACATATTTTACATAAAGCATGCTTTCCTACAGGCAGGTATAAATACTTGCAGACAGACTCACTGGAAAGCAGTTCTTTAACTCAAAATCGTCTACACATTGAAATTTGGCAATAATTTGTGAGGAATAAATATTGCTCTGACAAAAATCTTAACCTTGTAAACAAATTTAGACGGTACCAATATATTGAAATTTATTTTGAAAGACCTAGAAAAATATGGAAACTTAGATAAATTAAGGGAAACCAAAAGAAACTCTTTCATGACCTAGATATCTTCTAGATATCATAAAGAATATCTAGAATTCTGAACAAATTATCCTAAATCAACTAATTGACATGAAGAAAAATGCAACTAAATTCAATATTTTATTTCCTGAAACCACAGAAAGAATTGGTTTACTAGGCAATTACTTTAGTTGTGATTTCCATTTGTTTTTTTTTTTGTTTGTTTGTTTTAAAGATTTTATTTATTTATTCATTTATCCCCCCCTTGCCGCTTGTGCTCGCTGGGTCAGCTAACCACGCCGTGCGGGCGGGCTTGCCTTCACCAGGAGGCCCCGGGAACCGAACCCGGGGCCTCCCATATGGTAAACGGGAGCCCTACTGATTGAGCCACAGCCGCTTCCCTCCATTTGTTTTTAAACAGAATTCAGCCTATAGAAAAGTGTCTGTCTGTAAAAGTTAGTTAAATATAGAGCTGATCATTTATTTACTTATGCTTTTCCAAATATTTGACAATATCTCTATATAGCCTGACCCTCTTCCAGGCCCTGGACACATACTTGAAACAAAATCAATACCCTCCTCTCATGGATATTAAGTGCAAATTGTGTCAAAGTTAGGGAAAGAAATATTAACACAGAAATAAACATAGAATATTGCATTCTTAATAAGTGTTAGTAAGAAAAATAGGACAGGGTAAGGGGTCTAGAATTGGACAAGAAAATCATCTCTTAAAAGGTGACATTTTAGCAGAGATTCGTATCAAATGAGGGAGGAAATCATGCAAATGTCCAGGAAAAGAGAACTTCAGGCCAAGAGAAGGCTATGTGTAAAGGCTCTGTGGAAGGGCAATCTCAAAATGACAGGTATAAAATAGGTGACACATCAAGTCCCTTTTCTCCCTCCGACACTGACAAATGACTTAGGAATAGAAAAAATGAAAAGTGGAAATGTTAGGTAGAACAGAAATATCTCTTGTTTCCATGGATTCTAGCTTTTCTTAAATATTTTAGAAAACACTAATTTTTAATTGAAGTTGTCTATGTTCAAGATCTTTTTATTTACATCTAGAAAACAACCATGGTGATAAAATTTCCTCAAAAATTGTTTAATCACTCAACTGTTAGCATAAATTGAATCAATTTTAAGCTAATGGATTGTAGAAATAACAGTAAAAACATATGATGTCACATATATCTGAAATCTTGGCTGAACTAACTCAAACTGTTTGAAAACCTTCTTAATTAAAATAAGCTCTAAAGAAATCATTTTTTGTTTCTAAGTCTCATCCATAACAAGTAATGATCTCTCTATATAAGAGAATAAGACATTTTCTAATATTCTCCTAATATATGTTTGGAATGGTTTTGTTTTCAAACGATTGGTATTTTCACAAAACCTTATATTTTTGTCCTTACCGAAAAGTCATGTTAGTTTCAACTTCTTTCTAATCAATTTTTATCAATAAAATCATGTTCCTGGAGTATACTCTATGGACATATAACATTCCTTTTGTTGATTACCCAAATACTCAGTTTTTCAGTACTCAGTCATTTATCTGTCTTTTATTTTTTCCATGGTTAATTGGAGATAACTAATAACTATATTTATCTCTCTCTATGTAAATTCTAAAGCATCCATCATAGAGTACATGAAAAATTATATATATATATGTTTAAAATTCCAGATTGTTAATATTCAGATTAAGAAACTATAAATCTGAAAAGTTAATTTCTTAATAGTACACCATGAGTTATCCCAAAATAATTTAAAAAGTAATAACAGGAAAATTGAATTCATTAAAAATTTTTTTTTCTAAAACAATTGCAAAAAGAATGAATCATGTCAGTAGGATATGGACACTATAAACCTTTCCATGTCTTATTACATGTATTTATTGGGATATACTTGAAATAAAGCATGATACACATAAGTTCTATTTGTTCATTTTATATTTTAGACTCTATGTTCATTAGTTTCCTCAGTTGTTACCTCATCCCATGAAAGGTAATTGATTTAACTTTAAACATAAAAAATGACTTAAGGATTTCATATTGTCCAAGATGAGACCAATTTTGGCTAATGGGGTTTCTATTATTTATTATTTAATATTAGCTCTTTTTTGTTTAAGCTTTTTAATTTTGAATATATAAATGGATAATTATTCTCAGTACAGTTAATTAGGTTGAATATTCCTTTGGAGAAAAATATTACATAGTGGATAAGGAAAAAGTACCATACACACATACTATTAATATGATACTTACTAGACTTTGTGGTAATAGGTTATCTTCTTATTTATCTTCTCTAAATTTTTACCTGCTTCATGATGGGACAAAGGCTTTTTTACTTCTCTGTGGCCCCAAAGCCTAGCTTATTGCCTAAAACAAAAATAATCCTCAGTCTAGAACAATAACAGGAACATAGTAGATTCTTCTCCAGGTTCCTGCCCAAATGTTACCTTACTAAAGTGATCTGACCATTCCATTTAAAAATAGTTCTTCCCCCTCCCCAAATCCTAACTCCTTTGCCTATTTTTTTTTTTTACTCCAGCACTTAATACCATATGACATACTGCACATATTTTTTATGGTTGCATTTGCATTATTTTTGCCTTGTTTACCTCATGAATCCTTGGAGTTTAGAATAATTAACCTAATACTCAATATGGGCTCAATAAATAGTTGTGGATTAAGAATAAATAAATGAGGAAGTATAGAAGTGTGGAAGGAGGATATCCAAGTGGTTTATGAAACAGCATTATGGGAAAGATATTTAAAGTGGTTTCTTTTTATTATATTTCTGATATTCTTATTTTTCTCCTGGATCTTTGTGTTTTCCTATTTTTTTGTAATTCTTTGGGAACTTCTTCTACTCAGATTAAAATTTAAAAAGTTATTATTTCCATAATAAGAAAAAACTATTTAACTCATTTAATCTTTATAAAAGTTATTATACACTATTAAATTTTTAAAAATACATCCAAATTTTGCAAGTATCAAGTAATTTGGTAAGTAATATGGTAATTTTGTCGTATTCTAAATCAGCACTATCCAGTAGAACATTCTGCAATGATGGAAATATTTTATATCTGTGTTGTCCTACAGACATCTATGGCTTGAACTATGGTTAGTAAGACTAAACAACTAAGTTATAAATTTTATTTAATTTTGATTATTTTAAGCTTAGATATAACTAGCCACATGGCAAAAATATCTAGCCTATTGGACAGCACAGCT
This sequence comes from Tolypeutes matacus, assembly GCA_026826555.1. Taxonomy (NCBI): domain Eukaryota; kingdom Metazoa; phylum Chordata; class Mammalia; order Cingulata; family Chlamyphoridae; genus Tolypeutes; species Tolypeutes matacus. Next base: position 30,970,250 of record JAKSZT010053770.1, read on the forward strand.
TTAAATATTTATCCTCCTTTTATACATTCAGAAGTTTTAAAAGAAATATTGCAACGAAAATGATAAAATTTACTATAATAGAAAAAGTTCAGTTTGGCAATAAGAATACTTTGCCTCCTCCTAAAAATATTATAGAAAAGTCATATCAATCACTTACAAATTTTTCTGAGTAGTTTTGCTTGTCTTGCATTATTGAAAATACAGAATAAGATATATAAAAATTAATAATAATAGCTGAAATCAGGTCATTCATCTGAATGGTAAAATAATTTTACTGACATAATTATCATACTCATGCCATATCAATCCATTCTGTAAGATTTTATATCAGAATAAAAGCTAGCATGTGGATCTACTACAGTAAATTTCTTTCTTAAGTCATCTGCTAAAAATATACATTATGGATAAGCAAACAACTTCTTTAGGATTTTTATGATTTCTTTCCTCCTTTTATTTTTATTCATATCTGGATTTAAGATGAAATCAGCATGGATTATGTATGCTTTGGTGAGATAAAATAATCACTTTCTATATTATAGCTGGTATTTTTACTTATGGTTGTAAGGATATTTTAACTTTCCTAAATGAGTGAAGTGGTTCCACAATAACTGTGTTTTGGGAAGATTTGCATTTGGTGTGAGGAATATATATAAAGATATTGTAAATGATAGATTGACTTTTTTAATGCTTAAAAAAAAAAAAAAAAAAAAAAAAAAAAAACTGACCAAAAATAACAAATAAGAAAAACAAAACCATAAACAGAAACAAGCCAAAACTATGAACTAAAAAAACTTTGAAACCATAAAATGAACATAAAAGAGAAAAAAAAGAACTTGCTTTCTAACTTGCTCTCTGCTGAGTCCAGCTAATTCACAAATCAATTGAAAACAGATGGGTCACCATTACTGTACCTCAAAGACTCAGGTTTGCCTAAAGTTGGATAGCCCTCCTACATCACTTGACCCCCAGATCATCCAGCTGACAACTCTTTGAATGCCTGATATGGGAAGTTTTTCTCTAAAGAAATCAAGTCTGTGTCCCCAGACTTAAAACATAAGACACAGCAGAAAATCCTAGTGAAGTGTAGGACCAATAGGAGGATTAAGTGAATTCAATTTACTGAATTTTATTAGTGGATTACAGGAGATATATCATGCAATTTAACTCAATAGGATTTATTGATTTAATTATAAAGTCCTCTAAGTCAGGTAGCAATAGAAGAGAGTTTTCTTTATTAAATTTAGCTGCCAGAAAAGTGTTATCATATGTCATTTAAGAAGTAAAATACTAGAATACCTCCATTTAAGTAAAGAAACAAGAGAACTACACTTTCCTCCTTTATATACAGCCTAATTCTAGAAGTTTCAGTTAATGCAAAAATAGTAAAAATTGTAAGAAAAAAAATCAAGGATAGGAGACAAAACTGTCAATTTGCAAAAAATTTGACTGTTTCCTAGAAAATTTCTGAATATCAAAGAAGAGTTGTTATAACTAATAAAAGAATTTAGTAATCTGGAAAATTGACAAGTAATATACAAAAATTAATAGCTTGCTTATATATCAGCAAAATTCAACTATAAAACATTGGGGGGGAAAACTAATGAATAAAGCAGCATAAACTACAAAATACTTAGAAATAATCATACCACAAAGTGTTAAATACTTTACTGAAAGTCAAAAGAATGACTGGAGAGAAAGGTTATGTTCTTAAGTGGAAAGAAACAATATAAAAGAGGGTAATTGTCCTTGTATTCAACTATAGAATCCATGTAATTCCATTCAAAATCATAATGGGATATTTGTGTGTGTTTGTGTGTATGTGCATTTACATATATAGTTTAAAAATAGTCCTCAAGTTGTTTATTCTAAAATCCATATGGAAAGTAATTTTTAAGAATACCCAATGATATTTCAGAAAAAGACATAATGAAGATGCACTTATTACACCTCATACAATAATAGAATAAAATTATACAGCTAAGCGATGTGGTGTTTTATGAGAATAGACAAAAAGGTCAGTAAGGCAGAGGAAGTATCCATGTACACATATACATATATATATATTCAGAACATAATCTAGGTGAATATATATATACATATATATATTCAGAACATAATCTAGGTGAAAATCTAGGATTTTCAAAATTGTATATAATTAGATCAAGGTTGTTTGAATTGTTGACTATCCACTTGGAGAAAAATTAATGCCAGTCTCTCTCCATATATGAGAACTCTTTACACTTTCAATGTAATTTTTCTGTAAATCTAAAGCTTCTATAAAAATAAAAATAGTATTTTTTTATAAAAATATTGCTATAAAAAACTAGTTGAATATTTTAGTGTAAATATATATAAACATGTTTGATAAACAATGAAATATAAGCAAATATTCTTGAAATATGAAGTGGGGGAGGTTTTGCCCAGAGAAGCTATGGATTTTCTATAAATGAAAAGATGAATATATTTAATGATGTAAACATTTTAATTTTTTTAAGAATAACATGCTATAAAGAGTAGAAAGTAAAACTATTCACTCGTCATGAATATTTGCAAGATATGAAAAATTAATTCACAAACAAGGAAATAACAATTTGCAATAAACGTTGGAAACTAATACTTAATTTCATTGGGAATCACAAAAGTGTAGACTAAACAATGTAATAGGAAAGAGGTATGACAAAAAACTTAGTCTTGAGACTTATCTTTCACAAAGTAATTACTCTACCCTTCATCGTATCATTGGTAGTTATTTCTGCATTAGAAGTTGTAAATGTTGAAATGTTCTGTAGATGAAAAAGTTAAAACAACACAAATTTTTACCAGTAGGAAAATATTTACACAAATTCTTGAACAATGTCATTATTAAATTCTGTGGGGATTTTAAAGCTGAATAACTTAAATATTAGAATTAATTAAATAATATGATTTTATTATTTTTTAATATCTACACTCACAAACTCTTTAGTGCCCACCCTTTTCTCACTCTTGGAAATTAGAGTAGGAATAGAAATGCTAGTGAAATAGTGGAACCTGGTGACCATTACAATATGACTTCAATTCTGTTTGATTTTGCTTTTTAGACCTAACACTTATCTTTATAATCGTTTCAGATATTTTGTTTTCTGGGAGAGGAGAATGAAAGGGAAAGAAAAAACAACATTTGTTTTTGAACTAATCCTAATCCTTTCATAACAACTAGGAAATATGTGTTGGAGGTTTTTCGGGCGTTGGAATGAGCTCAGTCTATGGAATCCAGTACACAGTTGACTGTTCAAAAATTTTGCCATAGAGATTTTGTCAGCCAAGATAAGATGAAATTTTAGTTTCTTATTCAGATAATGTATGCAATACATTTATTTTTTCATTCATTTAACCAAGTGACTTACACTAAGGGCCTACTGAATGCTAAGAGACTAGGTTCTAATTACTTTAGTGTAATAACATATTTACCACTAATCTATATAAATTTTCTACATGGAGCTTATTTGCTCACTAGCTCCTAATAAAAACATTAACAATTATTCACATTGTGATTTATAGCATTACTGTTTGAATCTGCTACTTTATAATTATTTTTATTCAATTTCTCACATTTGAAAAATCTTATCCCCTCCATTACCTTACAAATTTTTAAGAATAGAATTTAGTTCTTATCCTTCTTTTTATCTTCATGGTATCTTGCACATAGTAAGCATTCATTAAACTATTATCAAATCGTGGAACTACTTTGTAGTTTCCCTAGCTGCTTCCCAGCCCTGTTTTGAACTCCATAGTGGCAGGATAAGTGGTGGATTCAGATCCAGAGTGGTAGATAACAAGAGATAACAGCAATTCAGTGAGCAGCTGAAATGCTAGAGAGGGGCCCCAGTTGAGTCTAGGTTTCACCTCTTTTTACACCCTTACTATTTGTCTTCAAATTAGAATGTATATGGGTATTAACAGACAGTAAATATGCCTAATTCCCTTAATTAAAATATACTTTATTAATCTTTAAAACAGAACTCTCACAAGTAGGACTGTGTTTTATGTCTCTGAGCCTTCTTAAAGGAATAACTATTTCTTAGTTAATGACCTGAAAGTTATTTACCAACAGGTGGTAGAGGCCCAAGAGAAATAAAAATTTTAGGACAATTGGGAGACAATTCTCCATGGTCCTCCACCATGTCTGCCCTTCTTGTAAGCAGAGATCCTGACAAGCTTTGTTCCATACTATTTTTCAAAGATATATAGCAAACAACTTTTGAAGACAGTATCTTGTTCAGGGCAGGTCTGCTGCTTGGGATAATAAAAATAGTATCTCCTTCTGGGTAAGTTCAAAACTCTCTAAGGTCAGGGATCCTTCACTGTGAGGTAAACCTACTGCATGGGCAGCACCCATCTGGGCCCCTCCATTCCTTGAGACTGAGGGACAAAGAGAACGGACACGAGCATGAAGCTCAGACTGCCGGCTATACTGTAAAAAGAGTCCTTTGATTCTGACCCAGAGACTTGTTTCTTCTACCAGCATCCATGAAAGGGTAATAGTGTAATTTCTTAGCTTGCAAGTAGGCCAAAATCTCAGACACTTCACAGTGACGGACAAACAGTGCAACCCAATTTAGGGACAGCAAATGTTGTAGAGGGAATATACTATAAGAGTAGTGACTTCTTTTTTGGTTTGGGATAACCGAACCAAAATAACACTATTTCTCAAGGAAAGATTTCCCACCCCCACCCCTCTTTATCAACTGTGGAGAGCTTATTACAGTCATCCTCTATTGATTCATTAAGTCTTTTAGATTTTTAACCCAGAAGACTTTAAACAATATTATCTCTATAAAGTAAAATTTTAGGCTGCTAGTATTAATACATGAACACAAAATCCTACTACAGAAAAACTCATTGTGTCTCCACCCTTCAAATTACATTCAGTAAATATTATAACATAACATGAAATGGTTGGTGTTAGCCAATCGCCCAGTACCGGCATTTAAAACTTTTGTACAATAAAACCTGTAGAATGTGTATATATATACACATAAAGCATACATATTCAAAGTTAGAAAAACCTTAAAAAAAAATATGTGGCCCTTTAAGTGATGAAAACATGGTCTCCATTCTGGCTGGTTGAGCATTGACAGTAAAAGTAATAAAACATAATAAAAGAAGGTTTAAAGTAAATACACAACAAAAGCATTTCTAAGTAATAAAAAAACAAATATGTTTGCAGCAGAGATACTAAGAGAAAAGGTGACCTTGTATGCTACTTTTGTTGCAGCAGGTGTTACCTTGATAAATGATGCTTATAAATCAGGGCTAATGTGGTGTGGTCCCAACCGACACATACAATACAGTGCTTCTGATGAACTTCATAAATGCCAAAGAGCAGATGCATAAATTAACTAATAACATTCATAGATTTTCTAATTAAATAGAAATGAATAAAGTAAATATAGTCCAATTGCTGACATGGTGAAATCTCACAGAGATTTATGTACAAGGTTTTACATGCTTCAGAATAAATGAAAAACAAACAAACAAAAAATGGCCTTCAAAATAATATAAACTACAGATAATGTCTTGGATGACTCTACAGCTATTGTGAAAGTTTATGTATAACTTAAAATGTTTCTTTAGGTTAGCATGACCTATATGACAAGTCAAAAACGCCTGTGAGAACTTCATGTTTCTGAGTGCTTTGAAAATGTTACATGAAATCAAGGTGATATCTTAAGAATATATGTTATCCGATGACTTTATTAAGCAAACAGTGAAAGTACATCATGTTTCCTTTCCATCCCAATTTGTTTAAATGTTGAAAAGAAGAGGAAATCTATCTGATTTCTGATAAAGAGTAACAAATCAGGACTTCAAAAGAACCCAAAGCTATCTAATCCAACCTCTATAATCTAGTGTTAAAATTGTTTTAAAAGCAAGAATGAAATTTTCCAAGCCCATTTCCTTTATGATCTATATAATCTAATTTTAAGTATGAATTCATAGAAAATGCAGTGGATAGAAGAAAATAGTAACTGATAGTATGTTGAATCAGCAAAATTCAGACTGAAAAAATCTCTAAGACAAATGCCCATATTCCTGCAAAAACTAAACTGCAAAGAAAATACAAGAGATGAGAAAGAGGCTCCATCTATCAACTAATTGCAATATATGGACCTTATTTGGATCTTAATACAAACAAAGTGTCAGAAAGGAAAGTTATGAAACTATCACTGCAATATGAATAATTACTATATAATGATATGAAGGAATCATTGTTTATTATAGTGTGATGAAGGTACTGTTGCTATGCTCTAAGGATCCTTATCTTTTAGCAATACTTACTAAAACAGTTACAGATGAAATGATGTAATGTCTCGAATTTCCTTTAAATAATCTGACCATGGGAAGGTGGAGGAAGTAGGTGGGGACATACACATAACAAGATTAACAATGAATTTACCATTGTTGAAGCAACAAATTTATCATTGTTGGGTTTATGGGAGCTTGTAACACTATTCTTTACTTGTATACAAGTATGAATCACTTTCATAACAAAATGTTTAAGAAAAATAAGTAGATCCCTCAGTAAGATATTGCTTAAATCATCTCTATAACTGGATTATAGACTAAAATCAGAATTCTGAGTTAACCTTAAAAACAATTTAGCTGGACATTTTAGTCCTCCATGACAGTTCATGTTTATCTACCACTACTTCCCTCCAACCATCCTCTAATTCATCCTTAAAGTAATATCTGCTAGCCCTAAGTATATTCTTCCTCGTCACTATCTTTGATTATATTCTTCCTTATATTTGGAAACCCCATTTTATCCACTTCAGTTTCTGATTTTTCTAATCCATTAAAGTCCAGTCAAAAAATTATTTTCTCTATCAAAGATTTCCCCATTTTCCCCAAGCTTACTGAATAATTTTTATGGTCCCAAAACTTTTGTAGGTGTGGCTATTATAATATATCAGTTACTGCTTCATATTAAAATTATGTGTATGTATGTATTTTTTTCACCAACTACATTGTAAGCTTTTTGAGGATAGGTACACTGTCTTTTTAAAATTATTTTTATTTTTAATCCCTCATCAACAGGGTTAGAAAGTAATAGATACCCAATGAAAGTGTGCTTAATTTTTTAAAGGGCATTTACTTTAATATTTCATCCTACTTCCTAAAATATACTATGTACATTGTCTAAATTTTAAAATTTAGATAGATGGTTTCAATAATAATTTATAGATCTGATCTGTACAATGATAGTACAGAAAATCATTTTTTAACTTTCCTAAATGTTTTTATCTTGGAATATGTTGGGGAAAAGAAATTAGGAGTATTGAATAAAAAAATAAAACAAAATAAATATAACCACCACCCATCCACTTTCCTTATAGACAAAATATGCTTGGAAAACTCCACTCTTCCTTTTAAAATAATTTTAATACTGTTCTCATGAGGAAAACCTTTTGGTCAGAGGATTCTTCAATTCCAGGCAAATTGCAATCGTCATACTTTCATAAACTCCTTCATGTTAATTCCTTCAGTAAGAAACAAAAGCTTGCTTCTTGCAATGATTATCAATCTAATTCATGTAAGATGCTTCTTTGTGAACATGCTCATTTGAAATGTCGTTCAAAAGGAAATATGCCTATAGTGATGGGCAATACCTTGTTATATTGTTGCTCGTTGCTCTAGTCACAGCCTCCCTGAACTTGATTTTCGCATTGCTTTGTGCTTTGAAAAGAGTTTTACAGATTGGAATAGAGAACAAAAGGAAGTGGAAAGTTTGCTTACTGATGTTACAGTGCTCAGCTACATCATTTGAGGGATGACCTCTTGCTAGTTATTATTATTTGGTTGCCTGATTCTAGAAAATGAGTCAACATTTAGATGGATCTGATTGGGGGTGAGGGAGTTTTACTGGTTAAGGTGAAAGAATAAAGGGACAAAAGAACTGAGCATGCAGGCAAGAGAATTGCTGAAATAATGAATTGGATTCTGGCCTGAATCTGATAGTAAAGTTCAAAAAAGCATAATATTGGGGAAAGATGGATAGTATTTCTCAATCAGAATTTCAATGATATTGATATGAGTATAATAAAGGAATTCACTCTTCAGATATAGGGATAGAACAAATAACTTTAAGGTAACTTTCAACCAGGTTGAAGAAAAGATATAGGATGAGATAAGGAGTGAATATTTTTGGATTGTTTTTCTCTTCCTAGGTCCTAGCAAATCAGTGAGTGAAGAGAATCATTATAGGAATGTAAGGGCTGATATCTGTGATGTAGTAATTTTACTGTAACAAGAACTGCACTGTTGAGCCCTGTTGAATCACATTTTTCCTCCCTCTACAGAAGAACGGTTAATAGAAATATAATCTGAGCCACATATGTAGTTTTCAGTTTTCTAGTAGCTGCATCTTAAAAATGATCAAAAGAACAGGTGAAATTAATTTTAATAATATATTTAATCATATATTTTATTGAACCCAATATGCATATAATAATATCTTGTGTGTCTTTAAACTTACAAACATATTTCAAGTCACACTAGCCATATTTCCAGTGCTCAGTAGATACATGTGGCTAGTGGTTACCATATTAGAACAGTGTAGCTCTAAAAATGAGATAAACCTCATTATTCTGTTGGTCTAAGCTTATATCTACATGATGAGAAAACAATATTGTTACATTCTGATAAACCTTATAAATGTATTTGCATGTATACATTAAGCTATTTTTTAAATTAATGAGATTTATAGGGTAATATAAATTTTTATTGATTAGAAAGATGTCTACTGAAATTTACATATTTTAACACTTTGGAATTTAAGAGTTGGACTTACCTTAAAGTTATTTGTTCTATCCCTATATCTGAAGAGTGAATTCCTTTATTATGCTCATATCAATATCATTGAAACTTTGACTGAGAAATACTATAATTGACTGACTTATAAAACCTTCTGCTCCATAGCAATTGTAGGTAGTTCTATAGGTAAGCAAGTTCTTACATATATTAAGCCAATATTCAATTTCTAAATCTTCATCAAATAGGTCCTGGCATTTTCCTCTGAAATCATAAAGTCTGAATATTTTTCTACATGAAAATTGCTCTAGTATTTAAATATTGAACATGATGATCTAAAGCATCTTTTCTTCTGTTTACGCATAGACACAGGCTTTTGAAATATTCCATTTTTTTATGTTGCCCCCAAACTTCACTTTTTTCTGTCTATTCTTGACCATGCTGATTTGTTCCTGCAGTGTTCTAGGCACTAGAGAAAAAAATAGATAAAAAAAAAAGAATCCCTTCCCTAAAGGAATTTACCTTCTAACGTAAGGAGAAAAAAAATAAACAAATGAATAAGTAAAATATAGAATATGTCAGATGGTAATAATCAAAAAAAAAAAAAAATAAATAAGGCAGTTTGTTAAGTAAAATAAAATGGCTGCTTGCATTGGGCATTGCCAGGAAGGACCCCTTTCCAAGAAAGGATTTTCCAGAAGACAAAAAAATTGACCTGCAAGGGCATTCCAAGAAAATGAAAGAATGCAGTTATAGAACTGCAGATAAATAAAACCTGGTGTTAAAACCAGTTTCAGCCCAGTTGAGATAGCTTATCAGAATGGACAAGCATAGCATATGGTGGTGGTCTGAAGCTGTATGTACCCCAGAAAAAACAGACAAACAAACAAGAAAACATGTTCTTAAATCTAATCCATTCTTGTGGTTATAAACCAATTATAAGTAGGACTTTTGATGAGGCTACTTCAGTTAAGGTGTGACCCACCTGAGTCAGAATGAGTCTTAATCCTCTTACTGAAGTCCTTCAAAGAGAATGAAGTTCAGACAGAGGGAGAGAAAGTTGTGGAAGCAAGAAGCTGAAATCAATGAAACCTGGAAGAGAAGGGAGAGACCAACAGACACTGCCATGTGCCTTGCCATGTGGGAAAGGAGCCAAGAATCGCTGGCAGCCAGTTTTGGGGAAGAAAGCATTGCCTTGATGATGCCTTGATTTGGACATTTTCCTGGACTCTAACCATGAGCAAATAAATTCCCATTGTCTAACCTAACCCCTTTCACGGTATTTGTTTAAGTAGCCTAGGAGACTAAAACATACACTAATCAATGTATATCTGCCCCCCTCTTTGTAACACCTCCCTATTTAAAATGGAAACTTAAACATCAGCCAATCAGAGTATGTCCTTGCTTGTTTCCACATTTGCCTTATATAAGCTTCCCCTTTCCAATCCCTCAGTGGAGCTCTTTACTTTAGGTTTGGTGCTGCCTTATTCATGAATTCCTTGTTGCCCAAATGAATTTTAACAAAAATGTTTAAATGCATCAGTTTATCTTTGATACAGTGAAGCAGGATAGAGAGTGCTAGTAGGAAGAAGCCACATAGAGAGTACATTTTCTCCTGCTTTTCATAGTCAGTTTGCGAAAGCTTCACTGAGAAGGTGGCATACAAGCAATGGATGGAGGGTGAGCCATGTGCAGGGCAGGAGGAAGGATATAACAGACAAAGAAAGAACAAGTATAAATGCCCTGATGAGTGACATGGGTGGAGTGGTCAAAGAAAGCATCTGCTAGGAGGCAGTGTGACTGGAGCAAGAGGCCAGGGACAAGGACAGAGAGGGAATGGACAGGGTGTGCAGTCTTGTAGGCACTTTGCACTTCTATGCTCTACTGTGGGTGAGGTAAGATACAATTCAAGAGTTTTTAAACTGAGGAGGAAATTAATTTATCTAACATTAAAATGTAAAAAAAACAAAACAAAAACAATTGTAAAATGGATTACCTTGTGGAAGACTCTACTGGAGAAAGGATAATGGGCGGGTGAGCAGTTGGCAGGCAAGAAATGATGGTGGCTTGGATCAAGATGATAATGGTAGAGGTTATCATATGTGGTCAGCTTCTGTAAATGCTTTGAATATAAAGTCTACAGAATTTGCTGACAGATTGAATGTTGCCAATGAGAGGAAGAGAGGAGCCAAGTATTCTTTTAGTGAACTTTCCCGTCCATTGTATTATTAAATTAACAATAGACAAATGTATGTACTCATTATAATCATTTTTATAATGAATACAACTTTCTTCTACACAATTCTGAATTTGTAGGGGGAAATGTGAAAATTTATTTTCAGAAATATACAATTTAGGACTCAAATCTGTCCTAAACAGTAGAATCAAAACTTGAATTTTAAATGATCACAGTTGAACCACTTTGGGGCATTAAGTAAATTGTGGTTTTCCTTCAACAGTTTACCTCAGAGAAAGTATCAAAATAACTGACACATTATATAGTAAGTTATTTGACAGAATTATATTTACTGGAATTCTGTTACCAATTCTTGACCCATATTCTATTAGTTAACTCAAGAGGTGCTTAAAAATGGAGTAGGTATAGAGCTCAGTATCAGTTCACGTTATCCTACAGGGTTACTCAACCTCAGCCACATTGACATTTGGGGCCAAATAATTATTTGGTCTAGGGCTGGTTGTGCATTCTAGGATTAGGATAATTAGCAGCATTCTTGATCTCTCTTTGATGACAGTAGCAGCCCCTAGCCAAAGTTGTGAAAATAAAATATGCCTTAAATTATTGCCAAATGTCCCCATGGCAGCAAAATTGCCTCCAGTTGAGACCTACTGAGTTATAGTAATCAATCTCCCCATATGTTTTATCAATAGATTCTTTTCTTAAAATAATTTAACAAATTAAGCTTTTGTACTTGTATAAATACATCAATAGCCAACACTCTGTACCAGGCATCCTAATATGTGTGTTAGGGGCATCATCGCATTTATTCACCGTAGCCCTACAGTGAAAGAGGTACTGTAATTCTCTAGCTTACAGATAAGGTAATTGCAGTCTAGATATTAAGCCACTTTCCCAACATCTCAAAGCTGGGGCATGGAGGAAACAGGACAACTCCGGAAGTCTGGGCCCCTTCTTACACTTCCTCACAATAGCAGGACTCTTTGACCCTAGGTTCATGCTATTGCCCTGAGATTTTTAAAATATGCAGTGGACTTAGTGAAAAGATCATGGTTTATTACTGCTTAATATTGTTTACCAGAAAGAAAATGTTTTTTTTAAACTTGAACTTATATACGTGCTAAGATATTTTGAAAAATGTCCTGTTAGCCAATCAAATTGCAACACTGTTAATATTCTTGAATGTTTACATTTAAAAACTATATGATAGAGAATTTGTAAACAATTAGGTTTATTATTTTTTTACTCAGAGGGAACATTTGAAATGTGGTATTTAGGCTCACTATGATCAAAATATGTTTCTTCAGCTGTGTGAAAGGCTGTAAAAGAGTGGGAGAAGGAGTGGAGTGTGACAAAACCATGACAAAGGAGTTAGGAAAAACATTTCAGGAACAAAGAGAACTAATTAACTCAAGCATAAGGTTCATCTCACTCTGGTAAGAGCTAATTGCCTTTTATGCACTCCAACTGTTAAAAGTATTATGGTGTGGCTACTCATGTGAAGGTAAATAGAAAAACTATTAGAATGTATTGAACTTCATAATGCATCCTATTTTTTTACAGAATTAAAATCCTTTCCTTCTAACTATCAGATAGTAATATATATTAAAATTTCTGGTCAACTTGAAATGTTTTTTGAAAATCTTCCTAAGGTATATTAGTTTTTATTTTGTCCTAATAAAAACAGTATGACAAATATAAAATATATGCTAAAGATCAGTGAGATTCTTTGAATGTTTAAGAATTATCAATGGTTAAAAAAATGTTATTAATTCTGTAAAGCCTAATATAAAATGTGCAGAAAAATATAATGAATCTCTACCAATCCCTGAACATCTCCATAAGTGTTTTATTTTGTATAATTTTTACTATTTTGGGAACTGCCCCTTTCTCTTAAATGTATATTTTAGAGCTTAAGGAATAGTTGTTAATTTAGTTTTATTAAGATCCACATATCTATATAATCTTTAACACAAAATATTTCAAATATGAAATAATTCTTTCAAAGCAAAATTTTAAGACGTGTTTTTTTTTGTTTTTGTTTTTTTTTTTTTTTATTATGGGTAAAAATCAAAATTCTCACAATACATACAAACATTTGCAAAATGATATATAAATATATATGCATATATGTGTATTTGCTTACAAAAATGTTATTTATATATATATATATACATATATTTTAAGAGGTGCTTAGATTACCTAAAATATTACACGGAACCCACTGGGATTCCCATGTTGCCCACCTCCCACACCTCCCACCACATCCAACACAAACATCTCCCACAGTGTGGCCCACCAGCCTCAATGAACTTACACATCCTAGAGCCTTGCCACCAACCATAGACCACAGTTCACACTGTAGACCACACTCTCTCCCACTCAGTTATGAGTGGTGTGTGCTAATTTAAAATGGCCTGCATCCATTGCCACAACAGTACTCAGGACAACCTCCAACTCCCAAAGAAGCCCCTGTATTTCGATTGCTCATCCCCTCCCTACCCAAAAACTGTCAAGTGGCCACTGGCTCCACCTCATTGTTATAATTTCTTGCATTGCAAGAATCACCATATGTGAGCAAGAGAATACCATCAAGTCCACTCTAGTCCATAGTTCTTCCCCCAATCCAGAGGCGACTGGGATGGTGATGTCCACTCCAACTCCAAGTGAGAGAGGGCTTATATCCCATGGATATGGTGGGTGGGATGATCCTGCCTGCAGATGCAGGCCCTCTCCATTCCCTGGGATGGCCATTTCCCATTGTTGTCTCCTCACCAGGTGACTTGGATGAGTCCATTGAGCTGTAGGGTAGGAGTTGCAGCTCCACCTAGATTTCACGCATACCTGGCACATAGGTAGGCGGGAGGCTCCAGTCTCTGGAAGTATACCTAAGAAACTCCAGCATCACATGTAGGTTTGAATAGAAGGGACTGGTGAACCATGTGCAGAGAGGACTTATTTGAGTCTAATTCTGTCACTCTCAGGAGCACAGATTCCAAAAGAGAACCCACTGATAAGGCATCAGTCTCTGGGGCTATCCCCCCTTATATAGGACCAGGGTGTCTCGAGAGCTCTCAGGAACCCCACTGAGTGGGGTGATAGGCACTTAGATGTTCTATGAGCTCCTACTGAGGTGTGTGTAAGAGTTACCTCTGGGATGACCTCCCGACTCTCTTTGAAGTCTCTTAGCCACTTGAACTCATTTGTCTTTACCATTTCCCCCTTTTATTCAAGGTCTTTTTCCAGTTGTGTTGCCAGTTGGCACTTGGGAAAAGTTTTCAATTAGCAATAATCGTGCCTCGGATAAACCTCATTGGCTACGATATTGCCACTGCGCAAAAGCTGCCAGTTGGCACTTGGTATTAATCCCTCGTTGCCAGGGAGGCTCATCCCCGGGAGTCATGTCCCACGTTGGGGGGAAGGTAATGCAATCATATGCTGAGTTTGGCTTAGAGAGAGGCCACATTTGAGCA